>CM070842.1:15574857-16174857 GCA_036326025.1 Chrosomus eos
TCAGCGGCAGGAAGCCAGAGAGAGAAGCGAGAAACCCTGGAACCCGCGTCTCTTCACTCTCAATGCTGACACCAATGAGTGGCACTACAAATATGCCGAGTATGAGCCACTTATTAATGTGAACACCACAGAACAATAATGTGATTTAAAGCTAAATGAACTGATACCCTAATTTCCATTGATTACAAATCCCCAAATTTGGCAGCATTTCCATAATTAATAATCTCCTTGTTACGATTACTTTTCTCAGCACTAAGCCGTGGGATCCGGAGCGCTGCCTGGTACAGTTTGAGAAGGAAGGCATCATCCAGACGAAAGAGAAATCCCAGCGTCAACGCAACAGTTTCTCCTACAGCCAGAACTGGGCTGGACAGAAGAAGGTGAGTCACAGGAGAGTTAGTCCCAGGTGTTTTCTGAAGAAGGATTCTTCCTGGGCTCCTTTAGGTGAGCCGATGGCCCTTCAGGGTGTGTTTGACTCGACAGGTGTGTGTGTGTGTGTGTGTGTGTGTGTGTGTGTGGTGTGTGTGTGTGTGTGTGTGTGTGTGTGTGTGTGTGTGTGTGTGTGTGTGTGTGTGTGTGTGTGTGTGTGTGTGTGTTGTGTGTGTGTGTGTGTGTGTGTTTCTCAGCTGCGGGTGAATGGCAAACACAGAAAGTCTAGCAGCCAGCCGTCCAGCTGCAGTCAGAACACCGAGAGCAGCAGCACCACACCAGAACCCAACCACGAGTCATCCGACAACGAAGGCAAGTCATCGTCCCGTCAGACTTACACACACCATGAGCAAACAGAGGTGTTTGTTTTCTGATAGTTAAGAGGTGAATAAACGGTTCTTGCAGCAATTCAAATAGTTTGTGAGTCTGACTATTGACTATTACAAAGACTTCAAATATATCTGATCCAATCAGATTTGGAAGTAGTTTCTCAGATCCACTAGGCTATAAAGGACTAATAATTGACTTATTTTGCTGTATATTATAGTAAACTAGTAAACTTACAAATATAATTTGGACGCTACTTTTAAATGCCTGTATAAAAATGTATAAATAGTTATACAGTATTTGACCATTTAAGAAAAACAAATAACAAAAACAAGTAAAAGTAAAAAAACTGATTAAATTCAAACAGGTTGAAAACGCTTTTATATTTAAGTGATTATACAAGATAAAATAAGATAAAAATGGAAAAAGAGTCTATTTAAATATAAAATATTTATATAAATGTATGTATTGTTATTACAAAATAAAATTAACAAACTTAATATAAAATAAAATGTTTTGAAATGAAAAAGTATTATAAAATAGTATTATACAATTTTCTAAAATAAAACTATTATAAAATAAAATGTGTATATTTTATATATATATATATATATGTATATGTAATTAAACAAAAATAAATAAACAAATAATTTATTATAAAAACTAAAATATGTAATAAACTAAATTAAATATTTATTATAAAACAAAAATATTTATTGTGAAATAAAATAATAAAATGTATATAGAAAAATGTTTAATTATAAATATAGAATTATAGCAAAGAAAAATAAATATTATATACCAAAATATATATAAATAAATAATTTATTCTAAAACGAATACATTATTAAAAAACAAAAACAACATTTATTATAAAACAAAAATAAATAAATAAATAAATAAATATATATATATATATATATATATATATATATATATATATATATATATATATATATATATATATATATATATATATATATATATATATAGGAAAATAATTATGAATATCTAATTATATTAAACAAATTAAACTAAAATATATGAAACAAATAATTTAGCATAAATCAAAACATTATTAAAAAAATAAAATAAATATTTTTAATGAAGCAAAAACGTATATTTATTAAAAAATATCTATATATATATTATCAAATAAAATGCAATGCTTGAAAAAGAATTGAAACTTCAGATTGTTTTATGCGTCTCATCTTGACTTCCTCAGGCTTTTTGAGCCAGTGTGGAAGATGTACTAAAGAAGTGAAAGACATCGCTCTCATCGAAGCCTCAGTAGCAGCTATACAGAAAACACAGCAAGACATACAGAGGCAAGTGCACCCTTTGATAATCTGTATTCAGTGCTATACTGTATATTTCTAACACTGATCCTGTGTCTCAGAAACCTGGTGCATGGGTCGTCAGATAGCCGACTCAGACGGAAGAGGAAAGCAAGTCCTTGAGTGGTCGTCACTGTCTCATCCTCTGCATGCTGTATGCTCTTTCAGTATCATCAACACGTCTTCATTGAGATGCCGTCACCTAGCGACCATGGCCTAGCAATCGTTGCCTAGCAATAACACAGCCAAACTTCACCGTCACACAGCCCTCCTGAATGCCCCACCGTGATGTTGCTACCAACCGTAGCCCACCATCAAGCACTAAGCACTTCAACTAGAGAGAAACAGACTCTTGTTTTAATTCATATGACAGATAATCATTTAAGAGTGGATGTAAAATACTGTACTGCCACTCTTGTTAATTGATGTGTTCCCTCTTCCCTACGCACTGTTTCTTGGCAATATTGGTCATCTATTTGTGTCACATTTGAATGCAGTTGAATTGTTTTTTGTCTGTGTGCGTTACCGACAAACTCCTCTTCCATTTATACACCGGGCCTTAATACTGATGCCAAAAAAGGGGAAAAAACAAACAAAAGAAAAGTCAGTGAAGTCCGCCAGTGCAATTTCTTTATGCTTTCAACCACACAAATTTGCTCATTTTATTATTTTACCAAAACAGTGTTTCTGTATAGAACAATACAAAGAAAGAGTACATGTTTACAAACTTGCTTGTACACTACACAATGGAAAACAATGCTCCGACACCAAATGCTAGTGTAGATTTAGATGAAGAATTGACGGTAGCACTATGATAACAGAACGAACAATCAGCCATAAGACTGAGGGTGTGTTCACACTTGTAGTTTTAAGCGTTCAGATTGGCATTTTGACACCAAACCTAAAGGCATGGATACAACCTGATTGGTTGGAATATGCTTGAGCTTTCTGCCCTTTTTAGGGTCTCATCTTCCTGTTTTTGGTTTGTTTACATGTCTTTGAAATATGAATGCAATACAGACTTGTCGAACCACACCAAAGTTTGTTTGGAAGTGAAACAAGACCCATCTTTTCAGTGGTCTCAGTCCGCTTGTGCCAGGGTTTGGATGGCAGCGTTCACACTTATTCAAATGAACCGCACTAACAGAGCAATCGCACCAGGGTTCGTTTTAATCGAGCCAAACATGCCAAGTGTGAAACACACACCCTAAGACATTCATATTCATGACTGTGTGTTAGGCATTGGCTAGGTCAGTCCCAATAGAGACACGTGAGGCCTTCTGGGAAGTTCCAGTTCATTGATGTTGCTCTGATGAAGTGTGATGCGTTCGATAGCGAAGGCGTGACTGGGGAATCGAAAGTGTATATATTTGTTTGAAACATTTGAAATTGAGAATGTATTTATTTGATCATTTCACTTGATTTTGTTTTACATGTAATCAACATACTGTTTTTAAGAACACATTCATTCAGGTTTTCTGGGAGCAAGTCCAGTAGAGCATCATATTGCTTTCTCTACTCGAGGTTTTTATTGTGTTGTAAATTGACCCCTTAATGGGGAACTGTTAAGGTCAAAGTACAAAGCTTCCAATGCAGGATTCACATAGGAAATTTGTGCTTGAATGATGCTTGTGCTCTTGAGCCATAGTTCAACCCATTGAAATTTAAAAATAATTTTTCATTTGCCTTTTCCTTTTTTACAGAGCACTCAGTACAGTTATCTTCCCTGAATGAAATAATGGCTCACTGTTTGTTAATGATTGTTGCAATTACAGCACCACAGTAAAGTTTTACATTTCGACATGTTGCTTTGTCTTCCTTGAAACATTCACATACACGATTGGCATTTAGATTGGTTTTACAAAGATTGTTAAAAAGTTTTGGGACTGTCAAAGCCGGTCCGCCAACAGCCAGTTGACTGTGCGTCTGCTACCTAGTTATATGCATGGATGATTATCTATAACGGCAAAAGACTTCAGCAGATGATTTAGCTTAACTAACACAAGATGACAGCATTAGCTAACACGACATTAAAAAGTTACTGTAGTTTAAAAGCCCGTAATATTGAGTTAATCCATAAAAAAAGAAACCAACACATTCTCATCCCACTTCAACACTCTGAAATCTGTGTTTTTTACAACTAGAGGCTGCTTAATGTGGTGCCATCTTGGAAAACGTCTCAGGTTACTATTGTAACCATAGTTCCCTGAGAAACAGGGAACGAGACGATGCGTCGAACGACACGGTGGGAACGCCTCTTGCGTGATTGCGTCTGAAGCATCTATGCCAACTAGTCCAATGGAATGAGAGAATGAGCGTCACGGGCGGGTGACGTCATGAACCAGGAAAGGATAAGAGCACTTCCGCTGCTCGCCGGCATTTAGCTTCGACAGTTGCCGAAGCAAGCCGATCGCAGGGACGCAGGAAGTATGGCAGGGGGACGCATCGTCTCGTTCCCTGTTTCTCAGGGAACTATGATTACAATAGTAACCTGAGACGTTCCCTTTATCGAAAAAGGGAACTTCGAGATGCGTCGAACGACACGGTGGGAACGAGAATACCCAACCCGCCATAATTACAAGTACCTGAGTGTCAGTCTGTTGATCTAAGCACTCAGCACCTGAGAACCTGGGGCAGCATCCAGGTCCAGACTGTAAAATCTCACGAATGTGAGCGGAGAGGACCAGCCCGCCGCATCACAAACATCTTGAAGAGATACCCCCTGCAATATGGCTTTAGAAGCCGCCATACTCCTGGTCGAGTGGGCTCGGACCACCAAAGGACAAGGCTGGCCCGAGTACTCGTATGCCAGTGAAATAGCCTCGACTATCCACTTACTGACTGTCTGTTTTGAAGCAGGAAGACCTTTCTTAGGTGATCCAAAGCAAATCAGTAATTGGTCGGACTTTCTGAATGAGGATGTCCGATGTAAATATGTGTCCAATGCTCGCACTGGACACAACAGGTGCAGTCTTTCCTGGTCCGCAGTTGCAAATGGAGGAGGACAGAAAGCCTGCAGCACAATAGGCCTCGGAGTCAAGGTTGGAACCTTAGGGACGTATCCCTGTTTTGGGTATAGGAACGCCTTGACCATCCCCGGTGCAAATTCAAGGCAGGTGGGGGAGACCGAAAGAGCCTGAAGGTCGCCAACTCTCTTTAGGGACGAAATAGCTAGCAGAAAGATAGTCTTGAAAGTCAGGAACTTTTCTGAGACCGAATCTAAGGGCTCGAATGGGGCCCTAGACAGGCCTTCTAGAACTATAGTCAAATCCCAAGCTGGCACCTTAGTGCGGATTGCAGGCCTCAGCCTCAAAGTGCCACGAAGGAAACGTGTAATCAGGGGGTCTCGACCCAAAGATATACCTCCCACCATAGTAAGGTAAGCCGCAATGGCTGCCACGTAAACTTTTAGTGTGGAAGGACAAAGACCTGACACAAAGCGCTCCTGCAGGAACTCGAGTACTGTGTTGACAGAACAGTTAACTGGATCCCACTGGTGTCGGTGACACCATAGGAGAAACTCTCCATTTAAGCGCATAAAGTTTCCTCGTAGCCGGAGCTCTGGAGCTTAGGATGGTCTCAGCAGCCTCAGCTGAAAGACCACTATCTATAAGTTGGGCCCCCTCAGAGGCCAAACCCAAAGATTCCATATCTCTGGCTGAGGGTGAAATATTGTGCCCCCGGCCTAAGACAGAAGGTCCCTCCTCAAAGGGATCTCCAATGGAGGCCCGTCTAGCAGAAGGATCAGGTCCGCAAACCAGATCCGACTTGGCCAGCGTGGTGCTACTAGCAGTAGGCTTATTCCATACCGACGGACCCGCTCCAGAACTCCTGGGAGCAGAGCAACAGGGGGAAAGGCGTACAGACGTAGCCTCGGCCACGTCTGCACCATGGCGTCCAGCCCCAGGGGGGCTGGGTGCGTCAGAGAATACCAGAGAGGACAGTGCGTCGTGTTCTGAGACGCGAACAGATCCACCTCTGCCTGACCATATGCCTCCCAGATTTTCTCCACCGCCTCGGGGTGGAGTCTCCAATCCCCTGGCCTCAGCTCCTGCCTCGACAGGATGTCTGCTCCTATATTCTGGTCCCCAGGAATATACACTGCCCTCAGGGAGAGTACCTTCCCCAGAGACCACAGGAGGATCTGGTGCGCCAGTTTGCAAAGCGGACGCGAGCGCAGACCCCCCTGGCGGTTCAGATAAGAGACCACTGATGTGTTGTCTGTTCGAACGAGCACATGATGGCCTCTTAGGTCCGGAAGGAAATGTCTCAACGCATTGAAGACGGCCATCATCTCCAGGCAATTTATGTGCCACGAAAGATGATGGCTTTTCCACAGACCCTGAACCGAGCGGCCTTCCATTACCGCTCCCCAGCCGGTGAGGGAAGCATCTGTCGAGATCACAACTCGATGGCAAAGAGCTCCCAACACCGGACCCTGGGTTAAGAACCAGTGTTTACTACATATAACTAAGGCACGAAAGCATCGCCGCGTGACCTTGATATGCAAGTGGGTTTCCCCTCGGGGAGAACCCTCTGGTCCTGAGCCAGCACTGTAAAGGTCTCATATACAGCATGCCAAAAGGAATTCCGTTGGACACTGCTGCCAGTAGACCCAACAGTCTCTCGAACTGTTTACAATGCGTGACTGGTTTTGGGTTAAGAACCAGTGTTTACTACATTTAACTAAGGCACGAAAGCATCGCCGCGTGACCTTGATATGCAAAGTGGGTTTCCCCTCGGGGAGAACCCTCTGGTCCTGAGCCAGCGCTGTAAAGGTCTCATGTACAGCATGCCAAAAGGAATTCCTTTGGACGCTGCTGCAACAAGACCCGACAGTCTCTTGAACTGTTTTACAGTGCGTGACTGGCCTAGCCTCAGCTCTTCTGTGGCTGTTAGGATACTAAATCCCGTACCACACCAAGGAAAGTGGTTCTCAATACTGGAGAAAGCACACTCTTCTTGGTATTGAGCCTCAACCCCAACATCTGCATATGAGCGAGAACGACACCTCGGTGCCGAACCGCCAACTGCTCTGATTCCGCTAGAATCAGCCAGTCGTCGATATAATTCAGAATGCGAACGGGTGACAAAGCTAGGCCGAAAGGAAGAACCCGATATTGGTATTCTTTGCCCCTGAAAGAAAACCATAGGAACTTCCTGTGCTGAGGGAGGATGGAGATATGGAAGTATGCATCCTTTAGATCTATCGTGACAAACCAGTCCTCGGATCTGATTTGGGTCACGATCTGTTTGAGGGTCAGCTATCTTGAACTTTAGTTTCCGAACTGACCGAATTAACAGGCGAAGATCTAAAAAGGAACGCAACCCTCCATCCTTTTTTGGAACAATAAAATAATGGCTGTAAAAACCCGACTCTCTGACGGGTGAGTACACCTGTTCTATAGCTTCTTTTGCTAACAGGGCCTTTACTTCTTGTTCCATTACCAGAGCCTGCTCGGGATGCACCACTGTGGGCAGCACCCCGCTGTAATGAGGAGGACGAGAGCCAATCTGGATTCTGTATCCTCTCTCTACAATCTGCAGGACCCAATGAGAAATATTCGGCAGAAGCTTCCACGCTGCCAAAAAATTTACTAAGGGAACCAGCCTCTCGAGGCTGGTCTCTGGTGTTACTGAGAGAGCCAAATCTGGAGCCTGAAACATAATGGCAGGAACTACCTGACCTGACTACTCAAAAGCCCCCCTCAGAGGGCGCGAAACCAATGCTGTGCCGCAGCATAGCATCAGCGACTCGCTGGAGACCGCTGCGCCCTGAAGCACCGGAGGTGGCAGGGTTGGCAGGAGGGTCTCGTGAGGACCCCGAAATGGAACGGGCACCGTGTAATGAGGTGTACACCACTCCACTTCGGTCGGGGCTGTCCTCACTTTCTGTGCACATAATATGATGAACTAGACGGCTGGAGCTGCTCACGCCCAGCAGCCCCAGGGGGCTGGACACAGCGAGGGAGAAACCTTATTATATATATTTTTTATATATATATATATATAATGCATCACCTAACAACGAACGCATGGAATGCGTCGCCGAAGAGACGCGAAGGCTCAAATTTCACTATATCCAGAACCCCAGCAGATCGGCCTGATAAGCCTGGAGCATTATACTATAGTTTTCTATAAACATTCTCCAGCTGACCTGCTGCCGTATAAGCTTTACCCATAAAACCAAAGTAGCTATAATTAAACCTACGCGCTGCCTCGGCAAACGCGAGATCCCAGCCACAGAATCTTATTTTGCAAAGTACACTCGAAATCTAAGCGGTGCCTCGGCAAACGCGAGATCCGAGCTAGATTCTGATTACAACATTGAACCTACGCGCTGCCTCGGCAAACGCGAGATTCTTTAGTGATAGGTTTATTGAGCAAAGCAGAGGCTTTAAATGACGATGCTGGACCAGGTGAAAACAGCATTTTTTCTATTTTTTTTTTTTTTTTTTTCAGCCTGGGGCATTATATCATAACCGTAATCTTTCAACCCTTGAATAAATCTTTAACACGAGGGCTGAAAGTAGTAATAAAATACGGTTTATCCCACAATTTAAATATTCAGTGTGTAAATCAGGGAAAAGGGAAGCCTCGTGGTGGAGATAATGTGATAGATGTAGGAAACGCTCGATAAGTTTTTAGGAGCGTCCCTAATCTCAGCTGGCCATTAAATATTTAATTTACTAACAGCACGGGACAAAACCTCCACCAGTTCATCATATACTGGGGAAATAGATGGCGAATCTAATTCAACAGTGTGTGTGCTTGCTTTCACTTTCAATATTCTAAAACATTTAACCTCCTCGGAGGAGAATATGAAGGAAAAAGGGCTCTCTCTCCCCGAGCGGAAGGAACCGCAGAGCGTGCTTCCGACACCGGGGAGATAGAGCTGGATCTTCCGGGTAAGGAAGGAAAAAAGGCCCACGGACCCGTTTCAAACCCCTCCAAAAGATCCATCTGCGATCCCCAGGAATGCATTCCCCACGCTGCCTCGGCAAACGCGGGTCCTGGGAATCGCAAGCCTGTCACTATCATACAGAGTGACAGGCGAGAGCAGAGCATACTATTTCACAGAGTTGGAACTCAGCCCCCACCTTTTTTTCTTTCAAGGGCTGAGAAGTATGCTCTACCCCAAACAAATTAAACAAAACTCGTGTGTGTCCCCACCCGTTTAAATAAACGCGGGCAGGGAGAAACACACTGTTTGTAATTTGTTTCGCCATAAAGTTTCCATACAATATTGCAACAGACAACAATAAATAGACAGAGACAGTTTTGACACAGATCGCTTGCTGAGGCAACAGAAGCTAAATGCCGGCGAGCAGCGGAAGTGCTCTTATCCTTTCCTGGTTCATGACGTCACCCGCCCGTGACGCTCATTCTCTCATTCCATTGGACTAGTTGGCATAGATGCTTCAGACGCAATCACGCAAGAGGCGTTCCCACCGTGTCGTTCGACGCATCTCGAAGTTCCCTTTTTCGATAAAGGGAACAAATTTTATTTTTAATGTGAGTTACAACAGCATCTGAAATGTTGACCATTCTAAGATGGCAGATGCGTCGACGTGTCTGGAGCGGTTAAATGTGGCCACTCAAAAGACATTAGCAACATGTTAACAACCAGTCAAAACACATTAGCAACATGCAAACAACCAGTCAAAATACATTAGCAACATGCTAGCAGTAATCACTTAAAGTGCATCTAAAATCGCATATTCCTTGACTAGATACTTCATTTGATGAGGAATAATCTCTGCATTAATTCAAAAGCATATTCTATCTAATATGAATGTGTTTATTATAAATGACATGGGGTACTACATTTGTCATGCTGTCATTAGCCTATCTTGTGACCTACCAGCATCAGTTGTGTCACTTTACTGCCATTCAGCTTCTCTCCCATGGCCTCATGGGTAGTAAAGTGTCCAATGGACGTGCATGTCAGAATCTCACCGGAAGTCATTTGGGTAGTTTTAGTCAACTATTTAATCTACACCATAAATTCTGACATGCTACTTGTCTCACATATAATTTTTCACCTACAACATAGTACAAAACTCAGAACATCTTAGTAACATGCTATTAACACACAGAATCTTAGTAACATGCTAATAAAACACCTTAGCAGCTGCCCTTGCACCCTCCAAAAACACCCTAGCATTCACATGTCAACTACCCACAAACCCTTGCTTTGGGATGGTGAGTTTTGTGCGTAAGATTTGGGCAAAAAGTTCAAGTTCATTTTCTGGTTCAAAGGTCTTTGTGGTTGGAGTTTTCTTTTTGTTGTCACAGCAGGCAGTGCTAGGGCTTGTTGTGACATGGTAAAAAGTGTGTAGTGTCTGAAAAAAACCCTTCCTTCCTTCACTTCCCTGAGTAAATGAAGGCCTGTAGAATAAAATTGCATTATGTGCGGTCTTATCTGGTTAAAGAAAAAAAAAAGAGAACTACTTCCTCAACCCACCTATGTAGGTAAAATGTTCATGGAAACTGAATGTAGAAAAAGCCTGAGAGCACTGGGTGTGGTTATTTGGGAGCATGAGTCAGTGACTTCAGTGATTGCTACTTGTTAAGCAATACACCGTCAATTAAAGCTGTAGGTTAGGAGACAAGTTCTATTTTAGTACAACATCTCAATCATGATTGCTTGGTTTTAGGTTATTGCAACATCAATGTGGCAAGCAGGGCGAGGCAGAGAGCCGTGGGAACGGAGCGAGGCCGGTGGCGCATGTGCTAATGAGCTTCACCTGGCTCAACACAGGTCTCAAATCTCACGGAGGAGCTCCAGAAAGGATAAAATTGACGACAGTGCAAGATGAGAGAGGACCAGGCCTAGACTATTTTATGTTGTTTTATCATGTATATATGCGGCAGTCATGAGGAGCTGCCGCTTTACTTTCATTTTGTTGTTTATTTTTGGATGAAAGTTTTTTGAAAATTCGCCTCCTTCTTCCCTGAACTTTAAACATTGTTAGATTTGAGCCGAAAACTTGTGAGGAAGGAGGGATGCGCTGTCATGGAGCCCTCGCCGCTGTGGGGAAGTCGCTGTGCCATCGAGTTGGATTGAACAGAGCTGTGCAGTGGAGCTGGAGGGCTCAGCGAGGGGACGGATATACTCGCCTCCGTCCACCAAAGCATGGAGGGGCGGCTGCTGTCGGGATGGAGGAGTTGTCACCATTTGCCAACTTCTGTGTCTCTCTGCCGGACACCGACAAGGACGAGGCGTCACCGGCCTTCAGGGAACAGGGGGCGAATAAGGCCGTCCACCTGGGGCATCCAGTGCCACCGCCAGAAGACGTTCTTCCAGCTGGTTGAGGACCGAGCAGCAGTGTGTTTTGGGAACTGGAACAAGATTTTTTTTTTCTCTCTCGTTTCTGTCTCTAATCCTTCCGTCTCCTTTTCTCTAACCTCATCTGTCCTTACCCCCAGGTGCTGCAGCCTCGGTGTGGTGGGTACCCCCCACCCCTCGGCCTTTCGAGGGGTGATAAGGGTATGTGGCAAGCAGTGCCACAAGTGCTAATGAGCTTCACCTGTACACCACACCAGTCTTGAGTCTCACGGAAGAGCTCCAGATGGATAAAAGGAGGAGTAGAGGACCAGGACCAAGACTAGACTTTACGTTGTTTTTGTTTATGTTTGTGCGGCAGTCGTCCATGATGGGCTGCTGCTTAACTTTCATTTTTGGAGCTTTTCCATTACCAGTACCAGCTCAACTCGACTCGCCTCTAGTCTTCTGCGCGACACACACCCGCTACCCACACACACATAGGGGAATGGAGGAAATCGAGTGTATGCTTTTTTAATAGTAGTAATGGGTATATCACGCAATCTCTGGCCAAACTATTTAAAAATGGTGGGGTTATTCAGGATACTCCGTCTGACGCATGCAATGATGACGCAGTGAATAGTGACAATTCTCTCTGACCAATCAGCAGTCTTCATTGTTTTCACGTCACATTTTAGTATCGCCTCAGCTCGCCTCAACTCGCCGGAGGTGTTACGAAAAAAGTACCCGAAAGCAGGTACAGGTACAACTTTTACACAGTGTAAAACCAAACAAAGGCGAGCCGAGTCGAGTCGAGCCAAGTCGAGTCGAGCTGGTACTGTGTAGTGGAAAAGCGTCATTTGTTGTTTGTTTATTTAATATATAAAACTTTACATTGGACGTTCGCTGTTTTTTTCCTCCTCCTCCTTCCCTGAGCCTTTAACCTTGTTAAAATCAAGTTTATGCTGTATCCAATACAGAAACACATAAAGATAATTTACTGTTAACCAGCACTTTATAAGCATTGAGTCATTTGATAAATGTTTACATGGTAACTGTTTGTTTATTGTTTACATGATGATCATTCAGTTCATCGAGCTATACGTCAACCCATCACACTGATGGACAAGTTCAGGAGGGACAAAGACTACAGGCTACATATCTGCGAGTGGGCGCATACACTGGACCTTTGTGCTTGGAAACATGCGGGGGAAGACGGAAGCGCTCTGTAAAGGCAGGGCCTAATTAGGTCACATGTGTGTTGGACTCTGCACAAAAGAATTCCATCCTCCTACAGCTGTGTAATGTGTTTTCTGGGGCTACAAAACATGAACAGAAGATTTGATGCCTGAGGACAATATGTCTATCAAATGGTCAAACCTCAATAGAGGCTTTTAGGTGAAAGCAAACCATACATGATTGACAGTAGAGCGGGTGTGGGTGTTCAGACAGTACTTACAGTATGTAAGTCTAGACCCTCTGAGGGATGGTGGTCCACTTGGGTTCTTACTGTCACACCTTTCTTTGTTTGCGGTTTCTGGATGATTTTGGCGTGCCTCCAAGGTCTGCAAAGCTTCTTTGTTCAGCTGTAATGTGCCCAGTGTAGTCATACATTTGGAGATTTGCTTCTTTGGAATGCTACTTTCCACAAGGTGGTCTTCTGTGTTGTCTTCTTCATGTTGCTATGCATCTACACATTAGGTACACAGTGTCTCATTCAAAGATCGTTGGTGAAGGCACTTGCTTGTGACAGTCAGTAAGACAATATTTAGGGTTGATAGCTTTGGTAAATGCTTTTAAAAGGTAGTGTAGCATAGTGGCGTGTAAGTCAACTTTATTTATATAGTGCTTTTTACAATACAGATTGTTTCAAAGCAGCTTTACAGAGATAACCGAAAAATGCACATTGCAGCGCTTCCAGGTTCTACGTCAAAATGCCGCCTCACTATTCAACAGAGATATTGTAGGTCTAACAGGTAGGATATAGAAATTGAAAAAGTTAAGTCTTCACTGCATAAACTATAAATGGACTGAATAACTTTATGTAGCTTTAACAAGGACTAATCTATTCAAGAGCAGTGAGTTGGTGACGCTGCTTCTGTCATTAAGGATAATCAAAGAACAAAGAGTTTATTAGGCTGATGTCATTTCAATATCCGCATCGTGTGGCAGGTATGACCCGCATAAATGAACGTAAAGAGTTGTGAGAATGTTTATGGGGCGTGTGTCAACCGAAACAGGAAAAAAAACTCTGCACTCAATTGGATAGACCTACAACCAATCAGAGCAACGGAGTAAGTGATGTATGTTGAGAGATAGATTAAAGTTGATAGATTAAACTTTTTCCTAATCCCGTAGGAAGGACGGCATAAACATCTTTTCAATTGACAAATGCTTTGATCGCGGTTCTCTGTTCCTCTTCTAAAATGAATGCGCTGTCTATCTTCTATAACACACGCGAATATACACAACTCAATTCTCCAGCGGGAGCCATGAATTCAACCCAAGCGCTCTAATGACGTGGATAGTTACGTTACCGTTGCTCATATGATGTCTATGGTTGCTCATCTGTCCATCATCATACAAAGCCCGCCCTGACAATTTGATTGGTCCTGTTACGTCCTAGGACGCAATGTGGTATGTTTTGTTTGTTATTTCTTTTATTGTTGTGATTTGATGTTGTGTGCAGTTTGTCTTCTTTTTCTCTCCCTCTCATTCTGTGCAGGGCTTGATTGGGCTCGATCGGGCTCAGCTGTGGTCAATTGTGAGGAGGAGCGGAGCGGTTAACTACGGCGATACACTGCAGTGTGAGAGAGCTCTGTTTGCACGCGCGTCGTGGAGCTCCGTGGTCCTTTGTCTCCTGCCCCAGACCGATTGTTTAGTTCAGCTGCGTTGGTGCGCTGATCTTTTAGTGAGGTTTCCGTGTGGGGAACTCTCACGGTGTAATTATGAAGTCACGTTTTTCCTTTATTTGAATGTCGTAAGTTTATTGTCTTTTGTTTGTTGATTTATTTTTATTCGTTCCTGTTTATTCTGTTGCTGATTTAAGTCACCAGACTTATGTTTGAATGTTTATTTGAAAGCCGTAGGGAGGAGGTTGCCATCCTTTTCTTTGTTAAACATTTTTCTCTTGGTTACTGGCTAGCTAGGGAGTAAGGGAAGATTGTTGTATTTTCTTTGGGGTTTTCATTTGTTAGGTAATTTATAGTTAATTCCTCGTTAGGTAGTATTCCTTTTGGTTTGTTATTTTTGGCGTGAACCCCTCCTGAAGATTTATGCTTTCAGCTTTTTCTATTTCTGCGTAAATAAAAAAGCTTATATTTTGACACTATTGTGTTGTGGTATTTTGTGTATGATCTGGGACAGGAGAGGGGATATTTTCATTGCTTTTTGTTACTGGCGCTCCTAACCCTAGACTAGGGGGTCGTAACAATTGGGGGCTCGTCCGTTCGTCTATCCGTCTATTAGTCGTAATATCTATTGGCTGTTTTCGGTGGTTTGCTTGGCTGCTTTGAATTTTTTTGGTGGGGGAGGAAGTTTAAGGCTTAATATGGATTTCGATTTAATTAAGTTTACGCTGTCACCTACGTTAAAGGAATTCGAGCGGTGTAGAAAAGTAGATCTAATTCAAATAGCAGATTTTTACAATATAACGATCCCTAAAGAGGAAAAGAAGCAGGTCATTAAAGATGAGTTGTATGGTAGGTTAGTTGAGACTGGTATTTTTCCTGGACTTACTCATGGGTCAGAGTTTGAGGAAGAAAGCGCATCTGATAAGGCCGGGTTGATAAGCGGTAACAGGGTTGCTGGTTTTGATCCTATGGTAACTGTTCGCTTAAAAGAGTTAGATCTGGAGTTAAAGAAACAGGAGCATGAAACGCAACTACTCCGATTGAAAGAGTTAGAGTTAAAGACTGATCGGGATGTTACGTTGCGTAGGTTGGAGTTGGAAGCCCAGCGTAACAGACCAGTTCCGTCACCGCGTACCAGACTTGTTTCCGGTAGTTCCGAGATGGGGCAACCTGACTTTGATGTGGGTAAGTACATTAAACTTGTACCTCCATTTCGTGAGTCTGAAGTTGACTCGTATTTTGTGGCTTTTGAACGTGTTGCGGCTAAATTGAAATGGCCCAGAGATATGTGGGCATTGTTGTTGCAGTGTAATCTCGTTGGCAAAGCCCAAGAGGTTTGCGCAGCTTTGCCGATCGATGATTCGCTGAATTATGATCTTGTGAAATTGGCTGTGTTGCGCGCTTATGAATTGGTACCGGAGGCGTACCGGCAGAAGTTCAGGGCATGTTCAAAGACAGCCAAGCAAACGTTTGTGGAGTTTGCGCGTGAAAAGAGATCGCTATTTGAGAAGTGGTGTGGTTCTACCAAAATTACGACTTTTGATGAATTGCAAGAACTGATTTTGCTCGAAGATTTTAAAAATAGTTTGCCAGAAAATATTGTAGTGCATTTAAACGAGCAGAAAGTATCTAAGCTTTTCGATGCGGCAACATTTGCAGACGAATTCGCACTTACTCATAAAACTGTGTTCCCAGTTATGCGCACTTTTAAACCCTCCTTAGTCGTAGACGTAGGGAAAGATAAAAGGATGACGAGGGACAACTCTTTCAGGGTCGACGGTGAAGCATCTGCGCAGAAGCGGCCGGATAGGAAAAGAGTTTGTTTTTATTGTCTTGATCCTGGCCATTTGATTACAAGCTGTAAAGCTTGGCAGCAGAAAGCTGGCGGTAAGCCTAAAGGGGTAGCGTTTACCTCCATTTCTGAACTGTCACCAGGAAAAAGGTTAGATGCATTTGGATCGTTTCTACAAACGTGTTTAGTTTCGCTTTCAGATAACGAGGCAACACCTATAGTGATGCTGCGAGATACAGGGGCCGCACAATCTTTAATATTAGAAAGTGCGCTGCCGTTTTCATCGAATTCGTATACAGGTAATGATGTGCTCATTCGTGGTATCGAAATGGGCTGTACTTCTGTGCCTTTGCATACTGTTCAGCTGAAATCTGACCTTATCTCCGGCACGGTTACTATCGGTGTGCATTCACAACTACCTGTGGATGGTGTGAGTATGATTTTGGGTAATGATTTAGCTGGAACCAAAGTGTTTCCGTACCCGATCGTATCTGCTGAGCCGAACGTTAGCACTCAAGTAGCTGCTCTGTCACAGTTTCCCACTGCTTTCCCCGCATGTGTTGTAACGCGCGCGCAGAAAAGGAAATTTGAAGATGTGGTGGATCTTTCAAGTTCTTTTCTTGCTGCATCGCCAGAAAGTGTGGAATGCAAATTGCTTGTTAAACCTCAACCGTTTTTGAGTGATGAGAGTTTGAATGCAAATGAAATTCCCTTAAAAGTGGGTAGGGAACAGTTGATTGCTGCGCAAAAATCTGATTTATCTTTGAGAAAATGTATCAGTGCGGCTGTGGACAAAACGCAAGTTTCAGATGTGTCAGTAGGTTATTTTTGGGATGAGGAAGTGTTGATGCGCTGGTGGAAGCCGTCAAATTCTGAGGGTGACCGTGTTTCTCAGATTGTCCTTCCTACTGGTTATCGGTATCAGATCATGCAGTTGGCTCACGAACATCTATGTTCAGGACACCTTGGTGTTACGAAAACATATGACCGAATTTCCAGATATTTCTTTTGGCCAAGTTTAAAATCGTCTGTGTCTGCGTTTGTTCGGTCCTGTCACGTTTGCCAACTTGCTGGTAAGCCTAATCAAAAGATTCCTCAAGCGCCACTTAAGCCCATTCCTGTAATGGGAGAACCTTTTGAGAGACTTATCCTTGATTGTGTTGGTCCATTGCCGAAGGCTAAGTCAGGTCATCAGTATCTCCTTACAATCATGTGTGCAACCACTCGCTACCCGGAAGCCGTGCCCTTACGCTCTATTAAAACAAAAGCCGTGGTTAAGGAGCTGATTAAGTTTTTTTCTATGTTTGGATTACCCAAAGTAATTCAAACAGATCAGGGAACAAACTTTACCTCCCGCCTGTTTGAACAGTTGGTAAACGAACTGGGGGTGGAACATCAGATGTCAAGCGCATACCATCCTGAGTCGCAAGGTGCGCTCGAGCGCTTCCATCAGACGTTAAAGTCAATGCTGCGCACCTATGTTGTTGAAACGGGTAAAGAATGGGTGGATGGATTACCGTTACTAATGTTAGCCATCAGGAGCACAGTGCAAGAGTCCTTAGGGTTCAGTCCAGCCGAACTTGTGTTCGGACATACAGTTCGAGGACCCTTGAAGTTGATAAGTGAACAGTTTCACTCTAAAGATCCTCCTTCCGTGCCGATTCTGGAGTATGTGAGTTCATTTCGTGAGCACCTCCACAGTGTGTGGGAGGTTGCGAGACAGCACCTTGTTGAGAGTCAATGTAAGATGAAGAGCAGATATGATAAAACCAGCGAGGTTCGCAATTTTAAGCCAGGTGATTCTGTGCTTGTGTTTTTGCCTGTACCTAGTTCTCCGATGTCTGCTCGGTTTGCTGGACCATATAAAATAGAAAAGAAACTGAATGATACTAACTATACAGTTTTAACTCCCGATCGACGACGGAAAAGCCGAGTCTGTCACATAAATATGTTGAAGAGGTATGTTTCTCGAGATGTGCCTGAAGTTAACCCTGCAGTTGCCGTGTCTGCTGTTAATGCCATTGATGTGCCTTCTACTTATGTGGTAGAGACAGATGATTTAGTTGACAAGGATGCTCGAGTCTCTTGTGGAAGACTTGCGAATTCTGCTATTCTGGTGAACTTGTCGTCTCATCTTTCTTATTTGTCTGAGAGTCAGCGTAGTGATATTGTTGAACTGATTTCTAGCTACCCTACATTGTTTAATGATGTGCCTTCGCAGACAAATGTGTTGAAGCATGATATTGATGTGGGTCAAAGCACACCAGTTAAACAGCATCCATACCGTGTCAACCCGCACAAACGTCAAGTTATGAGAGAGGAAGTTAAGTATCTGGTGCGTAATGGTTTTGCGGTGGCCAGCCAGAGTCCATGGAGCTCGCCTTGTATACTTGTGCCCAAGTCTGATCGCTCTTTTCGATTCTGTACCGATTTCCGCAGAGTTAACGATGTCACTAAAGCTGACTCCTTTCCTCTCCCCAGAATGGAGGACTGTGTCGATAGTGTAGGTTCTTCACGTTATGTAACGAAACTCGACCTGTTAAAGGGGTATTGGCAGGTGCCATTGACATCGCGCGCCTCTGAAATTTCCGCCTTTGTCACGCCGGATGCATTTATGCAATATACGGTGATGGCTTTCGGGATGCGCAATGCACCTGCCACATTCCAGCGGCTGATGAGGATTGTGTTATCAGATGTACAGAATTGTGAAGTGTATCTAGATGACGTTGTGGTCTACTCTATGACATGGAAAGATCATTTATGCACCCTGAGTTTAGTAATGAAACGCTTGTCTGAAGCGTCCTTGACACTTAACCTCAGCAAGTGTGAGTTTGCCAGAGCAGTGGTGACATACCTCGGTAAACTAGTCGGGCAGGGTCAGGTCAAGCCTGTCCAGGCTAAAGTTGAAGCTATTGTTACTTTTCCTTCGCCCACTAACAAACGCGAGTTGAGGCGTTTCTTAGGAATGGCTGGATACTACAGGGGCTTCTGTAGGAATTTTGCCACAGTGGTTGCACCCCTCACTGATCTCTTGAGTATAGAGCGAAAATTTGTGTGGAATGAGTTATGTGAATCTGCCTTTTCTTCTGCTAAAGATCTGCTGTGTAATGCTCCTGTGCTTTCTGCCCCGAACTTCACTCAACCCTTTAGTCTGCAGGTGGATGCGAGTGCTCATGGCGCCGGTGCGGTGCTGATGCAAGCAGATAACGCTGGTATTGAACATCCCGTGAGCTATTTCTCAAAGAAATTTACCCGGTGTCAGAAAAACTATAGCACTATCGAGAAAGAAGCCCTGGCGTTGCTGCTGGCTGTCCAACACTTTGAGGTGTACTTGAGTTCCGGTGATCATATTGTGGCATACACGGATCATAACCCTCTAATATTTCTGGCTCGTATGGCTAATTCGAACCAGCGCTTGATGAGATGGGCGCTCATCTTACAAGAGTTCAACTTGGATATTTGCTATAAAAAGGGTGCTGATAACGTCGTAGCCGACGCGTTGTCAAGGGCGTATTCTAGTGACGGTTAGTTGACCGCTGACGAAACAAAAAAAAAAAGTAGGAATTGCTGATAATTCATTGTTACAAATCGGGTTTTGTAACTAAGGGTGGGGGTGTTACGTCCTAGGACGCAATGTGGTATGTTTTGTTTGTTATTTCTTTTATTGTTGTGATTTGATGTTGTGTGCAGTTTGTCTTCTTTTTCTCTCCCTCTCATTCTGTGCAGGGCTTGATTGGGCTCGATCGGGCTCAGCTGTGGTCAATTGTGAGGAGGAGCGGAGCGGTTAACTACGGCGATACACTGCAGTGTGAGAGAGCTCTGTTTGCACGCGCGTCGTGGAGCTCCGTGGTCCTTTGTCTCCTGCCCCAGACCGATTGTTTAGTTCAGCTGCGTTGGTGCGCTGATCTTTTAGTGAGGTTTCCGTGTGGGGAACTCTCACGGTGTAATTATGAAGTCACGTTTTTCCTTTATTTGAATGTCGTAAGTTTATTGTCTTTTGTTTGTTGATTTATTTTTATTCGTTCCTGTTTATTCTGTTGCTGATTTAAGTCACCAGACTTATGTTTGAATGTTTATTTGAAAGCCGTAGGGAGGAGGTTGCCATCCTTTTCTTTGTTAAACATTTTTCTCTTGGTTACTGGCTAGCTAGGGAGTAAGGGAAGATTGTTGTATTTTCTTTGGGGTTTTCATTTGTTAGGTAATTTATAGTTAATTCCTCGTTAGGTAGTATTCCTTTTGGTTTGTTATTTTTGGCGTGAACCCCTCCTGAAGATTTATGCTTTCAGCTTTTTCTATTTCTGCGTAAATAAAAAAGCTTATATTTTGACACTATTGTGTTGTGGTATTTTGTGTATGATCTGGGACAGGAGAGGGGATATTTTCATTGCTTTTTGTTACTGGCGCTCCTAACCCTAGACTAGGGGGTCGTAACAGTCCGAACAATTTTTGATCGGGCATAATAGCTCCTCAACGGATCGAGTCCAGACCGAACTTCCCGACCAAAAATTGTTGTGGGTGGGGTTCGGGCTGGCAGCCAGGCTATACAAAACAGGCATTTGGCATAATTGTGCGTTTTCATTTAAGCACTTACTAAAGGAGCTTTCTGTGCACACAAGTCACATGCTTTGTTACTGCTGGGTGATACAGAAATAAAATAAAGATAAAATGTTCCATATCATTCGGTTTTGATTATTTTTCTTCATTGTTTTATAACTTTTTTTAAAAGATTTCTCTAAAAATGAATGACCAGTGCAGCAGTGTGCATTTTGTGGGTTCAACTGGATAGACTAAACCTAATGACACTTAAATCATTGCATCTTGTGTGCCACTGATACGGCTCCCAGACGCACACCTAAAATTCAACGTGTCTGTGTTCTGGGGCTCGTTCTTCGTACGTTGCTTAAAACATCCGAGATCAAATGAGACATCCAAGATAATATCATCGGGCTAATCATGATCCGGCTAAGTGGGTTCTTCGAACACTCCTGTTGTTTATGATTAGTATCGCTGGATTGAGTTATCTGAGATAACTGCGCGTTCACTCGTTGGTTTAAAAGGGGATATGTATCGATAGCAGAAACAGTGATCAGCGACGCTGCTATTGGCTGTTCAGCATGGCCAAAGAACACGCCCAGTTTTTCTCCCAAGCAGAGAAAGAGAAGGTTATGCCGATTTTGAGTCTTTAATTAAAACGCCAGGGAACACTTCTAAGTGTGCAAAAGCCAGGAGAGAGGGCTGGCAAAAGTAGCAGATGAATTAAATGCGTTTGTGGTGGCCATGTTAGATGTTTTAATAACTTTTGTTTTTTTTTTCTATTTTAATAATTTCATAATTACTTTGTTCATTGTCATGTCAGAGTCACCACACTATAGTGAACATGATGAAAGTGAAGTACAAAAATCTTCTACGTAATGGTAATTTTTACTAGGCCTTATAGGCCTACTAGTCTCTTTCAAAAAGGCACTGTTAAATAAATGATTGTCTGTTTATAAAAGCAACCAAGAAACAGATGCTCCTGCACCCTGGCAGAAGAGCTGACCCCTGGGTTGAGTGTGAATTGACCTGTTGTTGTGGAGGGCATCCCTGGGTTCAGCTCTTCCAGACACACATCCAGGGACCAGTAGCAGCAACACCTTCATTACTGGTAAATGAGATGGAAAGTACACTGTGAAATAATTTGTTGCTGCATTAAATTAAGTAGGCCTATAATGCATATTGGCTGGTATAGTCATTTCAACTGTTAAATCTTGAGTAATGATAAATTGCTTTGACTTGTGAAAGTAAAAAACTGATAAACTTATGTTAATGTGAAAATATTTTGCCATGAGTTATTAATCACATTGCACTGGATAGTGAAGAAACCTTCTCAGATGACTGTCCTTTGGAGGAAGTAGACTACCTGCAAATACATAAATAATTTTAATTGATTTATACTTGTGCCTATGTCTATTATTTCTGACATGAGTCCACATGTACAGAAAGGCCTACAGAAGAGTCTGCACAACGCAGTGATACAGGTGTGGGCAGTGTAACTTTTCCTTTTTATTTGTTGCATGAGGCATGTGTGACAATTTGACAAATGACACAGGGTGAAATTCATTCCCTATGAGTCTTCAACAGAAAATAGAGTATTTTGAAAAAAAAACAAAAATCAGGGGGAGAAATAGAACTTGACTACTTAAAGAAAGAAATTGCACTAGAAATAGAGTTGCTTCAAAATAAACTTCAGAGTAAAATACACTATTTCACACAGAGTACTATTGCTGACCTTGCATAATATCTCTTATTGCAGGCAAAAGATGATTGAATGACTGGCTTTTCTTTACAAAGAACTATTGAAATAAGACTCAAGGAACTAAGCAAATGTGTCTTGTCTTTTATTAAACATTTAGGCTTAATTAAACCTTTTTTTTCCCTTCTTTTTCTGATGTTGGCAATGTTGTGTAATATGGCACATGTAATGTCACAGGTCCTGTCAGGTGCAACACTCAGGCTTTTCAGACACTGAAATCTTCCCTTTAGTTGGCCAAAGTTCATTTCATTGTGTGAACTTGTCCTGGCTAGAGCTGCATTGTAACTGTGTATGTACATACATTTACATTTTACATTTACATATGTAATACAGTGAGCTTGATATTTATATTTTTCCTTACCATGTTCAAGTAATGTGCATAAATGTGAATGTCTCTGTGCTTCCACATTAGTAATATGAATAGTCACACGCCATCTAGAGATTTTAGTCTGTCAACTGCCTTTTTTAAAATTTAATATAATATTACTAATCTGGAATATTAAGAATTGTAATAGTAACTTGGCTGCACATTTACATTGTGATCTCCCTTTCTCTGTACACAAAATCCCCTTCATAGAGGCCTTGATGGGAACATGTGTGCAGTCTATTGACCAATCACATTAGTGAAGCCTGAGGGACATATCTGTGTCATATTAATCGGCATGTTCATGATTGCATGATCTTCATTAAAAATTATAATATACCTGCGTTGGCAAAAAAAAAAAAAAAAAAAAAAAACCTGCTATAGCCTACAACCTTGGGTCTAAACTGGCTTGGAAATGCCACAAAAAAAAACCCTAAAAACTGCTTGAGCGCCAGGGTAAACTTTGTGACTGACACGACAGACAGCACTTATCAAGTTCTCCGCATCTCCAATAGTTTAAAGGAAAGAGCCACTCGCAAATAATATCAGGACAATGCACACAGTTTGTGCTGTTATTAAAGCCCGACTCCGACGAGTCGAACATTTAATGTGCGTTTCCAAAAAATAATTGATGTAAACGACATCCGAGAATAATTATATCTCTCAAAAAGTACACTATCGCGCTGCGTTAAAAGACTTCTCGTATCACCTGCGCTTATGAAGCCGCGATCTAATCCTGTTTAGGCTACATGAAATAAGCCTGCTCGCGAGCAGGTTCAAGCTAGCGCACCTGTTGCTATGACAGCAAGTCTAGGATGAGCTTCAAAGAACCAAACAATCCAAGATCATGGCAAATCGTCAACAATCAAATCCAGCTAACTGAGTTAGCGACGTACGAAGAACGAGCCCCTGGTGTCAAATGGCGCAAACAAATCTCACAGCAACACAACTTATTTCATATAAAGATGCGTGCTAAGTGACAAGCAAACAGACAATGAGCGAGAAACTAATAGCGTTATCCCGAACATTTTTTCTATTGTTTTCGATGAAAGTGCACTTTTGATACCAATACAGTTTTAATCGCCCAGGCCTATGGTGCTTAAATATTTTTAACACTGAAAAAAAAATTGCAAGGTTTTCCCACTTCTTTACAAAAATGGGTATTTCAACTACAGTTCGACTGCATGTGACTGGTCTTGTGATGTCTTTTAGAAGAAATTGAAACTACTGCATTCAACCATTCCTACCACATTCCTCACTGTACTCACTGTAAGTCTGGTAACTAGAAAACAGGCTCCTGCCTGATTTTCCACATGTTTTTTTTTTTTTTTGAGTCATTTGTGTCTTTGAAATGTATTTCCAAAATACATCATTTCAAAAATAACTTTTCAGTTTTCTGGACTAGTCAGTCTTAAGAAACTCACAAAGCCAAGGCATTGTAGTGTGCATATATGCTGGATAAAGTTAAAATTAACTAGATCTCTTAGGCCACATCCACACGAAGCCAGAGCTTTCCCTATCCCATCTTTTTGTTTTCCTCGTTCTATTTTTTCGTCGTCTCTCAAGAAATATATGCAACACACAAAACCACTGAAACCGACTGAAAACGATGTGGTATAAATGCCATACCAGTATGTGATGCTGTAGTTCTGCCACAAAGATACACTAAACAAGGAGAAGAAGATTTGTAGCATGCGCATAACCTTGCGCGCTTATACGAACCCAACACGACAGCAAGGTGAAGATGAAGAATTTGCTTTAGTAAAGCTAATAGGCTCAGTAGCTTCTGCATTACGAACACAATCATATAGTCCGCCATTGTTGTTGATGTTACGTGTGACGTAGTGGTGTGTGACTAATGCTGACACGTTGTGTGATGACATCATCGTTTCACAAAATGTACGAATTGGCCATACACACGAAAACGTAAGGGTGTCGGTTTCAGATTTATCCATTTTGGGACCCGGTTTCAAAAAATAGCGGTTTCAGTGTCCCAAAACGCCGGATCCGTCTGGACGAAACGCCAATATGATACAAAATTTGTACGTATACAGCTAAACACGTCTCCGTGTGGACAGGGCCTTAGTCCAGCTCAGTGGTTTAATGGGTAGCACCGCTGCCTTACAGCAAGAATGTCCCCAGTTTAAGTCGTGGCTGATGCATTTCTGTGTGGAGTTTGTATGTTTTCCCCATGTTGCAGTGGGTTTCCTCTGGGTGCTCTGGTTTGCTCTCAATCCGAAGACATGCAAGATGGGTGAATTGTCCATAGGTGAGTATATCTTTCATGAGTGATGGATTGGCTATCCGTCAATGGTTTTTCCCAAAACGCTGGTATGGATTCCAGCTCTCTGTGACCAAAGACCCAGGACAAGCGGTTTGGACTTTGGACGAAGTCCAACTTTGCAAAAAAACAAACAGCCAATAGGATTTCAGTCAGACTACAACATTGATAAAACATGGACTACTACTGTAGTTAATTATACTTAATTATTGGACAACTGACTACTGAATCACTAAACTGCACTTTTAATAATCACACTGTTAGTTGCTCTCGATAAAAGAATTCACTACATTGTTGGAGTAGTGACCTAGCAGTTACTGCACGTTTTGACACGTTAAGCCATTGTGCTTATGCAAGTGATGTGAGTTTAAAACTGAGTTTGTAATTGTCAAATTCCCCTTTCTCACTACAAAACTACAAAACTTTACAACTATTTTATTATGTACCACATCCATGGCTAAGAAGGTGAGAGGGCAGGCTACTAATGGTAGACTTAGGTGTGTTGGGAGGACAAAGTTTGGGTTGTTCTTGCGGATGTTTGCCCGGTAATTATACCACTCCTGTGCTTCCCCTGAGCTATCTCAGATTACAGAGCACAGGGAGGCATCAGAGTCATGCCTTGACATGTTCACTATAGGTCAAAGCAGAGATCGTTTGCAGACAGACGTGCTCAGCTCTGCTATGAATCACAATTTCAGACACATTCATTGCAGTCTACAGGAGCAGTAAAAAAATGTGTTTTGAGGGAGGACGCAGTTAACCACAGTGTACAATAAGCAATACTGTAGTTTCCGTGTAGTATAATTAGGCATAAGACAAACATTATTATTACTATTTTTCATATTTAGGATTGCTACATCCCTAAGTATTAAAGGTTGTGCAATGTCACATATGTTTTATTATATGTGCTTATGCTCAGGGACACACTGACTCACAATTAAACCAACACTATAAATACTGAATCAAAGCTGAATCAATGATAGGTCAACAGTGAAACAATACTGATTCAATCAACACTCAATCAAAATTAAACCAACACAGAATCGAGTATGTACAATGCTGGATTAATACTAAATCAACACTGAGATAATAAACAACCAACACTAGGACATTAATTTTGCATGTTAAACAGAAGTGTATTATTTTGTGTTTGTCAAAATGACCTTGAAAATCTGGAATCAAACAGGCCTAACCATTATATTAAAAGTCATGGAACATCGCTTAACCAATCAAATTCAAGGACCAGAACTAACTGTTGTATAATAAAGAATGCAAGGCAGAGTTCATAATTTACATTAGATTATCCATTATGATTATTTTTGAAGAGTGTACCTCAAATGAAACTTAGATTTTACGACAAAAGTTGAGTATATGTATCAAAGTAGGTAGTGTCATTAATAAATACTACCTTTCACATAGTTTCTGTAACTTATAATACAACAAGTTTTTCCCCTTGTAAACTCTAAATACATTTTTCTACAAATAAATGTGTCATGGCAAACATGACGAAGATGGCGGATAATTTTATTAATCAGTATTTCTCAATCAAAATATTTTGTCTTTTTTTAGTACAAAATCGAAACACTTTTAAAACAACACGAATTTTGAATCTTGAATTCAGTTTATTTTCATATCAAACTAGTGACCAGAAATGGAATGTCTGCTTTGCTTAGTTGGGATTGTGGTTAGACTTGGTACATTTTGGTGTACCCAAAACATACATGTATACATACATTTGTATTTATTTATTTATTTATTTATTATATATTATATTTATTTATCAGAGTTCCTCAAAATCAAATTTATTGCAATATGTTGGAAACCAATTTGTCTGCTGCCTATATTTCAAAGTACCGGAAGATGAGATGAGCGGCTATGGTAAACAGAGCCCCATTTGTTTTCTTCTGCCATGACACCATGGGTAGGGCGTCATGGCAGATTGCCGTGACCTGTTTTGAAAGAAAAATTGATCCTCCATTAGAAGGGTGGGTCATGAATGACTGAATTGAGCTTGTCGGGTCTTGTTGCAGAACAAATGACTTGCAAAGCGACTTGCTGTGATGCCTGCAAGGAAAAATACATGCTCGTGCTAAGATACACAGTCCTGCTAGCACACCCACAACGAAAAAGGACAGTTTGTTTTGACAAGTACTTGAAAAGGATTTTGAAAGAAAGTGTATTTCAACAATTGTTGTGATTCATATTTTGACAGAGTTCTGAGAAAACATTTGTGGTATTTTTGAAGGATTTGCGTATGCATGGCTCATAAAAATTCTATTAATTATGATAATTATGACATCTTATGGAAGAAGATATGGGATACATTGGAGTGTTGTGATCCATTTAAAATATGTTGTAGTTTCATTATAAATAAACTAAGGGTGCATTTACACGACAACGATGTACTAAAAACGGAAATGTTTTTCCTAAAAAAAAACAATCCCGTTCACACGGATCCACGGAAATGACGCTTATTATTCATGCCAGGCCAGTAGATGGCGATCTCACTTTGAAAAGAAAACACTGCGGGCCTGTTGACTGAACACATAATACGCATTTGCATGACGCTTGCACTTTGAACCCCGTTTTCAAAAGTTTCAAACAGCCTACAAACAGCGTTGTCGTGTAAATGAACGGTAAAAAATTGTTACTTAAATGAAAATAAACGTTAACTGAAATAACATAAGGCTAATAACTTATTTTTATTTTAACTAGTTTCCAAGGAAACATTTCTCATTTTCATTCAGTTTAACTCGATGTACTAAAATAACTAAAACTGAAATTAGAACTATTTAATTAAATATTTTATTTAATTGTGTAAATTTTTTTGGAAAAAACAACAAAATAACAAAAGAAAAATGCAAAAATGAAAACAGAAGTTATAAAAATAAAAACTAATTCAACCTACCAATAAAATGTATTATACTATCTCAATTATACTAAAATAACAGTGGTCTGTCATATATAGAATAAAATGCAATCCTATTTTCAAAACAGATGCCTATTCGGGTGCAATGTGCCATACTGAAAGAGATATCAAAGGACCTCAGAAGAAGCCGTGGAGGACTTGAAAGGGTTTCTTAGCACTTGGTTCTTGATAAGTTGACAGGATCATTTACAAATGGATGAAATTCAATACTGTTAATACTCTCGTAGGTATTCTACATAGGGCAAGGACATGCCACTGAGTCTTCAAAGAAGTGACCATTGAAAGAGCAGATCTAAAGTCTGCTGGCATCTCTTTCACTTGATATTGTTCAGATTCTTGAATCAACCTCAAAAAGGAGTTTACCACAAGCTTCTGTAATTAAACTGCCTCCATATGTCAGGACTGCTAAAAAGTTCCTCGCTGGAAACCATTCAGCATGTTCCAGTTTCTCAAACAGTAGCATAGTAACTACGTTTGTGGGTTCGATTCCCAGGGAAAGCATGAGATGTATACATTTAAAAGTTGTGTTTGGATAAAAATGTCTGTGAAATGTAAATACTTCACTTTCAGAAAAACCACATCCCATCATATAATGGAGGAAGTTATCATCTAGACACTTTTACTCAAAACAACTTACAACACACTTATTTAGGAACAATCCAACTGGAGTAACCTGAGTGCCTACTCAAGGGCACAGTGGTGAGAGCTCAAGGATTGCATCTCGCAAGAACCTTCAACCCTTTTGTTGACAGCCTAGCACTAAACCCACTGCACCAGGAAATATAACGAGTGTATCCAAAGATGCAGCATGTCAGGACAGGCCTGTGAACTCAACATTCAAGTAAAATTAGGTTATACAACATAATTCAGAAAAATAATAACTTGATGCCCTAAGCAAGACATGGCATTATAGTTGGTCCAGCTCAGGATAGTAGTTCTGACTGTTCTGACTGTGTTTTTGTGGGACATTAGGCAATCAACCAGTTGTTATGATGTAATTTTCCTGAAGTACCAGAGTGATTAGTCACATGATATTTATGGCTCATGTTGACTAAAAATTATGTGGTTTCAGAAGCAAAAATCAGCATGTACTCAGCATAGAAATTCACATATTGTGCTGGATTTGATGAACTTGCTTTGCAGAGTAGCCTACTACATCCGCCATGTTGACATTGTCATGAGACCTACAAATTAAAGCCACGCCACTCTTCCCTGTCATTCATGAATTGAATAACTCTCTTGAAACATCTCTGGATGTGCACTTCAGAATCTTGGTAGATGTTATTGCTTATCTGGGTATTTTTTGTCTATTGTTTCTTGAATGCTGCCACTGAGATTACTGGATATGCTAACCTCTGTCCACCATCTCAGACCTTTTTCTGCCAAAGCTGATAGCCTTTATGATAATTACAGAGAGTAATTATCATATAATGTGTAAATTATTATGTGTTTGTAATACAATCACAAATGTGGATGTGCTGTGAACCACCCAAGTTCAAGTCCTTGCTGATGGTACTTTCTGATCCTTTCCACTCTCTGTAATGTCCTGTATGGAAAACAGGGGAACAAACTTTGTCTTAGTCCCGTTCTGTGGTCTAATATGGGGATTTATTTATTGAGAAAGAGAACATTCCTAAAGGAACTAGATTTCACCCTTTTATCTTGCTTCCGTCACATTTCTTCCTCCCTGCTCTTTCTTGTCTTCTGTTTAATCCTCCGCTGGCAGTTGCCGTCATGGACAGCTGCATTGGGCATGATAAACAAGACCCTGCCGTCCCGGGCACAGCTGTGGGGGTGTAGTATGTTCAAAAATGTGTGTGCTGGGGGCAGGGATGGTGAACTGAGCTTGTATGTGTTTGTAATACAATCTTATGCTTTTACCAAGACTTGAGACCTGAGCGGATGGCAGCAGAGAGGTGTTAGAAAGGCAAGACTGACCCTGACATTGCCCAGCCTGTTGAAGTTGATCCCCAACCCTCTCCTGGATCCTTCCTGAGCTTCTCTTGGCTTATTAACACTGTCTTTCGAATGAGGTTGAGGATTTGAATTGATCAACTTGAGTCAACTTGCCAGCAAATAGATCATGCATGCCTCTGGTGAAATATCCATCCAGATGGTAGACTCATCTAGAACCGCTATAGGCATATCTGTCAACATATCTGAGGATGAAAGTGCGCTTTGATTTTATTCTTGAGGTATATGTAATGGAGGCCAGCTGGTGAGCAGGTAAAACATTACTCCCCTGGCCTAAAGAGGTAAGGTGTACTAGTGAATCATGTGAGAGACTCTGGTCTTTAGCATGCTTGCTAGTGCACCCATGCTGGCAGTCGCTAGCTGAGCAGAAACTGATTCTTGCACTGATTCTGTGAGCCAGGTGGGTGTGAAAGTAAAGGAGGCCAGCTTACAAGATCTGTGGAGATAAAACCTCACTCCACTGGCCCCAAGAGGAACACTAGTGGCAGACGCTAAAAGCTGCAGTTTTTAGCATCCTTGTGTAACTTAGGCCAGTAAGAGCTGTGCATGTAAACCTCATTCCCTTGGTATCAAGAGGTGTGTTAACAGCTGAGGTCTTTATTAGCGTGCACCTCCCAAGCCGGAGACTCTGGTTAATTTTTTTTTAAATGCAGTAACATCAGATTACTGAGAAAAAAGGCAGAAAATCAAGGGAATAAGACCTGGGAATCAAATATCTCTCTCTCCAACAACCAGCTTTGTGGTCTAGTAACTTTGGGTATAAAAATAGCTAATACTAATGTTAAGCTAATGTTAATATTAATCATTTCTGGAAATGGTCAATGCATCTCTGCAGTATATAATGCTAATTGTTCCATTTAAGCCAACACTATACCATCCTAAAATGAATCCACTGGGTTACTCTGGCCTTGTACACACTATTACGGTTTTGTTTGAAAACGCATATTTTTCTCTCCGTTTTGGCGTTCCGTCCACACTCAGACGGCGTTTTTGTCCTGCGAAAGATTTATACTGAAAACGTTACCAAGTAGATACATTTGAAAATGGTGTTATCGCGTTGTAGTGTGGACTGTGAAAATGAAGGTATTTGAAAACGATCATACATGTTTAGTCATGTGATGCATAATTAACCAATAGATGTATGTTTATACCGCTATTGTGCCTGTTATGAGCTACTCACTTTCACACTGTTGCTAAATATATGTTACTTTGTACACTCGTCATATCGCAGTCCTGCAAAGATGACAGAAAATTGACTTGCAATTGTTATCCTCTGGCAAAACATGAGAGCAGTTGTGTTTTAGACCAAATATGTAATGGTGAGTGATTACGACCTGGACACATCAGTGAATGGTGAGATATTTTTGCTAAATAAAACCATCCTGCCAGAAAAACAGCATGATGAATGTTATGATGTCGCTAGTATAGACGGAGCTTTACAGAAAATAACAGGAAAATAATGCAACAAAGTTTGTTTCTAGAAGAAAATAGGCTACATAGTCAAGAGGCACATAGTCCAGCTTAAGTAAGTTATACCTAACTCCCTACATTAGTCCACTAATACTGTTCACTTGAAGGTGTGAATGTGGGATTGAAGAGATTTCGGGTTCAGTCAAGGTCTTCAGGAAAGGTACAGGCAGGTGAGCTTGATTAGGCTTGGAGTTAAACTCACTGCAGGACAGTAGAGCTTGAGGGCCTATATTGCACTAGACATAGGTAAGTGGAATTTGTGTAGAACATTATTTAGATTGCAAGTACTATAATTATATGCAATTCAGTTATAGCAGTAACCTATCTGTTTTGCACGCACAGACTTTTGAGTCATCTTTGAGTTAGAGTTGTGAGAACATGTCTGTCTGAGTCTACAAGGGGAGCATATAAGTGAGGGATTTTGTGTTTAACCTTAAAATTTTACAGTATTCAAGTCAAGTCATCTTTATTTATATAGCGCTTTTTACAATACAGATTGTTTCAAAGAGGCTTTACAGTGAAAAGGAAAATAATGCAAGAGTTTGTTTTGCTGGAAAGCAGATCTAGAAGAAAATAGTGTCATAGTCCAGCTTAAGTAAGTTCAATGATGGTTCATTTTTGTTGTAAAAAAAAGTTATTAAAGGGATCGTTCACCCAAAGATGAAAATAAGCCCATGATTTACTTACCCTGAAGCCATCCTAGGTGTATATGACATTCTTCTTTCAGACGAATACAATCAGAGTTATATTAAAAAAATCTCCTGGCTCTTCCAAGCTTTATAATGGAGTGAATGGGTGTATGTCTTTGGAAGTCCATCAAAGTACATCCATCCATGATAAAAGTGCTCGACAGGGCTCTGGGGGGTATAGTCAAGACAAGTAGTTTGTTTAGGCATGGTTTGTAGCGAATTACAAACCTGTGCACATATATTCAAACACACATAACTATAGAATAAATTCTTAACGCGCAAATGAACGCCAATAGCGTTTATCACAGGTTCGCGTTTAAAGTATATTTAGAGAGAACGGCGTCGTCTTAGCGGCCCCTAATTTAATAACAAATGATCATTTCAAGGGAAGTGAATCAATCAAAACTAACTTTAGCTGGAAACAACATATTCAAGAACCGCTATAAAACCAAACCATTCTCTGTTACCTTAAATTTGGTTTGTCTCTGTAAAGCTGCTTTGAAACAATCTACATTGTTAAAAGCGCTATATAAATGACTTGACTTGACTTGACTTAATAAAGGCCTTAATAAAAAGCGATGCGTTCTTGTAATATCAACTTTCTTTAAAATAACTTTTTGTGTTCAGCAGAAGAAAGAAACTCATACAGGTTTGGAACAACTTGATGACAAGTTTTAATTTTGGGTGAACTATCCCTTTAAAGTGCTCCAATTCAAGCATTTAAAAACGTGTTAAAAAAAGTGGTGTCTAAGATTAAGTTATTGGATAAAGATTTAAATATCATTTAAAAACGTGTTAAAAAAAGTGGTGTCTAAGATTAAGTTATTGGATAAAGATTTAAATATCATTCAATTTCTTAGACCTGTTAATTTAAACTCTCTAGAGGTACAGAAGACCCAGAGCATTGCATTGCTACCTAAATTAGAGAAGATTTCTAACTTTCACAAAGCTGCTTATACCTATCACCAATGACTACATGCCTGCCTAAAACGCATTGGCAATGTGAGGCAGCATGTATTAAAATAAAAAGGCCTTAAGCCTCAGCACAATGTCAGTACAGAAAACGGCATCATATTTAACATTGATCAAGGCTTGCTGGGATGGGGTCCAGATGAGCAGTTTCGAAGTGATCATTCCAGTACAGAACATGCCCAGCTGCACCTGCACGTAAAAACCATGTTGTTGAAGATGAAGTTCCCTTTCGTTCGTCACTCCGAGTTCCGTCGGATGACGACGAATGGGGTTTCGCATAGAAAGCCTATCAGCTTCGAGTATACAAAACGAGCCAATGGCAAGCAAATGCCATGGGTCTGCGGAATTTGCATGACGTAACTCCGCCCCACCTCGTGGGTATATAAGGAGGAAGTCCTGCAGCAAGCAGATATGTTTTCGCTTCGGAGCCAAGTTTTATTTCTTCACTCCACAAGCCATCTCTGATTAAGTCAGCTTTACAATCGAGTTCCTCAGTGTTGGTGTGACGGCGATCTCCGGCGAGCGCGCGCTTCCTGCTTATCTGTGCAGTGGTTTGCCAGAGAGTGTGTGTTCTCCCCCGGGCGCTTCAACACTTGAGTGTTTCTCTCACAAAAAAGAGCTCGCACGCGGCACGTCTTTTTAAAGACGGCTCGCCCGTGCATTTCTGGTTGCAGCGGACTAGTATCGGACTCTGATGGGCACGAGTGTTGTCTAGTGTGTTTGGGCTTTGATCATGCTTGAACAGCGCTCGTGGGTGACTCATGTTCTCTCTGGGAACGTGATCATCGCATCATTACGGTCGAGACTCAGTGAACTCACAAGAGTGAGAGTCCCCTCTGCCACACCCCGATCTAATGCCCCCCGAGGGGTGCTACTTCGGCTGGTGGCCAGGGTGATCTGAGGGCTACGGTTTGGCATAGGCGCAGACTATCTGTCCACGCGCCAAACCCCCCTGCATGACGGTGCCCGCTAGCGAACTGATGATTCCACGAGTCTACCCAAAAAAAAAAAAAAAAAAAAAATGGGTGGCCCGTGTGTTTTCATTTGAAGCTACAGAGAATGATGCTGTGTCTGCAGCAGCATCACTAGGTGGCCATGCTTCCCTGGGACGATTGATTTTTGGGTGAGGCCGCCGACCAACACGTCCACGGCAATCCTCAATATCTTCCTCCCGGACGTGCATGTTAAGATCTCGAAGTCTTGGAAGACCCCTTGTCTTCTCGGGACCGCTCGTTGGTCTCATCCACCTTTCCTCCCCTCATGGCCGCTGCCCATGGGTACACTGGGGTCCCCTCGGTTGAACGCTCTGTTGCGATACTACTGTGTCCTCAGAGTGCTTCCCGGCGCAATCCTAAGCACCCTTCCGAAGCCTGTAGTTCTTTTTGTCTACACTAATCTGTGGCGAAATCCTATAGTGCCATAGGACAGGCAGCCGCCTCACTGCTTCCCATGACCGTTCTGCTGGTCTCCTGACCCAGATGCTCATGGACGTGCACGAGGGCAGGACTGACCCGACGCTCTTCAGTGAGCTGCGCGCCGCCACTGACCTTGCTCTCCGAGCGACGAAAGTGGCCGTACGCTCTCGGAGTCAGGTGATGTTCACCAGTCTGAGGCTGACCGGTCTGATGTCCGGCGGACCCGTCTGCTCGACACCCACATATCCCAGGTTGGCCTCTTCGGCGGTGCGGTTGAGTGCTTCTGCCCAACAGTTCTCAACCGCCCGTGAGCAGACTGACGTTATTCTGTCCGACGGCTCCGCCGTCCGCTACAGATCCCTCAGTCTGCCCACCGCCGAAGGCGCCCTCCCACGGTTCCAACCCCCCCGTTCACCAGAATGGGCTGGCTCTGGAAGACCGTAGGGAGGTTGCCACAGCCCTCTCCAGCACCCCCCCCAACCCCCCCTAACCCCCCCCCCCCCCCCCGCGCTAAATGCTGTGCCACCCACGTCCGGGCCAGTTACTCCGCTTCGCTGCCCCTCCGGGGGGACGCCTGTGGTTGAGCTTCCCCGTCTGTCCTGCTGGGTCGCCTGCACCATCAGGTTCGGCTATGCGATTCAGTTCGCACTGTCTCCTCCCCGCTTCAGGGGAGTCCGCTCCACTCTGGTCGGTGGCAATGCCCCCATCATGAGAGCCGAGATTGCCACCCTGCTGGCGAAGGGTGCAATCGAGACTGTCCCTCCAGCCGAGATGAGGTCCGGCTTCTACAGCCCTCACTTCATTGTCCCCTAAGAAACCGGTGGGTTACGATCAATCCTGGAATTGCGCGTGCTGAATCGCTCCTTACTCAGGATGCCGTTCAAGTTGCTCACTGCCAAACGCATTTTCGAGTGTGTGCGGCCCCAGGATTGGTTCGCAGCGATCGACCTGAAGGACGCCTACTTCATGTCTCCATTCTTCCTCGACACAGACCGTTCCTCCGGTTTGTTTTCGAGGGGCGGGCATACTAGTATGCGGTTCTCCCTTCGGGCTAGCCCTGTCTCCTCGCGTCTAAAAAAGCGAGGCAGCCCTTGTTCCCCTTCGGGTTCACTGGGTTCGCATCCTGAACTATCTCGACGACTGGCTGTTCCTAGCTCACTCTCGAGACCAGGTTTACGAACACAGGGACCTCGTGCTCCGGCACCTAGCTCGCTTGGGCCTTCAGGTCAACTGGGAAGAGAGCAAACTTTGCCCCGAGCAGAGGATCTCTTTTCCCGGTATGGACATCGAGTCGGTCGCCATGTCCGCGCAGCTTATGAGCGAGCGCGCGCAGCCACTGCTGACTTGTCTGAGACAAATCCAAGAGTGCGGTTCCACTGAACTTTTTCAGAGGCTCCTGGGGCATATGGCATCTGCAGCCGCGGCAACGCCGCTCGGATTGCTTCATATGAGACCGCTTCAGCTTTGGCTTCGCGACCGAGTCCCGAGGTGGGCATGGCTACGCGGCACCTCCGAGTACCAGTTACTCCGACCTGCCGTCAGTACTCACCCCGTGGTCGAACCTCAGTTTCTACGGACCCGAGAAAAAAAGTACCCCTAGAACGAGCTTCCCGGCAACAGATGCCACCACGGGCTGGGGCGCCATGTGCAATGGACGTGCTGTCACACTCTCATGTTGAGCAGAAATGCTCCTGAAAAATTCAGTGAGATTACCACACTCAGGTGTTGAGCAGAAATGCCCCTGAAAGTTCAGTGAATTTCTTCACACTTAGGTGTTGAGCAAGGTTGCTCCTGAAGCTTGGTGATACTCACATGTAGTGTTACAGTATGGCATGTCAATTGCCTCGAGTTGCTGGCCGTACGCCTTGCCCCGCACCACTTTCGAGTGCTGCTCAGGGGTCAACACGTACTAGCCCGATCAGACTATACCGCCAGTAGCGTACATCAACCATCAAGGTGGTCTACGCTCGCGCCGTATGTCGCAACTCGCTCGCCACCTCCTCTTATGGAGTCAGAAGCATCTGAGGTCCCTTCGTGCTATTTACATTCCCGGAGCCCTGAACTGTGCAGCCGTCGAGCTCTCACGGTTCAGCCCCTCCCTGGCGAATGGCGACTCCAAACCCAGACGGTTCAGCTGGTTTGGGACCAGTCCGGCGACGCACAGATAGATCTGTTTGCCTCCCACGACTCGACCCATTGCGCCCTGTATTATTCCCTGACCGAGGGCACGCTCGGCACGGATGCACTGGCGCACAGCTGGCCGCGGGGCCGCAAATATGCATTTCCCCCAGTGAGCCTTCTTGCGCATCTCCTGCGCAAGTTCAAGGAGGACGAGGAGCAGGTCCTTCTGGTTGCGCCCTACTGGCCCACCAGGACCTGGTTCTCCGAACTCATACTCCTCGCGACAGCACCTCCTTGGCCCATACCTCTGAGGAAGGACCTTCTTTCTCAGGGACGGGGCACCCTGTGGCACCCTCGTCCCGACCTGTGGAGCCTCCACGTGTGGCCCCTGGACGGGACCAGGTAGGTTTGAGTACCCTACCACCTCCGGTGGTGGCTACCATCACTTCCGCTAGAGCAGGGGTCTCAAACTCGCGGCCCGCGGGCCATTTGCGGCCCGCGGGGTGATATTTTGTGGCCCCCTACTTGACATTAAAGTTTAATGTTAGTGCGGCCCGTCGTTGCGTGTGCCGCGTTTTAAAAAAAGGATTTTTTTTATCCCTTATGGGCTACCATAGATAGTCTCGTGACAGCTTACGATGGGCTTGTTGTCAATAGTTGTCATAGACAACCGCGAAGTGCAAACATACTGCGCGCGTCACTTCAATTATGAGCGCGCTTGCCGCGCGCCTACATTTGAAATAACGAACTTGAGCGCGCAAAATATGTGAGCGTGATATGTGAACAGGCCCCTTGGCGAGTTACCACCAATCAGGCCACGAGCTACTGGCCGCTCGCGAGCGACGTGTTGGAGAGAGACCCTGCTCTAAAACAATGTGAGAATAATCATTTTGAGCTTGTAATATGTGTCCAGCAGGTTGATAAGAAGGTTTGCTTTGATTTGTGCAAAGTCAGTAATTTGAGACACATACATGTGTAGAAAGAATTCAATAAGACGGGCAGACATGACTGCAAATATTTGTATTTCAAAAGCAATAATTGTTTTTCTAAGTATAATAAAAGGAAATGTGCCTTCCAAAAAAAAAAAACATTCAATATCATTAATGTGTTGTATAAAGAAAATAAAAAGGACATAAGCAAATATAAATATCACAAATATGTGTTATAAGGAAAAGACAAAGAAAGTTAGTAAAAATGAACTTCAACTGTCAGAAAGACAGCTCATGAAGAACCAATCATGTACAGAAAGGAATGTACAAATTCAGAGGAACAGTTCAGAAGAAACGTTAATAATAAATATTGAGAAGATTGGATCAGTTGTGCTCCTTTTTTATAATACTTGAATACTATTTTTTGTGGAATACTTGATGCGGCCCAGCCTGACCCAGACTCTCCCTCCAGCGGCCCCCAGTTGAGTTGAGTTTGAGACCCCTGCGCTAGAGCGTCGTCCACGAGACACCTCTACGCGTTGAAGTGGAACCTCTTCGTCAGCTGGTGCTCTTCTCACCGAGAAGACCCCCGGAAATGCCCGATCAGTGTCGTCCTTTCCTTCCTTCAAGATGGGTTGGAGCGAAGGCTGTCTCCCTCCACCCTCAAAGTCTATGTTGCCGCTATTGCCGCACACCATGACTTGATAGAAGGTAAGTCTGTGGTAAAGCACGACCTGGTCATCAGGTTCCTTAGAGGAGCCAGGAGATTACATCCTCCTCGCCCTCCTCTCGTTCCCTCCTGGGACCTCGCAGTGGTTCTAAATGCCCTGCAGCAGGCTCCCTTTGAGCCTTTGCAAACAGTGGAGCTCAAGCTCCTGTCTATGAAGACAGTGCTCCTGGTTGCATTGGCCTCTATCAAGAGGGTAGGGGACCTGCACGCATTCTCCGTTGACGAAGCGTGCCTGGAATTCGGGCCGGCTTACTCTCACGTGATCCTGAGACCCCGGCCTGGATACGTGCCCAAGGTTCCTACCACTCCCTTTCGGGACCAGGTGGTGAACCTGCAAGCGCTGCCCCCGGAGGAGGCAGACCCAGCCTTGGCACTGCTCTGTCCAGTACGTGCTCTCCGCACCTATGTAGACAGGACGCAGTGTTTCAGGACCTCAGACCAGCTCTTTGTCTGTTATGGTTGGATGCTGAAGGGAAGAGCTCTCTCTAAGCAGAGGTTGTCTCACTGGATAGTGGACACCATTGCTTTGGCATACCAGCAGCAAGGTCGACCGTGCCCCCTTGGTCTGACTGCCCACTCCACCCGGAATGTGGCGTCCTCTTGGGCTCTAGCGCATGGCGCCTCGCTAACAGACATCTGCAGAGCTGCAGGCTGGGCGACACCCAACACATTCGCCAGATTCTATAATCTCCGAGTGGAGCCTGTGTCCTCTCGTGTGCTCGCTTCAACCAGCCGGCACTAGGACCCGCTTAGGTGTCTTCGCTTGCTCGCCATTCCACTCCACGGACTGGATGCGTGCGATATTTTCCTCAGGTGAGCTTCCCGAAAGCCCTGAGTTCCTCCTGCACTCCTGAGGTCGACCCAGTGTCTCTGTGCCTGAGCGTCGGCTAGGTGCCTCCCGTGTGCATGGTCCCTCTTCGGAGCAACCCCCACATGTGTATTCCCACTGTAAGCCTCTCTGAGCATGTGTCTTCCCTTGGCAAGCCACCTTGCCACCCCTGGGGTTTAAAACTTTTCCACCTGCGGCTGGATACCCCAGTGTATTCCCCATATGCATCCTTCGGGTCATATGTGTATTCTAAATCCCCCCCCCCATACCCCCCCCCCCCCTCCCCCCCCCCCCCCCCCCCCGTTGGGCTGGGTATATCTTGCATGTCCTCTAAATCTTGGGATATGCTCCCCAGTGTACCTTGGTATTCCTGTGTTAAATAGGAGTCCCACTTGTCTCAGTATGACAGGGATCTCAGATTTACGCAGGGCACTGGAAGACAGCTGTGAAGGTGGCGTGATTAGACTGGTAACCCCATTCGTCGTCATCCGACGGAACTCGGAGTGACGAACGAAAGGGAACGTCTCGGTTACGTATGTAACCCTTGTTCCCTGAGTGAGGGAACGGAGACGTTCCGTCTTCTTGCCACTTCCACTGTATACCGCGGGGATCGCCTGAGCTCAGTCTTGGCTCCTCAGCGAAGAAACATATCTGCTTGCTGCAGGACTTCCTCCTTATATACCCACGAGGTGGGGCGGAGTTACGTCATGCAAATTCCGCAGACCCATGGCATTTGCTTGCCGTTTTGTATACTCGAAGCTAATAGGCTTTCTATGCGAAACCCCATTCGTCGTCATCCGACGGAACGTCTCCGTTCCCTCACTCAGGGAACGAGGGTTACATACGTAACCGAGACGTTCCCCATCCACTATCTTCACATCAATGTTCAACACTCCATCAGGGCTTGCCGACAACCATGGCTCTTCTGTGCTGACCACAGTGCCTCTGTGAATTACAGAGTAAACGTTGAGCTCACTCTCGTTCCCATAGCGTGTAGCTGCATTTCCGTGGATACCTTGGGTAGAGATGCTCTAGAGAAGGAACTTCTCAGGACTGGCTCTGACTGGAACCCTCTTGGCAGAGCTAGCAGTGATGTGAATTTTACAAGCTTCATGCCATATATGTGAGGAACTCTGCTCATTTGTGATGCGCTCCAGTGCGGATTTGATCAGGTCAAGCACAATGAAGGTATTGTAAAATAACAAACATTTCTGCCAGGTGGCTGGAACATCGTGTATCCCATGTGGGAGGAAATCTGGCCGGGATGGCTCTTCGTTTGGTTGAGCATTACGACATTTGTAAAGCAGGCTTCCTACAGGCAGCTTCAGTTGGCTCAAGCTCTCCCTCGGCTTTACATGGGATTGAAATGCAGGGGTGGGCATTGTTACCTTGCTTCTATGTGCTGAAATTGGTCAGTGTCCACTAACTGCTTTGAGGCAAGTTCCTCTCTGTTCCAGACTTCCAGTAGCATTGCTCATCAGTGCACTCTATACCAGTGAGGCCCTGGGACACAGCATTCAGAATATTAAATATATAAAGATATTCATTTCAAGCAACAATGGAGCAAATGGGTCCATATGCTGTACAGCAATTCTACATCTTTAAGATAAAAAATGCAGACATCTGAATATACTGCTAATAAACTTACTTTGGATCCAAGTTATATGATTAGACTCATACTTACTGTGACATATCCAGCCCATTACTGTTACAGTAACTGTAAATACCAGGTCTTTCAGACCTACTTGGTGGAGTAAAATACGACCCACTTTACCACTGTGAAGGTACTGGTAGGCTTCAGTGCTCTTGTAATTTTTCATAGAGGCACCATCTACTCCCAGAGACAGCACAAAATAATTTGATATATCCCCGTACATTATTTCTGGCCACTTTCTCATGTCATCCTCCCAGTCGCTAGTGGCGATCCTTGATGGATGCAATATATTTACACCATCCGACCGCCGCAGCACAGAAATAGTAAGCTCCCATATGTTGGCCATGTCAGCTAATTACCGCAAACTAACGAAATAATGTATAACGAAAGTTTACTTGCACTTTTACTGACAAATTAGCTTTGTTTTGTAGCGCTGTTTACACTTCCTCTTCCGGTGGCGTTTGAGGCGGAAGTCGAAAGGCGGGGTCAAGTGGGGTCAAGTGGGCGGGGCTACATAAGCTCTATACACCTAGGATGACTTCAGAGTGAGTAAATCATGGGCTAAGTTCTCCTCTGGCCAACAAATGAACAGTGTATGATTATGATTCAGGCAGCATTCCAGGTCAGAAGTCAGATTGGATCAGAGCATTCAGAATATTTGTATTCACAGTCGGGTCAGGTCATGTGGTCTTAAGGCCCATACAGACCTCCCAGTGGTGTCTATACTCAAGAGCTTTTTATTTTCTCATCCATTCCTTTCAGTCACGTTCAGGTGCACCAAAGAAAAGCCTTCCAATTGTGTTGGTGTATGTCCTGGATTCCATTAAATCTGGGTGGAATATGAACTTTTAAATGCTTGATTTTTCCGGGTTGGATTTTAGTATTGACCATGGGAAGGATACCTTTTCTCTTTCCCATGCAGACTCTAATATCAAATAACAGTCTGGTCTTGAAAAACTATCCCATAGGAGGACTTGCATTGTCTACAAACTACAGTGATTGTAGCAACCGAACTGCGCCAAAAATCCCATTATAGTCTCTTTGGGGAGTTTCACAGATAGCCATGTGGAAAAGAGACATCTTGTATAATCCTAAACGTCCGTCTATTTCATAGATCTTGAGATCATATATATATTGATTTACAGTTCCAGGATCACCTGACATTTCAATTTAACAACCTGCTCATATCTTCGTTCATTTTCGATCCATCCTACCAAAGAATAGAGATAAGTAGACTGGCTATTGTATCACGGACACAATAGAGCACATCCTCTGCGGCCGGACTCCTAATGTGCAAATTCCTCCTACGCTTTCCCTGTTACAGCCCAGCCGAGCCCAAGTTAAACACTGGTAACATAAATCACGGATTCAAAAGAAAAGGCACAGCTGCTCCTAGCGCAGGTGCACCGAAATCCCAACCTCAGAACAGGACAAAGTGTCGGAAGAGGAAATGAGGTCGTGGCTTTCTTTCTGGTTGCGTGTGGGTGAGTCCACATGTGCATTAGTGTGCGAAATAGACAATTACTGCCCCAGGTAATACTAATACATAACCAAATCTGCGCACAACCGACTCGTTTTCTGCAAATGTCATTGCATTGTTTTCTGGGAGAACAAGACTAGAGTTATCAGTTATCAAAAGTGAACCTGATTATTGTGTCCCAAGCGATTGATAAGAGGTTTTCCGTGACTAACACCTTAAGATGAGCCTTTTAAGGTTTGCATTACTTCATATAAAGAAAGCAGGACTCGAGAGAGATGTGAATGAGTAATGAGAGGTCAAGAAAAAGCTTGTGCCAGGGACTTTCCAATGCGTTTCTCAGGAAACTTGAGCTATATGGCTGTGAAAGTGCAAATGTATTTAACTTCACCTCAGAGAGATTTTGCTTTACTTTCATTGCTTACTTCATCTCCGTGGCTTAGACAGCTGCAGAATATGATGCATTATTATGTAGTTTTCTAACAGATGTTATTAAAAATGACCAAAGTTTCAGACAGGATAGAGTCACCATAAAGGATCTGGACACTTCAAAATTGTGGGTTACAATTCAATATAAAATCGGATTCGTGAATGTGTTTTATTTTGTCATTCAGGGTGTGACATTTTGTAATGTAATATGTAACAATCTTTCCATATAGATATTTCTTTAAGATAACTTTGTGCTTTTTTTCAAAACCTGATTTTGAAATTTGATCTCACAGGAAGGAACTTGTCAAAGTCTTTGTCAAACCAAGTTTAATTATCAGGCGGCATCTTTAAATGTTTCAAATGCCTGAAGCCAAACATTCAGGTTACGGTATATGTATGACCACAAAGAATTGAGGCGCTGCTTAAAGAAACGGATATGGTGCATTATAACCTCTGAATAACTCTATACACACACACATTTCACAACTACAATGGATGAATGACTCCATTTGTCAGCACATTTGAATGCCATTTTAGGAGTCTGTTCTTTCACGGGGTCAATGATTGGCTTTTTTTACGTTGTGCGGTCACAGGTAAAAAATGTGAGGCATGACTCAGGTGAGGGCTCACCTGACTGAGGGCAAATTCCAAAAAAAGATCAAATATGATATTGACGCGAGCATATTAAGATGTTATGCAAGTGGGCTTGTCAATGGAAAAGTGCTAATTATTAAAAAATTTTACCCTAGGTGTTTGTGCTCAATTTATTGATATTATCAGAACATTCTGGGACTTGTAATTTAATAGAGAGTATAAGTCTAAACTATAAATATAATGAATAATAATGTCATAATTTTGTAAAAAATAAATGGAAGTTCAAATGAAATGAAGAAGTTGAAAGTGAAAATGGTGGTATTAAAAGTAATGGCAGGTAAAGTTGTCTCAAGTCATTGAGTGCTATGAAATGACTGGATCTTTTTGTTTATAGAGAAATGATTCATAAGGCAGTAATGATTCATAAAGGTATGTCAATTTTAGGATCAAACAAGTGACTTTGTGGGTGTAGCTTATCTTTTAGATATGGGGCGAAAGACACGTTTCCGTTGTAAACCCAGCCCTAAGTATACAACATCTCCGGTTCCTCCTCATGACTGTGAGGTTTGATGGGCTCTCACTACTTCTGCTGTTTGTTTGAGACACAGAAAGTCAATACTGTTGATTGCATTGTGTCTCTGTGTAAACCATAACAACCATAAGCTCTTACAGGAAGGATTACACTTATATTGAACTATTTCAAGGAATTGAGTCCTGATTTATATTTAAATAATCTTAATTAAAAAAATAATAATTATATTTTTTTATTATTAAATACACTCAATAAAATGCTTAAAATATATATTTAATTGAAAATGTGTGTTATAGATATGTTTTAATAGATATACATTGTTTCCTAATTTTCCTAATATATGCTAAATGAAATAGAAAAATATTTAAAGAAGAAATTGTCCAATTTTGCTTTATTAAACTAAATGCTTAATAAATTAAGAAAAAACACACGTAGGCCTAAATGAAAATTAATAATTAAAACAATCTTAATGGAATAATAAAACAATTATAAAAAACAGTAATATGAAATAAACATATGTCCTAAATAGGTTTCATTAAATAAACACAAAAACAATTGTGTACTGAATATTTCCTTTTAATTGAAAAAATCCTAATAATAATATTAATGAAAACATTAACAAGAAACATTTTCCAAAAAATATATATATATATTGTAATAAATACACGCTCGAAAATAATAAAAACATTTAAATGAAAATGTGTGTCCTTAAATACAAAGTAATAAAATGCTTCATACAACTCCTAATTTTACTAAAATATGCTAAATGAAATGCTAATAAAAATCATTTAACTTAAAAATGTGTCAATTGTTATTTTATTAAACTAAATTAATAAATAAATTATTAAATAGTTTTTAATAAAAAATAGAAATTTTCCTAATATTTGTTTAGTAAATACACTTCCTATGCTACACATATGGATCCTATGCTACATGAAATGCTTATAATAATAAAAAATAACCCCAAAATGTATCCCGTTTATTATAATTCTATCAATTAAAATTCTATAAATTATTTAAATTATAAAAGCAATAATGGACATGAGGCCAATCTCTATTGTGAATGTAATTGTGGCATAGGCCTATAGTTTATGACTGTGAGTAATGTACCCTTATCTGAAATCAGTGAATTTATATTTCATAAAAAGTATAGCATACAACATTTCATAATAAAAACAAGCCCTTTAAATAATCCCTAGTCAATTTATTGGCTGTTTCAAACAAAAAGAGTGAGAAAGAAATCCGAGTCAAAATATTTTGTCAATCAGCAAATCTCTCTTTTTTTAATGACTCATAAACAATAAAACTCAAGAAGATGATAGGGAACTTTAAATAGCTGGGTTTATGGTAGTGAGATATAAATGTCTTCATCCATATGCGGACGAATCCAGACCTCCAGGCCCTCAGAAGAGAAGTGAAACGGAGCCTTCAGGGGCCGGTCAGGAGCCAAGCTGAGGGGCCAAATGAGCGAGGCATATTTCTTGACTGGATGCTGCTCCTTAGATCAGTGTGTCCCTTTGATCCATAAACAACTTCAAAGCCGAGCGCTCATCTGTAAAGCTGCGTAATACCACTGAGAGCTTGGCTTTTCTCACTTACTCTATCCTGACACATGCACTTCAACTTCAACAACGAACCACATACAGCAGAGTCTGATTCGCCAAACCGATTCTGACACCTCAATGCATTATATCAAACTAAAAACTATGAAAATATCATTCTGCCTGAGTTTTAATACTGACTGAAGAAATGACACACGTTTATAACATGCAATGATGAGCGGTTTCCTGTCATCACATGATCTTAGCTTGATAAGGCGGCAGAGTTTATTGTACTTTGGGTGGATCACTCGTTTTATAATCTAATCTATAAGCCTACACCTGTTCAGAAGGGCAAATGTGACGGTTATAGCCTCAATAAAGCATTCTAGGGATTGGCTTTTGTCTTTTTTCAAACACATTTTTTAAGTAAAATATTATACATTTTTTAGTGTTCTCAGTGGGTGTGGCGCACAACATAAGCGTGTTGCTATGCTAAAGGTCTATTGAGTTACAGTATTTGTCTGACGCATGATTACCGACGCCACATTTCTGAATGAACAAGTCATTTCCACTACAAGGGACTTTCCACTCCCTCAAGAAACGCCTGGTTTTCTGACGAAAGACACGAAATAACTTCTGGAAATATGTAAACGATAAAATGCCGTATTAATAGTGCACAACCACATTATGATATGAAAAATTATAAATTAGTTTTGATAAAACTTTACAATAAGGTTAATTTGTTAGTTAGTTAATGAAAAGTACTACTAGTTTATGGCCATTAAATAATATTAAAAGATGTAACTTTTGATTTTAGCAATGTAGTAAATCTTGAAATTGAACATAGTGTCGGCCCAGATCCGGCCCACATCTGGTACATGTGGATTCAATCCGGATCTGGGCCGACACTATGTTGTCTGGGATATTAATTAAGATTAATAAATGAAGTCCCACTTTATCTTCTTTAACTAGAGTCTTTAACTAGAATAAACAAGGGTGGAATTACTAAATTTATCATACTCAAATCAACTTAATTTAATCAAGCTGAGGTACTAAATAAAATTAAGTTCATTCAACTAGATGTGTATCAAATGATTAGTACATACACATAGTGCTTACATTTAAATGAATCATTTGATACAGTGCTTATTATGTACATAAATCTTCTCATTTTCTGAAGTATAATAAAGACACCTAATTTAAAGTGTGACCATAATTATTTTATTGCATGTTGACTAATACCAAATAGAACCTTATTGTAAAGTGTTACTGGATTTTTTTTTTTAACTGAACTATTTTAATATAAATAATGAATTCATTAATTATGAATGAAGTCCAAATACAAGCTCAGTTTTATGCAAATTTATTTAAATAAATACATCATGAAATAACTTAATACAACATTGGTATTCGCAGCATTCCTTTGGAAAAATAAATAAGATGCATTTACACGTACATATCCAGAGCCTTCTCGAGGCGGTTAAGAAAGTCCAAGGATTCAGTCTTGAGTGTTTTTGAGGGTTTTTCTTGTTGAAATCATTGCAGGTTTACTCTTCCGAAGACCTTCACAGACCAGCTCAACCACAGTCCTTGTTCTGAGAACATGGGCTCCTTTCAGACATGCTTTGGTCCAAACTTCAAGATTCAGTTCACTGTATCTCTAAACGAAACAAAAGGGAGAATAAGTTTATCTAAATACTGTAAACCATAACATCACTGAACTATAAAGTCTCTATTCAATTGATAGCTATTCAGATCAAATATTTGTCCAAGTCAATTATAGACTACTAAATGTCAAACAATTGAAAAATAAAGGTTCTTTATTGGCATTATGAAGCAACTTTAACATCCATGGAACTTCCATTCCACAAAAGGTTACGATGGTTGTGGTGGTTCTTTTAAGAGCGTTAACTGAAAGATTCTAAATAACCAAAAATGGTTCTTTAATGGCATTGCTGCGAAACGCCAATTTCAGAACCTTTATTTTTAAGACAAATACATAGATAAACATTATTTCTTTCTCACCATGTATGTGTTGGATTGGCCACATCTCACGGTGCTCTAGCCTCGCATCTCTCTTGCTGTCCCAGAGAAGGGTTCTCCGATTCCTGGCGTGTTTTAAAGTCCTGAATGGCTTTTCTGTTCTGAAAGTCAATCAGAGCCATTGTGATCACGGCATTCCAGCAGTTCTCCTCGCCCGAGCACCTAAAGTCAATCTCCTTATTGTCTGTAGTCACAATCGTGAAGTAGACGAACTTCCCAGTGCGCTCCACACAGTCCACCTTCTTAATGGACTGCAGCTTGAGCTCTTTGCTCCTGTTCTTCTTCAGGTTATCGGTGTAGATGTTCAGGCTGTCCGTGGTGAGAACGCACGTCTTCCTCTTCCAGAACTGGAGGAGATTATCGCTCCTCTTTTCCAGCTCTCCTTCCTTCAGGATGTGGGAGATCTCAGAGCCCGTCATTTCGGTGGCGTTTTGAGTGATCTTTGGGTTATGGACGAAAAGACAAGAATACGAATGTCCAAGAGCTTCGTATAATCTCCGCTGAAGTCTCCGGCCGACTGTGTGCTTCTTCATGCGTGCGTAAGATCCAGACAGACTTGAGTAGGTTTGAGGAGGAGAACGGGACCTTTTTTAAGCCTCCGCAGCCCGGCCCACATGACGTCACGTCAACTGTTGCTCGAGTATCAATGGAAGCGCGTGGGCGACGGCCGGGGACTCAACATGTCAGAACTCAGCGAGACCATTAAAACCATATCTGTCGAATCTGAATCAAACTAATCATATCAAACCAATTGAATCAAACAAAAACGTAAATTTAAAAAAAATTATTTTAATAATCAATAATATTTGAATAATTAATGAATCATGAATAACGAATTTAAATGGTAATTAATTGCAATATTATAATACATATTTTTATTTTATTTTATTTTACTTTATCTTTTTTTTAAGCCAACAAGTGTCCAGCATAGGCTACTGTACATAGGAACTCATGCAGTCCTAATTACTGTAAAATGTATCCCAGGATGCACCTCATGAAGATGGTCCAGACTGCAGAGTTTAAACAAAGAAGTCAAATATAAGACGAAATTGTATATTGTAATAAAAAATATATATATAATATATATATATATTCCACTATTCGCTTCACTTGTGAAATAAGGTCAATTGGTCATAATATTTTGGATCATCCATGTATGTCTATATAATATATGTATTATAAATAAGAGAAAATTACTTTTAATCATAAGTACAGATAGATAGATAGATAGATAGATAGATAGATAGATAGATAGAATAGATAGATAGATAGATAGATAGATAGATAGATAGATAGATAGATAGATAGATAGATAGATAAAATAGATAGATTTATTGCATATAATGATGGTTATAAATATGGATAATATGAGCATAGTTGGTATTTTGGGTTTTAAGGGTTGGTGTGATGCATCATGCAATTTTACAATTATTTCTCAAATATAACAGATATGAGTAACTTATTAATGAAGTAATATAAAGTGTGACTGTTAATTTTGATGAAGTGTGTTTATGGCATATTAAGTCATTTCCGCTACATTTCGTCTTTGAAAACAGCAGTTCCAAAATCCAATCTTAATAGACTGACAGTGCTATCAAACATGCTTTGATGAACCATCTTACGCTCTCCTTTCATTTCCTCCAAGTGGGATGTTTTATGGAAACGGCCAGGGTGTATGTGTGTGTGTGTGTGTGTGTCATATCTGTCGGATGACTCACACTGATAACAGAGGGAGGAGTTCTCCAAACAAGGAGTTCTGGGATTTTACACACCTCATTCCAGCTCTGGCCATAGGTCGCATTCGGATCTGATCATATTCTTGTATGATCCATTATAACAATATCAGAGGAAAACCTGCGGTTAGCGGCTGATTTTTTTTCTGGTTCACTGTAACCTCATATTCCAAGAAAGGCATTTTGTCCTCTACAACCCAATATGGTTTCCAGTGGGTGTGTTTTGATTCCAGGCTGTGACCTCATTATCTGTGGGAAGTCATATCAAGGTTTTGGGACATAAGTGGGATGATGGTTGGGATCTGAGAAAGGAAGTTTAGACTGGTTTAGAAGAAGAAACACATTTCACCTCGTTAAATAATTTTCAGAGAAATGAAAGAGGGACTGTTTTGTTGCCTCATAGACTGAATGATTTGGATTTTAATCTGGTTTAACCAATCAAGTCTGTTCAAGTTCATGGCTGTCAGGTTTATGAATAACCACAATGATGTGATTCATACTGTAATCAGTCTCCACCTTCACTTCACAAAAGCTTCTTAAGTTGCTCTAATTTAATAAATCAAGCCACTGTTGAATAAGTATGTCACTGTGTATAGTGTAAAAAAGTATCTAGTTTAAGCCTACAATGCATAAACGGGGGTCAAATTGACCCGTATTCATTTCCTATGGAATTCTGACTCAACAGTATTTTTGGATACATTTTTGTCAATAATTATATATATATATTAAAAACCTTGTGACCTTGTGACATTTTTGTTGTTGTTGATCTGAGCCAAGAATACGCCTTAGACAGAATGCATATTTACATACTCTGAACAAAATTATAAACGCAACACTTTTGTTTTTGCCCCCATCTAAGACTTTTTCTATGTACACAAAAGGTCTATTTCTCACAAATCTGTCTGTGTGTTAGTGAGCACTTCTCCTTTGCCGAGATAATCCATCCACATCACAAGTGTGGCATATCAAGATGCTGTGATAGATCTGTGGCATTGTGCTGTGTGATAAAACTGCACATTTTAGAGTGGCCTTTTATTGTGGCCAGCCTAAGGCACACCTGTGCAATAATCATGCTGTCTTATCAGCATCTTTATACGCCACACCCCTGAGGTGCATGGATTATCTCAGCAAAGGAGAAGTGCTCACTAACACAGACTTAGACAGATTTGTGTACATAGAAGAAAAAGTCTTAGATCTTTGAGTACAGCTCATGAAAAATGGGGGCAAAAACAAAAGTGATACGTTTATAATTTTGTTCAGTATGTGAAAAGCAGCATGTGAAATGGGTAGTATGTCTGAATTCACAATATTTGTAAAACAGAAGGCAAAAAAGTACCTGGATAACCTTCTACTTCTGCCATGATTCTGAAGTTCACATTCCAATGGACTCTTTACTGTATTCATAGACCGTGCAGAGAACAAGGAGGCTCAAACAAAAGAAGAGGTGCAAACTCTGCCCAAAAGTTATGCTTAGAAAGGTGCAAATCTGATTTGAAATGTTCTGTCTCTCTGAAAAGATCATATTCATATGCTCTGTGTGAGAAATGTGTGAAATGAAGTTCAAACTTGAATAAACTCTACAGTAGATCTAAATTAGTTTAGGAGTTTAAGAAAAAAGTACAACTAAATTTTAAAAAGATTAAATTTGATCTTTTATAATGCATATATACAGGGAAAAGGGACAAATAAACATGTTTGATATATTAACATTGGTTCAATTATTTTAATTTCCTTAATATGACACCTATTTTTTTTTTTTAAAGAAAACCATTAATTCCATACTGGCCATTTTAAACCCCTTTATGCATTCCTATAGGTTTTGTTTTTAGGTTCATGCATTCTAGGGTTAAGATAAAATATAGAATATGGGATTTTATAAATTAATTGTTGTTGAAAAGGCTAAAAAGTTACTTTTCCTTTAATCAAACTTAAATATTTTCTTAAAGAAATATACAAACAATGTATTTTTTTCCTTTTATAATATAAAAATTAGACATCATGCTAAATATGCAGAAGTTTGTATATGTATAATAACTGTGAAATATTTTAATGTGATCTCCTCAGTAGAATTAAAATATTTTATTCCATTTAATATAAATTATTTAAAAATGAATATTTATAACTTAATATTTAATTAATTAAATATGAAATATATACAATTGTAAATATTAAAATAACTTAATATTTAGTGAAATATGTATTTGTATCTATCATATTAATAAACATACATAACATGTCATATAAATATTGCTGTTGTTGACTAGCTAAAACTTTAAATGGTTTCTGTTAATTTATTAATGTGAAAACTTAAAAAAAAAACTTGAAACTTAAACTTAAAAAAAACTTGGCAAATAACAGGAATAAAATAATTTGTAAATAAAATTACTAAAAATAAAATAAAAATAAATTCAATCGGAATTAAAAATCTATAAAAAGAAAAAAGCACACAGAAATATTAAACTGGGGGGAAAAAAATTATATATAGAAATAAAAGCTATAATTCAAAATATTAACAAATACAGATTTTTAAAAACCTTTCTGGCAAATAGAAGCAAAGTCCAAAGGCAAGATCCAAAATAAAGAGATACAACTATTGCAATTATCAAATGTGCAAAAATACAAATTAACGGTATAACTCTTGGCGAAGGTCATATAATAACATTATATAAAATATTTATACATTTCATCAGATGTTTCCAGAATATTTGACACTTGATGTTGCAAAATATAGAGTAGAATTCAGTCCAACACAAAAGCCGTTCTTTAAATCACCTTCTACAACAGTGTATATCAAAATATACCATCACATTTTATACATCACTGTATCATTGCAGCAATTGTCCTAGCAGAACCAAAATGAGGAAAAAATCCAGTGAAAACAAGCTGAATGGATTGGACACAGTTATAAGATGGCATTATTTATGATGAAACCAGTGAAAGGCCAGAGCCACAAAAACACTGCAGCTGTTACCTGACGCTTCTCCGGCAGGATTCCTCGCCTGTCAAACCCCTATCTCTCTCAAGAGCTCTCCTCTACAATTGTTTGGGAGACCTATTTTTGGCAGCTTGATCTCCAAGCTTGATCTCTCAGGAAAAAAAAGCGTCAGCTCTTTCCTCACTCATACGTATGTAGCCCTCTTGGCCAGAACACACAGTGATGAGTCCCAGTAGTTATTTGAAGCATTGTTCAGATAAGCCAGAGCAAGTGCTGCCATATCGTGGGAAAAAGAACAAATGGTGCAAACGTCCAAGAGAGGCATGAGAAACTATTGTGAAACAATGCACAGGGATGAGAAGTGCTGACATGCGGGTCAGGAAGCCAAGGGCCTTAACAAAGCCTGATAGCGTTTAATATAAACCTCATTCACCATAGACAAACCACCGGGACTATAACAATACAGGAAAATGCCTGAATAAATGATAATAGCACTTTTGACAAATTTTGTACATATTTGGTTAGATCTTTATTAAATGAATCACTTGTTGGAGAAGGAACTGAATGAATGAGTTCTGAACAGGGATCTACTAACCGAGTGAATGACAGTGGACATATCATTTGTTTAGATCAGCATGTGAGACAATTTCATAATTGAAATTATTTAAGAACATCATTGAAAATCATTGTTTATTTATTGACGCAATTACTGATGTCTTTTTTTGATAATAAACACTGTCAGTTCTTACGAAAAATAAGTTGATTCAAGTGTGCTATTAGTATACTTCTTTTGAACTATACTTTCAGTCTACTTTTTATTTACTTCTCAGAAAATATACTTCATGTATTTCTCAGAAATATGGCCTACTTAAAATTGCACTTAAATATACTTGACTTATACTGACAGAAAAGTCTAAGTATATTTGCTTCAATATTTAGTTTGAGTACTAAAGTATTCAAAGTATACTTGGTTTGTACTTGTACTGTGCTTAATCTTTTGATTGTGTAGCCTATTAAATACTTTTTTTCACACTTTGTTCACTTAAAGGAAACTCACAAGTATACATGCAGTATAAAACATAGTAGTTTACTGAGAGTATACTTTAAAGTTGTAACTGTAAACTATCATATAAAAAATGTAACTATAAACTATCATAGCTAAAAGGTCACTTGTAGTATAACTGCAGTACAAACAAAAAACTTAGTTGTAAACTAGTTGTGTACTTAAAATTTACTACTGTTACACTTAAAGTATACTTTTATACATCCTATCCCAGAAAAGTGAGCCAATTTAGTCCTATACTTTGCACTTAAGTATACTACTAGTACATTGATATTGGTATACTTACATAATTAAAAATGTACTTGTTATGTCTGGAGCATTATTATTAAATATGATTGACAATTAGCATACAGTTTGGATTGGCGATTCTGTTCTAGTCTAGCATGGATAAGAGCAGGGAGGAGCAGCGATAACCCATCCTTAGGGTAAACAGAACAGAACCAGCATGAATGTATTGCAGATATCATTAATTCAAGATTTTAAAGTACAACATAATTCAAGAATTTATTCTGATTCAAGGGTAATCAAAATGCCATCCTGACTGACGACAGGAGGAGCTGGGGAGGGAGGAGGGTAATTAGCTCAGCTGCTAATAATTATATATGTTATATATATATATATATATATATATATAATATATATATATATATATATATATATATATCTCTACAGTATGTATATATATGCTGAAATATGTATAGAGTTATAGGTGTCGTATTCATATAGGTAGACGTGAATCAGCTGAGAGTCAGCTGATGCGAGCTTGGCTAACGTGTCCTGCCAGAACTGACGCTACGCTTGATTTCTTAGTTTTGGTGACAGGATCCTGACACTCATGTGTTGGTCTTGTCCTGGTGTGAGCCGTTCCTCTTGTGTTTTGTCCTGAGAAAACCAGGTTGCTGCTGGAAGAGGTGTTAGTGAGGCCAGCAGGGGGCGCTCACCCTGTGGCCTGTGTGGGTCCTAACGCCCCAGTATAGTGACAGGGACACTATACTGTCAAAAAAGCGCCGTGTCACAAATCTTGAATTTAATTTTAACCACTGATTCTTCACATGCTCGTCCTTGGGCAGTGAAAAAAAAACTGGCTTTACCTTCACATTGTATGTAGAGCACATCGTCTTCTGGACATGATGTTTGAACGTTTATGATGTTTAACACTATTTCTGGTAAAAAATAAAAAAAATAAAAAAAAAGGATGAGTGATTCAATGACTTGCTCAAAATGAATATTTATACTGCACGAAATGTTACTATAATATACCATGCATAAAATTAGGGAATGATCATTAGCATTAAAAAAGACCATTAGATTAGTTGTATGGCAGTTACTGTATAATAACACAATTCACACTGACAGCATATTATATTTATGAAGCTGCATATCTGTGCCTTTTTATCTTGCGGAAACTTCATCTTTCTGTTTTACTTTTTTACAATCAAACAAGTTTCGCATACTTAGCATACATAGGAAACAGCAATGCCATTGCATAATGGTTAAAGAAACATTGATTAGTAAAAAGATCTCCAGGCTGATGGTGTTTTTTTTTTTATTATTTTTTTTTCCCAGGTAGGAGTGACTTGTGAACTAGTGTGGTAAACCATTAATTCATAAAGCTTAGAAGGCCTGTTCCTCAAGTTGTATTGTAGTCTGCTTTGTATACAGAGCATGACAAGCAAGTAATAGAACTACTTAACTATTGTTTCAATATAAGCATATAATAAGCCCTGACATTTTCATGAATAAGCTAACATCACCAAACTGACTCAACATTTATATGTGAGAAGCTGGACCGGTCTGTTTAGTTTATTATTTAAGTCTAGTTAATGATGTCTTTCTAATAAAAAATAATAATAATTAAAATATATATATATAAGATTGATTAATTTAAGGGATGATTCACCCACAAATGAAAGTTCGGTCATCATTTACTCAGCTGCATGTCATTCCAAACCTGTGATTTTCTTCTTCTGCAGAACACAAAATAGATATTTTGAAGAATGTTTCAACTGTTTTTGCCCATACAGTTATAGCCAACTCATAGCATTGAGATACTGTACTTAGTTTTTCTGCAATATAGATTGTGATATAAAAAATGCAGGTGTTTTCACGAGAATACTATGGAAATAATTAATCATTCTAGGGGTGAGGCCTGATAAATCCTATACATTATGGGGACAAAATGTTCCCACAAACATGGCAATATGCGAAATCCTTGTCCTTGTGGGGACATTTTTTGGTTCCCATGAGGAAAATAACTTATAAATCATTCTAAGTGATGTTTTTTGAAAATGTAAAAATGCAGAAAGTTTTGTGTGATGGGTAGGTTTAGTGTACGGTGGTAGAATATACAGTTTGTATAAAAATCATGATGTCAAAAAGTCCTCATAAAACGTGAAAACACAAAAATACAACATGACTGTGTATGTGTGTGTGTGTGTGAACTGAACAGTTACATTTGTATTGTGTATTATAATTTTTTTTATAGTACAACTATAAAATCCCAATACTATTATTTACATCTTAATTACTTAACTTTCATTAAACTGATACAGTATTTTAACGCATCAGATCTGGTTTGTTCATTTACAGTGACCGATGATGCTGAAACACTGTATGAACACGTGTAGATGAACACGGTGGTGCATTTCACCCTGAAATCCAGTCAACATGTTTATTTCATTGAATCACACCCTTCACAATTTCAGAATTGCACTAAGCCATATTGCGATGTTTTTTCGACATAGCCTACAGTATTTTGCATCCAACCCGATCTCACGGCAATTTGTACGTATATTTTTACGAGGTGGCTAATTCGTACAATTTTTGCTCAATCTTACATATTTTACGAGTTGCCCAATTCGTATGAATTTGTACTAAGGACCCTGACCCCGCCCCTAAACCTACCCGTCACTGGGGTTTAGGCAAATCGTACGAATTACCAACAAATTGGTCGTGAGATAGCGTGCATCTCTACCTTGAAATTCTCTGTAAAACCAACCTGAAACTGCCTCAATAGTCAACACAATATAAAATAGGCCTATGTCAAACATCATGGGTCCCCTCAGCTCAGGTCCCTGGGCCTAAACCCAGGTAAGCCTGTGCATTAATGTGGCCCTGGATGGAGACCAAAAAGCACTGAAATAATCAGACAGATGTTTGTTGTGTTTATATCTGTGGGAGCACACTGTACACAGTAGTAATGTATTTTGATACCCAGTGACGGCATCTGTCAGCAGAGATAAAGCAGCGTCATCCGCGGCAGCTGTGTGCGCTAATGCGCTGGGATAAAGATTTACGTAAACTACCAGATGGAGACAAACTGAATAACTGGTATATCATTTTCCATAACAGAGATCTTAATAGCACTTCATTGTGTTTTGTATTACAGTATTGCAGTCATTTCCCGTTAATAATTAGCGCAGTTATGGCGCTGCCTTGCATTATCAGACATTTAGATGCCACAATAAAGCACTTATTTTAGTGCCGCACATCCGAGAAAGGACACAAATCTCTCTGTTGAGCGCTTCGTGAGGGTTGTTTCCGCTGTGGGACATTACAGGACCTCACACAAGGGGTTCAGTGGTTCTAGTGGTCAGCCATAAAAGGCAAAGGCAGGATCACTGCAAAGGGCAGCTGGGGAAGAAACGTAGGGGTTCTTGTAAAGTGTGAGTTGAAGGAAGGATTTAGGACTTCAAACTTGAAGCTCTTGAATGTGTGGTGTTAAGTGGTGTTAATCCACTGAGGACAAACACATAAAACTCAAAGACAAACACAAGGCGTTGTGGGATAACAAAGGATTCCACTTTTCACGAATAAAATACAAATTTGGAGTTCCATTACATTAAAGCAATACAAAACACAAATCAGTTTAGAGTTAAGTATTAACTAACATAGTATGAAAAAGATTCTTAAAAATCAACCGTTATATGATTCTTCTGCCCCTCCATCCAGAAAGTAACATATTGTGCATAAACAATTATTTAATGAACATAGGATGAAAAGTGGCTTTATCATATAAAGTATTGAATTCAACCCAGTTACTGTTTAATTTCCCCTTTTAAAAATAGATAATTTCACAAAAAATTCGACACCTAGGAAGAAAGAAACATTATTTAGATAAACAAATTAATCTAAATTATATAAATGGCAACAATAATATAACAGTGTGTTACAATCTGTTACTGCACTATTTTACCCGTAATTCTGTAAAACTGACACCCAGCAACAACAATCATTAGGAAAAATCATTAGGATATTAAGTAAAGATCATGATCCATGAAGATATTTAGTAAATTTCCTACCATAAATATATCAAAATTGTATTTTTGTAAGTGGATGCAGCACAATAACCAACAGAAATGGAAACCTTTAAAGGCGATTTTCTCAATATTTAGATTTTTTTGCACCCTCAGATTCCAGATTTCAAAAAGTTGTATCTCGGCCAAATATTGTCCTATCCTAACATACCAACATAATGGAAAGCTTATTTATTCAGATGATGTATAAATCTCAATTTTATAAAATGGACACATAAGACATGCTTTTGTGGTCCAGGGTCACATTTGTATAAACATTTGTATTTATGATCACAGCATGAAATTTAACCCAGTTACCGCATAATTTTCCACCTTATTAAAAACGGATCATTCCATAAAATGTTGACACAATGGATAAACGCCAGTTTCTAAAGGCACCTCCTAGTACTGAAATATATATCACATTATTTCACATATTATATTTTGTACCCTATTTGTGGACAGTTCCAGTACAGTGAAAGTGACGTTATAATTTGAGAGAATTTAGGAGGCTGAGAAAGAAAGAGTGTTTACAGTGTGTAATGGGAGGGAGACGCAGCCATGAATGTGACATTTAAAACTATGGGGGTGTTTGAACTTTCTCCAAGTCAACAGAGCATACTGGATAACAGATTCTTTGTTCGGTCTTTATATGAAGTTGTTCGGTCTGTTATAATAAATTTATAGATATAAAAATGGAGAAAAAGTCAATTTAATGAAGTACAAAGTACTACTTCCTTTAATTTAAGCCCACACAACCCATAAAATATGCTTTCGTAATTGGTATGCATCAAAAATCACAAAATATTTCTCCACACCGCAATTATTATCATTAGTCCCATAAAAGTGCTATTTTGTTGTCTATTTCAGTGGTATGATGTTGTGTTAGACTTTATACTGACACCTATCAAACGTTTTTTTGAAAATATGTGTTTTAAACATAGACAGTAAAAGAAATGGACACAGCGACCCCATAGATTTCAACGGAGAAAACTGAAGCCCTTTAGAAGCACTCACTTCCTGATGGCTGAGCGTACTGCGCATGCTCAAACTGAGCTTGACGAAGGAGATGTGACGTGAGCAACCTAGTAGCTGCGCCAAGAGAAATCTGAATCATTCCTATCCGATTCTTGCAGAGCCGGAGAGCACGAGTATTGTCCACGAGCCGCAGCAGGAGCAACTTTATGACTCTCTATGGGCTTCTCCCTTGACTTTGTGCCTCCACGTCCCCCCGATTGCCCGCGAGCTTCTCCTCCTGTCTATACGGTAATTTCTCTTGTGTGCGACAGAGAGTCGCGGGGTTATGACGCAGTCGTTAGCCTATATTTACAAAAACAGCTTCTAAATCGGCCATAGCGCAAGATACAAAGTAATGGAGCCTTTTATACATTGTCGTGTTTCTTTAGAAATAAATCATGGACATCGTGATGCCCATAGACAGTAAAAGAAATGGACACAGCGACCCCATTGATTTCAACGGAGAAGACTGAAGCCCGATTATTGCACTTCCTGTCTGATGGCTGAGCAACTGCAGGTTCAAACTGAGCGTGACGACAGTCTGACAGTTGTAAATCTTCTAGTAGCGGTGGCAAGACAAATCTGAATCACCTAATTCCTCAAAAACGTTGTTGAAATATTTTGTCCCATTGCTTTTATGGACTCTCTATCTATTGGCTTCTCCCTTGACTTTATGCCTCTATGTCCCCCCGATTGCCTCATAGACAGTAAAAGATTGCATGCGAGCTTCTACCTCTGTCTATACGGTAATGTCTCTATTGTGCGACAGAAAGTTGCGTGGTTATGATGCAATTGTTAGCCTATTTTTACAAAAACGGCTTCTACGGGGCCACAACGCAAGATACAAAGTAATGGAGCCTTTTATACATTGTCGTGTTTCTTTAGAAATAAATAATGGACAAATGGAGTCTTTGGATGCCTCAGATGTAAAGTTATTCGCTGTCAAAGTGACGCCAAAATGAATGGGAGTCAATGGAATGCTAACAGCAGGTGAAGTTCTGCTACAATGGCGGCTCCAGCGAGGTTTCAACTTCCGGCTGATGGATTACCCCCTTGGTGATGCCTCATGCTATGACCGACCTTACATGGAACAGCTTGTAGCCTCCTAAAAAGACTTGACTCTTTATCAAAAGGGATTTACGAAATTTAATTTGTACAGATTTAAGAAGGTACTATTCATTTTTTTTTTTTTTTTAGTGCATTTTTAATCAGAGGAATGCCGATATTTGTATATCACACCGTGAGAAATTTTGTAACTGCAATCACAAAAAAAATTACAAAAATGTCATTCCAACCATGCCATGATGATAAAAAACAGCAGTGAACAATGGAGACAAATGCTGCTCATTCCACTCTGAAGTATAACAACGTTTTAAGATAACTTTGAGCAACAAAAGAACTGCCGAAAGAAACCAGAGCAAGAGGTGAGAAAGTGGGAATGATACCGCACAGAACCGATCCCGCTTTATGGAATCTAAACCAGCGGATTACACACTTGAGAAAGTACTAGGAGAATGCCAGGAAGTATTTGACACAAAGCCGCCTCACATTGGTGCAGTAGTTCATGAGCGCGGCTCTAGAGCTGTCAGTGAGGAGATTCCACACATAGCTGACAGTTTATGGAATCTGGTTCGGTGGGGGATCAGCTTCCCAATCATTTCCACCTAATTGCGCTCACATTGTAATTATAGCTCTCCATGGATATTTCAAGCATTCAATTTCTCCTAAACAGGACAACATACACTACCAGTCGAAAGTTTAGGATCGGTAATATTTGTAATGTTTTTAAAAGAAGTCTCTTCTGCTCACCAAGGTTACTTTATTTGATAAAAAATAATAATAATATTGTTAAATAGTATGACAATTTAAAAGAACTGTTTTCCATTTTAAAATGTAATTTATTCCTGTGATGGCAAAGCTGAATTTTTCAGCACCATTCCTCCTGTCTTCAGTGTCACATGATCCTTCAGAAATCATATTAATACGACTTTGATGCTCAAAAAAACATTCATTATTATCAATAATTTTTTTCAGGGCTTTTTGATGAATAGAAAGTTCAAGAGAACAGCATTTATTTCAAATATAATCTTTTGTAACATTATAAATGTCTGAACTGTAACTTTTGATCAATTGAATTAATCTTTGATGAATACAAATATTGATTTCTTTTATTTCTTTCCTCCCCAAAAATTAAATAAAAATTCGTTACTGACCTCAAACTTTAGAACGGCAGTTTTAATGTTACAAAAGCTTTCCATTTCAGATAAATTCTGTTCTTTTGAACTTTCTATTCATCAAAGAATCCTGAAATAAAAATGTAAATAACTGCTTTCAACATTGATAATAATAATAATAATTGTTTCTTGAGCATCAAATCATCATATTATAATGATTTCTGAAGAATTATGTGACACTGAAAACTGGAGTAATAATTCAGCTTTGATCACAGGAATAAATTACACTTTACTATATATTCACATAGAAAACAGCTCCTTTAAATTGAAATATTTATTTTTTTTATATATATTTATATTTAATATATATATTTATATATATTACTGTTCATTTTTTTGTATTTTTAATAAATGCAGCCTTGGTAAGCAGAAGAGACTTCTTCTAAAAACAATAAAATTCTTACCGATCCAAAACGTTTGACTGGTAGTGTATGGTGTAATATGAGCTTAAAGGAGTAGTTCACTTTTAAAACAACTTTTGCTGATAATTTACTCACCCCCATGTCATCCAAGATGTCCACGTCTTTCTTTCTTCAGTCGAAAAGAAATTAAGGTTTTTGATGAAAACATTCCAGGATTCTCTCCATATAATGGACTCCATTGGGAACCAAACGGTTCAAGGTCCAAAAGACAGTTTCAGTGCAGCTTCAAAGAGCTTTAAATGATACCAGATGATGAATAAGGGTCTTATCTAGCAAAACGATCAATATTCATTTCAAAAATAAATAACAAAATTTAAGTTTTATAAGCACAAATGCTCTCCTTGCTCTGTTCTGTGATGAGCATTCGTGACTCTCCTGTTTGAACTCGTTCATCAAAATTAACAAATCTTTTTTCGAGTCATGACTCGAAGGGTCCTAGATAAGACCCTTATTCATCGTCTGGAGTCGTTTAAAGCCCTTTGAAGCTGCACTGAAACTGTCTTTTGGACCTTGAACTGTTTGGTTCCCAATGAAGTCCATTATATGGAGAAAATCCTGGAATGTTTCATCAAAAACCTTAATTTATTTTTGACTGAAGAAAGACAGACATGGACATCATGGATGACATGGGGGTGAGTAAATTATCAGCAAAAGTTTTTTTAAAAGTCAACTACTCCTTTAATGAGGTTTGGAAAGCATGTTACATCATGTAGAACCAGAACATCTTTTCCTGAAGGAAATGTGAAGTTTGTCTATAAGCAAAACCCGGAGCCATGATGCTGAGGTGTTGTACAGTAGGCGGTTGTCAAAGCGTTGATAATAATCTTTTAAGAAAAAGAGCAAGACTTTGCGGCATCACGTCGCACAACATTTAATAGAATTTTTGTCTATTTTGTACAAAATGGAAACAAATGCATTACAAACCAAAGAAGTTCCAGATAAGGCTATGGCTTTCACACAGTTCAAACGCAAGGTAAACCTGCAATAGCTTTAAGATCTGCTTGTTAACATTCTCAATACTGTAACTGATGCAATTCTGTGCATGAATGCAAGCAACTCGACACATAACCACATGGCGAAAGAAAATATGGTTGAAATCCCATGTCAACGTGCATGGCATGGATATGCGTTACGTCACCCAAGGATTGGGAATTCGATGACGCCCAACCCTGGAGACAAATCATAAGAATTCTATAACCTCAAACCACATCGTCCAGCAACCAATGAGCAGGACGATTCACACCAAAACACTTTAATAAACTACATTGTAACAGCGTTATTGGAAATTTCAGTTATGTCAAATTCCAGAAGACAGCAGGCTCATTTTGTTGGCAAAAAAACCCCTGAGTGATGCTACACTGGACGATGCCTTGGAGTTTATATCATCTGGGGAGTGTCCATAAACCAGCTATGCTGCAAAAATGGCTAAGGTTGCAAACGGACGTTAAGAATTCAAAACACATGGCATCTTTGCTGGACCTCAGACACCAGCTCTAGGCAAACATTTAGCAAATATAAAAAAAAGTTTCTAAGTCAAAAGAAAAACGTAGTAGTACTTTAACATTTTGTGGGATCAATTTTGGAACTTATGAATGAGAACAATTTCTGTAAAAGTACACAGTAGAGAAATAAACAAACATGCATTTCCTAAACAGTGTTTGGTTTCCTATTGCATTAGTGTGGCGAGTCCACGAGGAAATTAGGCCTGCATCCACATCGTCGAATTGTCTGACGGACAGCCGAGTTGTGCCGTGGCTGTCCGTTCACGAGTCTTACTGCTGTTTGCACTCTGCAGGAGGAGGGTCTTTCTGGAAGAACAAGACGGAGATAAAAGATTAAGAGTGTTAATTCAGGCACTGGGGAACAGGAAGTAGTTCAATAGTTGAATTCATTCAGAATACATGCTTGGTTTGGTAAAGGTGAAGTATGAAATTTCTGCACCAGTAGTTGCTTCAAACATAATTGCAGAAATATTGTTTCCAAAAAGGTTTTGGCACCACCCCTGTCTGTCATTGGTTTGTCCCGCCCCCAAATCATGCTAAGACTGGCTCAGGTATGATGTCAGACGATGAAAGTCTAATTCTCCGCTGATTCCTTTGAGATTTTACTATGGGGTTTGAGAATGGGTTTTTATCCATTTATGAGTAAAATAAAGCCTGTGGTAAACATAACTTAATACATTGATGTTTTGTTCAACAGCATAAATTACACGCACTCACACCCCAAGCTGTCTTATTTAGTTACTTATTAAAAACGTACCTTTTCAAAATTCATGTTTTCGCTATGGATGTGTGTTATTTACGTCTTAGAACAAAACGTCAAAGTATAGTCAAGTTATGTTCACCGCAGGCTTTATATTACACACAATATACTGCCTAAAGTATTGGGACACCCCTCCGAATCATTAAATTCAGGTGTTCCAATCACTTTCATGGTCACAGTTGTATAAAATCAAGCACCTAGGCATGCTGGATGCTTCTGCAAACATTTGTGAAAGAACGGGTCGCTCTCAGGAGCTCAGTGAATTCAAGCCTGGTACTGTGATAGGTTGCCACCTTTGCAATAAGTCCATTCGTGAAATTTCCTCACTATTCCACGGTCAACTGTTAGTGGTATTATAACAAAGTGGAAGCAATTGGGAACAACAGCAACTCAGCCACGTAAAATCACAGAGCTTGGTCAGCGCATGCTGAGGTGTGCAGAAGTCGCTGACTTTCTGCAGAGTCAATCGATACAGACCTCCAAACTTCATGTGGCCTTCAATTAGCTCATGAACAGAACATCACGCTTCTCTGTCTGGCAATCCGATGGACGAGTCTGGGTTTGGCGGTTGCCAGGAGAACTCGACTTGCCTGACTGCATTGTGCCAAGTGTAAAGTTTAGTGGAGGGGGGATTACGGTGTGGGGTCGTGTTTCAGGGGTTTTGCTTGGCCTCTTAGTTCCAGCGAAAGGAACTCTTAATGCTTCAGCTTACAGTTTGGGGATGTTCCTGTTCCAACATGACTGCACACCAGTGCACAAAGCAAGGTCCATAAAGACATAGATTAGTGAGTTTGGTGTGGAGGAACTTGACTGGGCTGCACAGAGTCCTGACCTCAACCCGATAAAACACCTTTGGGACGAATAAGAGCGGAGACTGCGAGCCAAGCCTTCTCGTCCAACATCAGTGCCTGACCTCTTAAAGGTGCTTCCAGAAGAATGGTCAAAAAAATCCCATAAACACACTCCTAAACCTTGTGGAAAGCCTTCCCAGAAGAGTTGAAGCTGTTACAGCTGCAAAGGGTGGGCCAACTTGATATTAAATCCTATGGATTAAGAGAGGAATGTCATTAAAGTCCATGAGCATGTAAATGCAGACGTCCCAAAACTTCTGGCAATATAGTGCAAATCGAAAAAGCCTATTATAAAACCCCATAGGAAAATCACGGAGGAACCTGCAGAGAATTAGTCTTCCAGGTTCTGATGTCATACCTGCACCAGTCTATTAAGCCAGAGGTTAATATGTCATGCCAAGTATTTTACTATGAAAAAATTATGTACTTCACCTTTAAGGTTAATTTAGAATTGAGAAGTTTAGTCTTCAATGTCTAAGAAAAACTTCACAAATCTTGCTTGAAAACAAGCCCCTATATTAATATCTTAACCAACAGAATACCCTCAAATATTGTATAGCTCCCAGTACACGTCAAGCATTTAGTACCGTTTTTGTGTACAGCTAATTTTCATACACAAAATGTGTGTTCAAACCCTGACGCACAAGAGGTTGCAGTTGTAAAGAACAAAGCTAACTTGGTGTGTGGAATTTTTTTTATTTAAGGAATATTGTTTATAATATGCTATAGAGTTTGTATCTATTGGTCCTGCACTGCCTGTTGATTTTAATAAATGAGTCTATGTTGGCTATCGTTCACTAAAAGAAAATTCCGGTATTTAGCACTTTGAGTCTATTTTCTAGTTTGTTTTGGATGAACTAGAGTGGTGGACACAGAAATTTTGACGATGGGTCCTGTCACAACTTTTTGACTCTTTTAGAATCGCCTCTGACCGCTTCAGAGTGGCTGTCTATGGGCATGCACAAACATGTCCTTAAAACAACCCTTATTGTTCGTTTTCAAAACTGTGCAACTCACCGAGTGGTTAGTGGTGTTCAGTGCACAGTTTTGAAAATGAACGTTAAGGGTTGTTTTAAGGACATGTTTGTGCATGCCCATAGACAGCCACTCTGAAGCGGTCAGAGGCGATTCTAAAAGAGTCAAAAAGTCGAGACAGGACCATCGTCAAAATTTCTAAGTCCACCACTCTAGTTTATCCAAAACAAACTAGAAAATAGACTCAAAGTGCTAAATACCGGAATTATCCTTGAACTGAACGCTTAGGTTTAATGTACGATGAAAGCACATCACATATATCGTCGCTGTCTCCATCTTTCCTCATTTAAATCTTTTTCATAAATCATTACTATTGGTTACCCTTTACATCTGTCTGTGGGTTTTGCAGATATTTAACCAATGAAAAGTATTAAAAAGAGCTTGTGACTAAACCTCCATTGGATCTTACTGACACGTCTCTGCTTGTTTGTAATGCAAGTGTTTAACTATTAAAAAAAGTGTATTTTCGAAAAGTTGTGTTTTTGGATATACAAGGTTTCCACTCGACATCGACTATATATAACCTATTTTTCTGCGGAATTCATTATGAGATTTGATGGTAGATTTAAGTAGGCTATTTCAAATAGATATTCATATTCAGGCTGTTTTTTGACTGCTTTTTGATCTTTGTTAGACTATTCTGTTACAAAAGTTCTCTTTAAACGTTAATGAAAGTGGTTGTGCTGCACATCTTTACTAAACATTATTGATCATCGTCTAACATCAACCAATCCTGATATCTGAACGGTAGACAGTTTTATGAAAGAAAAATAACATTTATTTTTATTACTATTTTCAATTAGCATAGACATGTAAATGTACATACTAATAGTAACATAGTTCCAGACTGCTGTTTTCAAACCAAACTTAGTCAGTTAACCTTTGATCCACACACACAAGCCTCTCATGTGAACGTTACATAAGAGTGAAAGCAGAGGAGAAAGACTAAAATAAAATAAAATAAAGGGAAGATGGGAAAGATTGATAGGAAAGAGAGCCACATCCCTTCTGGTGTCTCTTACCTAGAAATGCATGAAGTGAGAAATAAATTATGCCTGTAAAAGGAAAGTGGAGGAACAAACACACACACAGGTTTACATGTCAGGCATGCAACTGATTATGAGCATCATACAAGTCAATGCTTTCAATCCAGACCACTTCAATCAAACACAGATCAGCAATAAAAGCATTTTTAAGTATTCAGAGACAGCTATGTTTGGAACAGAACACTACTATGATGTATCCTACAATGCATATTTCTCAAATTGCTAAAAGTTGAGACATTTTTGCATTAAAATCTGGATTCAAATATAAATAGTAAGTCATGTGTAGCATACTATGTTTGTGGCTGCATATTTTATACCGTTTTATATATTTTTATATATTGTGTATGTATATATATATATATATATATATATATATATATATATATATATATATATATATATATAGTAACCATTTACAACAAGGTTCATTAGTTAACTACATTAGTAAGCATGCACTAATAATGAACTGCACTTATACAGCATTTATTAATCTTTGTTAATGTTAATTTCAACATTTACTAATACTTTATTAAAATCTTGTTATCATTAGTCAATCCACTGTGAACTAACATTAACAAAGATGAACAAATACAGTAACAAATGTAATGCTCCTGGTTAGTTCATGCTAGTTAAAGGGATAGTTCACCCAAAAATTCTGTCAGTAATTACTCTCCCTCATGTTTTTCCAACCCCGTAAGACTTTCGTTCATCTTTGGAACACAAATGAAGATATTTGTGATTAAATCTGAGAGCTGGATCACTCCTCCATAGGCTTCTAAGGGATTGAAACTTGACAGCCCCGAAAAGTTATTAAAAATAGTCGTTAAAATAGTCCAAGTGACTACAGTGGATGGATCTTAAGTTTATCAAGTGACAAAAAAAGCAAAAAAAAAACAAAAATAACGACTTTATTCAACCATCTCTTCTCTTCCATGTCATTCTCCTAAGGTGTTGACATAGTGTAACAGTGCAGCGCTTCTGTGTTATACGTCACACGTAGCCTCACTATTGGCCGACGCTGGTCATGTGTGTGATGCGTGTGACGTACAACCAGAAGCGTTGCACAATAACACTACGTGAAATCTCCAGGCCCAAAGAGAAGGAAATAAATACTTGAATAAAGTTTTGTTTGTTTTTTGCCTCAAAAAGTATTCTCGTAGCTCGATAAACTTACGTTTTAGCCACTGTAGTCACTTGGACTATTTTAACGATTTCTTTAATAGATTTTCGGGGCTGTCAAGTTTCAATCCCTAAAGCCCCGTTCACACTACACGCGACTTTGTCGCTGCAGGTCGCCAGTGGCTGCGATGGAGGGCGTTCCCACTACTGGTTGCCTAGTAATGTTTGTGAGTGACATTCCCGGATGTTACTCTATGTTAGACAACAAATACGTTTTCTTGACGCTACAAACACACATTTTGGAAGGAAAAGTCTAAATATAAATGGAATCAGTACATAAAATGCATAATATTAAAGATGACCGAGAAACAGTGAGTGTTCTTTGCCATCGCGGCTATTTAACTTCAGCAAACGGGCAAATACCGGTCTATCTGGGTTCCCGAAACCATACAGGCACGGAGTCAGTATACGGTAAATACCACTGTATGTACACGGAGATATATCATACATTATAGGACAGTTTCTGACTGCTAAAATGAGCTTCTCGTTCAACTTGCCTCGGTCAGACTCAGCACTGAAGAGTGACGCGCTCCACTGACTTCACTCCTATTGGTTGTCGCTCCCGAAAGTCGCTCTTCATTTGCATAAAGTTAAACAGATCTCAACTTTGTCGCGCGACAGACACGCCCCATCTAGTCGCCAACGGTCGCTGTCGCGCATGTCGCCGGAAGTCGCCCGCTCACCATTGAAATGAATGGTATCGCGTCGCTTGGTCGCGTGTAGTGTGAACGGGGCTTTAGAGCGCCTATGGAGGAGTGATCCAGCTCTCAGATTTAATCAAAAATATTTTAATTTGTGTTCCGAAGACGAACTAAAGTCTTACGGGGTTAGAACGTCATGAGGGAGAGTAATTACTGACAGAATTTTCATTTTTGAGTGAACTAACCCTTTAATACATTAACTAACATTAACTAATTAACCTTATTGTAAAGTGTAACCACTTTTATTTATTTATATTATATTAGGGATGTGACGGTGAGAATATTTTCCATTGTGGTTTTCCATAGGAATGAACTTAATGCTCACTCCGTTCTGCTTGTGCACATTTTAGTTTCGTTTTCAAATTAATGCCAATTCGGGGCGGATTTCTTGAATGGTTAGTTCATTAAACTATTATCTTAATGAAAAACACAAAAACAAAACAGTGCAATGACAAACTCGCTTAAATAGGCGCTTTTACATTTCGCTTTGAAACCAAATATTCTGCAGTCAGCTTGTTAGTCAGCTGACTCTCATGATGAATGAAGCATGACTCCTGCTGCGGCTCACGATTTATTAAACACACACGTTCAGTTTAATAGTGTCTGTTCTCTAACTGAACTAAATTATTGTATTAAAGGGGTCATATAATGGTACATGCACTTTTACAAGCTGATTGTACTGAAATGTGTGTTGGCAGTGCCTGCACACAACCGTCGTATAATGATAAAAATCCATCTAGTGATTTTGTTTTAATCTCCTTATATGTTTTCCCCTGCTTCAAATCGAGCCGTTCGAGCCTGTGACGTCACAGGCTCGCACGCCCCTCCCACGAACGTTGATTGACAGTAGCGTTTCAACACAGACCCGCCCTCGTTCGTGAGCCAGCTGTCAATCATGCGCGCGCGGACCGGTGTCGCGCTGAAAAGTACGCTGGAGCAGCACAGTCTATGAGCAGAATGGAGTCTAAGTGAAGTGGTGTTCTCTTGGGTGCAATAAGGAACACAGCAGTCATTAATGTTCCTAAATCCGAACCGCTGAAGACGCAGAGTGGCTGAGTTTGTTTTCGAAGGGAATATTAGCCACGATCGAGGTCAATGCTTGCGTGAATCATTTCACACACCAGACTGCTTTATAAACGAGGAGTATAAAGCTGGTTTTGCTAAGAAGCTGCTCCTGAAAAAAGGAATCGATACCAACTATTCGTGTTCCTGCCATAGGTTCCTGCACGTCCAGAAGAACTGAAGTGAGTGTAGCGTATTATTAACCTTTATATTCATATTTATATTAATCTTTGCAAATCGCTAGCTTCACGATGAATGTGTCTAAGGTTTACACTCAGGGAACATTATGGCATGTTTTCTATGTACGACGTTCTCAATATTCATAATCCCATGTTTATAATGAACAACGCGTTATGCTTTTTGTATTATTGTGTTACAAACGGTGTACACACAGAACAGAGGGGCGGAGTCAGCAAAGCTCATTATCATTTAAAGGCACATGCACTTAAACGGCGTGCTGACAACAGAGCTGTTTTTGACCAGGTAAAATAAGTGTTTTCTTACAATACTAATGAGAATTTTTAATTAAAGTATATTACAAACTTTAAATTTAGACCCTAAATAATCATATTAGCTTGTACAAAAATGGCATTATATGACCCCTTTAAAAAAAAAATTATCTAATTGCCGGTGCCGCAGTGGGCAAGCGACTAAGATAGCAAGCCTAATTTATATATATATATATATATATATATATACACATATACACACACACAGTATGGCAGGATACAGTGCTAATTTTCCAGTATTCTATTTCAAACAGCCTAATATCCTAGCAGAACTTGCAGAAATTGATTAAAACATTAAAATATTAAGTGGCCAACTGAAATCTGACCCCAAAATTACATTGCTCAAATTAATCAATTGCAAAAAAATAAATTTGGAAACAGGGAAACGGAGGATTTAAATTCTCACCATGGGGTCACAATCTCCCTCATCCTCTTCCTCATCCAGCTCCTGAATGACAATAACATTTTGCTTTTTAATGTTTTATTGCCCAAAAATAAATAAGGCTGTCTATCAACTGATTCTCACCTCCTCATCTCCCTCTTCAAGATCCTCCTCTTCAAACTGTAAAACAGCATGGCATTACAGAAATATTAGAAATCAAATGTACTATTTGATTCAACAAAGAAACAGGGTGATATATATTGAATATGTAATTCAATATTGCAATTGAGGTTAATTTATTTGTGATTAAAAATGATAAAAATCAACTGAATTAAAATAAAAAGGTGACCAGTCCCAGGACCCAAGCCTAAAATAAAGTTCCAAAATAAATCCCAATAAAATGAAACACTATATAACCCTTTAAGCCAAAGCAGAGCAAACACATACATCAAGGTATACAGTATTTTGATTTAAAAAAAAAACTATAATCATTCCTATTTTTCACACGATTAATAGCAACAGAGTAGACGTACACTATCATCGTCTTCTAAGGCCTCTCCTGTGAAATAAAGCACGGCTCTGGGAATGACCCTCTCCCGGAAGAAGTGCCCGGTCTCAAAATCTGCAGCTAGAGTGAAGTCCAAGTCTTCATCCTGGACACAAGCACATGCACAGTGAGCAGATAGCACTTTTTTCTTTCTTTTTGTGACTTAAAAACTTAAAGGTGTCTTTTACTTTTAACAATAACAGGATTGAAAACATCATCTCCTCATTTCATATTCATGAAATACATTCAGTGTGTGACATGCTTGAGTTTCAAGAAGCTAACTAACAAATCATTGTGGAATGACTGCACTTGTGTTTAAGCAGCTTCACGTGCGTTACTATATGAAGAGTTGACCGTAACTGACGCCAGAACTCTTTCAATGTTTCCCGTTCGTGATGTGTTTTCTAAACTTGCGCTACAGTATGTGTTTGTGTAGGCAGCTAAAAGACGTGTACTGAATATTGCAATGATTCACATGTTTACAAACACTACAAAACACTGAGAACGCAAGAAGTCTCACTCACCATTCCATCAGGTGCCGCTAGAAAAGAAAAGAAAAAAGTATTAATAATAGAACAGGACTAGAAATTAAACAGATCATTTAAATTGTGATAATATTTCATAATACATTTTATGGTAGTTTTGATCATATAATATATATGTATATGCTGATCTACTGGGAGTTTCACACACAACCATCTCTAGGGTTTACAGAGAATGGTCCGAATAAGAGAAAATATCCAGTGATCTGCAGTTCTGTGGGAGAAAATACATCGTTTAAGCCGGAGGTCAGAGGAGAATGACCAGACTGGTCCTGCTGATAGAAAGATAACAGTAACTCAAATAACCAGTCGTTACACCCGAGGTCTGCAGAAGAGCATCTCTGAACGCACAACATGTCGAAATCCTGAAGCAGAAGACACACTGATGACAATCCTGTCAGCAAAAACTGAGCAATTCACACGGTTTATGAAAATTAGACAAAAAAAGATTGAAAAACGTTGCCTGTTCTGACGAATTTCAATTTCTGCTGCGACATTCAGATTGTAGTGTCAGATATTTGCATAAACAACATGAACGCATGGATCCATCCTGTCTTATATCAACGGTTCAGGCTGATGCTGGTGTAATGGTGGGATATTTTCTTGGCACACTTTGGGCCTCTTGGTACCAATCGAGCATCGTTTTAAAGGTGCGGAACGGGAGATTCACATCATGGATGTGCAGTCGACAAAACTGTAGAAACTGCGCGATGCTGTCATGAGAATATGGAGCAACGAAGAATTAAGGCGGTTCTGAAGGCAACAGTGGGTCCAACCCACTACTAGGTGTGTATATATGTACGTGTGTGTGTGTGTGTGTGTGTGTTTGCGCGCCTGGCAAACCCTACATTTTGGGGACAAAATGTCCCCACAAAGATAGCAATATCTGAAATCCTTGTGGTGACATTTTTTGGTCCCCATGAGGAAAACAGCGTTTTAAACACACTAAGGCCCCATCCACACTACTGCGTTTTAGTTTAGAAACGGAGAATTAAAACGAATACGATCTCCGTCCACACCAGCGTTTTAGCTGCGATCTCCGTCCACATTAAAACGACTGAAAACGCGGATCACGTGACCATTCACCTTCACTGGGCATGCGCGTGCCGGTGTAAACACAACACAACTTCATTGATAAAAATCCCACCATGCGCTGGTTCTTCCCGGCTTAACCCAAAACCGACGCTGTACGGTCGAACCGGCGCTGCACACTGCACGGGAATTGTCACTGATCGCTGGAATAATTGCTCGACTCCGGCGCATAGGCAGTTAACGTTATAGCATCAGGTAAGGCAGATTCACTCTGACTGGTGACAAATGCCATCGTTTCTAAAGTCCTCCGTTTTGACCCGTCTACACTAAAACGCCCTCCGGAGATTCAAAACGCAAAACGGGTCTGCAGCGTTTCTAAACTTCTCCGTTTTAGGTCTTCGTTTTTGCCGTTTTAGTGTGGACGGGAGGTGCAAACGTAGCAAAAGGTCTCCGTTTCTAAACGAAAACGTAGTAGTGTGGACGGGGCCTAAGTGATGTTTTTTGAAAATATAAAAATGCAGAAAGTTGTGTGTGATGGGTAGGTTTGGGGTAGGGTTGGTGTAAGGGGATAGAATATACAGTTTGTACAGTTTGTCCCCACAAAGATAGCGGTCCAGACGTGTGTGTGTGTGTGTGTGTGTGTGTGTGTGTTTGTGTGTGTGTGCTTGTTTTTGTGATATATGAGGACACAAATGTGTATAATGACATGCATATTACACTGGTATTACAACGTACACGTGATTTATGAGGACATTGCATGCATCCTCATTTCAAATAGCTTAAAAAACATTTTTAAATGTAAAAATGCAGCATGTCTCCTGTGATGGGTAGGTTTAGGGATGGGGCAGTGTACGGGGATAGAATATACAGTTTGTCCAGTATAAAAGTTATTACGCCTATGGAATGTCCTCATAAATCACATAAACCACAGTGTGTGTGTGTGTGTGTGTGTGTGTGTGTGTGTGTGTGTGTGTGTGTGTGTGTGTGTGTGTGTGTGTGTATATACACACACACACTTTTATTCAAAGGGATGCATTAAATTGATCAAAAGCAACTGTAAAGACATTTATGTTACAAAAGCTTTCCATTTCAGATAAATGTAGTTTTCTTTTTTATTTCCATTCATTAAATCATCCTGAAAAATAAAATGTGTACACAACTGAGCATCAAGTCAGCATATTAGAATGATTTCTGAAAAATCATGTGACACTGAAAACTAATGGTAAAAATTTAGCTTTGATCACAGGAATAAATTACATTTTACAATATATTCAAATAGAAAACGGGTTTAAATTGCAATAATATTTCCCAACATAAGTTTTTATTGTATTTTCGTCAAATAATTCAGCTTTGGATAGCATTAGAGACTATATATATATATATATATATATAAAAATAATGTAATATAATCACATTATATATTGTAATATAAACATATAATTAAAATTTTTTTTAAACAGTATAGTAAATGCTACCAAGATGTATTAATACATTTTATTTAAATGTATTATTTAAATTTTCAATCATATCAGAACGCAAAAAATGAATTTGGGGTGAAAATGGTTATTTGTCATGAAAATAAGATAACAATGTAAAACAGACCCAAAGCTGTTTCTATTTCAGTGTGAAATATGACCAAGACATGTTCCTGACAGGTTTAATGAGATTCAGGCATCCAGCCACAAGTCATACTTTAAAAAGCTCCAGATCAAAGTCAGGCCTGAAGGAGACGTCTCTTCATGGGGATTTTCTTTCACCTCAAACTTACATCATCGGGGGACACTGAATTAGAACTGAACTGAATTGGATGATTTTTTTCCCAGAACTGCCTAATAGATGAAATGAACTAATTGAATAATTGATGATCTTTACAACGGAACTGACTTCAACAGCCGAAATGCATTATTTTCCTGTAAAGCTGCCTTGAAACAATCTGTGTTATATAAAGCGCTCTATACGACTTTAAAACAGAAAGCATTACATCATTCAGTTACAGCCATTTCAGTGTAAATGCCACTCCTAAGACAGGAATGCTGTGGAAATCACCTCAGTAACAGATAAAGCAGACACATCCGGTGCCGCGGTCATCGACTGTAATCGTGTCACTTTCCCACAGTCTGTGTGCAGGACGGGCGGCATTCTTTACCTGTCGCGGTTGACGGGAAACATCGCGCTTAAAAATCTAAAGCATTCAAGCTAAGCGTTTCTGGAAGACTGCTCGAGGTGAAGGAAACACTACAATGTCATGGCGGTTAAAGACACAAGCTCAACTGACATTCCTGGGCTGGGATGAAAGGCTTTTTGACTGTGTTTGGCTTTTAAAAGCTGAAGAATCTACTCAAACTATCAGAAGTTGTAGCGACTGCTTTCCTTTGACCTGTAGTATTGAGAACCTTCACAGACACATGCAATACACATATTTTGCCCTGAATATGACTGTCAGTCATACATAAGTAAAACAGGTTAGAAACGGGTACGATTTCTGCATTAAAAAATATTTTGTTTAAAAGCATTTTCAAAATGCATTTATTAAAATGGCTAACAATATAAAAGAGCTGATCATTGTGAAAATGGAAAAAAGTATGAACATGGTTCAAATATGGCCAGCTGCAGAAAAATTAATATTCAGTTAATTAAAATGTATGAGATATGAGAAATGTATTTTTAAAAAATTATTTTTTAATTGCTGACAAATATGCATCACATTTGTTTGTTAAAACCGTGTAATCCAATTTTCATATGGAGTTCAAATATATACATCTTAAATTTACTATTAAAAAGTTGGTCAAATTGGGTGTCTTTAACTACTATGTACTATGTAAAAAAAGGACAATGTAGTTATTGTGTTCATTTAATAGCAAACACTGCTATTGGTTAGGGACAGGTTTGGTGGTATGGGTAGGTTTAAGGGTGGGTTAAGGTGTAAGAGAAGGTCAAGAGTGTAATTATAGATGTTAATTACAGCAGTAACTATATTACGGTATATCTTAAATATACGTACAATGTAAAAACATGTATGTGCACTGTATCAAATTATTAATTTAAAGGTTAGTACATAGTAGTTCAAGACACCTAATATAAAGTGGGGCCAAAAATTTGATTGGTGTATTTTTGTGCAGACCACTGCTGAAGATGCACAAGCTGAGTTGTCAAGCGCCATCTGGAGGAAGTTTGTATTACATACAAAATAGTTCTGAGTTGGAAACATTTGCCACCCAGTGGATGGTCCACCAATTCAGACAAACATAATTGTGTGATGCCCCCTGCTGTCCAGAAGACACTAAAAAGTACATTTGTAGCATCCAATTAAACGTGTATGCCATCAAAAATAGAATTAGAAAGAAATTTCACAGTTTTTAAAGTCCCCATGAAACCAAAATTGATTTTTTTTGGCTTTTAGTATGAATATGTTAGCCTTAGCAAATATTTTCCATTGGTGCGAATGAAGTCTGGTTTCACGGTAATGTCACGCGAAGCGCCTCAGCTCCTGTCCTCAATCATCGTGATCCTTCGATCATTAAGCCCTCAAACACTTAGGGGGTGTTTTCACACTTGGCAAGTTTGGTTTGATTAAAACTAACTCTGGTGCGATTGCTCTGTTAGTGAGAATGCTTCCACCAAACAAGCGGATCGAGACGCACCTTTTCATAGGGTCTCGGACCACTTCCAAACGCACTCTGGTGCGGTTCCACTGAAATATGAACGCAACATGGACCAAAGACATCTAAACTACTCAAAAACAGGAAGTGAGGTCACAAAATACAACCCTAAAATGGACTGTAAACTCAAAATCGTCCAATCATATTTTGAAAAATCAACAAACGAATTCAATAAACCAAACCAATTCACTACCTGATATAGATCATAAGTATATTTCAAGAGCCTTTTCATGAAACGCCATTAAAGAAGAAACACACATTAGAAAACACACAATTATCTTAATCTCAAGATTTCAGTCTAATTAAATCATACCAACAAGACCAAATTACTCAGTCTGTCACACTCTCGTAATGCTAAACTATGAGATCTGTTTAGGTTGTTTCTCGAACTAAGATGAGGCTTAATCTTTTGTTGTACCATTTATGGCCATTCTCTATTCTTCTGCCTCGGAAACCAAATGCAAAAAAAAAAAAAAAAACTACTAAATTCAACCAAAATTGATCAAAATCTACTCAATCTATTGTTGCAGTGTAACATACCTTTAACCGGGGTGAAGAAGTTGAAGAATGAATCCTGTGGAATCTCTTTAGAGACCATCCGAATGGTCCCTCTTCCTTTGTGTTTCTGCTTCTTTTTAACAGTTTTGACAGTCACATCTTTGCCTTTTTGCCAGTCAATCTTACAACTAAAAAAAAATGAAAAATGCATCATTTAGAAACACTGGTAGTCCAGATTTATGTAAAGAACTGAATCAAATGTAAATGCCAAGTGAAACATTTTTAATTCTCTCCCAAACAAGACACAAATTGTCATTCATGCGTGTTTAAAAGAAGTAAATACAGTAATATACAGTGGCATTTTGGCGTGCTCTTCGTCGAATTAATTCGTGCGTAAGAATAGTTTGACAAATCAATTTGAATTCCATAACTTTTTGTTGGCATGGTCTGAAGATGATCTGGTTACATTTTTGTGAAAAACAGGGTAACGGTCTGGGGTATTTGAACATAGGGTGCGATCAAATCGTCTTGAGGTTTCTAGCCCTTCCAATTCAAAAGTTATTAGCATAAACGTGAGTTCATATTTGAACAGTTGGTGGCGCTAGAGGGTTTGATTTAGAGACTCCAAATTTGCTATGGTGACAGTTCAGACTGTGTTCTAACTGTGTGCCAAATTTCACAACTTTCCCACAAGCGGTTTTATGGGCTGCCCTAGACTTCCAGAGCGGAAGAACGTGCCTACACACTTAATTTCAAACCCTTGATTGGTAGGGTATATGCTTGAAGACTTTGGTTAGGATTACCATTAGAAAGCAGCACTAACTAGTTCTCCATCTTACCCTTCACAGTCCACGATCTCCGGCCCCTCGAAAGAGAACGGATCTGCAGCGTCCGGCTCTGATTTCATCTTGTAGACTTTAGTGAGGACCGAGTTACTGAAGAAGCTGTTGGGCTCAAAGTGGAACTCTAACGTGAAACTCTGTTTTTTTGACAAACAATTGAACAATATTAAAATTGATACCTGTATATATTAGTTTATAAGTAAACAGAAGCTTGTTTAGCTGGTTTGACAAACCATTGGCTGTCCAGGCTCAGAAAATTTCACAGTGATGTCCTGCAAGTGTTTCAGGATTGGCTCATCATGCTCCTACAGGAAACAAAAAAGGATCCCAGGAGGGTTAGACTAAGCCGGCATGGATTCAACTTCGGAAATCACTGTGTGGAATGGAAGAGACATGTCTGAGAGAATCCGCAAAAAAACGACAGAACTCTGTACAGTCCTACTGATCACTTGATTATTTAAATGAAATCAAGAAAATGATACATTTAATGAAAACACAATTACTGTAGATTACATGTGAATTGTGCATGTAACAATACAAACTTGCATATCCTCTAAAGGCTTCCTGTCACAAAAAACACATCCTGTGTAAACCACATCAACCCTTTATGACTAAAGGGTCAAAGCAGTCCTCATTGATTTATGCAATGCCCTTATAGTAGTAATAGTACTAGAAATTTTAATGTCAGCAGCTGAGGCTTTTCATGGCAAGAGCAAACTTACAAGTTACACACGAGTTGCGTAAATACAAAACAAAAACTAAACTAAAAATAGAGTAGTTTAAAATTACACAAGATATTTTAAATGCACATATTATAAAAAGGGAAAGGCAGGACCGTCCAATAAATTGCAATGTTTATCTGTTATGAAATGTATAGCTCTAGCTCCAAAATCTGGCCACAGTGACCCTACATTTAAAATATGTATTATTATTATTATGATAAAATGTGTACCGATAATATTAGTATTATTGGCCCTGTTCATGTTGTGCATAACAAAAGCTCTAAACTGGGACAAATTCAGTATTTTTCATGTTTGATACTGTACAGTTTCTTGATTTAAAGCAATCTATTGCATTAAGTGGTACATAAATAAACGTGACGTGACTGAAGTGCCGAATTGCAGAGCTTGTGCAAACATATCTACATTGTTATGATCAGATGCTTTCTTAACTGCTGTTTTCTCACCGCTCTCAATTTTGTTATTGAAGGAAAGCGCACAGCTCATATTAACAAATGAATCTAACCGTCGCTCTCAGCAGTGTAGGCGTCGTTGGGATGTTTGCTAACAGTTCCGCCAAAGAAAGAAAAAAGACCATCGCAGTAAATATATCAGGGCCTTAATGCATGGCTTATTGCTTTATTATTTCACCAAATTACTGTTCAATTCGATTTAAAATTCACATTAAAACCCAAATTAGAAAATGTTTTTCACACTAACTCATTAACCCCAAACAGGTCCGAATGTTAATCTCATTGAAATATAACCATGTCATCTGCGAAAGCTTTGGTGTAAACATTACGCAGAAGTAATGTGAAAGTTCACCTGCAGCATTTCTCCAAGCATATCCACATGTTTAAAGATGGAGAGCCAGAACTCCGGGATTCCTTTCGGATCAGCGGCGCTGGCTGAATCTGCCTGCTTCTCCTCCAGAGCAGCTTTTTTCTGCAAATCAGCCTGTGGGTGTAAATCGGTTTATAAAATCGACCATTAGCACACACGAGCAGATCAATAGCTCAGGGCTTCCATGGAAATGTTTGCCAAGAAAATAGGTTTTTGCAATTGATATGATGTGGTTTCAGGATTCTCATGAGTATCAACTTACAGCAAGCTCCTCTTCCTCCTTGTCACTTTGCCATTCGCATTCCTCATCTGTGGGTTCAACAGCACCAGTCACAATCTCCCGTCTCTGAATACAGGAGCATTGTGTGATGTGACAACATCATTTCAAGGGCACAACACTCATAGCAATCAAATCTCGAAAAATAATGTAAGACAAAATTGAAGCATATTTGCCTGTCCAAAGAAAAATTGTATAATTCTGTTTCATGCTGGTCTTGAAAATATTTCTTTGGACAGGCCTGTAACAGGAAGGCTGGCTTCCCTGTAAATGTATTGTGGGTAAAAGTTAAAAAAAACTACTAGCTCATCACCAGCCAAGGAAATGGCCATTCTTGAATGAGACCAGTCGGCTATTTGTTGACTTACACTCATATTGTGACCATACACAATGTTGTTTATATGTCTATGTGATGTTTTTAATGGCTTTAAGACAAACCATGTGCAAATCCATAATTCAACACCAGTATTTTATCTTTAAAACTGCAGTGAACCAAAGACAGTCTCAGAAACATGGTTTCAATTCACTGGTGTTTCTGACGTCACAAACTACTTTATAACCAATCAGATCAACGTGTGATCGTCAACGAGTGGATCTCTGAGCTGAGTGAGTCAGTGGAGCGGGGCTCATTTGCATATTAATAGAACTGCGTATACTAAATGAGGCAGGGGTGTAGTTTAGGGCTGTCACTTTACGTTCGAAAATCGATTGCACAATCGATCGGACCAACCAACAACAAGTATCGAAACGAAAATAGGGAATCGATTTTAACAGCCTTTTTTTTATGTATTTTTTTTTTTTTACCAAAAATGTGTTTTAGGTGGACAGGTCAATAGAACATGTAGGATGTTGGAAAATAACAATGTCTTTTCTGTTAACCAAATGCTTTTTAATATTCGCTATTACTTCAAGGCAAGTGAACAAGCGCGCCGTTATTTGTTGCCAGAGCCGTTGCTTAGTGACGTGTGTGTTCAAGTAAGCCAGAAATGCGCAGATTCTGGGCAAATGCTGTATTTAATATCACGAGGACTCATAGATGTGTATATCTCTATGACGAGGACTCACGAGTTGCGTATTTGCGCTGAATCCACACAGATTTGGCTTACACGAACTTCCACAGCAAAGAAAGTGAGTAAACATAGACGCACGCCTCTTGATTTGACAGCGTTAGCCGCCAAAGTTCATTTTTACCCGCATTTGGCGAGTTGAGGGTGTTAATTTCAATCCCTGAATGTTGCACTCCTGTCTGTCATTGTGCACGAAACTTCACGCCAATAAATCATCAGGAATATTGCTGACTTGTGGGCGCTGCGCGTCTCAAGCTCCCTCTTTCGTCCTAATGCATGCATGTTAGTTTTCCGGATTTGCCTATATTTGGTGTTGAAAATGGAAACGTCTTTAGACACGGAAAAAAAATCGATTTTACAATCGATTCAATGAACACTTATGTCTCAAAAATCGAACAGGATTTTTTCACAAAAGTGACAGCCCTAGTGTAGTTACATTCGAGCTGTTTTAAAGGTTGTGTAGGTAAGAAATTTATAAAAAAAAAAATTCAAAATTTGTTTAGACTTTCTATATATATCAATGCATAATTAAAATCTAAGTACTCTGAAAAAGAAAGTATAAAAATCGAGTGTCTGTAGACCTCTCACGACTGTTTTAAAGACAGCTCATTATTTCCATTCACTTCACCCCCTCCCTTCTGGTCTCCTTCCAAAGCCACACCCCCAAAACACATGAACGAGCAACTCTGACAGCTGAGCTGAAGACGCATTATTATTTACCTGAGACGAGCGAAGAGTAGAGGAACGAGTGCATGGCATCATGTCAGACACACATGTAAATAAAAAAATCTAACTTTATCATTATGAAGTTAAACAAATAAGTTGTATTTTATTACTCACTATCAAACTAGCATATTGATATTGGTAAACTTTACAATATATATTTATTGATTCGCTAACAAGCTAGTTATCTATAAGGCAAAGCTAAACACAGGTTGCGTGATACACGTTGTTCCATTGTCATCATTTACACTGTGATGTAGATGAATTTCGTGTAAGATTTATAACATATATATGATGTTCTGCATGTAAGAGTTTGCTTGATGAAAGCATAGTTGATTCTGATGAGGACTACACTCCCGAGACAAGTACCACATCGTCAGCTCGAGGACAGAACCGTGGTCGAGGGCGAAGCAGAGGAGGTCGTGCAAGAGGTCGTGCTACTAACTAGGGTATTCGCCGATATTCACCCGAGTTTTATTTCTTTGTTTATCCAACAACTTTTTGTTCATTACCTTTTCTTGTAATGTAAATGACTTCCTTTTTTTGACTGGGTTGCCTTCGTGAACTGCAAATGTGGACTTAGATTGGTCTTTCTCTGCCATTGTTTTGGTAATCCTAGGTTCCGTGGCTCTTGAATTACACAAACCAAACGAGTGCGCGCAAAAGGGCAGGTCCTGTGTGGCGAAGGGGTGGTTGCCATGGTTGCGAGAGAGTGACAGTCGCCTAGGCCAATCCGTTGTTTCGTCCCGGTTCGAAATAATGAGCTGTGTTTAATGCAGATTAAACGGTCTAGAGTCAATCGATTTTTATACTCTTTTTTTCAGAGTACTTAGATTTTAATTATGCATTGATATATATAAAAAAAGTTTAAACAAATTTGGAAAAAAGTTTTTTATAAATGTCTTACCTACACAACCTTTAAAGCATGATTAACATTTACATATGTCATTTTGGTGATTAAAGATGAGTTTTAAAGTAACACTAAGTAACTTTTCCTCTTCAGTCGCCCTACTGGTTGGAAACATAATTCTCCATTGCCGCTGTCGTAAATAATCTAGCCTACCATCGCACGCAGGCTCACTGTTTATCCAGCACCGGCTTTAGAATGAACGATGTCCACAGACAAGGTAGAGTATTTTACATTATTTCATGAAAGGATGATGTATTGCGACATCAGAAACGAAGAAAAACGAAATAATGACTATTGTAGCGCTTGACGTAAAGCAGTCGAGTTTTGTAGTTCTTTTTTGTGCACGGGTTCCTACCCGAAACCCGAAGTTACATAGTGCCAGTAAAAGCGATACAGACCACGTCAGGCTATGTTAGACGAGTCATTTAACTTATTTTAAGTCGATGTACCATCACAAGGGTCTTGGAAATATATTGTGAAGGTTGAAAAACTACTTAGTGTTACTTTAAGGGATAAAATGATTGACTAAATAGGGACTTTAAGTAAGCCAGCTCCAGCCTAACTTACACGAGCGTGTTTAAACAGATAATTGGTCCTACAGAGATTCGTTTGCATACCTTGTCAAACATAGGCTGGTAAAGCCCAGCGTACTTCCTCTCAAGCTCATGGACCTCTTCGTAGAACTTCGCCTCTATGTTGGCACTCTGGAGCTGGAGCCGCTTTAGGGCATAAACTCTTCTCTTTACGGTCTTGGGCAGGAGGTTGAAATTCGGTATTCTGGAGAGTTTTACACAACATTATTACAAGTTTGAGAAACTTTACAGACATTTACTAAAACAAGGTAAAGAACTTAAATGAAAATCAAGTTTGTGACACTTTATGTTTACAAAACACAAGTTTGACAAATACGTTTTTCGTCTTTGTTAGGTTTAAATCCCATCTGGCTAGTGCTTCCCATAATGTTTACACTTTAGGTCAGTAGAGGAGAGTAGGAGTCTTGTGGCTGTTTGAACACATTCGGCCACATGAACGTTTACACTATGAAAGCAATCTAGTCAAATGCATTTTCGACTACACTACCGGTCAAAAGTTTTAGATTGGTAAGATTTTTTATGTTTTTAAAAGAAGTCTCTTCTGCTCACCAAGGCTGCAATTATTTGATTAAAAAAACAGTAATATTGTGAAATATTATTACAATTTAAAACAGCTGTTTTCTATGTGAATATATAGTAAAGTGTAATTTATCAAAATTTTTGTGATCAAAGCTGAATTTTCAGCATCATTACTCCAGTCTTCAGTGTCACATGATCCTTCGGAAATCATTTTAATATGATGATTTGATGCTCAAGAAACATTTATGATTATTATCAATGTTGAAAACAGTTTTTTACATTTTTACTTTGATGAATTCAAAGTTTAAAAGAACAGAATTTATCTGAAATGGAAATCTTTTGTAACATTAATCACTACCCTTCAAAAGTTTGGGGTCAGTAAGAATTTTTTTTTTTTTTTTGTGGGGAAAGAAATTATAAAATACTTTTATTCATCAAAGATGAGTTAAATTGATCAAAAGTTACAGTAAAGACATTTATAATGTTAGAAAAGATTATATTTTAAATAAATGCTGTTCTTTTGAACTTTCTATTCATCAAAGAATTTTGGGGGAAAAAAATGGTACACGACTGTTTTCAACATTGAAAATAATAATTTATGTTTTTTGAGCATAAAATCAGCATATTAGAATGATTTCTGAAGGATCATGTGACACTGAAAACTGGAGTAATGATGTTGAAAATTCAGCTTTCAAATTACATTTTAAAATATATTAAAATAGAAAACAGTCATTTTAAATTGTCATAATATTTCACAATATTACTGTTTGTTATTTATTTTTCATCAAATAAAGCAGCCTTGGTGAGCAGAAGAGACTTCATTTAAAAACATAAAAAATCTTACTGATCTAAAACTTTTGACTGGTAGTGTACGACTGGAAGTGGTTAAAAGTTGACTTTACAGATGTTTACTAAAACAACAAGTAACACAACTTAAAATGAAACAAGTTTATAACAGATATTTACAAAACACAAGTTCGCTAAATTTTGACAAGATTATGAATTAAGTTTACAAAACTTTATAGACGTTTACTAAAACAACACGTTACATGTTGAATGTTTAAATGTTTAAATAAAAACGGATTATGACACTTAACCAATATTTACAAAACACAAGAAACCGATATTTATAAATACAGAATTTGAGCCACCAAAATTATTTAATCAATTTTATTTATCATCTTTGCTTTCTAAAATCATGAGGATAAAATTTCTTCATACCTTTCTACTTGTAATATGTCCTCTGGTTTGTCGGACTGAGGTTTATTTCCTCCTTTTCCTTGAAAAAAAAATGAAAGCAATTATCTCATATGTACAACGGTCATGGAAATAGCTGTATAATTTCAGGGCATTACTGCTTAAATTTTATTTTATATAAATTTATCGTAAATTCTTATAACTTTTTTGGTAAAGAAAACTTTCTGGGAAACATAAAAATAAAATGATCCTGTTTTAGAAATGAATTATTGTTTCCCAGAAATAAGTAAAATTTTAATTAAACGCTATATATATATATATGTTGTAATCGAAATTATTCAACCCCCATTGCAAATCAGCTTTACAGACTTTCAGCCGTTTGCAATAATAAAAATCAAACAAAAGTAAAGTGTCTCTAAATTCGACTGAAAATGCAACTTTTAATGACTCTGCAGTCTCAAAATTATTCAACCTCTTCATGGAAAGCATTTTTAGTACTAAGTAGAACATCCTTTTGCTGTTATGACCTGCTGCAAACGAGATGAGCAATGGCCTCCAGTTCAGTAATACTCTTGGGTTTGCGTGCTGCTACCGCCTTCTTCAAATCCCACCAGAGATTTTCTATGGTGTCCAAGTCAGGTGACTGTGATGTCACAGTAGAATCTTCCAGAACTTCTTCTGCAACCAAACCTTGGTGGAATTTGAGGTATGCTTGGGATAATTGTCCTGTTGGAAAGTCCAATGACGCCCAAGCTTCAGCTTCCTCACTGGCGGCATGATGTTTTTTTCTAGGATTTCCTGATACTTCGATGAATCCATCTTGCCATCCACACGCTGCAGGTTTCCAGTGCCAGAGGATGTAAATCAGCCCAAGAGCATCACCGAGCACCATATGCTTAACTGTAGACAGTGTTATATGCTTCATTCTTCTTCCTCCAGACATAACGCTGATCCATAGGGCTGAAAGTTCCAGTTTTGTTTCATTGCTCCACAGAACAGAATACCCAAACTTCTGTGGCTTATTTATATGATTTTGAGCACTTTTCTCATGCTTTTGGGTCAGTAGTGGTATATGTCTTGAGTTCTGTCATAGAAACAGCATGCGTTTAGTACGTGCCTATACTGTGCAAGCTGAAACCTTGCCACTGAGTCTTGCTGCAGGTCTTTAGCAGTAACTCAAGGGTTTTTCTAACGGTGTCTATAGAAACATTGAGTTCCTTTCCTATCTTTTTGTATTCTGTTGCTTGTTTGTGAAGGGCGATGATATCTTCTCTTAACTTTTTGGACCATACTTTTGACTTAAAACATATTTCTAACATGCAGTCAAACGTGACACTTAACAAACCGAGCCAGTTCAGATATTTCATGTGTTCTAGCTTAAGCACACCTGGTGCAACTAATGAAGCCCTTGATTAGTTGCATCAGGTGTGCTTGAGACAAAACCTGTTCTGCAGATTTGTGATTTTGTGAGGGATTTTATTCAGGGGTTGAATAATCATTAAAATTTGCATTTTCAGTTGAATTTGTTGAAACCACTTGAAAAAAAATGTTGTGTTGAGCAATTTCAATGGGCTCTATGCACAGCGGTATTTCCGGTGAAGGTATAAGGATGCTCGATAACTTCCGCCGATCGTAGAGTCCAATGCAATACCAAGAATTTATATTGAATTTTCTACTCCATGTTTATACTAAAGAAACGTTAGTCACAAAAACAGACACCCCTCGTTGTGTTTATGCTTCTTTTTAAAATTATATTAAATAAACATAACTATATATAAAATTACATCTTAACATATGAAAGTTTCGTTTCAAAGACGAGAGGACAGTACATTTTGAAGACTCTGCCATAATCCCGTTTTCCTCGGTTTTCCTCCGCTTTAATCTCCCCAACCGGAAACGGAAGAGCATCCTTGCATCAAATGCGGAACTTATGCGTGCATAGCCTATTACTTTAGTTTGATTTGTTTATTGCAAACAGCTGAAAGTCTGTAAATGTTGCCAATAAACATGATATGCAATGGGGGTTGAATAATTTTCGATTATATAAACGCATAACACTACAAACCTACCTTTGGCTTCACTCTTTTCATTTTTTCTATCCATTTTCACTCCTCAGCTGTTTATCAAAGAAAAACATTAAGACAAGTTAGTGGCATGCTCACATTGAAAAGGCATATACTGTGTTCCAAATTATTATGCAAGTGACATCAGTAGGATTTCGGTACAATAAACATTCAGATTTTAGTTTTTCAAAGAAAGTTTTTTTGTTTTATTTCTAATATATTTTGGATAATTTCCTACTTCCATAGTAGGAAAAAATATAACTATAACTATGGAAGTCAATGGGACCAGAAACCGTCTGGTTACGGATATTCTTCTAATTATCAGAAAATCGGCTGAATGGATTCAAAAACGGTAAAACCCAACTGTTTAACTCTGGGGGAGTTGTAAAATTAGCCTATTTCCAAAAAAAGTGGAGTATCCCTTTAAAGGCTCATTAAAGGGATAGGCTATTTCACCGAAAAAATGTAATTCTGTCATTATTTACTCACCCTCAAATTGTTCCAAACCTGTATTCATTTCTTTCTTCTGATGAACACATCAGAATTCCATACTATGGAAGTCAATCGGTCCATCAACATACCTTCTCTTTTGTTCATCAGAAGAAAGAAATGAACACAGGTTTGAAACAACTTGAGGGTGAGAAAATAATGACATAATTTAACTTTTTGGGTGAACTATCCCTTTAAGGGAAGTTTCTGTCAAACAAATTAATTGTATTAAAAAAGGTAGATAAAAAAAGAGCCATGGATGAGCAGCAAACAGGTATTTGAAGTTGCTAGCGTCTCTAGAGTCTTTTATGGATAGTTCACCCAAAAATGAAAATTCTGTCATTAATTTCTCATGTCCTTCCAAACCCATAAGACTTTCTTTTATCCTCGAAACACAATTGAAGATCTTTTTGAAGAAATCTGAGAGCTTTCTGTTCCTCCATTGACAGTCATCACAACTACCACGTTAAAGCTTCAAAAAATTCATAAAGAGATCGTAAAACTAATCCAATATGAATCTAGCGGTTTAGTCCAGATTTTCTGAAGAGGCTCGATCGCTTTATATGAGCAACAGATTGAATTTAGGCTTTTATTCACATATAAACATTCATCAATGCACAAATCAGTTGTGGTAAACAGAGGCTCAAGCAAGTTAGCTTGACGTGCAAGAACCAATGAGGTTCATTCCCGTATTACGCAGGTAACGCAGCACATAGACATCATATAGGTAGACGCCCTATTGAGTGCTACTGCCTATTGGCACGGACGAGAATTGGAGCCGCCATCTTAAACCGGTCATCCGCTCCGCTCAGTGTAATCTGAATGGCAGGTGATATGAGCTGTCAGCGCATTAAATTAATCATATCTCACTGAATACTGAACTGATTTTCACGCGTTTTTTTTTTCCTGCAAAGGTAATTCATGTAGCTATGATACATGACTATGGTTCGGCGTATTTTAATATCCATAGTAGGCTTAACAGTAATATAATATTCTGATATAAGTTATAAAGTGACCAGACACAATATGTGTGATGAAGGATATAATGTATTTGATAAATCACACACTATAAATATAATAAAGAAGCAGAAACAGATAGTTGCAGTAAAGTAAGATATTTTAATAAGTTGAAGAAACAATTTATGGTATGTGACACGCACATACACACGAACAGACACACAAACAAAACAGACAGTCTCTCTCTCTCTCTCTCTCTCTCTCTCTCTCTCTCTCTCTCTCTCTCTCTCTCTCTCTCTCTCTCTCTCTCTCTTCTCTCTCACACACACACACGCACACGCACACACACACACACACACACACACACACACACACACAAAGCAGCCGCGAATCCACCGAATGCAGCCACCTATAATAAAAATTGAGAAGATCGCTTTTCAACGTGTTTGCATCAGTAATTTCTATTAAGTTTGGACAACATTAGGCCTAAGCCTATACTTTTTTTATTGTATGTGGATGTGGGAGGGAAAATGTCGAGACCAAAGCCCTATTCGGATTAACTTTACAAGGGTAGATGGAGTATGATGTAATTTTACCACAGGACTTCTGTAATATCAATAGCCAAATCGCATGTGAAGATATAGGTTATCAATAAAACTAGAAGTTGGAGGGGTAACTCAATTTGTGCATCGCTGTCATGCGTGTATTAACGTTACATTGCTTCCTGATATCATGTGCGCAAACACAAATAACCTATACAACAGGGCAGTTGAATGCTTATCTGATAACCTAGAAGTTCTTGTAATTATTACTTTAACAGTTACTTCACCTCTCCATGCCGGGTGAACACCGGCTGATGCAGTAAACAGCATTTCACAACGATTTCAGTACAGTAATAGCAAATATCCTTGCTCCTTCTCAATTATCTGGTAATATTCTATTCACAAAATACAACCAATAGTACAGTAATATTAAGACTTACTTGTGAAAAGCCCTATTTTCGATGGTCCGGCGATTAGAACAGGAAAATGCTCCACAAAGCTCTGGCATCTTATCTGCTGCCACGCAATGAAACTAGGAATACGACCGGTTCAAGATGGCGGCCGGATTTCTCGGTTTCCAGCGGCCAATAGGGCTTCTAGTCTCTATATGATTTCTATGACGCAGCACGTTTGAGTTTCAGCAAGAACCAATGAGGTTCATTCTTGTGTCAAGCAGGTTCGGTTGAGCTTCTGTTTATGTTCACCTGATTAATGTTTAATGGGAATAAAAGCCTGAAATCAATCTGTTCATCCTATAAATCGATTGAGTCTCTTCAGAAATTTAGTTTTACGATCTCTAGATGTTTTATTAATTGTTGGTAGTTAGCGGTCAATGGAGGGACAGAAATCGCTCAGATTTCCTTAAAAATATCTTCATTTGTGTTCCGAAGTTTGGAACGACATGAGGTTGACTAAATAATGACAGGATTTAAATTTTTGCGTGAACTATCCCTTTAAGAACATATCATGCAGGCTGGAAGTTGTCCATAAAGTTGCATTTCAGACACCCCTTACCAAAGCTCAAAGAGAAACGTTTACAGTGGGTGTAAAAAAATATTATTATTATTAAATTAATAATAATGTAACATGTCCTCTCTGCTTCTTTGTAAGATGCAGTAATCACGTAAAAGCATGACTAACACCAGTATTGAATTACTAGAAGGTGATGAGGATTTGATTATGATATGAGTAGTTTGCAAAACAAGTGGATCAGTTAATCATAGCTGTCAATCATAACCCGGAGTGTGCATCACAGAAAGACATATCGTATGAGTTATTAAAAACACATTTTGTATTTTTCTTTCCTTATGATAAACCGATAATTATATTTTAGCAATGTCAAGTAAACTGTCTATTTGTTAGTCTTTTTTTAATTTTATTTTTAGAAAAACTACCTAAACAAAAAGAAGAAGTCCGAGCAGAGAGGAGCGGCATGTCTTGTTGCTGTCACTGTGCTGTCATGCATGTGTTAATGGTAGTTAAATGTCCCACATGTGCAGCATGCATATCTCTCAACACCTCAGTTTCAAACCTTATAAAGTATTGGGACGAAGTAGTTTTAGCTCTTTAAAACCACATAGACTACTCCCAAACCACGAGGCTTCAGCTCTAATCGCGATTTTTAAAAAAATGTTTTCTTTGACTTACCCCCACGTTACGCTCCACACTGTCCTCACGCTTCTAGCAGACGGAGAAGTGCGATGGCATGTCGCATCATCCTCAACTCTCATTGGACGACTGGCTGTCATTGGTCACGTGCACTGGCCAATCAGACGCGCGCCTCTGTATTACGAAACCTCATTGGTTGCGACTGTCTCAGTTCGTCAGAAGAGCGCATGTTGCAGTGTGTGTACCGTGTAGCGTACTCGTATCGAATACTCTTTTATTACGTATTGAGTAATAACTACAAAGAATGCTTTATGAAGGCCCTACAAATGCATAATACTTTATAGATAATAGAGTGCAATGCCCTGTTGTGCAGGACCAGCACACATTCATTTATAATGCTGCGTCCAAAAAAAGGAACAGTTCTCAGATCTGTAGATAATGCTTGCTAACTAATGAACTTTCACTTCATAAACTATTTAGATTGTATTTCATGATATGTGCATTTAAAATGCAAAAAGAATGATTAGTGTGTGCAGTCATGCAAAGTGGTAAGTGTACTTAAGTCAACTCTTATGAAAAATAAGTAGATACTTCAAGTTAATTTTATTCAGTAGGCTACTTTAGTAAAGTTCAAGTATATTTTAAGTATACTGTATGTAGTACGTATACTATCGATGTACTAGAAGTATACTTGTAAGTAGTTTTTCAATACTTGGGACTATTTGCCCACTTTTATTGTATAAAAGTATACTCTAAGTGTTATAGTAGTAAACTTTGAGTAGCTACACAAGTACACTGTAAAAAGAAAAGGTGCCTGGGGGAACCAGTTTACAACTAAGTTTTTAGTTTGTACTGCAAGTGGACTTATAGCTATACTGATAATTTAGTATATGAAAGTACACTTTGAAGTATAGCCTACTCTAATTTTATACTGCAAGTATATACGTGTACGTTGTCTTTAAGTGAACATAACATCATATTTATACTATTTATATATAAGTATCATCTGTTCAGCTGTGTCGGCTGGTCTCTCCATCCATTCCGCTTTAGCCTCTTGCTCTTGGCTTGAAGCAGCAACATTAGCATCTGACGCTATTGCTTTCAGAAGGATGTGAAAATAGATAATTGTACATTTGTAAATCATTTGAGAGTTGATTAGTTCCTCTGAACAGCCGCAGAGGTTCCTGTCAGAGCTTCACAGAGATCTACTGTCAAGTGCCTTCAACTTGTGTAAAATTGAATATTTTACATTTCATATTCAGAGAATGAAAAACATAGTTTTGCAGGCATCATGTAATTAATCATAATTGATACATATAAAAAAGATGGAAGATTAGGTCTTAGAGGTTCAAGAGGGAAAATGAAAATTGACATATTGCACTCTTTAGACTGAAACAAACCTATTCAAATTTTAACATTGATCTATTTCTTATTTAATAAAGAAAATATTTTATTAAAGAATTAGAGAAAGATTTTATTTTGCAGAAGTTAAATGTGATTGATGAGTTTGCAATATTGATAATATGTAATAATAATAAAAATTTTTTTTTGCTGTCATCTGTCATGCTGTCGTCTTTCTAAAGTCATTTTATCCTCCTCTAATTTGGCACCAAATCTCAGGTGAAAATTGTAATTTTGACCCTCCTCTACAAAATAGTGAATACTCGGTATGAAACATCAGTGACATTTAATGTTTTGGCTTTCATCACTATTTATGTTTGTCTTTGTATAGAAACAATATTAACAAAATAAAAAAATTGAGTGGGGGAAGTTTCAGAAATTTGGTTGATTTGACACGTTATGACCCTTATTACATTTTAATAACTTGTAATCTGTAACCTATTACATTTCAAAAGTAACCTTCTCAACAATGCGCATAACAGTGAAAACATGCATGGATAGCTGGAAAATTTTGTCAATGTAGCCTACTTAAGTGCAATTTTAAGTATATTTTTGAGAAGTTTCTGTAGGCTATTCAAAGTAGCCTAGCCTAGTCTGAAAGGCTATCTTATTTTTAGTTTAAAAGAAGTAGCACATTTGAATAAACTTATTTTCTGTAAGGGAAGTCGAAGTAATAATATATATATATATATAATATATAAATATATATATATATATATATATTATATATTATATATATATATAATATATATATATATATTATTTATATATATATATATTATATATATATATATATATATATATATATATGAAGAGTTCAGATGCAAAAGCCTCTAAATGCCATCTGAAATTTTCTTCTAAAATGATCATTTTTATCAGCTCGTATATTTAAATTCAGTAATTTCACTTAAATGACAAATAATGGGTAATTTTTCTTGCCATTTAAGTGAAATTATTGAACTTAAATATACGAGCTTGATAAAAATGATCATTTTAGAAGAAAATTTCAGATTGGCATTTAGAGGCTTTTGCATCTGAACTCTTCATATTATATATATATATATATAAATTCTTCCTAAAAGAAGGAACAGTAAACATCAAATGTTCTTTGATATACTCTCACCTGAACAAGGCTGTTAATGGCTTCTCTAGTGATTTTGTTACCATGGGGAGGGACAGGCTGTTTGCTATTTCTTTTTGTCAATGTCTACGTTTCCCTGGCTGTACATAATTATATATGTGGAAAAAAAGTTAATTCCTTTGATGTCACATTTACAGTCTCCCAGGGCGTCGCTTGTGCACCAGCCGCGCGCGCCGCTCTCCGCACAGCGTGACGTCAGCGGAGAGGCGGGTTAGCTAAATTACCCTTATTACATTCATTCATATCTTACAGCGGCGGCAAAACAGCGCGTCTCCTACAGTGAAACAGTAATCCACATCGTCCATATTTCAGGAAAGGACGTAGAGGTAAGAATCACGAATAAATTAACTCTCTATATTTAAGCAGCAGCATGAGATTGAATGTGGAGCTAAGTAGGTGAAAGTGCACTGGTGTATTCTTGTCCTCTACGGTACGATGACACTGACGTGCTACTTAACACAAGGTGATACCGGACAGCAACACAGTTTTTCTTTGAATAAAGCATAAATGGGTGTCATTTATGGTGTGCGATTAGTTTTTTTGTTTATAGATGCATGTGTGTTGACATTCTGACACCCAAGAGCACCTGGTGAGTGTTGCACGAGGTCAGTGGTGCCCGTGTGTGTGTGTGTCTGTGACTGTGTGTGTGTGTGTGTGTGAGAGAGAGAGGGCATCTCGCCAAAGCGCGTAACCACTGCTGCGTTGGAATTCGTTAGATTTTGTTGTTGTTGTTGATTGCAATATATTATCAGCGGGACGTACTGTGAGGTGTGTGAATTAACACAACAACAAATCTTTTCGCACAGCCTAATTTTTTATGTAGGCTAGATTAAAAACACATGATCCATGTCATTGCTATAAATAAGGAACATTTCATTAAAACATTTAAATACTGTGATTAATTACTCACCCTCATGATCAAAACCCGGGAACACAAAAGGAGATTTGACAGCAGTCACTTTCATTATAAGCGAAATAAATGCGATGGAAGGGAAGAAAAGTCCCCAAACCCCGTCTAATATCTAATGTTGTGTCTCAGGGAAGATACAAATTAATATGGGTTTGAAATAAGATTTGTTATCATTTTCATATTTTAGTGTCCCTGTCCCTTTAATTCGATCATAGGAACTATATATGCAAATAGATAGGCTATAACGTTACAAATATTTAAATAGCCGATAGCTCCTCTTTCTGTTTTACTAACTCGGTACCCGTTGTGGCAAAATATAAAATGCAAACTTATTAAATCATACTGTGTCTGTGACCCATTATGTCGTTCAGAAGCATGCCACCAACAGTCCCGCGCGCGCGTGACCTTTCCCCTAGTTTCCATCTGCACCAGTGCATCACGTGATCACCGCTGCTGGGGGACTGAGGCATGACTTGCTAATACATAACATAGCACCCTCTTGACAAAATATGACCTTCATGATATTCTTTATTAGATTCGCGTTATATAATGATAGTATCACTGTTATAAACAATTAACAATGACCTTATGGATATACTTATGTCCCTTTGATAAAGTATACAGGTTTGGGTGGCGATTGAGCAATAAAGTCTGTGTATTTGTGCTTTAACACTGTGATATATCATTTATAATATTGATTTGTTATTACGATTATATGTACATTACACTGCACATTTAAATAGCATTTTTGAACAGTTTATTAGTTACTGTGCATTATATGTCATGGAACTTTTGATTCATGCCTTTTGATATTCATATTTGTTTTATTCAATATTTAAACAGTCCTGTCTGCCATACTTGTAAAAACAGATAGACACGTCCCAAATTCACAAAATTGGTTAAGCCAATGTTATTGTTGAACATACAAGGGCTGGGCAAGACAATGAACATACAAGGGCAATAACATATAAATTACATCAAATATTATAATAAACAAATAGCATTATTACATTTGAATTGAATTGAGAAAGCAGCAAGAAATTATATAAATGTCTATAAATAAGTACAAAGAGTTTCAAAGAATACAAATTATTCAAATAATAGATTTAAGGCTTTAAAATGTTTTAGCTTCTCTTTAGCCATATGTTCAATTTCTTTAGAATTATATTAATTAATGGGGTATGATTAAAATTTACATAATTTTCTCTGTTCCTTTTAGCTTCGGTTATTTCCTTCTTGATATTACAAATTTTCTAGTTTCATATTTTGTTTCATATAAGCTATAATGTTATATTTTTGCCTTATTGTAATATATCATACTTTTAACATTATTCTTACATGATTCTATATCTTCAAGAAGTGAGTTGTTTCCAGTAGTTGAAATTGAATCCTCTCGAGGTCTTGTATCTTCAAGACTGATAATATTCCATTTTATGGTCACTGAAGACAATGTTAATCTCCTGGCAGTGTTGTGCCAGAACGCGTTCAATGAACGATAGTTCATGAACTCGTTCATATTTTGGGCGAACGTGAACTGAACGTACTGAATTACTGCCTGATGAACGTTACTGTGAACGCGTTCATTCTGGTGTCTGTGAACGCACGCTCTCTCAGTTTAACTTCGTTCAATAGGGTGCCAGATTTCTATAAAGCCTTCCAGGCGAAAACGCCTTAATATGTAGCGAAAAAAAACACCCAATCTGGCAACATCAGCCACCAGTGTCGCACGCACTGCCGCATGCGTCATCAAAACAAAAAGCAGCATGTAGTCGACAAAGCAGCGATCGAGGCGTCGTATAATCATTTAAACGAGTTTTATGACAAGGTCGGTGAGGATGGGAAAATCTTACATTTCTGTGCAAACTTTGCCAGTCGATAAAATAATTGCTGTCTGTGGTTGTATATGGGCTGTGGCAATAAAAAAAAGAAGCTCGCAGCAACATATGGACTATGAACTAGAAAAAAAGAACTATGAACTAGTTCATTTTTTGAAGTATGAACTATGAACTGAACTAGTTCATTTTAAAATGTGTGAACTGAACTTTGAACTAGTTCATGTAGAAAATGAACTTTCCCAACACTGTCTCCTGGATTTTATTTCCTCAGAAGTTAACCAACAGTCAGTTCTAGATTGTAAGGATCTTTATTAGGCTACTCCAAGTGAAGTCTATCTTATCAGGATTTCTGTGCCTCCATTCATCACGACAATTTCATTGGGAATTTAGATGAAATACCGATATATCAGTGTGTTGGAACTGTCTACAAATTCAAAATGAAAACAATCCAAAAAAGTGTGTTCCAATCGTTCAAATCCACCTAAAATCAACTGGGCAGTGGGCACTAAAGTATATTTGTGAGAAATCCACAATTTCTTCTCTAAAGTTAACAACCTGTTTTGCCAGGTATGATTGTCACCATAGATGTTCCAAAAAAATAAACCATTATTTTTATCAAAGGCTTTCTGAAGCGAAGCGATGTGTGTTTTTGGGCTTCAAAAACTCTTTTCACACCCAAGAGCCAGGATATTTTTTAATATAACTCAGATTGTGTTTAGCTGCAATAATAAAGTCACATAGGATGGCTTGAGGGTTTGTAAATTATGAGATCATTTTCATTTTTGGGTGAACGCTCCCTTTAAATGAATAAATGGCAGTGGGTGGGGCCTATGGTGCGATGATGTAACTGTTCATCAATGTCTTGTGATTTGCACATACATGTCACCCAATATGAAAACGAGCTGTTTTTGGAACTTGATTAAATAAATACTTTGTTTATGAGGAGGACATTTTAAGCTCTGAAACTTGCAGGATGTTTTAATGGTACAAAGAACTCTTACCCAAAAGATCAAGGAACATTTTATTTCTCAATTCATAACTTTATTAATCTTTTATTTTATGATGATTTCTCCAAAAAGTCAGATGTCATTTTGACCTATGAAACATCCCTGCATCTTTATTTACATCAGAGTGATGTTTACAATACAAACACTTGTGAAAGGGTTATAGAGGTCATGAACAAAGCCGATTCTGTAATCCGCTCTGTGTCTTAGAGTTAAATGCTTGAGGTCACACTAAACAGTAATACAAATGTGATTAGATTACATCTTAATGTTTTATTACAGCAACATATATTGTGAAATTCACATTAGGTGGCTTTATGCTACATAATGTTACAATGTTTGTTCATGTGCCTTCTATAATAATTAATTCTACTCAATTTGTGAAAAATTCTGATATATAATGCAATGTTTGTATTAGATTTTAAAAAATGCACTATAGAAGCAATTTTTTTATCACCAAAGTCCATTTGAGGCAAGTCATTGCTCATCTTTGAAACGCCTCGGACAGCAATTTCAGTCATGCAACCTCTTATCTCTTTGAATGGGGAAACATCACGTTCTAAAAAGCTGTTCAAGCTGTTTCATATTTGAAATCACCAATGAAGTCTGACATTAAAAATGTCATTTCTAAATCATGATTAAAAAGTGGCACAATGAATTTACCAATCAGCGATTGGCTCTTTTATGTACAGTAGAAGCCATATTGTGCGTTGTAGGTTATCCCATTCATAGTGAGTGCACCATCTTTGTATAAAGTCTTTGATATTACCATCTGATACCATCATTGTTCAATGGAGCAGTTGTTTTTTTTCAGTTTCAGTATATTCTTATGAACTGTGCGTCATTTAGCTACTCTCTCCAATAAAACTTGATTTATGTCTCTTGTCTATAAAGGCTCTTTGACTCGGTGAGGCAGTGACAGTGTGCAGTCAGCATGGCAGAAGCACATCAGGCGGTGGCCTTCCAGTTCACCGTCACTCCTGATGGCATTGACCTGCATCTGTGCCACGAGGCCTTGCGTCAGGTCTACCTCTCAGGCCTTCACTCCTGGAAGAAGAGGTTCATCAGGTTCAAGGTGACCTCACAGCTGACTTTCTTTTGGAATTGATTAAAGAGTTAATGTACACGAACAGTGCTATCTAATCAGCACTCGGAATGTAACGAAAAAATTCAAAGTTTAATTGATTTTTTGAGGATAGTTTGTGTTTTTTTTAAAGTAGTATTAGAACTGTGATATACTGTATATGATATGATAATTGTCCATGTAAGCTGAGACTAGTATTGTGTTTTGACCTATTATATTATATTATAATATATTACATTTGTAATAATACATTATTCTGTGTTTCTGTAGAATGGTGTCATGACTGGGGTCTATCCAGGAAGTCCTTCAGGGCTCCTGGTTGTTCTGGTGGGATATATGTCCACCACCAAATATGCCAAAATAGACCCCTCCCTTGGGATATTCACTAAACTATCGACACACCTACCAGTCAGGTTAACCCACTGATAATCTGTCATCTGTTATTCTATAGTTATTCACAATGATTTTGGAATTTGTTAATTGGGAGAAAGTATACAGTTGTAAAAAAAAAAATATTCAACCAAATATTTTGTATATTGGCAAAATTTACAGACTTTAAGATGTTTACAATTAACAAATCAAACAAAAGTAATTGAAATAGCTCAACACAACAAATGTTTTTAGTGGTTTCCACAAATTCAACTGAAAATGCGACTTTTAATGAATTCTGCAGTCTCAAAATGATTCAACCCCTTCATGGCAAGCATCTTTAGTACTTAGTAGAACATGCTTTTGCTGTTATGACCTGCTGCAAACGAGATGTATAACCAGACACCAGCTTCTGGCAGTGTTTCTGAGAATCTTAGCCCATTCCTCATCGTGACACTCAACAAACCGAGCTAGTTCAGATTTTTCATGTGTTCTAGCTCAAGCACACCTGGTGCAACTAATGACCCCTTGATTCTATTCAGGGGGGTGTATAATTTTGAGACTGCAGAAGTCATTAAAAGTTGAATTTTCAGTTGAATTTGGGAAACTAACTAAATTATTTTGTGTTTGATTTGTTCATTTCAAACAGCGGAAAGTCTGTACATTTTGCCAATAAACCTGATTTGCAATGGGGGTTGACTAATTTTAATTATAACTGTATCTGTCAGACATTCAAAGTCATATGCAAACATTTGATTGTTTGCTTTGTAGTACTTTTTTGTTCTGTTTTATTGTTTTGTTTTGGGAGATATTGTGGTTACAATGGTAAAAAAACGTTAAAGCATGAAAGGTCCATAGACCAAGATGCCTGTAATGTGCAGTAAAATGCACTAATGACCTTGAGAGAAGGAGACTTTCAAGATCCATTGCTAATGAAAAGTTCAAGCATCAAAGGTTTCTGTTTGTAGTTTTTTTAATCTATTATCTTCAAAACAGATTACAATGTTATACAAGGAACTCCCTGAACAGTTTTTATTACTCTATCACACGCAGTCTGCCCGATTACTTTATGATCAGTCACACAACAAACAATCCCATGTCTCTGAAATTCGTATTAAAGTATTATTTTAATCAAATATATTAACTGTATTTACCACCACTGTCATGAAATTTACAGTAGTGTATTGGAAGCAAAACCAAGCTACTACAGTATTTTGGTGGAAACTATGGTAATTTTAGCATAGCATTACAGGGCATTGCTGATTATTTCTCACCTAATAACCGTGTTTGCCTGCAGTAAGTACGTAACAGAAGAAGGGCAGCGTATTGTTGGTGGTGTGCTGGTTGGGACAGGATTGTGGATTACTGTGACTTTCGTTATGAGGAACATCCTTAAGTGCTTGCTGTCCTGGCATGGCTGGATGTTCAATCGCCATGGATCTTTATCCCTGAAAACAAAGATTTGGCTGGTGAGTGTGGTCCTGATGGAGAATTTCACTTAAAAGAATAATTTACCTAAACATTTTTTTGTAGGGCAAGTGCATATGACTCTGTCCATATGACCTGTTTGTTTAACACTTCAACCCAGCTTTGTAAAAATGTTCCTATGAATATTCAACTAGAGTCCAAAGTCTTAAAGGTGCCCTAGAATGTGAAATTGAATTTATGTTGGCATAGTTAAATAACAAGAGTTCAGTACATGGACATACAGTGAGTTTCAAACACCATTGTTTTCTCCTTCTTATTTAAATCTCGTTTTTAAAAAACACCCCTGAAAAACAAGCAAATCTCCACATAATACCGACTGTGACGCAACAGTCGGGATCATTAATATGTAAGCCTCCAAAGATTTGCATATGCCAGGCCTCAATGCCAGGCACTGCGCAGCCGAACCATCGGAACAAGCGAGGATCATAGGGAAAATGGCAGATACATGTTATGTTCCAGGCTGTGCAGGGGATGTGAGGACTTTTCATACCCTTCCCACAGAAAAGAAATGTCAACTGGCTTGGTTGATGTTTATATATAATCGGAGACCGCAACAGTTTAATTCGAAGTTGTTAGTTTGCTCTGCCCATTTCACCACGGACTTATTTTCTAACCTTGGACAATATCAAGCTTCTCTCAGCGTCTCAAACTGAAGAAGGGGGTTAATTCCAACTATATTGCCGCAACCGGTAAATAGTGATTTTATTAACGATAATTTACACTGTGTTAGATCCAGCGCAAGATCCTAGTACAGTAACAAATAGCAAACTCCAAGTAACGAGCATACATAACTAACGTTAAATAATTCTCAGTGAATAAACTATACAGAAATCGCTTTCTGATCAAAGAACAATCCACAGAGCGAGTTTATCTGGACTCTTGCCAAACTCGTTATGAAATCAATGACGCTGTTACACTGCACAACGAAGCTCATCATCGTGTTTGCATTGGTGAAAGCATTAGAGAGAATGCAGAAACTGCGTTGTCTCGCGATCAACAGACTGTCATCTGCTTGCTCAATGCTCATCACAGCAACATTTTATGTGATGGAAATAGATTTAAATACTTTAAAAACATCTCACGATTCGTTAATCTCGATAGCTGTAATAGTTAAAACGTATATAACAGCTGTAGTAAAAGTATTCGAGACAGTTTCACATGTAATACGTAGCTATTTCATATGCAAGCATGTCAGCCAATCACAGCAGTGGCCGGTTCTCACAGCAGACACGCCCCTTCAAACAGAGTGTTCAAATCAGAGACTAAAATCAGGCTAGGAAATATGCATTTTATTTCTAAATTATGACTATTTTTGATCTAAAAAACATACTAACATTATAAGGGCAACACAGGAAACATTATAAAATAATAAAATAACCCCATTCTAGGGCACCTTTAATTGAATTTATTTTCTAACATAATTTCAGCACTATTACAGTAGTGGCGTATTTCTTTAGAAGTGTTCTCCAAATCATTGTGTCATTGCTCTTCTGATATCAATTGAATATGTCTGGTTTTATCATTGGAATGTATTCATGCTTGTCTCATGTCTGATTCGTGACTCAATATTATCACCTCAGGTATTGGTGAAGGTATTTTCTGGGCAAAAGCCAATGCTCTACAGCTTCCAGAGTTCACTGCCACGGTTGCCAGTGCCTCTTGTAAAAGACACCGTCAGAAGAGTAAGTCAAGCATTTTCACTGTGTCTTAAAATGATCATCTAATTCATTAATAGATCAAATGTGACAACCATTTGAAAATTCCACCATTTCAACTATTTTTTTAAAGAACCGTCACTTCTTCACACCTATATATTTTTTTTCAGTATCTTGAGTCAGCTCGTCCTCTGATGGACGATGAACAGTACAAACGTATGGAGGGGTTGGCAAAGGACTTTGAGAAGAACTTGGGCCCCAAACTACAGTGGTACTTGAAGCTCAAATCCTGGTGGACATCCAATTACGTAAGTTCACATTGCGCCTATTATTCAAAGGTACTCTTTTCTTGAGGGATTTGGGGAACATTTAAAAAAAATTGCAGTCTTATTATATCTGTTTGTAAAAATGCCCTGGAACCTAAACTGATGAGCCAAAATAATATGCCTGTTTAATAGGGGTGTAACGGTACACAAAAATCACGGTTCGGTACGTACCTCGGTTTTAAAGTCACGGTTCGGTACGTTTTCGATACAGCAAAAAGAAAGAAATGCCAGAGAAATTTCCTATTTGTTAAAAGAAAAAATATTTTTTAAATAAGTGTGAGTTTTCCTACATCTTGAAACTTTCAGGTTTATAAAAGGGGGTCATCTTTGAAGGATGAACAAATAATGTTTTGGTCATCACATTAAAAATAACATTTAAATATATATTTATTTAAATAATATTTGAGTTTGTGAACTGCTGGAAAAAGATGTGTGAAGTACTTGAAAGCATTTCACTATTCCAGCCAAACTGGTTACAGTTAGTGTTAGCTACTATATTAAATCCATGGTGAATGTTGCTGGTCTGTGGACGTAATTCATTCACGGCACAATGTTTCTTCCACGTCAGCGCTGTTTGATCTAATAGAGATCTACGGTTAATAACGGAGAAATGTGAATGCTTCTCTAGATCTCGCAGCGATGTTATTACTTCAGTGGCGAATTCAAATGTTTTCTTTACTGGATCTCTTAGCACTGTGTAGTAACAGTGTCGCTTGAACGAGATCGGCTCGCGCTGCACAGATGTTGCTGGTCCGAACAGATAAACGATCCGTGAAGCACATAATGAGTAGCGCAGTTTCGTTCCGCTTTCGTTACGCTTGCCATTTGATGTTGCGCAATGTTGTGGTGGCCGCGCCAGCGCGAATTTTGTCGGCAGGGAAAATGGTCCAATCGTTCGGTTTGTACGCGTACTGAACCGAAAGCAACTTTTTTATTTTTTCCTGGACTTGAAGCGTTGCTCGCTGAATGCTTAGCTTAGAAAGTTCAGCATCGATGTATTTTATAACGTCCTCATTTCTTCACACGCTGTCAAATTGACGTTGCGTTACCCTTTCTTCTGCCCAAATGCTCAGAAGAGCGTTGGTATCTTCGACAGACCAGTGCAGGCGATTTCGAGCAGTGATTATTTTGCGCGATATAAAAAGGTGAAATGTGCATCTTGCTTCAGATCATAACGTTCCATAACACAGATAAACTCCGCCTTTTACCTTGAGCACGTCTCTAGCCCGAGCTGGCCCGCTTTGGCCCAAGGTATTCGTCGGGCCAGAAATCCTGGCCGTTGGCCCCGAGTAAGCCCCGCTCAAGCCCCGGAAGTGACAGTGGAAACGCGACTGGCCCTGGCACCAGTAGCGTAGCCAGAAAAGAGACTTTGGGTGTGCATCTGAAAAACTGGGTGTGCCACATTTATTGTCAGATTACTGTGCAAAATTATTAACCATAACCATGCTCCACATAACCATAAACTATATAAAATATAACTATATATTACACTCAGGATCACCATAGTCATAAAATTGTGCCTGTTAGCTTCTTAAAGGGAGAGACGGCGTGGCCTGGCCTTGAATGCATCAATTATATCATCTAGGTCCAGTGTATCTGCTAGTTCTCGTTCAAACGTCAGCAACGAGAGGCTATTTAGTCTTTCTGTGAGCATGGTTGCTCTGTTGCTGGATTTTATTCTGTTCACTGCTGAAAACAAGCGCTCCACAGAACAGCTTGTAACAGGCAATGTGATCAAAACACGCAGTAAGCTGTTCATGTTGGGGAAAACGTCCTTGTCACATGAGTCTAAGACTTCAATTAAGGATGGGTAGAGGTGACCCCCATCGACCTTTCGTCTGAACAATTGCACAAATACTGCAAATTCAGGACCTTCCACTCCAAGTCCATAGTGCTTACTCGGTACCTGCAATATGTCCATCTGGCCAAACGCATCAGATCCGGGCAGCAAGGAGGCAGCAGCCTTCATTATTCCGTAGGAGTCACTCTGAAACCGGCTGTTAAGTTCCATTAGCTGTCTGTCAAGAATGGAAATCCACAAGGATTGCAAATCCAAGTCAGTCCTAATGGGCGCACACCTGCCCACTGTAGAGGTCACATGCGAGTCGGAAAGCCTGGCAGGTAATTTCTTGTTACGTGCACCCACTACGTCCCAGTTGTGCACATCGTTTTTTTTCATGACATCATCAGTAAGCCCAATGATTCTCTCAAATTCCCCGTCTGAGTTATTCCTAAATGTAGTAAAAGTTTCTTTTAAACCTTCAATCAAGTGGACACAGTCAGTAACAGAAACAGATGGGGACTGTAGGCCTTTTGTCACAAATTCACTTGCACTGAACAGCTTAGAAAATGCAACAAGGAGAAAGATGAACTTCTTGGTCTGTATTTGTTGCAAAAGAGACTCTGCATCTATTTTGGTCTGGCCTGAGCCTTCTGCAAACTCACTCAGTGTTTCCAATATGACGTCGTACAAAGTCAAGACTCGACTCACAGACTCAGATTTTGAACTCCATCTAATATCCGTGGAGCGCACAAGCTCCAGGCAGGGTTTGTCGGGATGTAGCTCTTTTTGAATCTGTAGAAACCGTGCGTGTCTGTTGGCTCCAGTCATGAAATGATGCAGTGAATTTATAACATCAAAAAAAGTGACCACAGTAGGAGACACTTTTGAGGCTGTTGAAAGAACAAGATTCAGGCGGTGCGAGTGGCAGTGTACATACACTGCATGGGGGAACGTTTTTTTGAGGAGCATCTGCACTCCAGCTCTCCCACCTGACATGACTGCCGCTCCGTCAAAACTAAAACCCACACACAATTCAGGATCCAGCTGCAGTGGTTCCAGTACTTCCAAAATTTTGCTTGCGATGCCAGAGGATGTCATATCATCTGTTGCCACAAATCCAACAGCTCTCTCTCTTAGATTGCCATTAAATATAAACCTCACACAGACAGCAATTAGTTCCTTCTTCGAGAGGTCCTTGTACTCATCAGCTAAAACAGCATAATAGGTGTCAGCCTGTGCATGCAATTCTGCTCTGATTTTTCGTCGGAGAAGTGATGCTGCAGTTTCAAGGAGGTCGTTTTGAATATCTGGGCTCATCATTTTTGCATTAGCTGGAAGCTCATCAAGGCGTCGTTTTATCTCGGGGTCATATTGACAAAGCACTTTAAACAACTCAAAAAAGTTTCCTCTTTTCAGGCTTTCTATGTCTTCCTTGTGACCACGCAGTGCAATCCCTTGTTTCGCACAGAAAAGCAAAATGTCAATGATAACTTTGACATGTGCCCGGTTTCTTTCAATCAGGTCAGTAAAATGCCCCTGTGCGTCTTTTGTTACCTGATGTATGATGTCACCTTTTCCAGCCCTTTTTATCTCCATGAAACCTTTGTGTCGGGCCACAGCAGCAGCATGGGCTTTACTGGCTTCATGTTTTTATACAAAACTGACTAAGATGCCCCCAGTCTCTGAGTCCTGCTTTGCTGAATCTGTCCTCCTTGGCATCAGTGTTAAAGTGGCGACAGGAATGGCAAAAAACAGCATCCATTGTGATACTGTACTCTAACCAAGTGTACCGGCCATACCACTTAGCAGAAAAATTCCTCCTCTTTCCACTGACTGTTTGTGTGACTGGAAAAGCACACAGTTTTGGCTGACATGCAGGCTCATCTACAGCAGAAAGGTTTGTAGTCCTAAGCTCTGATATGGAGGCCATTTCGTTGTCTTCTGATTCAGCATTTTTTTCCGTAGCCAGCAGTGCAGGAGGAGTCACATCTGTTGATGTTGGGCCCGGGGAGGGAGAAACATCCTCATCAGGTGTAACGTTAGGCCTTGTGTCCGGCTTTCCATCAAGCCGAGGTTTTTTGCAAAAGAAATTAAGCAGGGAGCTCTGCGACATATTTTTAGCAATGTGTAGTCAAAAATTCTCTGTTGTTTATATGCGCGGCAAAATATCTCTATGGAGATGCGGGGGTCACAGCAGCTGCCGTTTGCTGATTGGTTAGCAGTACGAATGTCGGCAGATATTTTTTAAACGAAAATAATTTAAAATGTAAATTACATTTCAACCTTTTGAGCGTTATGGCACCATAGCCTATATTGGATTTTTATGTCTGTGCCCCTGAGAGAGTATGATGTTAAGTGACGTCACAGAACTGACAGATTCAAATTGCTTTCGCGGACGCGGTTGGGATTAGCTGGCGCTGAGCCAGAGACGGACGCGCTCAGCACTTGTCATATATCACAACTAATATGCAATGTTTTCAACCACAAAATGTTTATTTTTGGTTTCAGACATTTAAATACACATAAGCACTAGTAAAGCAATACATTTGGAGTTAGTAAAATATACACAGATGTCTAGTAAGCAGCAATAACAATCTATTGAAATGTAATTTGCGGATGCGTTTTATTTATATATCAGACACACATAGCGGAACTATAAAGTTTACTCTATTCTTCTCCCAGTTCAACGGCCACTTTCTTTCATTTATTTCGGGAGAAACTGATCATTTCAGGTGCTGTAAATCCAGCTGACAGAGGACTCTCTAAACTGCAGCGATCATCTTGTTGTACAGATTATAGATGTCATTTATAGAGGTTTTTAAACGTAGAATTGGAATATCAGACATGGTAAATGAAATAAAAGCGAATAGCGATACATCTGTCAGTTATTGTGGCTGCGCTGCGGTGTGTCACGTGACAATCATGACGCGTCGCCATGGAAACAAGGTCAGTTAAAATTTGTTTAACTTGCGCTTGAAAGTGTTGATTTAAAAAAATAGCTTTAGTAGTCAACAATAGCTCAAGTTTAGTAAAACATTTTTTATTAAGACTATAAAAAATAATTCTGAATCCATTTTTAGGTGTGCCAGCTGTCACTGTGGGTGGCACCGGCACACCCTGGCACACCCGTGGCTACGCCAGTGCCTGGCACGCACTAGCACGGCTCGGCCCTGGCCTGGCAGTGGAAACGCGGCTATGGACTCTACGAGACCCCTGAAGGTGTCCTGTGGTTTCTGGCACTAATACCCCTTTTCCACCAACAAGAATTAGGTGCTGGTTCAGAGCCAGAGCCAGAGCTGGTTCGGAGTTGGTTCGACTGACAAGCTTACTAAGAACCGGTTTGCCTTTCCACCGGCTTGAGAGCCACAACAGAGCCAGATCTTACGTCACTGCATACGTCTCATGTTGCCCAGCAACGCTAGTGCAGTAGCGCCAAACACAAACATGCCAGGCTTGCTCGAGATGCATCGGCTTCTCGCAGATCGATCGCCGCATGACATCAAAGCACTGCGAAAGCGATCCAAAAGCACAAGGAGTCGTATGATCTCCAAACACTCCCGCAGCTCCGATCGGTCCGCGCCGCTCCGATGCATCTCGAACAAGCCTTCTATCAACAATGTCGGCCGTTGCGTTACTATTGATGCTCATGGGTTTGCGAACCTAACGTACATCGGCATCCAAACACGGCGAATACAACGTGTTCGTGCAGCTCGCCTTAACTTGCATAAACGGAGATTACAATCGAGCTGCTATTATCTCGATTAGCTGCTAATTCAAAAATGGCGGTCACAAGTTTCTGTTCGTCTTATTGGCCACGGTAACCCCGTCCCCAGCCGCTGACGTAAGCGGTTCTTACTTCTAGACCAGCAATGATTTAGTGCTACTTAAGAACCACTTTTACTGGTTCGGAGCTGGTGCTTTGGTGGTCGAAAACCAAAGAACCGATTTGAAACTAGGCTCTGGCTCCGAACCAGCACCAGCTCTGCCTTGGTGGAAAAGGGGTATAAGAGGTTAGCAGCAGATCCTTCAAGTCTTGTAGGTTGCGAGGTTTAGCCTCCGTGGATTTGACTTGTTGGTCCAGCACATCCCACAGATGCTCAATTGGATTGAGATCTAGAGTGCGATGCGCAGTGTTGTGACACATTCCTCCCATAACCATCATTAAAATGTTGTGACAGTAGACCTTCTGTTGTCTCGGACCAGACGGGATAGCCTTTGTCCCTCCTTGAACCACTGTTGGTAAATTCTCACCACTGCTGACCAGGAGCAACACACAAACCTTGCCGTTTCAGAGATCCTCTGACACAGTCACCTTGCCATAATTTGGCCCTGCTCGACATCGCTTTGATCTTTATTACTGCATCCAACACATTGATTACAATAACTGATTGTTTCCTTACCATCTAATCTACCCAGACCTTAATATGTGGCCTTGTTAGGAGATGATCAATGATATTCAATTCACCTGCTGTGACTGGTAGGTATGTAACGATTCACTCGCAACCGGTTGAAAATCGATAAAAATGTGTGACGATTCAAGTCGGTTGAAAGGTTAAACGAATCGCGATACACGTTTTAAACAGCAGGGGCGTTTACTGTAGCCTATTTTGAAGTTGTGGACCTCGCTTTACAGGCACAATAACAGCAAGCACACACTGGCGCGAAGCTAGCGAGTGTTTTCACTTCATTCATGGAACTTGAGCTTGTGTGAGCCAAGCTCAACTTCCATAGGAATGAACTGAAAATGCTCAGTTTGCTCCGCTTGCTCCACGCCATTGTGTGCTGGTGTGCATGCGACGTCAAACACATGGCGACGGCAAGCGTAGATGTTGACATCAAATCGGAGGTGTGGCGGCATTTTGACTTTCCGTAGACTAATAATAATCACCACCGTGAGAAGCACAAGTCACCTCCGTTTTCATGTAAAAGGCAATACGACAAGTGCGAGAGCCACGGAGATCACAAGGTGCATCAGTGTTTCCGTGGCAACCCGGTGTTGTATTTATTTTACTATCTCTTTCTCTAAATGTGTGCATGAATATATTTTTTATATATATATATAATTTATTGATGGTTATGGCATATTTTTCTAAATGTGTGTTGTTGTTTTTTACTCTTGCTAGTGTAATGATACAAATTATAACAAAATTAAAACCCCTCTAAATGTGCTACTAATTTTACATAGTCTTTTACTTAGTGTGCGAAGGTACCAGTGCCCACCCTCTTGACTAGACAGACAGAAAGACTGAGTTGAAACAACCTTAAAGGGATTTTTTTTATTTCAATGTAGTTTTTTTATTTAACAAATATATTTTAAAATTGAACAGAAATGTGCAGCATTTTGTCTGAGAAATAATAAAAGGGACACTTTTTCATTTATAATTAAAAAAAAAATTGTGAGAAAATCGTATCGTGAAACCAGTATCGTGAATCGTATCACATCGTGAGTTGAGTGAATCCTTACATCCCTAGTGACTGGTCATAATGTTCTGGCTCATCAGTGTATTTCAAGTACATCTTTCTTTCAAAATAGCATGAAGCTTCTTAAATTATGAACTTTACTGTCCCTTTATTTGAGATTTGGTTCTACTGTCATCCTCTCAGGTCAGCGACTGGTGGGAAGAGTATATTTATCTCAGAGGTCGAGGACCAATCATGGTCAACAGCAACTACTATGCAATGGTAAGTCTGGTAATTTTTTTTTAGAAATAAATAAAATTGTCAAGTTGTCAAAAACATATTCAAGATGATGAAACTCAAAAATAATCCATTAAAATATGAAAGAATTAAAAAATGTTGCTTGTAGCACAAACTGTTTTAAAATCTGACACCCGGGTCACGGCACCAATTTGTGTAGTGTAGCGATTAAGGCTTAGAGATGGTGACTGGAAAATTGATTGTAACTAACTTAACTAATTTAAAGGTTGCTCAAAGGAGATTGTTCCTGTAATACATTCATAACTGTAATTCATAACACTGTTCAATGGCAACATCTCAGAGTAAATGTCACTTTCTCTGTCTTTACCAGGACTTCCTCTATGTGATCCCGACTTCCATCCAAGCGGCCCGTGCTGGTAATTCCATCCACGCACTCATGATGTACAGAAGAAAACTGGACAGAGCGCAGATCAAACCAGTGAGTCCACAAAGAGTCTTTAACACAAGCATATTTGTCTATTTTACAGTAAATCAATACATATTTTTTTTAACCATCGTTCTGTTCAAGAATACTCTGTGCCATTATTGTTATATTTGTGGTGTGGACTCTGCGAATCTTTTCTTTCCTTGGTGTGCCTACATAATAGATCTTAGATTTAAAGGAATAGTTTGCCCTAAAAGTAAAACATTTCGCTATCTTGTCACCTGCATGAATTTCTTTATTCTGTGGAAAACACAGATATTTTGTTGAATGTCCAAGGCGCTGTTTTCCATACAACTCATTGACCATAAATAACAAAAAAACACCATGAAACTAGTCAATATTAGTCATGACTTATGTATTTATGAAGCTTTTTAAAGTCATACAATTGATTTCTGTGTGAAACAGGCTTAATGTTTTTTTTAATGTTTTTTGAAAGAAAGAAGTCTCAAGGCTGTGTTTATTTGGTAAAAATACAGTTAAACAGTAATATTGTAAAATTAATTAATCTAATTAATCACATATTAATCACACATCAAATTTGGCTGAGAAATGACCCCTAAAAAGATCATTTAAAATTATTATTGTGTTAAATGAGAAAAGCATCAAAAAGACATTACAAAAACATTTTTTTATTTCATTCGATGTAGATTTTATAACACAAACGTTTATGCTTCAATGGCCATGAGGGTGAGTAAATGAAAATGAAATGATACTCTAAATAAATAACTAAAACTGCCAGTAGGTGGCAATAAATGTCTAAATGAGTAAAACATTGAGTCAGTCATTAATTTGATTCGTCCAAACGGCTGATTTATTAAGGAAATAAGTAAATGGCTCTCTTTATGAATGGGCCATTGAATCATTGGTTCAGCCGACTGATTCGCTTAAAACCAAGGGGGTAATCCATCGACCGGAAGTTGAAGTCAGCCGGGTGCCGCCATCTTGTAGCAGAACTTCACTTGCGTTAGCATTTCCATTGACTCCCATTCATTTTGGCGTCACTTTGACGGCGAATAACTTTACATCTGAGGCGTTTAAAGACTCCATTTGTCCATTATTTATTTCTAAAGAATCACGACAATGTATAAAGGGCTCCATTACCTTCTATGTTACATTATGGCCCCGTAGAAACAGTTTTTGTAATCTGCGCGTCAGGAACGGAAGTGCTCAAAAATCGCTAAAAATGGGCTTCAACTGTCTCAACTGACTTCCAATGAGATGTCTCTGTCCACTTCTTATACTGTCTATGCTTAAAACACAGATTCATTCAGAAATGAAACACCGCTGTGTGTTGTACGGAAATGCACTTTATAAGTAATATTTTCATTGACAAAATTGAACAAAAGTAGACAATATTGTGTCTCAAATATAATACATTTATTAAACTGTTGAGTAAAATCAATATCACATTTGCAGTCGTGCTGTATATTGTTTTAAAAGAATGTTTTTGTCTCTCCTACTTCATGTCAAATTTGTTTTAGTGCATGTTGGTGTCTGTTGATTTTGTTTTGTTTTAATTTGTACTGTATAATGACCAAATCAGTAGACCCATGTTGAAAAAGGCTGTTTGTCATGTGATACCATCTCTCTCTCTCTCTCTCTCCTCTCTCTCTCTCTCTCTCTCTCTCTCTCTCTCTCTCTCTCTCTCTCTCTCTCTCTCTCTCTCTCTCTCTCTCTCTCTCTCTCCTCTCTCTCTCTCTCTCTCTCCTCTCTCTCCTCTCTCTCTTCTGCATGACTGTGAAAGAGCCCCCCTCATAAATGATCTTGTGTTTTGTTCCTTGCTCCCTTGCTGCGTTTGCTATGTGTACTCACACACCACATGCACAGATATACTTGCTGGAGAAGCGAGTGCCGCTGTGCTCGGCACAGTGGGAGCGGATGTTTAACTCGTCCCGCATTCCCAGGCTTGAGACAGGTAAGAGGAGGGGCTCGTCCGGCACGACTGACAGCTCAGCTCCAGCAACGCAGACTCAGCCTCAGGACAACAGCACAGTAGATGCTAGAATAGTGCTGCGGATTGACTTACAGTGGTCCACTGATACAGGCTTTCTATTGGCTGATTTCTAGAGAGCAGGGTGGACAACGATGGACAGTTTATAATGATATCATATAATTTAATGATTAATCAGTTGAGACCAAAGCAGAATACTTCTGGATTCCTTCACCTTATCCATTTATACAGATTTCAATAGGTTTTGAAACTGGCAACGTCCCAACGTCCAATGTCCCACTTTCTTTAGTTGGATTTTGGTACAATTTCTTAAAATACATTTTGCAATTAAATTCAATTTTAAATAATACTAAATCATTATTTTATATTATTTCTGAATATATATATATACAGTGGGGTCAAAAAGTATTTAGTCAGCCACTGATTGTGCAAGTTCTCCTGCTTAGAGTGATGAGAGAGGTCTGTAATTTTCACCATAGGTACACTTCAAATAAAAGAGACAATATGAGAAAAAAAATCCAGGAAATCACATTGTAGGATTTTTAAAGAAAATCTAAAAGACACCTGTCCACAGCCTCAAACAGTCACACTCCAAACTCAACCATGGCCAAGACCAAAGAGCTGTCGAAGGACACCAGGAAGAAAATTGTAGACTTGCACCAGGCTGGTAAGAGTGAATCTACAATAGGCAAGCAGCTTGGTGTGAAAAACAACTGTGGGAGCAATTGTAAGAAAATGGAAGACATACAAGACCATTGATAATCTCCCTCGATCTGGGGCTCCACGCAAGATCCCATCCCGTGGGGTCAAAATGATGGAACGTAGCAAAATGAGAACGGTAAGCAACGGTAAGCAAAAATCCCAGAGCTACACGGAGGGACCTGATGAATGACCTGCAGAGAGCTGGCACCAAAGTAACAAAGGCTACCATCAGTAACACACTACGCCGAGAGGGACTCAAATCCTGCAGTGCCAGGCGTGTCCCCCTGCTTAAGCCAGTACATGTCCAGGCCCGTCTGAAGTTTGCTAGAGAGCATATGGATGATCCAGAAGAGGATAGGGAGAATACCATGTGGTCAGATGAAACCAAAATATAACTTTTTGGTAAAAACTCAACTTGTCGTGTTTGGAGGAAGAAGAATGCAGAGTTGCATCCCAAGAACACCATACCTACTGTGAAGCATGGGGGTGGAAACATCATGCTTTGGGTTTTTCTGCAAAGGGGACAGGAAAACTGATCCGTGTTAAGGGAAGAATGAACAGGGCCATGTATCGTGAGATTTTAAGCTAAAACCTCCTTCCATCAGTGAGAGCCTTGAAGATGAAATGTGGCTGGGTCTTCCAGCATGACAATGATCCCAAACACAGCGCCCGGCAACGAAGGAGTGGCTCCGTAAAAAGCATTTCAAGGTCCTGGAGTGGCCTAGCCAGTCTCCAGATCTCAACCCCATAGAAAATTTGTGGAGGGAGTTGAAAGTCCGTGTTGACCAGTGACAGCCCCGAAACATCACTGCTCTAGAGGAGATCTGCATGGAGGAATGGGCCAAAATACCAGCTACAGTGAGTGCAAACCTGGTTTGAGGTTTGACCTCTGTCATTGCCAACAAAGGTTATGTTACAAAGTATTGAGTTGAACTTTTGTTATTGACCAAATACTTATTTTCCAACATAATTTACAAATAAAATCTTTAAAAATCCTACAATGTGATTTCCTGGATTTTTTTTTTTCTCATTTTGTCACATAGTTGAAGTGTACATAGAGTGATGAGAGAGGTCTGTAATTTTCATCATAAGTAGGAGAACTTGCACAATCAGTGGCTGACTAAATACTTTTTGGCCCCACTGTGTGTATGTATATGTCAACTCCACAATTATTGGCACTCTTGTTAAATATGATCAAAGGGGGCATCATTTATCCTTTTGGTATTTGTTTTTCTCTAGTTAATATTGGGCAAAATTATTGGCACCTAATTATTGCAACGTCCTTTTTCCAAGATATCAGCTCTAAATCTTCTCCTATAAAGCCTGATGAGTTTGAAGAACACCTGACCAGAGATCAGAGACCAGGCTGAATCTTCATTTTATACTCGGTGACACATTTTTGTGTTGATTTTGATGTTTGATGTAAGATCCAACCACGGTCCATTATAAGATTTCTAGCAGAGTCTGCCGGGTTTTGATTTTTCTATCTTTGCTTGAATCCATGATACCATGACCTCCAGCAAAAAGGTCAAAAAAAAAAAAAAAATAGGCCCACAACATTAAACATCCAGCGGTATATTTAACCGTGGACATGGGGTACTTTTTATCCCTGTGTGCACCAAACACATCTAGTGGGTTTGCTGCCAAAAAGCTCTTTTTTTAGTTTTTTTTTAATGAAAGATCATAAGGATAAACAATGGAGATTTATTTTTACAGCCGTCTTTGCTCATATTTACCAAGGGTGCAAATATTAGTGGAGGACACAGTATATATATAGAAAATAATTAAATTAATATATTGTTAGGTAACAGCCATAATATTGTATAAACATTTTTAATTGGTATTGTTTTCTTAATTTCAGCCTTTTTATTCATTTTTCATTTTGCTATTTTTTTTTTTATGTTGTCAATCAGTCACCGTAAAAATTGGCCTGGACCATTGGAAAACATGTGACCACTAACAAATAATCTTAAAATATCATATGTCATACATTTTATCAGCCTGAACAATATTGGTTTTGAAATTGTTCTTAGACGATATCAATTGCTTATTAATTTGCCTGTAGCCAGTACTGTGCCGTTATCTGGAGGCTAAGTCACCATGTTGAATCCATCCCTCCTGATGATCCGTCACTCCTCCCACTTTTTTCTTTTTCTTTTTGTTTCCAGTTTTCCATTACTCTGTTTTCCCCTCCAGGCTTCCATAGTGGTATTTTGGGTTTCTTCCTTGTTCCTCCTGTTAGTGTTTGACCTTCCCTTCTGCTTCACAGCTCATGGCTCTAAACACTATCCCCATGTGCTCATCTCAGTACGAGCGCATGTTCAACACCAGTCGAGTTCCAGGTGTAGAAGCAGGTAGAGCTTTCCAATGAATCTGCTTTTTAGATGCTAGTGAGTGACTGCTGTGGGCCTAAAATGCATGTGCTGTTCGGTTTGGGTCACAACACTGGGATTTGGGTTTGCTTTAAACACTGAACTCTATATAGCTGATGTTAAGAAGCAGATGGCGAGGAATTTGTTTTGTGTGCTTAATGTTTTTCCTAAATCGATAACCTATTGTGTGATTTAATGATTAACTAGGATGAATGAGGAACAGGAAAAGCATGTTTTTACACCCGTCATGCAGTGAAAGATATCTGTTATTATTATTGCCACTAATTTATAACATAAACTCAAGAGGGACACAATGAGTGGTTTTAAATGCTGAATTGATTATAGTTTAGTAACTAATATACTTTATCTTATGACTTACAATATTATTTATCATCATTACTTGTGATCTACAGTATTTAGAAAATTATTGTATTATAATAATCAAATGGCAGTAGTTTTAAATGTTGAATTAGTTCTAATTTGTGCCAACTAATGACTTTGACTTATGACACTTAGAAAATTTATATAATAATAATAATAATAATGTAATATATTAAAATATAATGTGAGTGAAATCTATGAAATTTAGTCGCTAATTATTACTATTAAAATCTAATAATAAATTATTACTAAACTAAAATATATAAATAATTTAGAATAACTATAATTCAGAGTCCATTTATAGTGTTAATGCAAAAAATTCAAATAATAATAAATGTCATGTCCTCCATCTGATCACATAATACTAAATAATGTATTACTATGAATTATTTCATACTACTACATAAAAACATATAATTTGTATGTAGTATAATCAAGTATAATCAAACTTGTACTACATAAAAATATTTAATTTAAAATTATAATTATATATTTTTTATTCCACCGCTCTATGGAAAGTTTTATTCCATTTTTTTCCTAATCCAAATATTTTTGCATAATGGCCGCTAAACTATATAATTGACTGTTGTCACATGCAGCCGATTTCTTACATATTCAAATTAATATTTCATATTTATATATTTGGTTAGTAGTCATGTAATATGTGTCTTAATGTATATGTGTTCAGTGTAGAAAACAAGCGTTTGGCCTTTCTTCTGTACTTTGCCTTTTTCCACCTGCTTTTCTCATCATTGTTTTCTGCCCACCACCATTAATCATTTAACCCGTAACAAATATAGCCGAAATATGACACAATTTCAATCGCACAAATAATTGTTGGATGAGCCACAGAATAATGATACTTTGATTTCATGCACATTTATACTCCTCCATCCTTCATGTTCATGCTCTTCATCAGACGTCCTTCAGCATGTGAACGAGAGCAAACACATCGCCGTGTTCCACAAGGGCCGCTTCTTCAAGGTGTGGATGTTTTACGACGGGCGGCTGCTGCTGCCTCGAGAAATTGAGCAGCAGATTGAAAGGATCTTGATGGACAAGTCCGAGCCTCAGCCAGGAGAGGAGATGCTGGCCGCTCTGACAGCTGGCGAAAGGTGGCATTTAAAAAAAAAAAATTAATAACATTTTTTGAATATTTTAAAGGATTAGTTCACCTCAAAATGAAAATTTCCCAATAATTTACTCACCCCAATGCCATCCAAAATATCCATGCCTTTCTTTCCTCAGTGGAAGAGAAAATAAGTTTTTTGAGGAAAACATTTCTGGATTTTTCTTCGAATAATGGACTTCAATGGCAACCAACGTTTTGAAGTCCAAAACAATGCATTGAAAGGTCACGCTCGATGTCGTCGGCGCCGGCGGAAGTACCGCCCCACTGTTTACAAAGCGACCGTGCGAAGGTGGATAGTTCAAATTGTATTGTATGTTGAATGACATATTTATGTCTTTGTGTCATATTATTGTTTAAAATGGTCCTTACATGTGCGTATCCTGGGTGTTTAAATCCTTTAAAACCTAAACGTTTTTTTCGAGCGTGACCTTTCAACATGATGACGTAGTTCCCGGCGCGTTGCAGATCAGCTCAATCTGAACAATTGTAGTTTAAAAAAAAAATATATATATTTTTTTTTTTTTGGAAAATGACCTATCGTTTGGCTAGATAAGACCCTCTTCCTCAGCTGTGATCGTGCACAGCCCGTTGAAGCACTTCAAAGACCTTTGAAACTGCATTGATTTGGACTTCAAAACCTTGGTTGCCATTGAAGTCTATTATTTGAAGAAAAATCCAGAAATGTTTTCCTCAAAAAACTTACTTTCTCTTCCACTGAGGAAAGAAAGACATGGATATCTTTGATTGCATTGGGGTGAGTAAATTATTAGGACATTTTCATTTTGAGATGAACTAATCCTTTAACTTTTGGCAACCTGGTAAAATTATAAAACAAGAGATATTTTAAATGGTCATGCATTAAAGAGGACCTATATTGTTTTTTTTAAACTTTTAACTTTCTCTAGTGTGTAATGTTGCTGTTGGAGCATGAAAATGGTCTGCAAAGTCACTCCAAAGGGAGTAATTCTCTATATCAGTGTCAGAGTTTCTGAACTCCCTGAAACTCCTTGATTGTAGTCTTGAGTTTTCATCACAACATTCCTCATTTAAACCATTCCTGTCCAAAACATACATAAGAAAAAGGGCGGGCCGGGTTGAGTTGCGTTAGTAATGTGTTAAAGTCGTCATGAAACAGAATTTGAGATTGTTCCTTATTGTGACGTATATCCGAGTGGAACGGCTTCTGAAATTAGAAAAAATGTAGGGCGGGGCTTGATTTCGTCCTTCGGGAATTGATTGGATCGTTGGAGATTGGGCGTTGCTAACAAAATGGAGGCAGATTTGAATGCCAGTTTACAGTCAGTTGTGAAGGATTTCTCTCCACCGGACTCACCACCGTTACCCTCCCATGAAGCATTTTTAATTGAGGAACCCAACGATGAGAACGAGGACGAGCAGCCAAATTTTCCGGAAGGAGTCACCCCATATTTATATGAGCCTCCCGCGAACCACGATGAGGCGGCTTATAGGCGGGCCAGAAAAGAGACAGACTACAATAGCCACGCCCTCTAGTAATAGATTTTGACCGGAAGAGAAGAGAAGTCATTTCGAGGGGGGAGGGAAGGCTAGCGTATTTGATTAAAGATTATAAGGGTACATGAATTTAAAAAAAAATAATGAAGTGCACAGATAAATCATTTAGAATAAACACTACAATTTTACATATAAAAATACGAATGGTAAAATTTGATTTCATGACGACTTTAAGCTACGTTCACTCTTGTTAGTCCAAATCCGATTTTTGTGCATATCCAATTGAAATCCCTGCAGATTTAGCAAATGTGAACGGCAAAAAAATCACATTAAATGTGATTTTTACAAATCCGTTTCGAGCTAGATTCGTATGTGGTTTGAAATCCTGTTCACATTGCATTTCTGGAAATCCGTTTTAGTCTGATCGTTCTGGATCTGGTTGGATTTTGGGTGGTTTATGTGACCTACAGTACCAATGCAGATATTCTGGAAAACGAAAGAGCGGCATGGGACACACAAATCAGATCTGAACAGTTGCGATACACAATGTGGACATCAATAGTTTTAGATCAGATTCCAGATCAGAATCACAAATAATTGGATTTGGACTGACGGTGTGAACGCCACGTCTCGCATAGCCAGATCTACACACTTGACCGCAGAAACAATCACAGTTCATGTTTAGGGGTGTGAAAATGTAACGTTGATGTCCCTAAATGAACAGACTGGTGTGTAAAAATCATTGGTGCATTGGAGTCTAGAACACAAACTTTACTTACTTTTAATAATCCAGCGTTTATGATCCTAAGTAAACAGTAGCACCTCATTGCAGTACACGAGATCCGGGGGGCGGAGTCGGATCCAGATTAAGGGGTGGGGTTGGGTAGGTTTAGGGGTGGGTTTAGGGATAAGGGGTGGAGCTGGGTAGGTTTAGGGGTGGGTTTAGGGAAAAGGGGTGGAGCTGGGTAGGTTTAGGTATGTAAGGTGGGAGGAGTCGGATCTAGATCCGACTCCTCCCCGTGGATTTCATGTTCTGCAGTGAGGACCATCTCTAAGTAAACGCAAGCCATTGTCACAGTTGTAAACATTATGGCGTTCTTCTTCCATGAGGCGCTTTGGCTTCACAACATCTTTCTTTCCAGACAGACCATCAAAGAACACGACAAACATGTCTTGCAGAAATTGTGCAGAATTCAACCAATCAGCTGACGGCTTCAAAACTCCTGAATTGTTTCCAATTTTGTGTGCCTTATGCATCAGATGCTCACCCACAATACACCAGCTGACCAATCCAAACTCATTGCACTTTACAAGTGAATCAATCAAAACTAACTTTAGCTAGATAATAACTTTATTTTAGAGCTGCTGTAAAGCCAAAACAATCTGTTACATTAATTTCCTATTATCACTGTAAATCTGCTTTGAAGCAATCTATATTGTAATATATATAAATGAAGGTGACTTGACTTTACGGAAGAAAAGGCTTCATTAACGGTTGCGGTCTTTAGCGTCCTTGTTAGTGTGCCGAAGACCCTGGTTCGAGTCCCGCTCGGACTGGGTCGAGTAGGACCGGGTACACTGCAAATATGTGAAAAATAACATTTTTATAAAATAACTTGTTTTTTGAACATTCAAACCTTTTCTAGAATACCGCAAAACATAATACAGCTTCTTTAATTAAGGGAAGAGAACATTCTGCTAAAATCTCAGCTTTCATTCAGGAAACTGTATTTTCTCTCTTTCTGTTGAATGAAATGTGATCAAAGCTAATTAAAGAACATGTTATGAGCCAAGTGATTATATCTATGCTTTTGTTCCCAATTACCCAGAGATCCCTGGGCCAAAGCCCGCACACAGTTCTTCAGTCGTGGGAAGAACAAGCTGTCTCTGGATGCTGTGGAGAAGGCCGCTTTCTTTGTTGCTCTGGATGACAGCGAACAGCGTTTCGAGCCGGACAATCCGGTCCAATCGCTGGACAGCTACGGCAAATCTCTGCTCCATGGAAAGTGTTATGATAGGTGACTAAGAGCTCTCTTCATTATGATTCAATTAGATTATAAAATCACTTATTTCGAAACATCATATATTTCTTTCAATAAATAATTTCATTTTTAATTTAATGTAAACTGTTCAAAAGTTTGGTGTCAGTAAGATTTTATTTTGAAAGAAATTATCACTTTTCAGCAAAGGGATTTAATTAATCAAAAGTGACAGTAAACACATTTATATCTTTACAAAAGATTTGTATTTTTAAATAAATGCTGTTCTTTGGAACTTTCTATTTATCAAATATTCCTAAAAAAAATCATGATTTACCAAAAAATATGAAGCAGCACAATGGTTTTCCATATTGATAATAATAGCAGTAAATCATCATATTAGAATGATTTCTGAAAGACTGGAGTAATGATGCTAAAAAATAAATTACATTTTAAAATATATTAAGGAAATATTAAGTTTATTGTATATATTTCACAATATTGCTGTTTAACTGTATTTTTGATCAAATAAATGCAGGCTTAGTCAGCAGAAGAGACTTCTTTAAAAAACATTAAAAAAAAAAGCTTACCAACCCCAAACACAATAGTGTTTTAATTATTATTTCACTTCATTGTGTGTGTGTGTTTTTTTTTCTCCAGGTGGTTCGATAAGTCTTTCAACCTTATTGTGTTCAAGAACGGCACTATGGGATTGAATGCAGAACACTCCTGGGCCGATGCTCCCGTCGTTGGCCATTTGTGGGAGGTGAAGAAACCAATTCATGAAATATTGACATATATGAAGTGTCAGATTTGATAGATGAGTACTTTGATGAATAGAAATTTCTCAAGAACAGTAGTTATTTGAAATAGAAATCTTTTCTAACATTATAAATGTCTTTACTGTTGCTTTTGATCGGTTTATTGCATCCCTGCTGAATAAAAGTATACATTTCTTTCCCCAAAAAATCTGAATGAACCCAAACTTTTGAACATGCTGATCTCATGAAACTGCGTATGTATGACACGCCAATTCGTATTTCCATTTTTGGCGTGCTATCAACACGCATAATCGCTTTTTAGCGTGTTTATGAACGCCGTTGACTTAACGTTACATTACTGTATATATAAATATATGACCTACCTCAACCCCGTCCCTAAACCTACCCGTCACTGGTTAATACCATTTATGAGTCTTTCCCTACCATCCTAGTAAGAAAAATATCGCTCCCCCAGATGAATATCAAAATTTTGCTTTATTTCGCTCGGATTTTTAACAGCGTGTACATACACGCGGAATCACTCGGACATAACGGCGTAGATATACACGCATACACGCGGATAGCTCAAAATGCGTATAAATAACACGCCACTTGACTTGAAAGTGGCGTGTATGTTTACGCAAAAGTCATGATGTCATGTTGATTTTGCACGTGTGTGTGTGTGGTAGCATGTCTTGTCGTCGGATCCAGTGCGACTGGGCTATAGTGAGGATGGACACTGCAAAGGAAACCCCACCCCAACCTCCCGGGTCCCCAGAGACTGCAGTGGGACATCCCAGAGGAGGTCAGTTAAGATGTTTACTGTGCACTTTAGACATGCTCTACTTGTTCTTCATAGTTTAATATAGAAATACATCTTTCCTTCACAGTGCCAGACAGTGATCTACAGCTCTCTGAAAGTGGCCCAGACTCTGGCGGACGACGTGGACATGCACATATTCCCCTTCAGCGACTTTGGCAAAGGCCTGATCAAGAAATGCAAGACAAGCCCTGACGGCTTTATTCAGATTGCCCTCCAGCTGGCACACTTCAGAGTACGTGAGATTCTCTGAGGATGTGTTCACACCTTGTTTTTTCTCTTGGTCTAGATATTGTAAATACACATGTGGAAGATGTACATGTGAGTGATCATAGCTGTGTGTTTTTTAATATTAACTTTCCTCAAGATCCTCCGCCCCAGAGAATTATGACACAAAGGCGGATTATTAATCAAGACACTGCAGAGAGGTTCTCTGCCTTGTTTGACCCATGTTCTCTGATAGGATGCACTGATGTTGATGAATTTATCCTATCTTTTAATGGTCAGTGCTTATCGATTCTAGATAAAGTTGCACCAATTAAATTGAGCGCTGTCTCCCACAAAAAAACCTGTCCATGGATCGATGAAGCTATCTTAAGTTTTAGGAGAAATTGTAGAAAAGTGGAGCGTCTTTGGAAATCTTCTAAACTCGAGGTTCACAGGCTCCATCTTAAAGATCTAATGGTCACCTTGAATGAGATGTTGAAAAAGGCGAGAATGTGCTTTTTTTCTCAACTTATTTCCTCGAATAAGCACAATCCCAAAATCTTATTTGACACCATTAATACAATAGTTTCTCCAACTAGCTCTCAAACAACTGTGTCTTCTAGATCTGACTGTAATGAATTTCTCCACTTCTTTGTTAATAAGATCAGTGATGTTAGGGCTAACTTTGTACCACCAGTGGCTCAGACCTCTGCCTGTGACTTGTCTCCTCCCCATTGTTGGTCCACTTTTACACCTGTGACGTTACATGACATTACCTCTCTGTTCCATTCTATGAAATCATCATTTTGTCCTATGGATGTTGTCCCTACTGTGCTATTTGTACAAGTTTTTGACTACATTGGCCCCTGTATTGTTGAGATGCTAAATTCTTCACTCTTAAATGGTGTTGTTCCTGCTTTTTTTAAACATGCCGTTGTTAAGCCTGTACTTAAAAAAAAACTAACCTGGATCCGCTACAACCAAAAAACTATAGACCAATTTCGAAGCTTCCTTTCATGTCAAAAATACTAGAAAAAGTTGTAGCTGAAAAACTCACCCTTTTCCTAGAGAAACATGAGTTATTTGACAAATTCCAGTCTGGTTTTCGCAAAAAAACATTCCACAGAAACGGCGCTACTTAAAATTTCAAGTGATATTATGATGTCAGCTGACTCTAAAAATATACAGTGTTGGTCTTATTGGACCTCTCATCAGCTTTTGACACAATTGATCATAATATTATGATTAATAGACTTCGTGATCTGGTTGGCATGTCGGGATCAGTTTTAAAATGGTTTTCATCCTACCTGTCTGGTAGAAGCTTTAGTGTTAATATGAATCAGATCATGTCTGAAACTGCAGAGTTGTCGTGTGGGGTACCTCAGGGTTCTGTCTTGGGTCCTATCTTGTTCCTCTTGTATATATTTCCTCTTGGTCAGGTTATTAGTCAGTTTAGCGACATATCTTACCACCTGTATGCGGATGATATCCAACTGTATTGCTCCTTTAAGGAAACTGAGTTGTTTAAATTATCTTCTTTAATTAACTGTCTGACTAGCATTAAAAAGTGGTTATGTGAGAACTTTTTGCTTCTCAATTCTGACAAAACAGAAACACTAATAATCGCCCCTGAAAGTAAAATCCCAAAGATAATACAATATATTGGTGACTTAGGCCCGTCTGTCCAACCGAGCCTCAGGAGCTTAGGTGTTGTCTTTGAGTCTGCTATGTCCTTGGAGCTGCATTCGAAACAATTAGTTAGAAACTGCTTTTTTCAACTGAGGAACATTTCCAAATTAAGATCATCTGTGACTAAAGGTGAGTTAGAGATGATTATTCATGCGTTCATCTCCTCCCGTTTAGACTACTGTAACAGTCTTTTTACGTGTTTGAGTAAGAAGGAGCTTCATCGTCTCCAGGCTGTTCAGAACTCTGCTGCAAGGCTTTTAACCCACGTTAAGAAAAGAGAGACCACATCACACCTGTTTTAGCATCCCTTCACTGGCTACCAGTCCAGTATAGAATTCATTTTAAAATCCTGGTTCTTACCTTTAGAGCCTTGCATGGCCAAGTCCCTACCTACATCACTGACCTGATACAGCTCCACACTCCTACCCGGAGTCTCAGGTCTTTAGATCAGAAGTTATTAGTTGTTCCCCGTACCCATTTTAAAACTAGAGGGGACCAGTCATTCCAGGCAGTCGCTCCCAGGCTGTGGAATGCTTTGCCTCTTGTTTTACGTTGCGCAAATTCAGCTGATTCTTTTAAAAAACAACTGAAGACTTTGCTCTTCAAGCAGGCTTTTGGTTAGTCGAGGGGTTGTTATGGTTGTTTGTTGTTTGTATTTTGGGGAATGTATTTAAATTGCTCTTGTATTACATTTTACTGTGAAGCACTTTGTGATGTTTATCTGTGAAAAGTGCTATATAAATAAATTTTACTTACTACTTACACTTGGCAGGGGTGCGTTTCCCAAAAAAATCGTTAGCCAACTATGGTCGCAAGTTTCGTCGTTATCAGCATAGTTCAACGAGTCTGTGTTTCCCGAAACCATCGTTCCAATGAACATTCGCAGACAGCATTGCAAAGTTGTGTGTTTAAAACGACAGCTCTCGACCTGTGGTTAGAAGCAGAGTTTCTTGTTTTCATAACTTGTGGACTCAATAAATTGTTATGAGCCAAATAAGCAAGCTGACATTCAGTACAATCTATATCTTTTATTTAGAATACATACAAATGTAATTTACATCTTTTAGTTTGTCAAGAGATTTAAAGCATAATTTTTGAAAGAGTGCGCATGTGCGAACGTGCTCTAGTACGTAAGAACGAGCCTATGATTGAATCTGGAAATATAGCAAAATAACGGAGAAAAATTAGAAATAGTCCTCAGATGTGATGTCCGTAATTTACAGCAAAACATCTTGCATTGATCCAATCTCAAACAAATTCATTAAAGAAACACTATGTAATATTTTTCATCCTTCATAATATATTCCCAAGACCCTTGAGATGGTACATCGACTTACAATAGGTTGAATGACACGTCTGCCATAGTCTGACAGTGTCTGTATCGCTTTTACTGGCACTACGTAACTTCGGGGTTCGGGTAGTAACCCGGAGCACAAAAAGAATTGCAAAATTCGACTGCTTTACGGCATACGTCACCCCCCCCCCCCCTCCCCCACTTCCTCAAATTATGACCTTTGAGCCCAACTAGGGTTTGTTTGCCGTCTGTATGTTGTTGTCATGGCCGAAGCAGCAACTAAAACGAAGAAGGCAAAGGTTTTGTCGGAGGAGACTAGAAAGAGAAAAAGGGAGAGTGACAAAATAAAAGGCCAGATGAGAATCAATATTGGTCCAGCGTGAGCTCGCTGGCGTGAGCTAAAGGAGGAAGAGGGGTGCCCGACCCATGCTGACCTGGCCGTCATGCTGTTGGACTAGTAAATATATTGCTTGCATACTATCTCTAATTTGTTGTCTGCCTGGCCATGTTACGGAATCTATCTGGTCCTACCAAGTAATGCTAGTAGAGTAGCGAATAGTATTACAGTAGCTTGATATTATAATATTGACGAGATATGGCTATTACCTACCACACAAACATTGAATTGAATTAGCATATCCATTATGTAAAACAGTAGCCAATAGGCTACTATAATGACGCTGGCTTGTCTTTTGGCGTTTGAAAAACTATTGAAATTATATTCATATGACATGCTGAAATATATGCCAATGTACCTGGGATGAAGACATTTCACACACAACCAACGCTGGCAGTCTGCCCAAAACGTGAGAACTCGCGAGAACTAAAGACGGTATCGGCTTGTCAACAAATGCACGTGTATCCCCTGGTGTAACCATGACAGATTTTACGACAGTAGTAGATGACAATACTGTTTCCCAACTGTAGGGGGACCCCGAGAGCAAAAGTTACAAGGTGTTACTTTAAAATAATTAATTACTCCACCACGTGCGTGACGTCATAAACCAACGTGGTTGAACGACCAATTGGCGACTACAGTTTTGGGATACAGTCGTGACTAGCTAGTTGATTTCTTCAACAATGCATCGTACTATGGCAGTGAAGCAGTGAGTTACGTCGGGAGTTACGTACGGGAAACGCACCCCAGGTTGGGTTCGATTAAAATTAGGGATGCACGATAATATATCGGTCCCTATATCGGTATCGGCTGATATATGTTCATTTTTAATGTTATCGTTATCGGTCCGATAAGAAAATGTGGCCGATATATTAAAGCTGATGAATAATGGATTATTTCCTTCAGCTGAGATGCTTCAGATGAGCACTGTTATCCAAGAATAGCTTAAAATATGATTGGAATCACTTTAAAAAAGGAAAATACAAGTGAAACGATGAAATCTGTAATATTGGCTGCATAAAATTCTTGCTTTTGTAATCAGGCTCTCCAAAATTATATAAAAAATTTGGATTTATATATAACATATTGGTTATCGGCTTTCAAATGTAAATACTTATCGGTTATCGGTATTGAGCTAAGTTTTCATATCGGTGCATCACTAATTAAAATGAACTCGATTCATGCGATTGCTGTTAGTGCGGTTCATTTGAATAAGTGTGAACGCTGCCATCCGAACCTTCGTGAACCAAACAAGCGGTTCGAATGAAATATGAAAGCAACATGGACCAAAAACATGTAAACGAACCAAAAATAGGACGTGGTGTGACAAGATGCGACCCTAAAAAGGACTGAATGTTCAAGCATAGCTGTTTTTTCTCGTCATAGGAGTAATGTTGTCCTTCACACTTCAGTACAGGCGATGGAAATGCGTCTCCTTGCAGCAGATCTTCGTTTGTGTGTGTGACTGAGGAATTCCTACCGCTGTTTTGTCTCCTTTACACATTTTATAAGCTCTTCACGAGTTCTGAGGACGAATTGTATCATTTACGTTTTAGGTCCGAAAAGATCCAAAGGAACTACAAGTGTGAACACGCCAAGAGATTCTTTGAGGATTCCTCATCAGATTTCTGTATAATATGTTCAATTTTTCCTCCTGCAGGATAAAGGCAAGTTCTGCCTGACGTACGAAGCGTCCATGACACGTCTGTTCAGAGAGGGCCGCACTGAGACCGTGCGCTCCTGCACCACTCAGACCTGCGATTTCGTCCGAGCCATGATGAATGAAAAAACAACGGTAGGGTTGATTTAAAAGGCTAGCTAGTTTCAGTGTGAGTGCGTTTGCTAATTTCAACATGTTTTTGTATTCTCTCAGAGAGAAGAGAAGTTGACGCTGCTTAAAGTGGCAGCAGAAAAGCACCAGGATTTATACAGACTGGCCATGACAGGAAACGGCATCGATCGCCATCTTTTTTGCCTCTACTTAGTGTCCAAGTACCTCGGTGAAGACTCAGCTTTCCTCAAAGAGGTTTGAGACCTGTCACACAACAAACTCCTATTTCATAGGGGTGCAACGGTACACGTATTCTTACCAAGCATTTTCGGTAACACTTTATTTTAAGGTGCTATTAATAAGCAGTAATTAACAGTTAATAAGACACTTATAAGACCTTATAAGATGCATATAAGCATTAACTACTTCATATAAGGGTTAATTAAAGCAAAAGACGAAGCCGGAGAGGCAACTGAGCGGCCCCGGAGTGGTCATGACCCAGCTGGACCCCAGGGGATGGAGTCTACACTCACCCTGGCTGTAACTGTCGTGAGGCTCGTCGGCGGCACGATTGAGTAGAGCGGGAAAAGTGAAACAAAGCGTCCTCAGAAGTTATATGAAGTAGTTAATGCTTATATGCATCTTATATGCATCTTCTAAGGTCTTATAAGTGTCTTATTGACTGTTAATTACTGCTTATTAATAGCACCTTAAAATAAAGTGTTACCGCATTTTCATCTTCATTTTAATATCGACAATATCGATTATATCTAAAATAAAAAATAAAAATAACAAAGTATACAGAGAGAGCTTCTGCCGGATAAATGCACCATCCAAGTTTTCTTAAAGGTACAATATGCAGGATTTTTGCAGTAAAATATCCAAAAACCACTAGGCCAATGTTATATATTTTGTATAGTTGATTACTTACAATATCCCAAATATTTCCAACTATTTGTAAATCGTGAGAATTGTGATTTTAACCAAGGAAACGGGGCGTATGAGCAGGGGTGAGGAGTCGCCAGTCAATGGCGTCATATCCGCGTTAGCCTCGGTTTCTGCCATAGTAGCCATGGTGACAGACGTGGACAACTGGGTTATGCCCGAAATGCCTAGCAGGACGCTCACGCTGTTGTTGCTTGTTCAAACATTATGGACTATGGCAAGCAGACTTTGAGACAAAAAGAGGACTAAAACGAAGATCAGCATCTTTCGAAATGCCGAGAGCTACACGTCCGCGACTAACTTTGACTTGACAGAGACACGAGTGTTGCATGTACTTTATTAGACAGGAGAGCAAATGTACATAAAACTAATCAATGTTATTTAGTTCAACATGAACATAAATGTTAGAATATGATCAGTATGTTATTCTAATGTTGATCTAGCTTACTTAGTCTATTACAGCCAACAAACAACCTAACTAACAACATTCAACACACTTAAATGTCATTTAGTGTGATAGTGTAACTGTTAGAGCAAGTGAAACAGCGCTGCGATACCTCAAGTTTAATTTGTCTAATAAACTGACCTGTGTGAGTATTAATTCAGCACTTGCGTGTGGTTCGGTAGAATGAAATGTCCTTATTCCCTTATATCCGCGGGACTCGCGTTGCATGTGGCGCTGGTATACGTCTAGCAATCGCGCCCTGCTTCATACCACAGTCATGTTAAAAACATCAGTGTATTCACTCATCCATAAAAGATCCATCAGCTTGACGACAAGACCCATAATTCAGCTTAATGTGGAATATACGTCATTATACGCCTTTGTTAAGACTTTGTTACTGTAAGACGTTAGCGACCCCTGGTGGCAAAAAGTCCTGCATATTGTACCTTTAAATATGGGATGTACTTTATGTAGTTTTTCGCTCTATTTTTGTGTACCGTTCCACGCCTACCAACTCATTGATTTTTTTTTAAAACGTTTAGTTTTGATATAAGAGTTTTGATTGGAAGCTGTATAGTTTGTCACGGGTTGGGTTTGTTCCAGGTGTTGTCTGAGCCCTGGAGGTTGTCCACCAGTCAGACTCCTCTCCAACAGGTCGATCTGTTTGATTTAAAGAAACATCCAGAATTTGTCACCAGCGGAGGTGGATTTGGACCGGTAAGTTCAAGCAGAACCTGGAACATTTTCCTGGATCAACATCTTTGTTTCATTCCAACCAACCAATCAGATTTGAGGGACAAGGTTACGGTTTGTCAAGTTTAGGCTTAAAACCAGGGTTAGGTGCTTCTACATCAGTGTTATTCAGCTGTCATTTCCCTCTGATTTTAGGGATATGTTGTAGGTAGAGTTAGGATATGATTAGGACAAAAATTTCGGACAGGAATGTTGTTCCAGAATCAGCAAAATATGTTGACCCAGGAACAAAATCAGGATGTTCCTAAGTTCAACATCTTGTTTCTAACACTGTGTCCTACTTGGATATGATGCAACCAGGGCTTGACAGTAACTTTTTTGCGCACTAGCCAATGTGGCTAGTGGTTTTTCAAAATTACTAGCCACGCAGCATTTTTACTAGCCACATTTTTGTTGTTGGAAAATTACGTTTTATATGATTAAAATTGACAATGGGGCTTAAAACTTGAAACTAAAATGTACTAATATCATTAGCTCTGATAAGGTTGTGTGTACAGTTTTGCATCAGGTTTTTTTTATAAGTAAATACTGTAATAATTATCTGCATTAGAAACAATGAGCAAAGAATAAATGATTTTTTCTACGAAAAATCCACTAAGGCAACATGATTAAATCTTTATATAGGCCTATGATCGTTTTGGAGACTTTGGATTGTTTGTTTTGCATCTGCATATCCTCAGAGCTCTGACTGGTTTAATAGTCATCATGAAGCTCTCTGAGTAACTGGACTGGAGATATGTCCACCTGAAAGTATAGGCCTACAGGTCTTTATTTTCCAGATTATTCCCACAAACGCCTCTCCTGCTTTCTTTCATGGCATGATTAATTTATTAAAACATAGAATTAACTCTGGAAATATAGTTGTGATACGTGACATAAGGGCAGCCCTATTAGTAGTTACACCGTGTCCCTTAATCATGAAGATAATTTTTTCTTTATCTCAGCTCTGCCTATTCTCTTTATCTCATTCTCCAGCGCCTTTTTTTTACGCACTGCTCGGCCACGCACACTCACGCACTGACTGAACGCTGTGTTGATGTGTGTGTGCATGCGACCAGTCGCGTGTGATGACAGAGATCATACGTACCATCAGGTTAAAATCAGGCGGGAGGCTGACGGTATACAGGTCTGAGGAACTGTGGCTGCCCTGTGACAGATTCAACTTTATCGTTTGACAAAAGTCTGGATGTCATATTTGGCGCGCGCACCCTCGCGCACTGCAGGAGAGCGTGACGCGCCGGTGGTCTGGATTCTCCTGCTATTAAAAAAGATCGCTATATCATCGCTGCTGCTGGTTAAGTTGATAATTAAGGGCAGACTAAAACAGCCCTCAGTCCGACGGCCAGTCCGCGTGTTTTGTTATTTCAGATGCCTTTTTGACATGACTACAATTTTTCAACACGCCAAAATGGCTAGTGGGAGTGACTGTGTTACCCGCCACGGGTGAAATCCACCCGCATTTGGCGGGTTGGCGGGTGTTAATGTCAAGCCCTGGATGCAACTGCTGGTATGCATCACTGTTTTAAATTTTGGGGTTGGTATGATTTTGGTATGATTGCTCAAATTGTGATTAATTTGATCAAAAGTACAGTAAAAACATTAATATTGAGAAATCTTATTACAGTTTAACATATCTGTTTTAGTATATGTAATTTATTCCTCTTCTGCTCACCAAGGCTGCATTTATTTGATCCAAAATACAGTAAAAACACTAATATTCTGAAATATTATTATAATTCAAAAGAACTGTTTTCTATTTGAATATCTATTAAAATTGTATTCATTCCTGTGATCAGGGGCCTCATTTATAAACGTTGCGTACACACAAAACAGGCCCTGAAAGATGTGTACGCTACTTCCGACGCATAAGTTGTGATTTATAAAAACAAACTTGACGGGAAAATGTGCGCACCTGCACGCAAACTCTGACCCATGCGTGAATGATTTAAACTATGTTTTACTTCTGATATAAACATCAGATTAAATACGCCATTCTCATGAATGGTGTTAAACACTTAAACTAGCCATGAAATCATTACTGAGAAGTCACAAAAAAAATTATATTCAATATATATATATGTTGTGGATGCAATGCTTTTCAGCACTTTTCCTCTGGCGTGCTGTGTTTTAATGTTTTAACTACAGAGATAATTGCTTATCATGATAATAGCAGATTGTCTGAGAAAATATTTTCGTGCAAATAATGCAAAACAAGGTCTATCTGTTTCATTAAAAAATATAAAAATACTATTTGGCCAGTGGAAAAGATTGAGAAAAACTTTCTCTGAAATGTATTTTACACGATTTGATTTATTTATTCAAAAACAAATCAAGGATAGGCTACTAAATGATTTTTATTAATGTAATGTGACGGCACATCCGTATTTCATATTTTCGTAATATCTTGTACCGTTAAACATGTCATCACGTGGATGAATAATCATATGCAAATGATATGCAGATGAGGATATGCATAGTAAAACTAGGCGTTGTAAGCTCCATATATGGTTATTTCGGGGTGGAGACGCATGTGCGCATAATCTTCCGCTGACTGGGATTTATAAAGTGAATTCTGCGCAGGTTCTGGCGTACGCACGGTTTTATAAGTCTGAATTTTTTTTGCGTACGCCATTTTTGGCTTTCGGGCTCACGTACACTTTTAGTAAGTATCCTACGCACAGTTTTATAAATGAGGCCCCAGAGCTGAATTTTCTGCATCATTACTCCAGTGTTCAGAGTCACATGATCCTTCAGAAATCATTCTAACATGCTGATTTGCTGCTCAAGAATCATATCTCATTATTATCAATCTTTAAAAAAGTTGTGCTGCCTCATTTTTTGGTGAAAATTTCTTTTCTGTTACTTTTGATCAATTTAATGCATCCTTGGTGAATAAAACTATCGATTTATTTTTTAAGAAAACTTACTGACTCCAACCTTTTGAACGGTAATATATATATATTAGGCAGCATTTTAGGCTTTTGACTTTTTTACGGAACTTAATAACATGTTTTCAGGGTTTATAAAGAAAAAAGTGTTTATTACATATTTTAATTTATTTTCGTTTAGCAGTATGTGACCAATATGTGTTTTGTTTAGGTTGCTGATGATGGTTATGGTGTATCATATATTATTCTTGGAGAAGACCTCATCAACTTCCACATATCCAGCAAACACTCTAGCCCAGAGACTGTGAGTTTACTTTATCTCAAATATAATACTACAGTATATAATATCATATAAATATAATCATTAGTAATTTGTAATGTAATTAGTGCTGTCAAATCGATTAATCACATCTAACATAAAAGTTTGTTTCATATAATATGTAAAAGTTTGCGTTTATATTATATATATATATATATATATATATATATATATATATATATATATATATATATATATATATATATATATATATATACAGTATATACGTATTTTACATACACCTATATATTATATAAACACAAACTTTTATGTTAGATGCGATTAATCACGATAATATATTCATCTCTTTCACTTTTCCTTGTTATTTTTAGGATTCTCACCGCTTTGGAAGTAACATTAAACAGGCGATGCTTGAAATCCTGGAGCTTTTCCAGTTTGACAAAAAAGCTAAAGACAAGTGATCTATCTCTTCTTGTCGTCTCATCTCTGAAAAAGGGAAATCATTTTAAAATATTTGAAACAGAGGGCTGATCCTCCTTAGGCATGTACGGAGTCATTGTTGGTTTTAATTTAAATTATAATTCAAAGAATGGTAATTTAAATAGGATGGAGCATGTTATCTGGGCATTTGGTTAAATTGCATTGTATTGTTTTCGAGTGTAAATGACAAGAAATACATTGTGGTTGGGAGTTATATCACAAATTGTATGGGATATTTTTGTTTGTTCTGGGATGTATTCATACACAGTTGCCTTAATCTCTGGGATGGATGTGAATGTGCTTGAAGATCCAGCAGAGAGCTGTTGCCTTTCTGTGCTGCTGTACATTCAGATTTTTGCTCTTGTGTTCAAACATTGAACTAGTTTTTTTTTTTTTTTCAGATGAATTTCTCAGGTTTACAACTAATTTATTCACTTTGTTGTGAGTTGAATTGTTTCTGAAGTAACACTGTGGCAGGTTACAGGGAAGATATACAGGGAAGACAGGCCAAATATTTCAATAATATAGGGCAACAAAACATATTTTTCTGTCACTTGTGTTTTTGTATTTGCACATGCTCAAAAATAACTTATTTATAGGACTCACAACACTCAAACCACACTCCACAAAACTGAAGAATGTAGCTTGCTGTATGTTCACACTACGTTTTATTTTTCATTCTGCACTTGTGTGCACTAACAAAGCCAAATGAGAAGAAACTAAGATATAATTTTCAAGTACGGTATATATGTTGTTTCTCAATGACAGAAACGTGTGCTATTTATTTATCGGTTCCTCATCAAAAAAAAATTAAAGTGTGCTTATGGATGTATTGAAAAAGAATTATTGTTGACTGTATAAGTACATGGTTGCAAAAAATTAATATGTTTTAAAAGGAAAATGTCACTAGATGTGTTGTGCAATGTATCAAATATATTTTTATCACATTTTCCACAATAGACCTCATGTTTGCAGCAAAGGTGTGATATACTGTAGGAACTGTTTGGCATTGTAACTGTAATCTTTAACACAGTTAAACACAATAAAAGTTGACTTTTAAGACTGTGCGATTTGAATGTTTGCTTTATATGTGATTGGATTATGTAAAGTGTGAAAGTATATTTTACTTAAATGTTTTATTATTAAAAAAATGTTTTTTAATAGGTTTTATAAATAATAATAATGTGTTTAAAGATAGGAAAAAGGGTTTTTTTCACATTGTAATGTGGCTTCATGTAGCGTGGTTTTAAAATAAAACAAATACATATGAATATATATTTATTCAAGAAATATTACAAATGCAAAAAGAAACTCTGCTCGACTTAGCCGTCTTTGATGCCACCATTAGATGGCGATATAAACTAGTGATATGACAGTCTGAAATAGGACAGTAGTTAGGTCTTGTTTTTTAAATTAAAAAGACACTCAGATGTCACACGACTCACACCTATAAACTAATTAAAATTATGATTTGTCTAAAAATAGCGTTTCGGTGTAGGTTAACCTGTTAAGCTTCACCCCCAATTTTGAAAAATCCCCAGAAATGGCATACCCAAACTGAAACAGATACAGTTCATGAACCATTTGTTCTAAAAGCACAAGTATGATCTCATTTGAAAGCTGACACCTGGCAGTTTATTGCAAATGTAGAATTATCTACATTTGTATAATAAATGTAATTATCGTCATTATGAAAAATAAATGTTATAAAATAAATAGCTTCAAAGTTTTGTCAAGTTATTAGAAATTTATTTTTATGAAATATTTTCATGAAAATAAAATTGAAGTTGGCCCTGTAGCAATCTAGAAATGCACTGCAGCTAAAGCCACATGTCTGACCGTGTTATATTTTAAATCTGAAGATATGTCTAAAACTCTTTATTTAGTTAAATGTTTTTCAAGATCATGTCAAACGACTTTATTTTGATTAGACTCTAAAAAGCAAACTGATGTTTATTGTCATTTTCTAAGCATCTATTCAGTCTATTTTCTCTATTGTGTTTTGGTCTAAACGATCTCCATTCAGTGCCAGTCTCCCCTGCACACATTCACACCTCTCCAGCCTCTGGTTATTGCTCTAAATATGCTTTCTTTTGTCTGCATTATAATTACTAACGACTGGCTATTCACACTGTTTCAACCCCTAATCACAAGTCGAGTGTTTTAAATAACCTTCTGTGCTCTGATTTGGCTTCAGATAAAAAAAAATCGGACAGAAAATATAGTAATTTATAGTATTCTTCACGATGATAAAGTCTATATCGATTAGCATTACATTATAAATAGAATCTATTATTATGAAAATACCTGACATGGCTCGAAGAACACAGGTAAACCAAATATCATTGCAATCATGTTTATTGTCTTCAAAACAACTTTATCTGCATGTTACAGCGATCTCTGTTAGTGTTTACGTCGTGATGGACTTCCTGAAATGTCACATGATATGATTCTTCTTCGTGTTCCAAATTTGGACTGCATATGTGCACAGGGCGCCCTCAGGCTGCCAGTATGTATTGAAAACACAGTACATCAGAGTCTCCAGCGCTCATAATGATTAAATCGACGCATTTGGGTAGATATTCAATAAATATGATTCCTGTCTATATAAATCTGATGTAAACCTATGAGAATCTATCAATATTTCTCCAAATCTGTACACTTTTGAGCTAAAAGCCCTGATGGACGTTGTTTTGTCAAGCTCTGTCGTGACGATCTCACTGGAGTTTTTTTCTGAATGGAAGCGGCTGACGCTCATAATTCATATCAAAGGTATCGACTCATTTTTTGATTACATAACTCCAGACACAAATTAAGACATAACTGTCACTATAACATTCTCAGAATACAATAGTGGTCAAATACTAAACCTTCAGTCTTATATCTTTTTAATGATGTATAGTTTATCAAGGTATTAACATTGAATCTGATAGTAACTTTGAACGATTTAAAAAAAAAAAAAAACGCTCAGAGCGCCCTCGCTCTGGCGAAGGTTAACAGGTTAAGCTGGACAGCAGCTTTGACATGCTGTACTGCATACAGGGAAAGACGGATTGAAAAGAAGAAATGTCAAGCTTAGTTCTAATATTAACTTTTCCATACAATATGTGTGTTATTTGAGGTGTAAAATTGTCTAAATTGTAATTTTTATTAGTATGACTACTTTTCTATGCGGCAGAACATTCATAATATGAAGTTCATATTATAGCCTATGTGAGTGGATCGTTGATAATAATCCCATAGTTTCTGGTATCCTTGCGCTGCCAACACTTGAAAGCAAAGCAGTATTTTTAGTAGGCTAGGATTAGCTCACTTTTAAAAAAACTTTTGCTGATAATTTACTCACCCCCATGTCATCCAAGATGTCCATGTCTTTCTTTCTTCAGTCGAAAAGAAATTAAGGTTTTTGATGAAAACATTCTAGGATTTTTCTCCATGTAGCCTAATCTAATACACTGGGTGCCAAAGGGTTCAAGGTCCAAATGACAGTTTCAGTGCAGCTTCGAATTACTTTAAACGACACCAGATGATGCATAAGGGTCTTATCTTGAGAAACGATCGGTCGATTTCTAAAATAAATAAATAAATAAAAAAGTAAATTTATGCCTTGCTCTGTTCCGTGATGCTTGGTCGTCACTCTCCTGTTCGAACTCGTTCGTCAAAATGAACGAGTCTTTTTTCGAGTAATTTCGTTCATTCTGTTTGTTGAATGAACGAAACTACTCGAAAAAAGATTCGTTCATTTTGACGAACGAGTTCGAACAGGAGAGTGACGACCACGTCACGTTTTTTATGTATTTATTTTAGAAATCGACCGATCGTTTCTCAAGATAAGACCCTTATGCATCATCTGGTGTCGTTTATAGTCATTTGAAGCTGCACTGAAACTGTCATTTGGACCTTGAACCCTTTGGCACCCAGTGTATTAGATTACATGGAGAAAAATCCTAGAATGTTTTCATCAAAAACCTTAATTTCTTTTCGACTGAAGAAAGAAAGACATGGACATCTTGGATGACATGGGGCTGAGTAAATTATCAGCAAAAGTTTTTTCAAAAGTTAACTAATCCTTTAAGAGTTAAAATAAGCCTCGGCCTCGCCTCACTGTGTTCGTCCTCCTTCACTTTTGCCAGTGTGGAATCCTCGACTTGCACTCAGTCAGACGATTATTCATAAACTGCTGAAAGGTAAGCGCTACCAGGCTAACGCTGATAATTGTGACAATGAGTAGAATGTGAATTTAGTTGAATGAGGACATCCCATATTTTATATCAAAGAATGCTGTTTTATTAACAAAGGTCGGGAGGAGCACGTTCAGATAATTAACACGGGTGGAGAGCACTCAGCAATCAATGACTAAAACGTGTATAGACTCATGTACGCGTTCCAGGCAACTGTAACCCGTGTTTTTTCAACTTAACTGGGAGTACATCGATCTATTGAATTCACGGGTGGGAAGTCACGGGTTTGACTGCCGTTCCAGTGCACTTTCACGGGTATAAGGTTGGAAAAACACGGGTTACAGGTTGCCTGGAACGATGTACTCCCATTTACGAGTTGGAAAAACACGGGTTACAGGTTGCCTGGAACGCGGCATCAGTCTCACCTCATTTCATTGACAACTCAGCAGTCTCACCTCATTTCATTGACAGTTTAGCAGCGTCCCTTCTCCACTCTTCTAGTCCTAAATCACTTTACATACAGGGGGGAGTACCTTACGCTGGGTTCGGGCCGAATCCGAGCGTAGCCCTCCCCCGGAAAGCACGCCAAATATGCATTAAAGTTTACTCCCTTTAATTGTATGTAAGTGAACTTGTGAAATGCTTACTTCTCTCTTAACCTGGCATCGTTTATAGCTTAATTTAGTCATCATCGATGAAGAACTAATTAAATAATCTGAAGCACATGCTGACATTAAAGTTTGTTACACTATATGAATAAAAAAAATGAATAAAATGAATGATAAAAAGTCATAGATATTCCAGATATCCGTCAACAGATATTAATGTTTTGGCGGTCCTCAGTCACCCCTAGGAATTTTAAAGTAGGCCTACTTGGGAAACATTTTTGGGGGTCCCTCGCAAAATCTTTTGTGTTCTGCTGGGAAACTTGCAAAGAGGTCAACAGGTTTTTGCAAGAGAACTCAAAGTTTCTCAGTGGGAACGACAAATAATTTGAGAGAGAACGCAAAAGTATCAACTTTTCCTCCTCTCATATTTTTTTTCCCACCACCATGTCCCTTTAGGGGCTCCGTAAAACCCTGTGTACGGGCCAGGCTATTGTTGAAGGTTTTACAGGCACTGTACACAGTGCATGAAGTATTAAATGAAATGTGTTTCTGTTGATAAAGCGGCAAGTTTCACACTTGAAGATTTTAAGCCCGATATTGGGCACGATTTGCAACCCACAACAACCTGGGGCTGTGGCCTGATTCAAGGCTTCTCACAACTGACTTTTTGTCCAAAAAAAATTCTCAGTTGTGTGGTGACATTACAATTATTTTACTGCTCCCGATTGCGTCAGAGCCCGCACGATCCCAATAACCTCTTGATTGGGCTGGCTTCCTCTGACTTGATACCCACGATAGCCAATGAGAGCGAGCAAACCTCACCAACCGGATGTTGCCTACTTCTATAGCTGAAACTGAAGCCCCTTTCACACAGAGATTCAGGAAAATACACGGATAAAGTGACCTGGGATTTGACCAGGGTTCATTTGATTTTGGTTCATTCACACTGCCAGTGATTTTCCGGAATCAGAGAGTGTGTTTACACACAACCCGTAAAAATCCCGTAAAGACACGTGACATCAATGTGACATGTAATGTCTCAAGTTTGCTTATATAAATTTGACCAAACAAGGTGTAATGTATGCAATTAATTACACAAATATCATTCTATCACATAAAATGCAAGTCTTGTTATATTTTGATATATGACCAACCATTGTACATTTTGGGGCAGTATCTTGCCTCCTAGATTGCCGATATTGTATAAGTGTGTTTCTTCAGTTATGGACACTTTTGTGGATTTTATAAATGAGGTCTCTAAAACACATGCTCAGTAGTTGGCATATACATGCAACAGCAAACTATGTGGGCTAAACTTAGTCAATAAACGCATTTTGTGACAAAGCAATGATAAATTACACTAAGACATTTTACAAAAGGAAACATTGTATAATGATACCTGTTGTTAGCATTTTTTAGGTTGTTATTGTATAAGTGTGTTTGTCATGTGAACACCTTTGCTATGTAAGTGATAATCATAGCTGAATGCGCTCCACGGAGGCTGATTTTGATGCCATAGAGCATGTTCGATGTGGTCGAGAGTGAACAGGCATGGCAGCTGTTTCAATAGTAATGGTACAGTGAGTGCATCCAATGACGGTTGGCAAGGTGTATGATTAACATCCAAGTACACCCCCAAAAGCCAGCACCAATATGACAGTTCAACATCCTGGTGAGAGCGACAGTCAGGAGAGGAGGGAGGAGGCAGGGAGAGAGGAGAAAAAAAGAGGTATATAGTGGAGGCTTCCCTCTTTCTTTAGAGTTGCCAAAAAACACCTTCTAGAGAGCAACTCTTCCACATACATTTTATGTTACACTATATTGCTAAAAGTATTGGGACACCCCTCCAAATCATTAAATTCAGGTGTTCCAATCACTTCCATGGTCACAGTTGTATAAAATCAAGCACCTAGGCATGCTGACTGCTTCTAGAAACATTTGTCAAGTCAAGTCAAGTCACCTTTATTTATATAGCGCTTTTTACAATACAAATTGTTTCAAAGCAGCTTCACAGAGATAACAGGAAAATAATGTTATAATAGTATTGTTAAATTCAAAATTAAATGTTAAATGTCCCCAACTAAGCAAGCCAAAAGCCAATGGCGACAAAGACGAAGAGAGGCGAAAAAGGCAACAGTGGCAAGGAACCAAAACTCCATCAGGTGACAGAATGGAGAAAAAAAAACCTTGGGAGAACCCAGGCTCAGTCGGGGGGCCAGTCCTCCTTTGGCCAACGAACGAACAGTGAATGATTATGATTTAGGCAGCATAATGTCAGGAGTCAGATGTGATCAGAACTTTCACGATATTTATCCAGTTCATCTGGTTGGGGTCGGAGTCATCACGTCGGTGTGGAGATCAGTGTGTTGAGGTGTCCATGAGGCCTTCAGTGTTGATGAGGCTGGCACTTCAGGGATGCGTTGTCGTCGTGTCCAGGTGATGGTCCTTCCTCAGATCTGGATATGGCCTGGATCCGGCGGTTTGCTGTAAACCTCGGGATAAACAGAGAGACTAATATTAGCGTAGACGCCATCCTTCCCATGATGTACAAAGTACATCAGGAATCATGGGAAGTGTTCCCGGTTCCGGCTGATCTAAACTACGCAGCCTAACATTGAATTATAGAAGTCTATAGTGTGCTATGTGTATGCTAAGCCAAAGAGATTTGCTTTTTAGCCTAGTTTTAAACTGACAGACTGTGTCTGCTTCCCGGACCATGTTAGGAAGATTGTTCCAAAGTTTTGGTGCTAAATAGGAAAAGGATCTACCACCAGCAGTCGATTTTGATATTCTAGGTATTATCAAGTATTATCTGGCCAGAATTTTGAGATCGCAATAGACGTGAAGGACTATAACGCGTTAAGAGCTCGCTCAAGTACTGGGGAGCTAAACCATTTAGTGCTTTGTAAGTAATCAGCAATATTTTAAAATTTATACGATGTTTAATAGGCAGCCAATGCAGTGTTGACAGAACCGGGCTAATATGGTCATACTTCCTGGTTCTGGGAAGAACTCTAGCTGCTTCGTTTTGAACTAGCTGTAGTTTGTTTATTAAGTGTGCAGGGCAACCACCCAGTAGAGCATTACAATAATCTAGCCTTGAGGTCATGAACGCATGAACTAATTGTTCCGCATTTGTCAGTGAGAGCATATGACGTAATTTAGATATATTTTTAAGATGGAAAAATGCGGTTTTACAGATACTAGACACGTGACTTTCAAATGAAAGATTTGTGAAAGAATGGGTCGCTCTCAGGAGCTCAGTGAATTCAAGCGTGGACTCTAGAGCAGTGGAGACGTCTTATCTGGAGTCACGAATCACACTTCTCTGTCTGGCAATCCGATGGACGAGTCTGGGTTTGCCGCTTGCCAGGAGAACGGGACTTGCCTGACTGCATTGTGCCAAGTGTAAAGTTTGGTGGAGGGGGATTATGGTGTGGGGTTGTTTTTCAGGGGTGGGTCTTGGCCGATTAGTTCCAGTGAAAGGAACTCTTAATGCTTCAGCATACCAAGACATTTTGGACAATTTCATGCTCCCAACTTTGTGGGAACAGTTTGCTGCACACCAGTGCACAAAGCAAGGTCAATAAAGACATGGAAGTGTGAGTTTGGTGTGGAGGAACTCGACTGGCCTGCACAGAGTCCTGACCTCAACCCGATAAAACACCTTTGGGATGAATAAGAGAGGAGACTGCGAGACAAGCCTTCTCATCCAACATCAGTGCCGGACCTCACAAATGTGCTTCTAGAAGAATGGTCAAAAATTCCCATAAACACACTCCTAAACCTTGTGGAAATCCTTTCCCTGAAGAGTTAAAGCTGTTATAGCTGCAAAAGGGTGGCCAACTCCATATTAAACCCTACAGATTAAGAATGGGATGTCATTAAAGTTCATGTGCATGTAAAGGCAGACGTCTCAAAACTTTTGACAATATAGTGTATTTCATCTTTTAATAGACTACATCTTCAGCTGCTACACTATGGGCAACCAGCTGGGGCAAGCTGGTTTTGGCGTGGTGATCTTAAAGCATGTATATGTGAAACCTGATCTAGAAAGCACATTTTTGTGTTATCTCATCCTTCTGATGTCATTTTAAAGTCTCCTAGTGTAGTCTCCAAGTTGATTGCTTGTTTTGCTGATCAGATGGCCCTAAAATACATCACGAAGACCAAAGACATGGAATGTGTTCCTGGTAAGTAGACTGGACTATCCAAAAAATATAAAACATCTCATAATAACAATCACAGACCTTTTTTTTCTTTTTCGTTTACAATTACCAAAGAGGTCTAAGACTGGGATGAATCCCAATTTGAGAAACCACCTCTATCTAACCATGATAAAAGTTAGATGCCTGATCACCCCAAACCCCTGCCCTAGAAGATCACCCTCACGACACTGGCAAATAAAGGCCCAGGCATGCCAGAGATCATCTCGCTGCTGGACTGGCAGGACCAACCTATAATTTTGCATAATAGGTGCCCTTTAAAGCTGTTTTAATTAAGCTGGTTATTAAGCATGTTATTTGTTTCTCCAGTAGATGGCGTCTCTTGAACATGTAATATGTTCATATTTAATCGCAGTCTGTGGAGGGCTTTTTGGTGTGAAATCTCGACTAAATTATGTTTTTGATCTGTAAAATAACTGCAGGGCCATAAATTTATCTATGTTTGTCAACTGTAGCCTACATATAGAATGCCCACTTTGACCACAGCTTTGGTGTGACAAACAGAAATATGGTTATAATATATGTGCTTTTTTCCAATGCTTTAAATGTTTTATGTACCAAACTATATAATATGTTGAAATATGTTAGTAGGTTAGTATATTTTCATAATGTACTGTATCATTTTACACAGCTGCAATATAAATTAGTAGTTTAGTATATTTTTTGTATACACATATTGCACAACATATAGGCTATCAGTGATATCAAAGTGACATCTTAATATTTATATATTTTTGTCACACTTTATATGTCTTATGTTTTTCCACATTGTTTCCACTAATCTTTGGAAATCCTTTATTAGGACCAAAATCATTGGTTGTTCTGGAAATTACATCACAACTGTAGATACACATTTTTTTTTTTTATTCAAGTTGATTCAAGATAGTAAAACTTATATTAAACCCAGAACATTCTTTTAACAGTGAATAAAAAGGCAAGACTCAAGTAGGCCTACATAATATTCCCAGTCAAATTTCCTGCAAGATTGCTGCTTCTCATTTGTCAATATATGGAAGCATTCAAGTAAAGGGAACTGCATAAAAGGTAATTTCCTAAACGTGTACCGGTAGTCCTAATAGTATCCTGCATCCTATTTCTAATGCATAGAAAGTTGTATCACCCTGCTAGCGGTGGGTCTGAAAGGATCTTGTTGGTCCTCAGAAACTGTATATCAGTCTCCATTGCAAGGTGACAAATATCTCAAAAGTGCAAAACAGGAAGCACACACATTTTCTCTACAGTGTTACTCCCAGTGAAGACATTCAATAACCCATTTCCACAGCAGCTTATATTTCGGGGATTACGTTCTTGTCTGCCAAGACCATCAACACTTTCAACCTAAATATGAGAGATGTTTATAGGTATAGGAGACTATTCTTAAAGTTGCATTCAGTGTCTTATTTGTTAAGTTTTAATAAAAGTCATCTGAATCATACAGGCGTAATACATTTCAATAAAAAGTCCTCACTGCTGCGTTAATTTTAGTTTGTCATTGACTAAGCTAATTATAGCCTAACACAAAGTAATGTATTCACTTTTTAATGAAAATATGAAAACATTTACTAGATTAGCTGTAAATGTGCTGTGGGAAACGCATAATCAGAGTCTGTGAAAAGGGTCATTATTGATCGCTTTTTAAGACTAGTACTCTCAGTGTAGTTTACATAAAACTCAAGAGACGATGTTGAATCACGTTGATAGATGGCAGTATGGGGCGTTTACCATTCATTGTGGTACAGGTACAGCTAAGGTAGTTAAAATACACCAACCATCAGCGATGCTAACGCCATGCCAAAATACGACTGAAAGCACGCTTAATCTGCAACCTCAAAAAATGTTTTGTTTATGGCATTCTGTTATTCAAAGCACAGAAAGTTCTCCAAACCGCATCTCAACTATTATCAGACGCCACACACTTTTCACACTAGTTAAAAAAACTTTTCATACGAAACTGTTTCACTTTAACAGACTATTCAAACCTAAAAGTGCATCAGCCCACAATTTCACAACTATTGTAATTTGTGTGCAGCTGTGGAGTCATTTGTATAGTTAGCTGTATGATGTGACTTTTATCTGATGAACTCGTAGGCTTCATGCGTGAAACACCAGCAGAGCAAATTTTAGAGAGTACATAAACCTTCTCACACAAATTTGTCTCTTTTTTTACCTATGCCTTGAATTGAATAGGAAGGGCCCCCTGAATGTGTTTTCCATATGATTCCGTTTGCATGCTCCTACTATAAATAATTTATATTGGGTTTAAGTGGAATTAGTGCAGGTTTTCATCTGATACTGTGAGTGTGGATGCTTACTTGAATATCCATGTGTTTATTGAAGGGTCAGATGGTGGGAATTCCACACCTCTAAATTGGTGTATTTCTATTTGCATGGAATTCTATACATACTGTAAACCACCATACTCGGTTACTAATGTAACCTCGGTTATCTCTAGAGAGGGAACGAGAACTGCGTAATATCTTATGCTATTGGGAAAACCTCTTTTCCACGAGATATTGAAGCCAAAAATTATCCTTAATTTTGAATCAATGCAAAACGCTTTGCAGCAGCATGCAGACATAGGCAAGATGGCTTGCGTGCCTATTGGCTGTCCTGATGCAACAGCAGCAGCCTATCGAGAGAGGCCCTGCGTGACGTCTTACCCAATGGTAGCGATTCGCGCCCATTTCGTCACGTCCCGCCAGAAAGGGCGTGGCCCCGTTCCTATAAATATAGCTCGACAGGCTGATACAAACTGGTTTTCATCGCCGAAGCGAACCAGAGCGTGTTGTACCACGGCAAGATACGCAGTACTCCTTCCCTCTCTAGAGAGAACCGAGGTTACGTTAGTAACCGAGTACGTTCTCTTATGAGAGTATCTCTCGTACTGCGTAATATCTTTTGCTATGGGGAACACAGTGTAACACGCCATGCGTACTGGGATCCAACACCAAAGTCCCAAGAGCCGAAGCCCGGGGTTCATATAGTGCATAATCACCACAGACTCACAGAGAGTGAAGGAAGAGAGGCTAGAAGCGTCATTCCTTATAAAGTAGCATCCCGCGGGAGCTAATTATATTAATAGTGCACCACAGCGATGCATAGGCAAAACTCAGCATCTGGGCCGGCGCAGCACTGAATTCTAAACCGACAGAAGCTTGGCTTGTAAGGCGGGAACCTCTAGGTTATAAAACCTTATAAATGTAGACGGCGAGGCCCAGCCTGCCGCCGTACAGATATCTTGCAAGGTAATCCCACTAGACCATGCCCACTACGAGGCCACGGCTCTCGTGGAGTGCGCTCTGACACCCAAGGAACACTGCAGGCCCTTAGAAGTATAAGCCAGTGCTATGGCGTCGACTATCCATCTGGATAGGCTCTGTTTTGATGCGGCTAGTCCCTTAGAACGTCCGCCGAATAAAACAAAGAGCTGCTCAGTCTGTCTAAAAACAAACGAGCGGGACACATAAGCTCTTAGTGCCCTGACGGGGCAAAGGAGACTCACATCCTCCTCCTCATCGTGAACCGGAAGGGCGGACAGGGAAATAACCTGGGCCCTGACCGGTGTGCTGAGGGATTTTGGCACATACCCGTGCCTTTTGAGTATGATCTTAGAGTCATTAGGCCCAAACTCCATACAAGACACGCTCACAGAGAGCGCTTGTAAGTCCCCTACGCGCTTCACTGAAGCGAGAGCCATAAGAAACACAAAAAGACAGATGTTTCATGTCTGACAGATGTATTGGCTCGAATGGGGCATCTTTCATGGCTTCCACGACCGTAGAAAGGTCCCACATCGGGACTGACGGGGGTCTGGGAGGGTTCAGCCTCCAAGCTCCTCTGAGGAGTCGCACGACTAGGTCGTTTTTTCCCCAATGACTGGCCGGGCATGGGTTTCGCGAACGTTGCTATGGCCGCCACGTATACTTTGAGCGTGGATGGGGTTCTGCCCTTATCCAGCAGCTCTTGAAGGAAGGAAAGCACTTCCGTAACCCCGCAGTCTACGGGTGAAAAGCCCCGAGCTTGACACCAGGTGGAGAACACGGACCACTTCGAGGAATAGAGCCGTCTGGTAGACTGGGCCCTAGCCTGCGTGATCGTGTTTAACACTCCCTCCGGGAGATTAGCGGGTACCTGTTGATGGCCCATGCATGTAGGGACCACAGTTCCAGGCGAGGATGCCAGATCGAGCCCTTTGCCTGAGAGAGGAGGTCTCTCCTCAACGGTATAGGCCACGGGGCAGTGCTGGTCAGCTGCATCAGGACTGGGAACCAAGTCTGGTTCGTCCAGAGCGGAGCTACAAGCAGCACTGGGCATCATGTTCCCTGATTCGTTCCAACACTTGGGGCAGGAGTGAGACAGGGGGAAAAACATAAAGGGGGCAGCGGGGCCAGATGTGGGCCAGCGCATCCTTGCTTTTCGAGAAAAATTCGGGCAGTGAGCGTTTTCGTGGGACACGAACAGGTCCACCTGTGCTCTGCCGAACGTTTTCCACAGCAGTTGGATCGTCTGTGGGTGTAGCGACCATTCTCCTGCTGGGACCTTGTTTCTGGACAGTCTGTCTGGTCCCAGATTCAGGTGACCAGGCACATGCGCCGCTTTCAGTGAAAGCAGGTTGTGCAGAGCCCAGACCAGGAGGCATTCCGTCAGTCTGTAAAGGTTTCGGGATTTGATGCCGCCCTGGTGATTTATGTATGCCACCACTGACATATTGTCCGACCGGACCAAGACGTGGTGACCTCTTATCTGGGGACAGAAGCGACGTAGCGCGTTGTCGATTGCCATCATTTCCAGACAGTTTATGTGTTGGAGCCTTTCCCGTTCTGACCACTGGCCGAAGAACGGTCTGCCCTCAAGCAGCGCTCCCCATCCCGAGGTGGAGGCGTCCGTGGACACCACTTTCACACTCGAGGAAGTCCCCAGGCTCACACCTGACTGATACCAATCAGTTATTTTCCAAGGTTCCAAAGCTGAGACGCATTCTAGCTCGATCCTGAGGCGAAACAGAACAGTGGTCCATGCTCGGGGCGGAGCACGGGCTCTCAGCCACAACTGCAGCGGGCACATGCGAAGCAGACCCAGCTGGAGTACAGAGGCTGCCGAGGCCATGAGGCCCAGCATTTTCTGAAACCTTTTGAGCGTGACTATAGAGCCACAGCGGAAGGATTTCGCGGCGCGCTGAACGTTCTGTACGCGCTCTGGCGACAGACGCGCTGTCATGGATAGCGAGTCCAGCACTGTTCTCAGAAAAGAAATTTTCTGACGGGGAGACAGCGAGCTTTTCACCCGAATGACTGTGAGACCCAGATTCTCGAGATGCTCGAGTAACGTGGTCCTGTGTTCTATGAGCTCTAAATGAGATCGAGCTAGAATCAGCCAATCGTCCAGGTAGTTCAAAACTCGCATGCGCCGAAGTCTCAGGGGTGCGAGAGCCGCGTCCATGCACTTCGTAAATGTACGAGGTGCCAGAGACAGGCCGAACAGTAGGGCTGTGTATTGGTATGCCTGGCCCTCGAAGGCGAATCTAAAGAATCGCCTGTGACGTGACACCACCTGTATTTGGAAATAGGCGTCTTTCAGATCTGATTTTCCTGGTCATGAGCATTCTGAACTGGCGATTCACAAGCGCTCTGTTCATCTGTCGCAGATCTAAAATGGGTCTGAGACCCCCGTCTTTTTTCGGTACCAGAAAATATCTGCTGTATAGACCCCCTTCGCTCTGAGCCTGAGATAAAGGCTCTATGGCCCCTTTGCTCAGTAGTTTCGCTATCTCGGCTCAAAGTAGATGAGACACTTCGTTTTTTACCGCCAATTCGACTCGCGCCGTATAACGGTGGGAACGTCGAGCGAACTGCAGCGAATAGCCTCTTTTTATAGTGTTCAACACCCATTCCGATACCCAGGGAAGCTTCGTCCACGCATCTGTGCGGGCAGCTAGATGTAGAATGAAATCTGGGCTCTGGCCGTGGCAGCTCCGGTGTGCTGATAAACAAACACTGTGTTTATAGAGTGCGAGGCGGGGGGTGCGCTGATCACAGCGGGCAGCCTGGCCGCGCTCAGCTTTTCTGTGACAGGATGTGGAGAGAAGGCGAGCGGGGCGAACCCCGTGGGGTTTGGCATGTCTGTGAGAGAATGTGGGCATGGGACAGCGGGCACATTCACTGCACTGAGAACACTGTTGGCTCGCGCTGACTGAATGTGTGTTTACAAAAACCGTGAGACATGCTTCGTGTAGTGTTTGTGGGCACTGTGTTATGGGCACGTTCACTACATTTATTGCACAATCGACATGAGATGATTTTATTTGTGCTAGCCCTGCATTGTAGCGGGCTGTGTCTGTGTGTGGGAATGGGCACTGAGACGTGGGCATTCTTACAACACTCATAACACCATCGGCCGTGGCCGGAATACCTTTAAGTGGGCACATCCACTACATTTAATGCACAATTGACATGAATCGATCTCATTTGTGCGGGCCCTGCACTGTGGCGCTGTGTGCGCTGTGTTTGTGTGTAGAAATGAACACTGGGCTGTGGGCATTTTTATTACACTCATAACACCATCGGCTGTGGCCGGAATACCAGAAAATACACTGCTTATATGATTTTTCTGGGTCGCCGTGGAAACCGCATTTGTGTGCAGGCAAGCGGGCAATGGTACCGGCTTGTTTACTGCAAAAATACACTGCGAGAGCTGGGATTGAACACGGGTCTCCCGTGCGAAGGCTTTGAGTTTTGCCACTGAGCCACAGGGGGAAACAACATAAGCTTAAATTAGCTTGAGCAGATAAGAGAGCGTCATCACAGTTTTGTGTGTGTCAGCGTTTGTTTGCAGGCGTGCGTGTTATACAACAGGCTCATTGCTGCAATATTGACATTTTCAGCCACTTAAACTAAGAGGAGCTGAGAAATGTTTGAGAAATGAAGATTGGTCCGGCCTTGCGGGACTAAAACACACTCTTTCCTCATTTCGACGGTGACGCATGCCCACGGGGGCAGGGTAGCTTTCTTATTACGTAAAGAAAGCTAGCCGCGGTTTTGATGCTGGCCCGTTTCCCTGACGACTCGCGGGCAGAAGGGGAAGGTCCACAGAGCTTGCCCAATCCTCGCTGTCCGACGCCAGCCGGTGAAGCTGGCGGGCGAACCGGCGAGCTTTGGCGGGCAGGAGAGAGCTCGGGGGTGCGCTGAGCACGGCGCTTCTTACGGCGCGGGACTACAGGGGGCGGAAGTGCAGGCTCTGAGAAGGATGCCAGGCGAGTCCTCAGAGTCACCATGGGCATTAGCTCACAATGAGGGCATCCGCCTGCGGTGAGCGCGAGAGCCACATGATCTTCACCCAGGCAGGAAAAGCAGATGTCATGGCGGTCCCTGTCGCTGAGTTGGACTCGGCACGAGCCACAGGAAGATGGCATCTTGAAAAAGACGCAGCTCTTTTAGAGATATAGATAAATGTGAGTTGCGACGGCAAGCAAACACTCTCAGCAGAGTTTTTAAAGGATATAAACGCCGGAAAGCGTTGCAGGAGCGGCTACTAAAGGCGGCGAGTTGAGGCCAGCGGCTTCAGATGCGAAGGCTCGTCCTGCAGAAGGCTTGTGTCGACGGTGCGGCTTCTCACTCTGGATCCAGCGATGCGTGCACTTCACTGAAGAGATGAAAATCAGTTTGTATCAGCCTGTCGAGCTATATTTATAGGACGAGGCCATACCCTTTCTGACGGGACGTGACGAAATGGGCGCAAATCACTCCCATTCGGTAAGACGTCACGCAGGGCCTCTCTCAATAGGCTGCTGCTGTTGCAGCAGGACAGCCAATAGGCACGCAAGCCGTCTCGCCTATGTCTAAAATGAATGAACTTATGGCTATATTTTGCATTGTGCCATTTTCACAGTTATTTTCATTATTATTTACATAATTCACCTGAATGATTAAATAGTTGAATGTGTAAATAGTATACAGTATTATGTAATATATCTACATCAAATTACACATAATATTCATGTTAACATAACATTTTATGTTATGTTAATATACCCAATTTCCAATAATGATAATTTTTATGTCTTCTTCTTTGCTTCTTTTGACTTTGGGGTAGAATGGGACATGATCTTGACAGGTTTCATAGGATTTAGTTTGCAAACAACAGGCTCTTATACAGTAAGAAAATGTAAACTTTATTGCAGATTGACATCTCTATTTTTCAGATTAACAGAAGACAGAAAAGTTGAATGGCAGAGTCATATGATGCATATTGCTGATTGCTTGTGGCACCTGATTTCTAAAAAAAAAAAACGTCAAAGATTGCTCGGCAGGGAACTGTTCAGAATATAATTTTCATAGCGTAGCATTTTAATATAAAATACAAGCAAAACAAGGCTCCCAAAACACCATTGTATATAAGATCATCACAATTAGTCTCTTCTGTAAATGCTCAAATGAAAAGAGCATCAAGAGATTAAGACATTAACAGTGTGCTGGGGCGTAAGACATTTTCGTTCTTTTGGATTTGATATCTTTGACCTGAGAAACCTGCAGATACAGTAAACATTCAAAATCACAGTGATGATTAAGAGGACATTCCCAGTAGGCCACACGCATCAGGTGATACTGATCAAGTTCCCTATCAGTCGGTCACTTGCGAGTTCTCCTCTCTCTGCACTGTAGATTCACATGGTGGTGATTTGTGATTTAGTGTTTTAGCACAGGGACCAATGCTCCAAGGTTGGACCTTGTCGAGACACAAGAGATTCACAAGCTGAATAGCAGCACATCTATCAAATTATTTTAAAAGTTCATCTGGATTTTTGAAACTCACTTAAAGTGCCCCTATTATGCTTTTTTTTTCCGAATATTGCCATTCATGCAGTGTGATATAGCTATTTGTGAATGTAAAAGGTCTCCAAAGTTTCTAAAGATCACAGTGCACAACACATGTATTGTCTCCTAAAAGAAAGAATCGATTCGGAAGTGCCGAAAAAGTCTCACTTTCTGTTGGTAACACATTTGTATAATGCCACCCTATGGTCTTCATTGGCTGCCTGCGAACGTCTACTTTGACCCTCAAACACTGTAGTTGTCGCTGAGGCCTGGAAATGCGGCCTGGAAATTTCTACTTTGCGAAAGCACATCCACTTTAAACACTTGATCGGACTGAAAACTGAAATCAGAGCAGACTAGACCAATCACAACAGACTGGGACATCTGACCAATCATGAAGAGTAGACCAATCACAACACATTGGGCCGTTGACCAATCAGAGCAGAGTAGACCAATCATAACAAATGGGACATCGACCAATCAGAGCAGAGTAGACCAATCACAACTGAGGCATTTGACCAATCAGAGCAAAGTAGACCAATCACAACAGACTGGGCCATCTGACCAATCAGAGTAGACCAATCACAACAGACAGGGCTATCTGACCAATCAGAGCAGAGTAGACCAATCACAGCTGAGGGATTTGACCAATCAGAGCAGAGTAGACCAATCACAACAGACAGGGCTATCTGACCAATCAGAGCAGAGTAGACCAATCACAGCTGAGGGATTTGACCAATCAGAGCAGAGTAGACCAATCATAACAGACTGGGACATCTGACCAATAAGAGCAGAGTAGACCAATCATAACAGACTGGGACATCAGACCAATCAGAGCAAAGTAGAACAATCACAACAGACTGGGCCATCAGACCAATCAGAGCAAAGTAGACCAATCACAACAGACTGGGACATCTGACCAATAAGAGCAGAGTAGACCAATCACAACAAACTGGGACATCTGACCAATCAGAGCAGAGTAGACCAATCATAACAGACTGGGACATCAGACCAATCAGAGCAAAGTAGAACAATCACAACAGACTGGGCCATCAGACCAATCAGAGCAAAGTAGACCAATCACAACAGACTGGGACATCTGACCAATAAGAGCAGAGTAGACCAATCACAACAAACTGGGGCATCTGACCAATCAGAGCAGAGTAGACCAATCACAGCAGACTGGGCTATCTGACCACTCAGAGCAGAGTAGACCAATCACAGCAGACTGGGCTATCTGACCAATCACAGCTGAGGGATTTGACCAATCAGAGCAGAGTAGACCAATCATAACAGACTGGGACATCTGACCAACAAGAGCAGAGTAGACCAATCACAGCAGACTAGGCTGTCTGACCAATCAGAGCAAAGTAGACCAATCACAACAGACTGGGTCATCTGACCAATCAGAGCAGAGTAGACCAATCACAACAGATTGGGTCATCTGACCAATCAGAACAGAGTAGGCTCTCAGAAAGGAGGGGTTTAGACTGAATCCTTGATCGAGCCGTTTCCGACAATGTGAGAAAAGAGCTGATGCTGCAATGTATATTATGAGAAAATTAAAGTGTTTTTGACCTTGGATGCATGTAAAACGATTGTAGGAGACCTAAAAAAAATTGAGGAACCTTTAATATTGCATAATAGGAGCACTTTAAATCATAATTCAACAGGACAAATGTTGCCCTCAGGCTGTAAATTCATTTGTAATGATGGAATTCAGCTTTCTAACAATTAGCAACTATATTTCATAAAACCAGGTATTTTAAACATGACCACAAAATGTACAAATGCCGCTAAAATCATTGAAGTTTTTCTAAAGTTAAGGCAGACATCGTCAACGAATGATCAAGTTTACTTTAGTCTGAAGTGATATTAATACAAAACTCTAATTCTACCTTCAATAATGTCCTACAGTATGAATTAATTAATATCTAGAAATACCATATTGGTTAATCTGGTCAATTGTAAGAATCCAAACAAATAATTATTGAAATCAGCATAATATCAAAATCTCTCAAAAACAACCATTATGAAGAAACAATTTGTCCTTTTGTGTTCAGCATTAAAACTAAGACTGTACAGCTATGAAAAAAAATCGTTAATATTGGCTCATATTCTACTACTATTGATTTATCTTCAATATTCTTGTATATGTAGTAAAAAATGATTGTGCTGTTCACGTTAAAAGCCCTTAATTTCAGTTTTCTCAATCAATAAGTGCTTCTCTCACAGTTCATGCTGAAAAATTCGCATACAAAAACACCATGAGAACTTGAGGTACAGTTAAAACATTAGAAACTACAGCAAGTATTCAGCAAAGTTCAAGTAAAAACCCAGCTGAGATGAGTGATGTTTAAGGTATTTTCATCTTCATCCATTTAGCGCATTGGTTTGTCCTTGTAGAGTCTTTCTCAATTTTCATTCGATTGTTTGGTCTTCGTAAAATTCCATTGTTTTTAAGCAAAGGGTTTGATTTATAGCTCCATATCATGATAACAATTTAACTTTAAGAGGCTATACGATTTTTATAAATTTATCAAATGTAAACGGCATTCTGAAGAAGAAAAAAATCCCCCAAAAAATCTCATAAAACAACAAAACAAGTAATGAAGAAAAACGAGAGGGATCTAAAAATCATGAGAAAATACAAATCACTTTGATATTTAAAGTGCAAATGTAAAATTATCTTCTACCTAATCTCAAGATTCCTTGAGACACAGATAATGGTATTTATGGAAAGTGCAATTGAGATCAGCACAAGTGAAAATTTTAAAAAATAGAAAAAAAGTTGCAAGTAAGCCTCAGGATCTCCATCGTACAAAAACTGGCACGTCCCCAAGGCCGACCGGGTAACTTTCCAGAAACGTCCCTCCGTCAAACACTTGAGCATTGTTAGTGTCCTGCCACTGAAAGGCACTCTCTGGCAGGTAAATGTCTCTTTGTGAAGCTCCTTTCTCTGTAACCGGAGCAACAAGAACCTAGAAAAAAGAGAGAACAACTTCAAGTATACAATAACGGAGATCCCCTTCCCTCTGTTGCTCTTTGCATGGCCGGCCGAAATGACAGAATTGTTTTTTTTAATGAAATGAATGTACTATATTTTAGTTACAAATTCTAAAAAAAAAAAAAAAAAAAAAAAAACTTAAAATTTCTCAATTTAAAGGTCACAGGTCAAAAATGACAGAAGAGGACAAGAGGGTCAACTTTTAGTCATGATTTTTGTCTTTAAATTGAATCAATATTTAATCTTGTCAAATTTGTTAAAAGTTGTAGTCGACAAGAATAACATTTTAGTGAATGAGACTGCAAAATGAAACCAAATATTCAGAGATTATATATTTGAATTTAAACATTACAATTTAACAAATGTAACATGTTAGGCTTCTTGAAATAAAATTGAGTACACAATTTCAATGCAATATTTTGAATTATTTATGCTTTAGTCATTCACTGTACATGTTTTAGTGCAATATCGCAGAAAGAGCATAAAAGGGGCTTTTGCACCGGGTGGTTCTAGGAACTTGGTCTTAGGAACTAGCCATCAGGGTGTTTCCCCGAGAACTACAGTAATGGTTCCCATAGGAACATTTCCTGGTTGCATTCGCACCGCCAGTAGGAACTCTGAAGTGACGCAAGTCGCGCTTGTTGTGACTTTTATTTTGACGGCACTGACAACGCCAGCTAGAGTTCATAAAGAGCTAAGAAAGTGTTCATTAGTTTACGATCTGTCTAACAGTGCTGTCTAATACGTTATTAGATAGAACTGTTATACATAGAAAGACAGTATATGAAAAGTTATTAGTTATCCAGTGTTGCTATAGCTGAGCAGAAATACATAATCAAGTTTGGCATGTTTAGTCAACTAAATACGGAAAACGTTTGATGTGTTTTTGGCCATTCATTTAAGCGACAACAGAGTTTTGGGGATCTGAAAATTCAAACTTTTTAAAATGAGATTCAAAATGCAAGTTTTTGAAAACGATACCATTATCGTTTCTGTATGAACAGTGACATCACGCACATGCGTATTACATGTTCAGTCTAAAGGCATGTAGTGTTTCTTTATAAAGTGAAATCGCCACCTATTGGCCTGGCATGAATAATACAGCGTTATTAGTCGTTTTTTTTGGGATCTGTGTGAACAGGGATCGTTTTGACAACGTTGTCGTCTGTACGGTAAAAATGCAAAGTAAAAACATTTCCGTTTTTAGTACATTGTTGTGTGTAAATGTGCCCGTAACCTGCTAGCAAAGTGCTCCACGTTATCAGTGTTCAGCTTCAGCTCACTCATCTCTTGTTGTGATATTTTCTTTTTGTCATATCATCAACACAGTTCTCTTACGAGAGTATCTCTCGTACTGCGTAATAGCTTACGCTACGGGGAAAACTCTTTTCATCGAGATATTGAAGCCAAAAAATTATCCTTAATTTTTAATCAATGTAAAACGCTTTGCAGCAGCAAGCAGACATAGGCGAGACAGCTTGCGCGCCTATTGGCTGTCTTGCGGCAAAAGCAGCAGCCTATCGAGAGATGCTCTGCGTGACGTCATGACGAATGGGGGCACTTCGCGCCCATATCGTCACGTCCCGCCAGAAAGGGCGTGGTCTCGCCCTATAAACAAACTCGATAAGCTGCCATACACTGATTTTTCAACTCTTCAGCGAAGCTCACGCATCGCTGGATCCGGATGAGAAGCCGCGCCGTCGACCTGTAGCCTTCAGCGGGACGTGCCTTTGAGCCTGGAGTCGCTGGCCTCGCCGCCTTCAGCCGCCGTACCTGCTGCGCTTTCCGGCGTACATATCCTTTCCTCTGCCTTAGAGTGTGTGTGTTTGCTATATTTGTATTTTTCTCCCACTACCTCTAAAAGAGCTGCGTCTTTTTAAAGATGCCTTCCTGTGGCTCTTGCCGAGCCCCACTCAGCGATGAGGACCGCCACGTCATCTGCGTGTCCTGCCTGGGTGAGGATCACGCGGCCATCGCGCTCGCTGACGGCGGATGCCATCATTGTGAGCGGCTGCCTATGGTGACTCTGCGGACTCGCCTGGCGTCGTTCTCCGAGCCCGCATTCCAGCCCACCGTGATGCCGCGCCGCAAGAAGCGCCACGCCCAGCGCGCTCCCGAGCTATCTTCTGCCCGCCAAAGCTCGCCGGTTCGCCCGCCAGCTTCGCCGGTTTCGCTCGAGTCGCTCCAAACGGACAACGGCCGCCGTCTGCCGCCGCGTCCGCACTTGAGCTCGACGAACCTACCGGAGCCGGCATTAAAACTGAGCCGAGGCGTCCGCTCACTCGAGCCGTGGATTACATCGGCCTCGACTGAAAGGCGCCCGCGTAACTAACGCGCAACAGGCTGGACGGACGCTTTCTCGGGAAAGACGAAGCTCCGTCACAGTCGAGACCCTTCCTCCCTGAAAGGTGAGAAACATTTGTGGCTAACGCTATCCGAGATGACGGAAGCTGAGCGCTCCGTGTTCCTCGACGCTCTCGCTCTGCTGGAAGCCGCCCCCCTCAGCGCGGGCCCCGGCCGAGGATTGAAATAAAGCCCGAGGTCTCAAGGCCTTCCTAGTCTCTCTAGGAAAGCGACGGTGTTCAGTTCCCGCTGAGGCCGGATTTACACCAAAACTTCTCGCTCGTTCAGTTCCAAGCAATGTGACTGTTCCAGTGTATTTCGCAGTGAGTACGCTGGTTCCACAGCCCGCTTGCCAGCGCACAAAGGCCGTCGTTTCGGCTAACCAACAGCGCCGCCAGGCCCGAGATCAAACACCGCGCTCTCGCTCTGCTGGACGCCGCCCCCCTCAGCGCGGGCCCCGGCCGAGGATTGAGGTAAAGCCCGCTGCGGCCGGATTTCCACCAAAACTTCTCGCTCGTTCAGTTCCATGCGTTGTGACTGTCCCAGTGTATTTCGCAGTGAAGCAGCCGGTGTCTCAGCCCGCTTGCCTGCGCACAAAAGCCGTTTCTATGGCTACCCAGATAAATCCAATAAAGAGTGCATTTTCTGGTGTTCCGGCCACGGCCGATGGTGTTACGAGTGTTGTAAGAATGCCCACGTCCCAGTGCCCATTCCCACACCCAGACACAGCCCGCCACGGTGCAGGGCTAGCACAAATAAAACCGACTCAGGTCGGTTGTGCAGAAAATGTAGTGAACGCGCCCATACAATGCCCGCTTACACTACACGATGCGTGTCCCTTGGTTTCTGTAAAAACGAAACTAACACACATTCAGTCGGCGTGAGCCGACAGTGTTCTCAGTGCAGTAAATGTGCCCGCTGTCCCGCGCCCGCATTTCCTCACTGACACGCCGAATCCCACGGGATTCACCCCCACTCGCTTTCTCTGCACAACCCGTCACAGAGAAGCTGAGCGCGGCCAGGCTGCCAGCTGTGATCAGCGCGCGCCTCGCACGCTGTAAACAACAGTGATTCAGTCGCGCGAGCTGACAGTATTCTCAGTGTAGTAAATGTGCCCACATTCTCTCACACACGCCGGATCCCACGGGATTCGCCCCGCTCGCTTTCTCTGCGCGTCCCGCCATAGAGAAGCTGAGCGCGGCCAGGCTGCCCGCTGTGATCAGCGCGCCCCCCCGCCTCGAACGCTGTAAACACGGTGTTGTGTTCCCAGTACACAGGGGCTCTCGAGCGGCCGTCCTGCCGCGGCCAGAGCCCAGATTTCATTCTACCCCTAGCTATTCACGCAGATGCGTGGCCAAGGCTTCCCGGGTATCAGAATGGGTGTTGAACACTATAACGAGAGGCTATTCGCTACAGTTCGCTCGACGCCCCCGCCGTTATACGGCGCGCGTCGAAACTACGGTGAAAAGCGAAGTGTTTCATCTACTTCGAGCCGAGATAGCGAAACTACTGAGAAAAGGGGCTATAGAACCTCTATCTCAGGGCGAAGGGGGCTTATACAGCAGATATTTTCTGGTACCGAAAAAGATGGAGGGCTCAGACCCATTCTAGATCTGCGACTGCTGAACAGAACGCTTGTGAAGCGCCAGTTCAAAATGCTTACGACCAGGAAAATCCTCGCGCAAGTGCGCCAAGGAGACTGGTTCATGTCAATAGATCTGAAAGACGCCTATTTCCAAATATAAATGGCGTCCCATCACAGGCGATTCTTGAGATTCGCCTTCGAGGGCCAGGCATATCAATACACAGTCCTGCCGTTTGGCCTGTCCCTAACACCCCGTACGTTCACGAAGTGCATGGACGCGGCACTCGCCCCCCTGAGACTTCGGGGCATGCGAGTTTTGAACTACTTGGACGATTGGCTGATTCTAGCTCGTTCACGAACAGAGCTCATAGAACACAGGGCTGCATTACTCGAGCACCTCGAGGAGCTGGGCCTTAGAGTCAATTGGGCGAAAAGCTCACTGCTCCCCAGTCGGAAAATTTCCTTTCTGGGAACAGTGTTGGACTCGCTATCCATGACGGCACGCCTGTTACCGAAGCACGGATTAAATATTCAGCACGTCGCGAAATCCTTCCGCCACGGCTCTATAGTCCCGCTCAGAAGGTTTCAGAAAATGCTGGGTCTGATGGCCTCAGCAGCCTCCGTACTCCAGTTGGGCCTGCTCCGCATGCGCCCACTGCAGCTATGGCTAAAAGCACGAGTTCCCCCAGGGCGTGGACCGCGGGTCTATTTCGCCTCAGGGTCGACCTTCAGTGCGCTTTCAGCTCTGAAACCGTGGAAAGTGACCGACTGGTATCAGTCAGGTGTGAGTCTGGGGATCGCCTCGGGTGTGAAGGTGGTGTCTACGGACGCCTCCACATCGGGGTGGGGAGCGCTGCTCGAGGGCAGACCGCTAGCTGGCCTGTGGTCAGTACGGGAGAAGCTCCTTCACATAAACTGCTTGGAATTAATAGCAGTCGACAGAGCGCTACGGCGCTTCTGTCCCCAGATAAAAGGCCACCACGTCTTGGTCCGATCAGACAACATGTCAGTGGTGGCGTACATAAATCGCCAGGGCGGCGTCAGGTCCCGAAACCTTTACAGGCTGACGGAACGCCTCCTGGTCTGGGCTCAGCACAACCTGCTCTCGCTGAGAGCGGCGCATGTGCCTGGTCACCTAAATGTGGGGCCAGACAGGCTGTCCAGAAACAACGTCCCAGCAGGAGAATGGTCGCTGCACCCGCAGACGATCCAGCTGCTGTGGGAAACGTTTGGCAAAGCGCAGGTGGACCTGTTCGCGTCCCAAGAAAACGCTCATTGCCCGAGATTCTTCTCGAAAAGCCGGGACGCGCTGGCCCATGTTTGGCCCCGCCGCCCCCCATATGCTTTTCCCCCTGTCTCACTCCTGCCTCAGGTGTTGGAGCGAATCAGGAGGGAGGGATGCCCAGTGCTACTCATAGCTCCGCTCTGGACAAACCAGTCTTGGTTCCCTGTCCTGATGCAGCTGACCAGCGCTGCCCCATGGCCTTTACCGTGTAGGAGAGACCTCCTCTCTCAGGCGGAAGGCTCGATTTGGCATCCTCGCCCGGATTTGTGGTCCCTGCACGCATGGGCCATCAACGGGTACCCGCTGACCTCCCAGAGGGAGTGTTAAACACGATCGCGCAGGCTAGAGCCCCGTCTACCAGACGGCTCTACTCCTCGAAATGGTCTGTGTTCTCTGCTTGGTGTCAAGCGCAGGGCTTTTTCACCTGTAGACTGCGGGGTTACGGAAGTGCTTTCCTTCCTTCAGGAGCTACTGGATAAGGGCAGGACCCCATCCACGCTCAAAGTATACGTGGCGGCCATAGCAACGTTTGCAAAACCGGTGTCTGGCCAGTCACTGGGAAAGAACGACTTAGTCGTGCGTTTCCTTAGAGGAGCTCGGAGGCTAAACCCTCCCAGGCCCCATTCAGTCCCGACATGGGACCTTTCCACGGTCTTGGAGGCCATGAAAGGTGCCCCATTCGAGCCAATCCAGTCGTCAGACATGAAACACTTGTCTTTCAAGACAGCGTTTCTTACGGCTCTTGCTTCAGTGAAGCGCGTAGGGGACTTACAAGCGCTTTCAGTAAGCGTGTCATGCATGGAGTTTGGGCCTAATGACTCAAAGGTCATACTCAAACCTAAGCACGGCTACGTGCCGAAATCCCTCAACATTAAGAGCTTATGTGTCCCGCTCGTCTGGGTTCAGACAGACCGAGCAGCTTTTCGTTTCGTATAGCGGGCGTTCCAAGGGGCTTGCCGCTTCGAAACAGAGCCTATCCAGATGGATAGTCGATGCCATAGCGCTGGCTTACACTTCCAAGGGCTTGCAGTGCCCCTTGGGTGTCAGAGCGCACTCCACGAGAGGCGTGGCCTCGTCGTGGGCATGGTCTAGCGGGGTCACCCTGCAAGATATCTGTACGGCCGCGGGCTGGACCTCGCCGTCTACATTTATAAAATACTATAACCTGGAGGTGCCTGCCTTACAAGCTAAGCTTTTGGCTATCTAGACTTTAGTGCTATCTGCCCGCTGTGCGGCTCGGATGCTGAGTGTTTGGCATGCGCATCGTTCAGACCGATGCAGCAGCTCCATGAGTACTGGCACAAGTAGGGCCACCCAGTTTAGGCTGAAAGCTTTCACCCTGGCTGCGTGGTTTAATGGTCATATGGTTAGCCCCTGTGGGTCTATCTATAAGGAGAAATGCTTCCAGCCTCTCCTTTTTTACTCTCTGTGAGTGTATGGTGATTATGCACTACATGAGCCCTGGGCCTTTGCCCCTGGGACTTTGGTGTTGGATCCCTATCCGCACGGCGTGTTACACTGTGTTCCCCATAGCGTAAGCTATTACGCAGTACGAGAGATACTCTCGTAAGAGAACGTACTCGGTTACTAACGTAACCTCGGTTCTCTCTAGAGAGGGAACGAGTACTGCGTATCTTGCCGTGCTTGGAATACGCTCTGGTTCGCTTCGGCGATGAAAAATCAGTGTATGGCAGCTTATCGAGTTTGTTTATAGGGAGAGACCACGCCCTTTCTGGCGGGACGTGACGATATGGGCGCGAAGTGCCCCCATTCGTCATGACGTCACGCAGAGCATCTCTCGATAGGCTGCTGCTTTTGCCGCAAGACAGCCAATAGGCGCGCAAGCTGTCTCGCCTATGTCTGCTTGCTGCTGCAAAGCGTTTTACATTGATTAAAAATTAAGGATAATTTTTTGGCTTCAATATCTCGATGAAAAGAGTTTTCCCCGTAGCGTAAGCTATTACGCAGTACTCGTTCCCTCTCTAGAGAGAACCGAGGTTACGTTAGTAACCGAGTACGTTTTATTTTTTAACAGTCTTCATTATCTAAGCTTCATTATCTAAGCTAAATGGTATATCTCACCATTTTTCAGGTTAGGTTTAGACTGTGTTGTTCCAAAACCAACAAATGATCCAGGAACATGTCCTACTTGGTAAATCCCAGTCACTGTCTTTGAGCAGTGAGTTTAAACTCAGGTTACTCCTAAATAGGCCGATTGGAAACAGCTTACCTCATCTCCAATGAGGAACTCATCATCAATGGTGAATGTGATTGGGTCATTTGGACTAAGCCACCACAGCGGTCTGTAGATGGGGTTTCCAGATTCTTGCCATTCTTCTGCGTATTTCAGGATCAAAGGAACGACAAAGTCATGGTGCTTGGCTATGTAGAATCTGGTGAGGTTTAGGACCTAGACGGAAGGTGAGACTGTCAGTGAATGCTTAATAAAACTTATATGAAAGAGGATGTGAGTTCTATTCGACACTGTTCTTATCTAGTTCTGCTGTGGTTCGTTTCTAACATTCCTTGAGAGGTCACATCCTTCAGTTAACATCCTAGCCAGCCAATGGTGATGGAAACAAAGAAAAACCACGTTCATAAAAAATGAATTCTCTAGTTGAAAAAAGTTTCATGAGATGAATTTTGAATAACTGCCTGAGTTCAGTCTAATTTTAAATGAGGAAAACAGGCCTGTGGCTTCCATTCCCGTTTTCCTCCTATTTAGACCCAACATAGTCATTGCGTTTCTAATGGGTGTTGGTGTTGGGTAATCGCACAAAAGCTAGTACACACACACACACACACACACACACACACACACACACACACACACACACACACACACACACACACACACACACACACACAGACACAAACAAACTGAGGAGGCCAATCAAACAGAATGGAAAATAAAGGCAAGTAAAACCTTTCAGTATGATCGGCACATTTAACATCAATACAAATTAATTATGATTTAAAGGGGTTTAGACTGTCCAGATAATATCCATGAACCAAGATCAAAATCATTGCATTTTCCAAAGGGATTGTTCGCCCTAAAATTGTCATAATTTATTTTCCCAATGCCATTCCAAATCCTTTTATCCTCAGACACAAAAATGAGAAAATTTTAAGTAGCCTAGTCGTAAGACGACTTTTAGAATACTTTTGGGTGTGTTATTTTTTATAGGGTTAGTTCACCCAAAAATTAAAATTAAAACAATTTTTTCACCCTGGTATAGTTCCAATGTCGTATATGCCATTGTTTTTTTTGTTTTGTGGACCACTAAATGAGCATTTGTAAAAAAAAATCTTGCATCCATATAATGGCAGTGACTAGCGACCAGCATCAAGCTTTAAAAAAAGATGCTAAAGCATCACAGAATGACCCCATGTGACACATACCTTGGATTCCAACACTTGGAATATACGACACGTGTCAAGTCAAGTCACCTTTATTTATATAGCGCTTTTTATATTGTTTCAAAGCAGCTTTACAGAGATAACAGGAAAATAATGTTGTAATAGTATATTAAAAATTAAATGATGTGTCGCATGGAATCATTCAGTGATACTTTTTTTTTTTTAAAGCTTGATGCAGATCGCTATTCACTGCCATTATATGGACAAGCGCGAGCAGGACATTTAAAAAAAATTTATTCTCCTTTTGTGGTCTGAAAAAAAAGGGCATGCGGCATTGGAACAACACCAGGGTGAGTAAATGATGACTTCATTTTCATTTCTGGGTGATCTATTCCTTTAAGTTCGAAACTTCAGTGCCTGTTGATTGTAATGGCAGTGATTAACTTTCAGAATTTTCATTTTTTAAGTCAGCTGTCCCTCTACTTTCTGCTAAATATAACCACATGTGTCCATTTGTTGCAATGAAATGCACTGAAAGATATACTTCTACCAGTGATTAGAAAAAAGAACCACCCCCTATTCTGGACTGCAAAGTCAAATCACAAACGAAACCTGTAATTGTCTCTGGAAATTTTCTTTTCCACTTATGCATGCATTATGCATTATTCCTGGTGCAGCGGTTCTCATTACAGTAAAGATTGAGGGTCATAAATTTGAAAGAGACACTAATACAGACCAGATGGACCCTTAACCACAGGTGATGTTGGGGAAAGGCCAATTACACCATGGCCATTACACCATGAAATGCAAGAAAAAGGGCCACCTGGAGGATCCTCTGTTGCCGGTCCTAAACTCAAACCGTGCTCTATGGGCTCAAATATATCAGTGCTTGAGACTAGATATTCTGGTATGTATTTTAGTTAGTGTTTGGAGAAGGGCATTTTCTCATGATACACCATGGAGTGAATGAATATGAGATTCCTAATGTTATCTTAAGAGTGAAAAAGAAATCTCTCATTCTTTATTACTTATTTAGTTAGTGTTTGGAGAAGGGCATTCTCATGATACACCATGGAGTGAATGAATATGAGATTCCTAATGTTATCTTAAGAGTGAAAAAGAAATCTCTCATTCTTTATTACACTTAGCTCCATGTTATCCCTTTTTCTTTCCTGACCACAACGGGCTCAACGGGCTGAAAGCTAAACCCGGATAGGGCCGAGGACCCGTCCTTGCTGCACTCACCCATTCCTTCTCAAAGACCCACGGAGGTGTCTGGAAGCTGATGACAGGAAGAAAGGCTGCGATTCCCAGCCAGCGAACGAAGAGCTCGTCGTCTGCAACCAGTTCGGCAGAGAAAGAGCCTCCTGCCATTGAGGAATGCAAATGCATTCACATGTAAAAAAGAAATATATAATCATATGGGATTATTCAAAACGGTTTTATACAAAATTTTATATGGTATAATATAAAGTGCTGTCTATATCTATATTGAAAAGAAGAAGAAATCAATAGATTTCAGTTCAGTCTTTATTGTCCCACTCGGGGAAATTTGATTTGCAATAGGGTTAAAAAACAAACATACATGAGACATAAACAAAAATAAGAACAGCCGTTATATACAACCTTTTTTTGTTTGTCTAAAAGTACTCAAGTTGAAATGGTAGCCTCAACAATCTATCATTTTGAGCAATCGCAAATTTAGGGCATTAATTGCCGTGGGTGCAAAAGAAAAATTTTATCTATTAGTTTTTTTTATTATTTTTTTTTTATTTAACATCTAACATATTTGGTAACACTTTATTTGAAGGGGTGTGCATAAGACTGACATGACACTGTCATAAACATGACATAACACCTGTCATAAACATGAAGGAGTCTTTATGAATGTTTATGACTGTTGTCATTAAGTGTCATTCGGTAAATTATGACACTTTCAATGCAAAGTTGACATTGTTTAAAATGTCTTTGTTATGACAACTTGACATTACCCAATACAAAAATGTCTTGATTATGACAACTTGAAATTAACAAAGACGGAAATGTCTTTGTTATGACAACTTGACATTAACCGAGAAATCATAACCTGTCAACCTGTGACAACTTTGGCCGTCATGACACCATTATAACTGTGTCATGAATATTTTACTTGTCCTCAAGTAAAGTGGAACACATTGTACTAGTTATAAAGATGTCATTAAGGGTTATTACACTGCAAAATGCTTGAAGTTTGATAATTAGACCTGTTATGACATATTTGTGACAGGTTGACAGGTTATGATTTCTTGGTTAATATTAAGTTGTCATAACAAAGACATTTCCGTCTTTGTTAATGTCAAGTTGTCATAATCAAGACATTTTTGTCTTGGGTAATGTCAAGTTGTCATAACAAAGACATTTTTTGTCTTTGTTAATGTCAAGTTGTCATAACAAAGACATTTTAAACAATGTCAACTTTGCATTAAAAGTGTCATAATTTACCGAATGACACTTAATGACAACAGTCATAAACATTCATAAAGACTCCTTCATGTTCATGACAGGTGTTATGTCATGTTTATGACAGTGTCATGTCAGTCTTATGCACACCCCTTCAAATAAAGTGTTACCACATATGGATACAGTTTATTATTACAGGAATTTTTTAGAGAAATTTGCCTAATTGTCAAAGTAAAACAGTCATAACTGTCCTAAAAAGAGGCTTAATTTTCTTAATGCAAAATATCCTTTGATTTGTGGGTGAAGTGTATGGAAGCTGGTTTCCGCCACAGAATAAAGTTTACATCTGAGAAATTAAGTCAAAATTGCGATATATAAAGTTTATTTAATTTTTATTTAATTGTGTGATTAAAGTCAAAATTGCTTGTTATAAACTCAAGAGTTTATATCTCACAATTCTGACTGTATAACGTCTCGATTACGTATGGTAACCCTCGTTCCCTGACGAGGGAACGGAGAAGTAAGTCAAGACTGACAAATGGGGATATCTACCAAAAACGTCATGGCTGCTGGCCCTTCCAGTGCTCCGCTTGAGCCTCCTGGCCTGAACACAGTGTTTGGCAGAAGTAGGAGCTCTGGGAAAGTGTGCCCTTGGGGAAGGGAGCGCTGCGGAAGCTACATCATACCCCGGAGGAAGGCACTGTGACGGTTACACATATGGACTAGCCAAGCAAGGTAGTACAACATATGGCAGTCTCTGGGTGGTTTCAGCCTAATTTTTTGGGGGAAAGAACACTAGCAGAGATGGGCTCTATCGAGGTAAAGACACAGGCTTGTCCGCAGAGGAGCTGATTGTGGAGAAATACACATATGGGGTCGCCGCAGGAACCGCTACATGTAGACACCCAGCCTAGCACAGGTTCCACAGTGCATAAGAGTGTAGGCTCCGCAACGTCTGACTGCCGCAGGGGTGATGGAGGAACTCACAGGGTTAGCCATTTCTGGGGAACACTACTGGAGCAAATAGATGCACGTATCCGGCCCATGGGGGCGGGAGTGATGTTACAAGCCGACACTACGAACGGGTCCTTTGCGCTACTGGCCACTGTGGGCGAGTATACGGGAAGAAACCGGCTCTACACTGAGTTTTTAGAATCTAGTGAACGTGTTAGGTGTCGCCCAGCCCACAGCTCTGCATATATCTGTCAGCGAGGCGCCTTGAGCCAGCGCCCAGGAGGAAGCAACACTTCTAGTTGAGTGTGCTCGCAACCTGAACGGGCAAGGCATGCCTTGGGCTTTGTAAGCCAAGGCGATGGCATCCACTATCCAGTGGGCTAACCTTTGCTTGGAGACAGCCTTTCCCTTCTGCTGGCCTCCGTAACAGACGAAGAACTTTTCTGAGGTCCTAAGATTTGCGTTCTGTCCATGTATAACCGCAAGGAGCGGACGACACTTCCTCCAAAGGCAGCGCTTGCAGATTCACTACCTTGTCCCTGAAGGGAGTGGTAGGAACCTTGGGCACATATCCAAGTCGGGGTCTCAGGACAACGTGAGAGTTGGCCAGCCCGAACAGCCAGAGCAGTCAGGAGCACTGTCTTTAGTGTCAGGATCTTTAACTCAGCTGACTGCAGTGTTTCAAAGGGAGGTCTCTACAATGCACTGAGCACCAGAGACAGGTCCTAAGAGGGTATAGAGGAGGGGCGAGGAGGATCCAGTCTCCTCGCTCCCCTCAGGAACCTGATGATCAGGTCATGCTTTCCCAATGACTTACCTTCAACTGCATCGTGATGTGCGGCGATAGCGACAACATACACCTTGAGGGTGGAGGGAGACATCCTTCGCTCCAACCCATCTTGCAGGAAAGAAAGCATGACTCTTCGGGGGACTTCCCGGTGGGAAGAAGCATAGAGGATACTTAAGAGCATAGAGGCGCCGCGTTGAGGCGAATAGGCAATAGGCAAAGGGACTCCACCTCGTTTGAGGCACTTGAGTCTTGACCGCGCATCTAGAGCGACGACAGCACGCTGAGCGGCTCAAGCCTTTACAAGAAAGGGGAGACGAACAACGTGCCGACGTGGTCATGCTCTAATAAGAGAACATAAACAACCCAGAAACAGTCTCAACACGCTTAAAGGGTACCTATCATGGAATTTTGAAAATTACCTATCATGTAGTGTGTAACATAGATCTAAGTGAACGAAAACATCCTGCAAAGTTTTAAATATGAAAGTTCACCGTATACAAAGTTATTATCTCTCAAAAGTAAGAGTCGACTCTGAGTCGTTGATATGAATCGATAGACGAACGATGCATTTTCTCTAACTTTCGTACGTCACTTGTACAAGTTATTTGAATAAGATACGCCCACTCATTGCATTAGGAGACACCAGGGAAAACATCATGTCGACGAGACGCTGCTGTGTTTTGAAGTGCGACGCAAAAGCAAACTTTTTTCATCTGCCCAGTGAGGACCATTTGAAGACAGTTGCTACAGTTCATAACTATACCACAGAAGTATTATAGCCCGAACTTGTTCTGTGCTCGCGTCATTTTGAAGATGATTGCTTCACAAACCTAAATGCTATAAAGTATGGATTTGCATGTAGTATGGCTGATACTGAAGGAGGGAGGTTCAGTACCGAGTTTATTTGGATCAGCTTCCTTCTCCGAATCACAATCTGTAAGTAGGCTGTTGCTTTTATGTTTGTATCATGTTCTATGATTATTTTGTGTGTTGTGTACGCACAGGCACAGCGCAGCTTCTAGCAGCTAACTTAGGTCTTCAATGTCAATTGTATTGAAATATGTGAAGTGTTTGTCGTTGTTAATGGAGTTGTCACAGGGCTCTCGAGTGTCACGCATCACGCATTGAGCGTGACAGTCACTCATTTCGGTCTTTTGTCACGCTCTCCGGCCACACATTGTATTTCTCACGCTGAAAAACTATTTGTAATATATTTAATATGCCGCAGTGCCCAAAACTCACTCACTGTGGAACCGGCAGGATTCAAACGCGTCTCCTCCAGTGTTGCCAGGTCTGTATGCCTGCACTGTTTCCGCGGGTTGTTTGTGTAGTGCACGCTGGTTGACGCGATTGTTTTATCCACTGGAACATGATTGTTATTGAGGAAACACCCGGGAACGCTATTTGAATATTTTTGGCCGTGATTGGGTTAGTTTTGATGAGCAATTGGGCTGGTTTTGTTGTGCAGACCTGGCAACCCTGGTCTCCTCTGGTGTTGTTCGTCTGGTGTTGTTAGCCAATCAGAAAATAGCACTGTTGTATCTGGGTAAGATCTAGCGCAACAACCAATGACACCCCGTCGGCTGGGTGTCTAACATATCACCACAGATTAGCGTCACGCAAAGGCGGGGTTTGGAAAAATGACTCGCTTAACGATTCATATGGGAGTCGGTGAGCAAATCAGGTAAAAATAAATGCATATTATAAGACAACAAAAGTGTTTTTTGTCATTGCATGCTTGTAAAACTGTTGTTGGGGACTCCCAGAACAATATTAGGAACATTTTAAATGCCATAATAGGTACCCTTTAAGCCCAGGCATTTAAACAGTGATTGTGGCCATCAAATGAGGATAGGAAACAATCGCATCCAGAAACACACGGTTTGAATGACGTCTTGAAAAAGTGTATGCTCTTTCAGGAAACTGCTTTCTCTGGTGCTGAAGACCAGCTTGAAGAGGCATTCTTTTCAGAGTCTTCTTTTGAAATTAAAACACTCTCAGATAAGTTTGCAGAGCAGGAATTGCATTCACCGTCTGGCTCCGAAACGAAAAACAAGGATGTGACATGCCAAGCATGCCAATGTGCATTGGCTCTTTTAGTTTCACTCAAAGTAGATAGACTCTCGCAAGCGATCCCCATTCGTCAGTTTTGACTTACGTAGTAGTGACTGACGAAAGGGAACACCCAACTGCGAGTTTATATCTCGCAATTCTAAGATGTAAAAAGTCAGAATTGTAAGATAAAAAGTCGCAATTACCTTTTTGTTTTTTATTCTGTGGCAGAAACAAGCTTCCATAGTGTGACCTGGTCAAGTTCTTGAAATATTTACTCAAACTGTGTACTATACAACTGTGTGCCAGTTAGCGGTGAAGATACTCCTTTGTTTTTGTAAAGGATTCAAGAAGACAGTTGATTAAATGATATTGTCTTTATGGTATGCATCGTCACAAAAGATAAATGTGTGTAAATGTGTATTCATGTGTGTGTGGGCAGGTATTACCTACTGCATCAGGAATGAAGAAATTATATCCCAGAAGACTGTGATGCAGCAGGGATGGAATGATGCCCTTGAGGCCGGAGTAACTCCAGTCTGACTGTAGTGCACTCATGCGGATGAACAGCAGTTTGTGGCTGGACCTGTGCAACCAAAATTGACCAGTTAGAAAACAATTTGACACATTATCCAATATTTTTTCATATGGGAAAGTTGTTTTTCAAATGAGTGACTGTCCAGATGTGACTTTTTGGATATTTTAGATCTGATTGTTCAAATCATAATCGATATAAATTACATCTTGCAATGATAAATGACACTCCAATTGGATAAAAGCAAAGAGGTTTTCTTCTACAACAAATATAATTAGTTGTTAATGTGGAAAAAGGGGATGAAAAACTGGAAATTGCGCCTGTAGTTACACATGGTATATCCACAGTGCTGATAACATGATAAATCATAAATACGATCTTCCAAAATCCAGTTTAATCAGATTTCAAATCACACGTACGCTGTTCTAGCCTGGTAATACCAGACTCTGCTACTTCACTTTGCTTCGTAGACAGAGTCTGGCATAGCATAATAGAGAAGTGTTTTCTCTCTCGCTAGGGGGCGATTTCTGAAGTTTAAAATCATTGGTTAACCGTAAGCCAATCAGATAAGTTTATTTATGACGTATGTTATGCGCTGACACAGCCGCATCGAACCACAGACATCATGCATCGAACTCAAATCTATGATCGAACTTCCACCTGCTGTAAACACTTGATGATGCGAGCGAAATACCGGAGTGAACATGGCTGTGAACAACTTTTTTGATCGGTGAGTGATGCTAATAGAATGACTGCTGCGCTTTGACAGGGCGCAAACGAGCAGAGAGAGAGAGAGAGAGAGACACGCGCGCACTCTCAGGTCTTCAAACAACACGAGCGCTGTCTTGCTCTCTCTCCCTCGCAAATTAATCAAAATCAATCGACAAGATAGTAAAAGATCGGAAGACCGCAGTTTCACGTGGAGCATTTGGAGATTTTTAGAGATTAGAGACTCTAGGAACAACATCTCAATGAACAACATCTCAACACTAAATTATAAAGGCCTGTCTCATATAGACGCCTGTCTCAAATACAAGCCGGTGCAGTTAGATGATTTGGACAAATAAAAGCCTAGGCTATTATTTGAAGTTTTACGGTATTTAAGACCTGGAAAAGAAAGGAGACACTGACCTGTCAAAAGGCTCCCCAGTTTCTCGCTGACGATCGGTAATAGTTGATAAATTAAATTTTTCCCAAAAGGAAGTAGGGCCACAACATCACCTCCATTCAAAATGTTTAATACACACTCTTCTACTTCGGGCTTCAGTTTGCTAATGCCGGGAATATTCTCCACAACAGAGCGAATTGCATCCGCGTCTCCATATCCGCGGTCGTTTTCGATTTCTCTGACCTAACTCTTAAACTCGGCGCTTAGCGACTACGTCACGGCTTTCAGCCCGCCTTCTGTTCGTTGATTGGCCCGGCTGTTTTCAGGCCGGTGGAAAACAGAAATATAGGCTGCTATCTCAGACTGACTACAGGAGCGAAATGAAATTAGCGGAAGTAGGAAGTCTGACGTAGTCAGGCTAACGCTGTTCTAGGATTCGGCGTTTTGTGACGTAGAATTGCGCAAGCCCCACCGACGTGGTTCGATTGACACTGTGGTTTTGGCATAGACCCCGCCCTCGGTGATCTGTACATCCTCCATTTTTTCAACTACAGCCGGTAATGTCTCCTAAGAAACATAAGTGTTCTGTTGTGGGATGTAATAATGTACATAGTAGTTTTCACTTCCTTCCGACATCAGAGCCACTGAAAACGCAGTGGATGGATTTTATTTACGAAGGAAAGGCGCCACTTAAACTTCCAAAATACGTTTAGCAGCTATGTTTGCGCGAATCATTTTCTGACTGTTTTGTGAACGAGGGTCAATTCAAAGCAGGACTTGCTTCAAAGTTAATCCTCATCCAAGTGTGGATCGTTGCCTACTGTTCGCGATCCAACGTCACCTCCAGAAGTAGTAAGTGTATTTTATGATTTTTGAGCAAACAGTCATTTCAGTAGATGTCAGCCAATTCAACAAAAAAATGTGTCTAAAGTTGTTTTTGTCGTCGTAGGATGTCTGTGTAATTTAAACCTTGTTTGTATAGTGTGTAACCCACGTTTATAAATATATTTGTAAAGCTATTGTATTAAAAACTGTGTATGTTCTGTAGCCATCTTCTCACATTTGCCACATAAGCACCTGTACGACAAGTAATGTAAACATGACGCAACAGGTCCCTCGCATTAATGTAATTTCGTTTGTACGTAGCAAACGTTATCACAGTAGCACTATTTGTGTTTGTAGTTTCAAAAAATTGCGCCAACGTTATCACAGTTTGTGTGTGTCTGTGTGTGTGTTGCTCATCCATAATTGCAAAGGGGACGCGATTACAACTCTATAAGTACATAAATGTATCAAATAACCATTCCGAGACGTCCTCCATTCTCATTTGTGTTTTTTCTGCCGGAGTCTCTTAATCATCTGGGTCTGATTCAAACATGTACGGCTGAATGCCATACAAAACAGCGGGTCTCTCACTCACTCTCAGCTTCTGCTTTGCCATAGGTATCAAATTACGCCCTCATCCAAAGGCAGGGCGGGGATATGCAGCTCTTTTACATTTAAGGTGGTATACACCAAAACAGCTCTTTTTAAAACAGGACCCAAAAATGACATTTTCAAATAGTTATAATAAATGAACTGTGGGGTATTTTGTGCTGAAACTTCACAAATACATTCTGGGGACACCAGAGACCAATATTACATCTTGTAAAAAGGGGCATAATAGGTGCCCTTTAAGACAGTACAACTACAGATTTGAGTCGGACACGCTAAGAATACAGAATACGCTAAGTCTGAACAAAGTCTCAATTGTGGTAGGTTGCAGTTGATGGTCATGATTTTGCCAAATGGGACGAATTTTTGGATTAACATTTCTGGTTGATCCTTGAACAACATTACAGTGAAGCAGCCTTAATCGTACCACCTGTAAATCCCAACCCCAGCCCTAAATCTAACCTAAAATCAGTCAAGGATGTTGATCCATAACCTACTTGGCAAATTCAGTGATTAATCAGGATTATTTAAACAATTACACCAAATACCTTGTTCCTGAGGTCACAATGGTATTGTCCCCGATCTTCTCTGCCAGGTCAGCAAGGAGTCTGATGTATTCATCCCCGACCGATGCAAGAGGGGGCGCAGGGCCTGTTCCTCGAAAAGGTTTCCCTCACCGCCTTCCAGGATGACATACTCCATGCCCAAATGACTATGTAAGCTGTCCACTTTGTCCAGAAACCAATTTGTGGCTTTTGGGTTGGTGATGTTGAGCTTCACACTGTACTTTCCTTTCCATTGAGTCAACATAGGCACCTTATGAAAGAGAAATAATGTCAAAATAATAATGAACAGGTAAACATACTGTAGGTAAATAACAAATAAGAGTGTCCATTGAAAGAAAATTATTTAAAACATGCTGAGTTCATTTGAAATTAAAAGAAGTTAATTTGAGGTCATATCGTTCTGAAAAACGTTTATACTATTTAAAGAAAAGTTTAGATTAAATGACTCTTAAATGTCATGTAACACTCAAGTAAAATAGTCCCCCCCCCCCCCCCCTTATACATAGAGTACATGTAAGTGTACACATCTTAATCTTTATAAAGATTTTTAAAAATATGATCTAAGGTAAAAAATATGTTTATTACTAGGCTACCATGAATTTAAATCATTTTTTTGTGTGTGTGTGTGTTGCGCCACATGACATTTTATAACCTGAACTATCCTTGCGCCACATGACATTTTATAACCTGAACTATCCTTGCCTTCTCAAAACTACTGCCAAACTACTTAATAAGAGAATTAAACAGAATTTCAAAAATAATTTAATTATTTTAATGACGCTATATTTCTTTATTATTATATCAGGACAGTCACACCACCCTCACATTTTTATTTTATACTTTCTCCCCAAAAATATCAAATAATTGTTACATTTTTATTATATTTTTGATTAAATTTATAGATCCTGAAAAAATGGCATCACACATGGTTATTAACATTAACTAAAACTAAATTAAACATTAACTGAAATAAAATAAAACCCGGAAACTTATTTTGAATTTTATTTGAGCTAGTTGCCAAGGCACCATTTCTCATTTTGGTTTAGTTTAAGTTGAAATACTAAAATAACTAAAAATAAAAGAATCAAAGTCAATATGAAATAAGGATGAATCTATATTTAATTTAGAATTAAGACTGTAAAGTGTTTGATAACTTTATTCAACGTCTGGATATTTACATTGATAAGAACGTGGTAAATATGACATTTATTATGGGTTGATATGAAGATTGTTTTAAGTTCATTTAAACTAAAAGTTGTTATTTTTGTAAAACTAAAAATGTAAAAATTGATAGCTATCAATTACTGTAATGTTCAATGTCTATCATTAATGTTTAAAAAAAAAAAATTCATAGAGACATTAGACCAGTATTAGCATCAGTGATACCGGCCTTTGTTCATAAAAAGTTGCCATTACAACAAATATTTAAAATATACTGTATTTAAGTTCTGTCTACATTAATATATATATATATATATATATATATATATATATATATATATATATATATATATATATATATATATATATATACACACACACACACACACATATGTGATGTGATCTGGGAAAACCCACCACATGGTGAAATTTGACATATTACAGGTTTTGCGATCATATTAAAGCTTGGTTCAAGCCCTTTCCAAATCTGTTTTTATTTCTTTTATAGTTTGTCTGTAACAAAAGTTATGGTTATCTGAAGTTGGCTGATCGCTGTGATTTTCAGAAATGGAATTTTGAGAAAAACAGGTTTAATTAACTGTCACGTCCTGCTAGCAGGACGACTAGCGCTCTTTTTTTATTGCCTTTTTTCATATCACATATTTTAGTAATCATCATAGATTAGGTATCATTCGAAAGCTTACAAATTCAAAATTCATCCTGTGAAAACCGTTTTGAAATTGGACGATTGACAGGCGAGCAAGGTCTTTTAAACGATCAGCTTCAGACTATGTTGTTCTCATGTGCTCCGCAGCACATAACGCTGGATACAAATACATAAATAAAAACTTGCGTGCCGTTGTAGTTTACACAGGACTGGCTGGACCTTTATTCTGTTATGTGGTTTATTTTGATAGGAGAAACTGTCTTTGTAGTGTTAAGAGAAGGAGAACTAAATAGCCGTTGTTGTTGTTTTTTTGCCCCTCCGCTCCGCGCGTGTTCTTAAAGAGAAAGACACGTCTTTTCAGCTTGCCACTATAAATCGCTATGTTTCTGCACTAATCTAGTGAATTTTCACTAGATATATTCAGAGATGATAAACAAGATGTTATAGAATAATAATTTATTGAAAACCCAAATTTGACAATAAACTGACATTCAATCTATTTTTAGACTTTACTGAAAATGTACAAGCGCGACATCCGACGGGTTTTCCCAGATCGCATCACATATATATGACAATTTTCCAATTTTCTAAGGTGAAGTAGTTACACACTGTATGTACTTACTATAGTAATAACAGTAAATTATGCATAATTACAAGTAACTAACCCTAAACCAAACCCTATCAATCCTCTATAGTAAGTACACGTAGCTAATTAATATTACTCAGTACTTATTTGAGTATGTACAATGTAACTGTCACCTTAAAATAAAGTGTCCCCAAAACTTTAATAGCATATCAACGCTATTGATATGCGCATATATCAACACATATGATATTCTATGAAAATAGCATATCAACAAAACTAAAATAACTGGCTTCATGTCATTTACCCATACCCCAGTGCCTAAAGGACGAGACAGACAGACAGACAGTGTTACCAGTCGTCCCTGTGGTCCTGAAGGCATGCTCAGCCAGAAGTCTTCAATGCCCGCCTGAATGGAGGTCTGAAACTGCTGCGAGTCCACGCTCAGGTACGGGGATAGGGTGATGGAAATGTTTAGAAGCTTTACAAAAGGGAGGTCCCTGGTCTGTCTCTTAGACGTCCTTTTCTTTTCGTTGAGGTAGCTGTGGTCCTACAAAGCCAAGAAATAATTAGCAAAGATCTCTTTTCATTGCCAATGGAACCTGCTAAAAACATTAGTGCAGAAATGACACATTGAACCTTACAAACCAAGCTTGATACCGGTGTAAACACAGCCTATAATACTATAGCATTTGGCTAACATGAAAATTTCCACTATTGATTTAAAAATGAGTTAAAATCAGGGTTTCGCTAACACACACTTTGCCGGTAAGTAGCAGTTTTCTTTTGTAGGCAGTCAGGAATTACAGATGTTGCCAGCTTTATCGTCTCGGTATTCAAATTTTGTTGATTGTTTTAACAGTACGGAAAATATTATTGTTTCACCATCACTGAAAATAATACCCCTATTAATGTTTTTACCATGATAGTCGCTAACAGTGCCACAATGTCTGAGAAAATATAACAATAATGTAATTTATATTAATCATATCGTTCAGGCGTACCAAGCGCTGTGCTTATGAGGAATCTATGCAATAAATAGTGAATACTGGCAAGTGTGTTTATAACCAAATCCATTCCAAGTCAAGCTGTTGGTTTTGCTTATGACTGTGTTATTTCAAGCTAAAATGGAAACTAGCAAAGAAAAAAAAACAGACATTGGGATTGTTTCCCAATTGGAGTTTTGTATAACTTTCACATAATGGAAGGTTTTCCACTGCAATTTAGTGGTAAGACATTTATTCAGGTTGGGATATGGGAATGTGTGGTATGTGTATCAGATACACATACAATTAAAGCTGCAAGCAGTGATGAAAGGGCCCTCGCACCCATGCTATTGCCACCCGGTGGCTTTAGGAAGACAGAGCACGGTGGGCAGTGTGCTTTTAAGTAGCTAAATATAGGTGGAGTATGTCAAAGTCAGTTACAAAAATGTCCTCTATTATGGGGATAATAGCATGCGTTATTACTCAGATAAGTGTTGCTAGCATGTTTCTAGCATGTTTCTAGCATGTTTAGAACTAAATGGCATATTTAATATGTTGGTAGTACTGCATCACACTGTTAAATATGTCACTTCTTGTTGCCAGTAGGTGGCACTATAACTATATTTTGGAATGTAGATGTCTTCAGACTAGGACACTTTGTTGTAAATTTGAAGCACATTGGAAATTGCATGCTTAAGTTACAACAACTTCCTTTTGCATGTATAGTTAGCACTTAGCTAAGGGTTTGCTAGCATTCTAGTATATCGTTAGCATGTTTAGCATTTGGTGGCACTTTTTTATATGTTTATTAGGAGTCCACAACAGTGTTAAACATGCCACTTCCTGTTGCCAGCAGATGGTGTTATGACTAACTCAATTTGAGCAGGGATGTGTTCAGGACAGAACTCTTATCAAACGTGAAGTTTGGGGTAGATTGGACATTGTGTGTTACAAAAACTTCCTTTAGCATTTCTAGCATGCTTTAGAACTTAGCTAAGTGTTGCTAGCATGTTTCTTGCATGTTATATATTAAGGTTGGGGTAGATTGGACATTGCATCTGAATTACAGCTAATTCCTATTTATTTGCAGTAATAACATGCTTTAGCACTTAGCTAAGTGTTTGATAGCATGTTTCCAGTATGTTGTTTGCATGTTTAGCAGTTGGGGGCACTTTTTTATGTTATTAGGAGTCCAGAACAGTGTTAAATGTCACTTCCTGTTGCCATCAGGTGGCGCTATGACTATAACTGAATATGAGCATGCACATGTGTTTAGGAGATAACTCTTATCAAACGTGTGAAGTTTGGCGCAGATGGGACATTGCCTTCTTGAGTAACAACAACGTCTTGTTTCATTGAATTAGCATTCTTTAGCACTTAGCTAAGTGTTGCTAGCATGTTTTAACATGTTTCTTGCATGTTTAGAACTCAAAAGGGTTTTTAACATGTTGCTAGCACGGCTTCAACCTGTTAAACATGTCACTTCCTGTTGCCAGTAGGTGGCGCTATTACTATAACTGAATATTCTCATGTAGATGTGTTCAGGCCATGACTCTTATCAAACGTGGGAATTTGGGTCAAATTGGACATTCCATGCCTGAGTTACAGCAAATTCCTATTTAATTGCAGTAATAACATGCTTTAGCACTTAGCTAAGTGTTTGCTAGCATGTTTCCAGTATGTTGTTAGCATGTTTAGCACTTGCTGGCACTTTTTTATATGTTATTAGGAGTCCACAACAGTGTTAAACATGTCACTTTCTGTTGCCAGCAGGTGGCGCTATGACTGTAACTGAATATGAGCATGGACATGTGTTCAGGACAGAACTCTTATCAAACGTGTGAAGTTTGGGGCAGATTGGACATTGTTTGTCTGAGTTACTAGCCTGGCTAACGCCAGACCCAATCTCGTTGAGAATTGGGTCTGGGAACCACATGCGCAATTTCTCGTATTTGAGGCGTGGTTTCAGAATGCCCGTCGCAGTTTATTGGGTGCTAAGAATGCCTATCAAATATGCCTGTAGTAGCTCATAGCCAATCGTTTCGATTATACCAGATGACGTATGTAGAGTGACAGAAACTAGACAAGGAAGAAGACGATGGGAAAGATCTTTTTTGTAAACAATGACGTTAACGATTATTGCCGTTTGTGCAAGATAAATATGAGGGTAGAAGGTATATATGGACACTCCACAGACATGTTTCCGTGTGTCGCATAGATGTCGTCATCGTCTAGCTGCTCCCTCCCCGTTCTGTGATTGGTTCCCTAAATGAGGCGAAAAATCTGGCCATGGTATCCAGACTGCCTTTCAGCGTGAATTGAATCGCGCTGCGGTAAGGCAGTATGGGGAAACCCAGGCTACTGAGTTACAGCAACTTCCTGTTTCATGGTCAAACATCGAAATTCGTCAGGTCGCCGAGGACACGCCCTTTGACGAAAACTCAAGATCTTCGCAATTTAACGTCACAAAGGCCTTAAGATTACACTCACCAAATTTGAGGATGATCAGATTAAAACTGTAGGAGGAGTTTGTTAAAGTACGAGGCCTGAAAATGGCAAAAACCTGCACAAAAATCAGAGAGGAAGGTCAAAATGGCTGACTTCCTGTTGTGTTTAGGGCTATGCTCCAAGAGACCTTTATGTAGGTATTGGGTCATTACATGCATGTACCTCTTAGAAGTCCAGAACAGTGTTAAACGTCACTTCCTGTTGCCAGCAGGTGGCGCTATGACTATAACTAAATATGAGCATGGACATGTGTTTAGCACATAACTTTTATCAAACGTGTAAAGTTTGGCGCAGATGGGACATTGCCTTTTTGAGTAACAACAACATCTTGTTTCATTGAATTAGCATGCTTTAACACTTAGCTAAGTATTGCTAGCATGTTTTAACATGTTTAGAACTCAATGGCATTTTTAACATGTTGCTAGAACAGCATCAACGTGTTAAACATGTCACTTCCTGTTGCCAGTAGGTGGCGCTATTACTATAACTGAATATTCTCATGTAGATGTTTTCAGGCCATGACTCATCAAATGTGGGAAGTTTGGGGCAGATTGGACATTCCATGCCTGAGTTGGCTTTATGCACAGCTGCACTACTTCCTGAACTTCAGCCACCTCCTTTGTTTCCTGTCTGCCATTATTGGACAAACTGATTAATCCAGGTGTGCCTGGCCTCAGTAACAATAATCAGGCACACTTGGATTAATCAGTTTGTCCAATAATGGCAGACAGGAAACAAAGAGCTGGCTGAAGTTCAGGAAGTAGTGAAGCTGTGCATAAAATTCCTATCTGATTGCAGTAATAGCATGCTTTAGCACTTAGCTAAGTGTTTGCTAGCATGTTTTATCATGTTTCAAGAATGTTGATAACATGTTTAGCACTTGCTGGCACTTTTTTATATGTTATTAGGAGTCCACAATACTGTAGGAGGAGTTTGTTAAAGTACAAGGCCTGAAAATGGCAAAACCTGCACAAAAATCATAGCCTGGGAAAACCCAGACAACTTCCAGCAAATTTAGATTTGCTCTGAAAGTTAGTCTGGCAAAGAGCTCATTCAAGTCCATTTCCAGTCCGCAGAAATCGCGGCACCAATCAGAAGCGTTGGGGCGGGCTTTACACGATGACGACAGCGCTGGGATTTTGAAGCCTACCTACATTACAAAGATGGATGTCGCCGTCTAACATCACTCGTTCGAATCAGCTATGAGCTATCGCGTCTGTTTTAAGCGATTTAAAAAAATATTTTTCGTTATAACCCGAGCAAAGTACAACACTCAAAGCCTTCATGACTAAAAAATATGTTATCGCTGTCTTACCGACTGGATTCGGCAAAAGTCTGATATACCAGTGTGGCGAGCAGGACGATCGAGGCCGAGGGACGTGATAGAACGGCGTGAGTGAGTGAGGTCTCGCATCTCTCACGGAGGAGCGGAAGCATAAAAGGAGGAGCGACGACGGTGAAGACCGAGAGAGGACAGGCCTGAATTTTATTTGATGTTTTGTTTTATTATGTGGGACCGTGAGGGACTTTGTATTTGTTTTATTTTGTCATTAAAATGTGTGAATGTTCGCCGGTTTCCGCCTCCTCCTTCCCATAACAACGAGCCCCGTTGGTCAATACTAAACGAATGGGTGGGTCTTAGCCAATTGCGCCAAGAGGAATTTGAGGGACGTCCGTTGGTGACGCCCCTTTGGAAATGATTTGTCTATGTAGCTTTGCCAGACCCTAACTCAGTTTCAACTGAGAAGGGTCTGGTTTTAACCAGGCTACAAAAATCAGAGAGGAAGGTCATAATGGCTGACTTCCTGTTGTGCTTAGGGCTACCAAAGAACATATATTTATTTACTCTTTGGGGCTACGCTCCAAGAGACTTTTTTGTAGGCATTGGGTACATGCCATAGACTGTAAAAAAAGATGGACGACGCCCATAAAATGGCGTTTTATGACGAGTCCATAAAAGCAACGGGACAAAAACTCTTGCTCGCTCACGCCAAAGAACTCTTTGCTCAAGTTCCCCGTCTCTGCAAGATTAACGTTGGCAGTTTTCACGCACAGCTACTAGAAGATTTACGTCTGTCAGACGGGTTGCTCACGTCATCAAGCTTAAGTTGAGTCGGTTTGAGTCTCCGCGTCAGGAACGGAAGTGCTCAAAAATCGCTAAAAATGGGCTTCAACTGTCTCAACTGACTTCCAATGAGATGGCTCTGTCCACTTCTTATACTGTCTATGGTCAGAGTCCCGATATGGCGCTGACATATTGGAACTTGAGTCTGCGCAGTAGCGTTTTCGGGACCAGTCATGCGCAGTCGTGATCAGGAAGTAAAGCCGCGAAATCAAGGCCCCACCCCCACTCGCGTTGAATCAGTCGCAAGCACACACCCTGCACTTTTCTTAAGTGGCCTTGTGTGCTCCGTTCCTCTCCAATGATGTCTGCTGATTGCAGTACCTCGTTAAAATAAGGTAAATACAACTACTAACCACATAGTAAACATTATGAAAAAAAGTCCGTTGGTGCTTCAGTGACTACTTCGCACAGCGAACCTGTCAATCACAGCTGTCAATCATGATGTCACAGCACCGTTTTTATAGCATCAAATAACTAACAAAAAACTAACTTATTTTAAAAACAAACACTTGAAATTACATCAACGTGATAGAAACTACAGTAAATGACCGAAACTATCTTTAGAAAAAAGATATGTGAAGTGTAATTTAATTATTTAGTTGGGTCTCACGTCCCGTTGAATAACATGGGGAGGCGGGGCTTATGACCTATACTAGGACTGGTCACCAGGGGGCGATCGAGACGTTTTGGCTTCACTTTTGAGGGCTTGTGCGGCACGCTTGGTACATGCATGTACCTATTAGGAGTTCAGAACAGTGTTATACGTCACTTCCTTTTGCCAGCAGGCGGCGCTATGACTATAACTATCTGCTCCGTTCCTCTCCAATGATGTCTGCTGATTGCAGTACCTCGTTAAAATAAGGTAAATACAACTACTAACCGCATAGTCAACATTATGAAAAAAAGTCCGTTGGTGCTTCAGTGACTACTTCACACAGAGAACCTGTCAATCACAGCTGTCAATCATGATGTCACAGCACCGTTTTTATAGCATCAAATAACTAACTAAAAACTAACTTATTTTAAAAACAAACACTTGAAATGACATCAACGTGATAGAAACTACAGTAAATGACAGAAACTATCTTTAGAAAAAAGATATGTGAAGTGTAATTAAATTATTTAGTTGGTCTCGCATCCCGTTGAATAACATGGGGAGGCGGGGTTTATGACCTATACTAGGACCGGTCACCGGGGGGCGATCGAGACGTTTTGGCTTCACTTTTGAGGGCTTTTGAGCAAGCTTGTGCTGAAATAAATGGACATTTGCACGATATTCTAATTTTTCGAGTTTCACCTGTATATTGATCTAAAATATAGCACATTCATTTTAAATTCATTCAGGTTCAATTACCAAATCTACAATCTCAATTCAATTTAAAGCAAACAATACATTTAAAATATATGGGTTGTATGCATATTTTGTAATAAAAAAGACAAGTCTAGACACTTACATTTTAGATGCAATACTGACTTTTTTTCTGTTTCAGCAGTGAAAATAGTTAAACAAAGATCACAGCAGAACCATCGCGCATCTCACAGCAACGTGTTTTCTCATTACTGAATGATTCAGCATTTTGAAGAATCGGTTGACTCAAAGATTCAATGACCAATCCATAAACATCTGTCTCATTCATGAATGATTCAGTTGTTCGAACGAATTGTTTGAACGAATGAATCAATGACTCGCTCATTAAGACGGTCGCCTGGCGACACCTAATGACGGTTTAGTGTTATGTTTAAAAGTATCATTCTTTCCACCGATTGTTTAACTTGTATTTAAAACAATCTCATAACATTATTTAATGCATTGTTATTTTTCAGTGTAAACGATTTAATTTGATCAGCCCTACATAGGGTAACAGCCATATAGTGCCTTATTATTCTAAATAATTTAATCTATTGATCAAATTTACAAATTAAAAATGAAAGATGGAGCATACATTTAATAAGACTAGACTAGGGGTGCCCTGCAGACATTACAATATGCAGATTTAAATATACCATTGTCCCCACTGTCAATTTGGTGTGTGTGTGTGTGTGTGTGTGTGTGTGTGTGTGTGTGTGTGTGTGTGTGTGTGTGTGTGTGTGTGTGTGTGTGTGTGTGTGTGTGTGTGTGTGTGTGTGTGTGTGTGTGTGTTTAATAAAATCATTTAGTCACTACAATTAAAACCTGAACGTGTTTGCTTACTAAATTGTGAGCTGAACGAAAGTTGCAGGCAGCAAATAGCAGCAACCGGAGTCAAATTTCATTAAACACAAGAGTGAGTAGCTGACTCAAAAGATGATGACAGAATATTTTGTGTAAAAGCGTACTAGTTCATTAGCCTGACTCCGCCCTCCTTCGTACTTTCGCTCAATTTTCATTTTCCTTCAGTACTGCGTCTGGGATTCTGCTGTAGACTTTGGTTTTCTCCGATCAATTTTTTACCGGGCCAATCAGCGAACAGAGGGAGTGGCTGAGAACGATGACGTTGATGTCGACTCGTGCATTATTTTGAGTTGTAGTTAAAAATAAGAAAGATGCGAGCGAAGCCATTTGGTCTGTTGTGGCAACGCTGCCAAAAATGCTCGCAAGTTAAAGTCGGAACAAGAACAATCTTTGCTTTGTTTTGTTGGTGGCCATCCTCCCCACGGGGTTCAGGAAAATACATATGTCACGACCAAACGTTAGCGATTGGTTATGGCAGATAGAGTGACTCTGGGCAGATCCAATAGTTTTAGACTTCAATAGAGTTCCCGCCTACAAGGAAGTTAATGCTTGTCAATGGAGAGGTGCCAGACTCATAATACATAATACAAATGAAATGTACGAGAGTCTGGTGGGACCAGGCTACTAGTTCATACTACTGTTATGTTAAAAAACATGAATGTTTGCACTCATCCATAAACATTATTAGATCCATCAGCTTGACAGAAAGTCCCATCATTCAGCTCATCACTGCGTCATCGATCAACGCCTTTGTTATTGTTGGAAACTGCGCCCTCTTGTGGCGAAAAATTCTTACATATTGTGCCTTTAAAGTTGTTTGGCCCGATGAGATTTACACTCAAGGATTATTAGGAACACCATACTAATACAGTGTTTGACCCCTTTCGCCTTCAGAACTGCCTTAATTCTACGTGGCATAGATTCAACAAGGTGCTGAAAGCATTCTTTAGAAATGTTGGCCCATATTGATAGGATAGCATCTTGCAGTTGATGGAGATTTGTGGGATGCACATCCAGGGCACGAAGCTCCCGTTCCACCACATCCCAAAGACGCTCTATTGGGTTGAGATATGGTGACTGTGGGGGCCATTTTAGTACAGTGAATTCATGTTCAAGAAACCAATTTGAAATGATTCGAGCTTTGTGACATGGTGCATTATCCTGCTGGAAGTAGCCATCAGAGGATGGGTACATGGTGGCCATAAAGGGATGGACATGGTCAGAAACAATGCTCAGGTAGGCCGTGGCATTTAAACAATGCTCAATTGGCAGTAAGGAGCCTAAAGTGTGCCAAGAAAACATCCCCCACACCACTACACCACCACCACCAGCCTGCACAGTGGTAACAAGGCATGATGGATCCATGTTTTCATTCTGTTTACGCCAAATTCTGACTCTACCATCTGAATGTCTCAACAGAAATCGAGACTCATCAGACCAGGCAACATTTTTCCAGTCTTCAACTGTCCAATTTTGGTGAGCTCTTGCAAATTGTAGCCTCTTTTTCCTATTTGTAGTGGAGATGAGTGGTACCCAGTGGGGTCTTCTGCTGTTGTAGCCCATCCGCCTCAAGGTTGAGCGTGTTGTGGCTTCACAAATGCTTTGCTGCATACCTCGGTTGTAACGAGTGGTTATTTCAGTCAAAGTTGCTCTTCTATCAGCTTGAATCAGTCGGCCCATTCTCTTCTGACCTCTAGCATCAACAAGGCATTTTCTCCCACAGGACTGCCGCATACTGGATGTTTTTCCCTTTTCACACCATTCTTTGTAAACCCTAGAAATGGTTGTGCGTGAAAATCCCAGTAACTGAGCAGATTGTGAAATACTCAGACCGGCCCGTCTGGCACCAACAACCATGCCACACTCAAAATTGCTTAAATCACCTTTCTTTCCCATTCTGACATTCAGTTTGGAGTTCAGGAGATTGTCTTGACCAGGACCACACCCCTAAATGCATTAAAGCAACTGCCATGTGATTGGTTGATTAGATAATTGCATTAATGAGAAATTGAACAGGTGTTCCTAATAATCCTTTAGGTGAGTGTATATGTGTACTGAGTTTTATATTATTACATGCAAGTGTGTTTGATTTATGGACCAAATTTTCAGACCAAGTTTATGGACCAAGTTAATTTAATTAATAAACTAATTATATAAAACTATTGTCAATGCACTACAATTAAACTGGTTATATGCCTTTACTGTATTAAAAAAAAATATTTAAAAAATACAAGGCTTAAGACATTTATTTTCTTTTTTAATGCAGGCCAAACCACACAGCAGTGAAATGGTTAATCTAGCCCCCCTCCCCACACTCATAAACACACACAGACAGACAGGCACAGAGACGTAGGGTCAGAGAGAAATGACCATAATCAAACCAAAATATCTGACTTTCTGCTGGTTGGAGCTAATGACTATAAATTAGAAAGTTGTCCGGCTTGATGAGTACAATATACATACTAAGTTTTGTTTCTGTAGATAAAACTAATCCCCCCATTTTTGACAAAAGGTGGCGCTACAGAGCCCTCACCATGCCCGTTTCTGAAATTTTGCACAGGTCTACTGGCTAATAAATGTGATCTGTCTGTCGAGTTTCATGCAATTTCAAGCAATTTCAGGCATGCTAAGAGTCTCAAAAGCATCCAAAAAGAATATTAAAGTTTGATAGGTTGCCATGGCAACAGTATCTAAGATATCAATAATCCTTTCACAGGTCTACATCTGGCGTGTGTCTACATTATACACATAGAGTTTGAAGCAAATCGGGTAAAAATAAGAGGGTGATTTAAAATCATTTTGAAAGTGACACACTTACTGCTGCCAGTTGGTGGCGCTATAACTTTGACTCACAAAGTTGAGTTTCATCAAGATCAGTTAAAGGGTACCTATTGTGGAATTTTGAAAATTACCTTTCATGTAGTGTGTAACATAGATCTAAGTGAACGAAAACATCCTGCAAAGTTTTAAATATGAAAGTTCACCGTATACAAAGTTATTGTCTCTCAAAAGTAAGAGTCGACTCTGAGTCGCTGATATGAATCGATAGACGAATAATGCTTTTTCTCTGTCTAGATGACGTCAACTTGACAAGTTATTTGAATAAGATACGCCCACTCACTGCGCGCGCTGTAGACACCAGTGAAACTTGACAAACATCATGTCGACGAGACGCTGTTCTGAAGTGCGAATCAAAAGCGAACTTTTTTTTCACTGCCCAGGGACGAGCATGGAAGAATCAGTGGCTAATATATATATGAGTTATATATATATGAGTATATTTACAACTCAACCACACAAGTATAGCCGAACCTTGTGCTGTGTTCGCGTCATTTTAATGACGATTCCTTTACAAACATAAATGCTTTCAAGTGTGGATTCGCGAGCTGACTGATACTGAAGGAAGTTTCAGTACCACGTTTATTTGGATCAGCTTCCTCATCCGAATCACAACCTGTAAGTACTATTAATAATTGTTGCTTTTATGGGTTTTGTAGCATGCTCAATAAGTGTGTGTGTGTGTGTGTGTGTGTGTGTGTGTGTGTGTGTGTGTGTGTGTGTGTGTGTGTGTGTGTGTGTGTGTGTGTGTGTGTGTGTGTGTGTGTGTGTGTGTGTGTGTGTGTGTGTGTGTGTGTGTGTGTGTGTGTGTGTGTGTGTCAGTTACGCTCAGCGCAGCTTAGGTCTCCAATGTCATTTTTTTTTTTTTTTTGAAACATGTAAAATGTTTGTCGTTGTTATTGGAGTTTTCATAAAGAATATAGCGTATTGTAGTACTGCAGTGCTTTATCACTGGGTCGTCTGACCAATCACCGCAGATTAGCGTCACGTAAAGGCGGGGTTTGAAAAATGAGTCGTCGAACGAATCATTAGGGAATCGGTGAGCAAATCAGGTAAAAATAAATGCATATTATAAGACAACAAAAGTGTTTTTTGTCATTGCATGCATGTAAAACTGTTGTTGGGGACTCCCAGAACAATATTAGGAACATTTTAAATGCCAAAATAGGTGCCCTTTAATGTATGCAGAAGTTATAACACACTTCCTGTTTCACGTTTCTCGCCATAATTTCGTTTCCTCGCCACGGCCAAACCGTTTGAGATATTAAAAATCCTCTGGCAATTTTTCATCCTCAGTGTCTTGACTTCACGCTGACCGAGTTTTGTGCCGTGTGTTTGAATTCTCTAGGAGGAGTATTTCAAATTCCATTGCATGGGATTCGCCTGCATGGGATTCGCCTTTTCAAGGCTTGGGCCCTAATAATAAACAGAGCAATTCCAAGAGGGTCCTCACACCATCGGTGCTCAGGCCCTAATTATGCTTCACTGACATATTTGTTATAAAGTCCTTGGTTTTTGTTAGTTGAGCGCATAATCAAAACATTTTAATTGTTTTTTCAGATGCGGTAGGCTCAATTTCTCTGTGAAATTTGTTTTATAATGCATACAGTTATTTTAAAACTGTATTATAAGTAGAATGGAAGGGAAGATATAAACGTGAAAATGGGGTATGAAAAATGTATACATATGAAAGTAAGAAATTAAGTCATGAGTTATTGTAAAAGGAGAGCTGCACTCAGCTTTATATTGACGTTAATGTTCTGATAAGCCTTTTAAGTATTTTAGACATAGAGAAAATTCTTTTCTTGGCAGAAAGTTTCCGTTTTTTCTCTTTCACCTGCCTCTAATCTTTCTAGAGGAATTCAGCTGTGAAACGAACCACTCTCAGTTTCGAGATCAGTCAAGCATGCATGCAGAACAATGTCTTGACGACTCAAAAATGTTCATGTATTAATAAAAACAATAAATCAAGACAGCCCTAAAATGGAAATTCTTACGCATTTGTCTGGCCGATACAGAGTCAGTAGTTATTCTTGTATTCTTGTAGTTAGTAGGTATTCTTGTATGTTATGGATGAAAACCCATACGAAGGCCAATATTATAAATCTAAAGTGTTTTGCCTCTTTTTTTATTGTACAGGCTCCACATGCCTGTAAAATATGATTAATATAAATTACATTATTGGTGTATTTTCTCAGACATCGTGGCACTGTTAGTGACTGTCATGGTAAAAACATTAATAGGGGCTGATCTTATTATTATTATTATTTTTTTAATTTAGTAACTTCAAACTGCTAAAAATAAATCACTGAATGGATTAATCTCCCCCTCTAATGTTCATGTTTTTAATTTCTGAATTTAAATTCATTTTGAAATATTTTGGGGCATGAAGTTAGAAATGTCTGGGTGATAACTGTCCTATCTATTTATTTATTTATTTATTTATTTATTTATTTATTTATTTATTTAAAGTCATGTGGTGCAACTACCCAGACAACAACATAGTGTCAGCCCAGATCCGGCCCACATAAGTTCAGGTTGTAAAATGTCATATAGTGCGACTCTCACAAATAGTATGATATTTATGAATAAATAATACATTTTATTTAAAAAAATTATTGTATTACTTTTTATTTAATGGCTGCACCACATTACATTTATATGTTGAAAAAGGTATAAAAGTTTTGAGACTAACATCAATACAAACACTCTCATTTGTCATTGGCCCAACTACATAGTGATATTTACCCTTAGCATGATGTATAAAAGTGTTGTAGGAGTAATGACTTAGTGGTTACAGCAAATGCAAATGCTCCAGAGACGTTAAGCTGTGTTGCTCATGTGGGAAATTCAGGTTCAAGTCTCGCTCGATTTTTACAGTCTGTGTTCTGATAAAATATGACTTGAATGCATTTTAACATCTTAGCATCTGCCAAATACGTAAAAGTAGCAAAAATCAGTATTATTATACAAAAATCTACAGCTAACATGACACAGATGGCCCACACTGGTAACATATATCAGTCTCCATACCATAACAATATCATCTAATAGGAAACCAGTTACCCGCTGGGATTTGAGTGAACCAGAGATGTGTGTCTTTCTCTCAGGGGATCAGATCACACTTCCCTGACCTCTCCAGCGACTGCAGATCCGCTTAGAAAAATCAAGCCTTTCATGTCCACAACACTGACCAACTCTGACTGTTTTGTTCTGTCAGACTGAACTTAACAGCCCAGCTGGTGGCTTTTAACGTGAGACGCTTCGACTTGAACACAGTGTTCCCGCGTCCCAACTCTGCCTGGTATGCACATCGGTATAAAAACCAAACGTGTTCTGCCAGACCCATAGCCTGTGTTTGTGATTATAATGAGTACCTTCAGAAACCTCACAATCAACCGCACCAGAAGTAATGGCTAAATGTAATGTATGCATCACTAGTGGTCACTAGTTTGTTCACTCAGTCATTCAGGTTTGGAATGACATGTGGCTAAGTAAATAATGGCAGACTTTTCTTTTTGTGAGAACTATCTGTTTTAACTTTAAAAAAAAATCAAAATAGTATGTTTTTTAATTCAGTTTAAGCCTAATAAAAATTCTAAATATGCTTTTTGCAAGATGTTTCAAATGCACAGTGCTATATGCACAGATTTCCATATATTTTATATAATGGTTGTGCACATTAGCTGTCACTATTTGAACGCAAAGGCGAATTGTAATATTGAACAATGAATCCATTTACATGCACCCTCATAATGTGATTATAATGAGATTTGGGCAATGTTGCGATTAAACCTTTCCTCATGTAAACACAATAATCTGATCAAATTGATGCGATTAAGCTCATAATCGTAGCAACCATAATCATCATAAAATATGTAGCATGAACAGATTTTAATCGCAATAAACACGCATTGTAAACAGATTAATCCACTTTGCTCAAAGTGTGAATGTACAATGATGACGTTGTCATGTACAGACTCGTAACACAGCGGTAAAGAAGGCATCAAGAAACTCAGCTGCTGAAGAAACTAAGTTCATGTAACAACTTTCCACGATTTGTACATAATGCAGTATATTGACAAAATAAAGACATTTATGGTGCTTTTCCACTGCACGGTACGGCTCGGCGCGAGACGGTTTGGCTCGCTTCGCTTTTCCACTGCATGGTACGGCTCGGCGCGACACGGTTTGGCTCGCTTTGCTTTTCCACTGCGTGGTACGGCTCGGCACGGCACGGCTCGGTTTGCTTTAGCTCGGTTTGCTTTTCCACTGCAGTTAGTACCGCTTCAAAGTGGGTGGGATTATAGACTGATCGTTATAGTTTATCCGCTCCTCAGCAACCAACAAGATGAACGTCTGCACTTTGTCCACTGAAAACGATTCAGCCATTTCTTTTTTGGAAGGTTTATTTAGGGCCCAAGCCCAAAGGGCGAAGGCCCTATTGTTTTCCTAAGGATTATTTATTATTATTATTATTATTATTATTATTATTATTATTATTTTTTTACTAGCTTTTGGACACTTTTGGAGGCCTTAACATGCTCAAAAACTCCTGAAACTTTGCACACATGTCAGAACCCGCGGCCATCAGGGCTGGGCTGAAGATGGTACCCGGGCGTGGCAGGGGGGCTCGACAGCGCCCCTGGAACAGGGTCCGTAAACATGGTCCATAAATAAAAAACGCTTGCATGAAATAATATGAAACTCGGTACACATGTAGATCTCATCGTTTCATATATACTTCGCACTCTAACTTTTTACCCCAGCCCAACAGGAAGTCGGCTATTTAGGCTTGTTTGGAAAACGCATGCAAAGGAATGTGAAACACTCCTCCTAGAGAATTCAAACACACGGCACGAAACTCGGTCAGCGTGAAGTCAAGACATTGAGGATGAAAGTTTGCGAGGGGATTTTTGATATCTCGAACGGTTTGGCCGTGGCGAGGAAACGAAATTATGGCGAGAAACGTGAAACGGGAAGTGTGTCATAACTTCAGCATACATTAACTGATCTTGATGAAACTTCAGCAGTGTGTTCGTTGTAAGAGGCCGATCACATGGATGTGACTATTGTGAGTCAAAGTTATAGCGCCACCAACTGGCAGCAGGAAGTGTGTCACTTTCAAAATGCTTTGAAATCACCCTCTTATTTTTACCCGATTTGCTTCAAACTTCATCTGTATAATGTAAATACACGGCAGATGAAGACCTGTGAATGGATTCTTGATATCTTTGAAACTGTTGCTGTGGCAATCCATCAAACTTTAATATTCTTTTTGGATGCTTTTGAGACTCTTAGCATGCCTGAAATTGCTTAAAATTGCATGAAACTCGACAGACAGATCACATTTATTAGCCAGGTGACATGTGCATAGTTTCAGAAACGGGCGTGGTGCAGGGACTCAGTAGCGCCACCTTTTGACAAAAGTGGGGGGGTTAGTTTCATCTAGAGTTACAAAAATCTGTATTTATATAGTTCTCCTCCAGCCAGACAACTTTCTAATTTACAGTCATTAGCAATAACCAAGAGGAAGTCAGATATTTTGGTTTGAATATGGTCATTTCTCTCTGAGCCTACGTCTCTGTGACTGCTCTCTGTGTGTGTGTGTGTGAGTGTGGGAAGGGGGAGGGGGAGTGGGGCTATGTGCCTGCTCTCTGTGTGTGTGTCTGTGAGTGTGGGAAGGGGGAGGGGGAGTGGGGCTATGTGCCTGCTCTCTGTGTGTGTGTCTGTGAGTGTGGGAAGGGGGAGGGGGAGTGGGGCTATATTAACCATTTCACTGCTGTGTGGTTTGGCCTTCATTAAAAAGAAAATAAATGTCTTAAGCCTTGTATTTTTTAAATACGTTTTTTTAATAAAGGCATATAACAGACATGCTGCATTTAAATTTTTTTAATAAAACATTGTTTTTTATGTTTTTCAAGCCATTTGATTTATGAGGACTTTTGAAATGTCCTCATAAACCACCCATAAGTTGTAATACCAGTGTAATACACATGCCATTATACAAATTTGTGTCCTCATAAATCACATAAACCAACCCACACACACATCAAATTGACGGTGGGTGGCAATAGTATATTTACAAGACTTGATGTGTGTGTGTGTGTGTGTGTGTGTGTGTGTGTGTGTGTGTGTGTGTGTGTGTGTGTGTGTGTGTGTGTGTGTGTGTGTGTGTGTGTGTGTGTGTGTGTGTGTGTGTGTGAGAGAGAGAGAGAGAGAGAGAGAGAGAGAGAGAGAGAGAGAGAGAGCATAATTTTTTTTTTTTTTTTTTTTTTTCATGTGCTTGTCCTCCGGACAAGTAAATCTGTCATTCACTTGTCTGAGAAAAAAGTTGCTTGTCCGGATTTATTTATTTATTTATTTATTTATTTATTTATTTATTTATTTATTTATTTATTTATTTATTTATTTATTCTGAAGCAATATTCTCATCAGTGTTCAATCAGCTTTGATATTTAAATCGGCATATTGTAATATCTGCATTGAATGTTGTGGATATTGACTAAGAATATTGAATATTATGTATGTTATCAATCACCCTAAATGCAATACGGTGTTAGTTATATATCTTAAAGTGCGATACTGTCGCATAATAGTGTCCCATGAAGGGCATCCCCTCCCCCAATATTATTAAATGTCCTACTAGTGTCTTATTATTCTAAATAATTGAATTTATTGATCAAATTTAGGAATTTAAAATGAAAGATGAAGCATAGGCTACTGTTACCCTAGGTAGGGCTGATCAAATTAAATCATTTACACTGAAAAATTACAATTGCATAAAATAATGTTATGAAATTGATTTAAATGTACAAATAAGAAACAGTGGAAAGAAGTATACTAGGCTACTTATAAACATAACACTAAATTGCCAATAGGTGGCGGCAGGCGGCCGTATTAATGAGTGAGTCATTTATTCATTCATTCAAACGATTCGTTTAAACGGTTGATTCATTCAAGAATGAGACAGATGTTTAGGAATTGCTCATTGAATCTTTGACTCAACCGAACCGATTCGGGTCAAAATGCTGAATCATTCTGTAATGAAAACAATGAGTGTTCCTGTGAGATGCGCTGTGGTTCTGCTGTGATTTTTGTTTGGAACTATTTTCGCTGCTGGAACAGAAGAAAAACAGCCAATATTACATCTAAAATGTAAGTGACTACATTTTAACTGTTTATTGAACTGTTGTAGGAAATCAATGTCACAATTTGATATGGTATTCAGGAAAAACAATTGAGGCTTTTTAACACATATGTTAAAATATAGAAACTCCACATTTAGATTTTTAGAGGCAGTTACAGTATGTTGTTAACTGAGTGTGTGTGTGTGTGCTGCGCTCATATAGATTTCTCCTCGAGAGGCTGCGCAAGCGTCAACAGCGCAACCTATTTATTATCCACAATCGATCGCAACAACATACAATAAATATAATAAAATCAGAATCATTCTCTCGGTTTAGTGATTCCCTAGTTATGTATTTTGTTTGTTATTGATGTTCTAATCAGGCTACTTGACTTGTCCGTTCGGGCAAGTAAAATTCTCTTTTACTTGTCCTTCAAAAATCCATTTGTCCCGGACAAGCGGACAAGTTAGACTGGCTCTGGAAATACGAAGTCTCTATTTTCATGCTACTAGTACTTATTTTTTAGATATTAGTATCTATTCCATTAAGTACTAGTACTTATTCATTAACGACTAGTGCTTATTCTGTTTAGAATATTCAAAGTGCTTATTCAATTTGTATGCTTATTTATATTTTCAGAGCAGAAAATTCGATTTTTCTGCTTATTCAATATTGCATCTAAAATGTAAGTGACTTGACGTGTGTGTGTGTGTGTGTGTGTGTGTGTGTGTGGTGTGTGTGTGTGTGTGTGTGTGTGTGTGTGTGTGTGTGTGTGTGTGTGTGTGTGAGAGAGAGAGAGAGATTGTGTCTGTTACAGTGACAAGAGTTTTTAAGCCTTGTCTTTTTGGATATATATATATATATATATATATATATATATATATATATATATATATATATATATATATATATATATATATATATATATATATATATATATATATATATATATATATATATATATATATATATTTTAATGTGCATACAACCCATGTATTTTAAATGTATTGTTTGCTTTAAATTAAATTAAGATTGTATGTTTGGTAATTGAACCTAAATAAATGTAAAATGAATGTGCTATATTTCAGATCAATATATTTGTTTTCCTTCATTTTAATCAACACTAACTTTATTCTCATCTGAATTATAAATAACTTATTTCTGTATAAAATAATAAATCCTGAATAATCCAGACCAACCAGAGCACACTATTTCTACAACATCATCAGTGCTGAAGCGGGACTACCAGAGCCGTTCGGCAGATAGCGAGCAGATATTTTGTGTCACGTCGTGCACAATAACCCTAAGGCACCAGGGTGGCCACCGGCTTTAATATATATATATATATATATATATATATATATATATATATATATATAATATATATATATATATAAATATAGCTGCGAGCAGCGATGAAGGGCCAAAGCCGGCGGTACCGCCACCCTGGTGCACCAGGGTTGCGGTGCCACCGGCTTGGGCCCGTAATCGCTGCTCGCAGCTATATTTTTTCTTTCTTTTTTCTTCAAGCAAGTAGTTTTAAAACAGGTGCTACAGCGGTGGCTGTTACTGGCTGTTTAAATCTAGCGGGTTTGATGTCTCGCAAATACAATGACGCTGGTAGTGGCGATTCTGTCTGACCAATCAGTGATCTGCAGTGTTTTTTTACGTCACATTTTAGTACCGGTACAGTACGCTTGGAACCTCAACAGAGGTGGTACCATTTAAAGCGAGCCGAAGCGAGCCGTACCGTACCATGTAGTGCAAAAGCGCCACAAGTGAGCCGTACCGTACCATGCAGTGGAAAAGCGCCATTAGGCGCATGTCCGAAAAAATCCAATATGGCCAAAAATAACCACAATTCTTAGCGGTTAAACAGAACAATGAAAAATGCATGTAAACGGGATTGAAGAGGTTTGGTCGTGTCATAAACATCTTAAAGGACTAGTAATTTCCTACTACTAAATTCTGAAAAAACATGGATTCTAATTATTGGACAAAAACTTCCTCACCTAATAACCTAGAATACTGTTTAACACTACTCTGTTAAGTCTTTGTTGTCAGTTAGGAACCTGGGTGTGCTCTTTGATACCAATCTTTCATTTGAAAGTCACGTGTCTAGTATCTGTAGAACAGCATTTTTCCATCTTAAAAATATATCTAAATTACGTCATATGCTCTCAATGACAAATGCAAAAAATTAGTTCATGTGTTCATGTTCATGCTGTGGAAATTCCGGTTTCGCGTCCCTACCCGAAATGATAAAATAAAATAAAATTCTGCATCAAAATTTATAGGCAAGACAAGTAGTTTGTTTAGGCATGGTTTGTAGCGAATTACAAACCTACACACATATATTCAAACGCACATAACTATAGGATACATTTTTAATGCGCATGTGAACACCATCAGCATTTATCACAGGTTTGCGTTTAGAGAGAACGGCGTCGTCTTAGCGGCCCCTAATTTAATAACAAATGATCATTTCGACTGAAGTGAATCAATCAAATCTAACTTTAGCTGGAAACAACATTATTCAAGAACCGCTATAAAACCAAACCAATCTCTGTTACCCTAATTATATCTGTATCTCTGTAAAGCTGCTTTGAAACAATCTACATTGTTAAAAGCGCTACATAAATGAGGATGACTTGACAACTCCGGTGTAAAATGAACCTTTGGTCTAATTACACATTGGTACATAGTCAACCGTTCTCTGAGATTTGTTTTCATGATTATCAAATGTAACGAGTTTTATCTCTTAAAACTGTTTTGCTAGTATATAGGGCATAGAGTAATGAAAATAAAAATCGCTAGTTAATACCACTAACAAGGCTCAAAATAGCCCAACACTAACACGGTAGCATATTGAGGGTCCCTACCTGCAAACTGAAGCATTGAGAACGTTGTAAGTGTACAGACAGTTTAATAAGAAGATATTTTATAAAGACAGTCCACTGCACTTATACAGGCAGGAGCCATCTTTGGAAAACAGTCTCGAGCAGTCGAATCATGAACGCATGAAGTAATGCTTATTGTGCCCAAGAGCATGATCTATTTAAGTCCACACGTGGTTTTAACAAGAAAACATGTTTCTAACCACAGTTTGAGAGCCTGCGATGTTGTTTTTGAATGTTCATTGGAACTATGGTTTCGAAAAACATAGATAAATGTTGGTAACTATAGACACCTTGGGCAGCCCGCCATCTTGCAACAGTCAGTCTGTAGTCACTCACAGTAAGAATCAATGACTGCGTTCGAAAACTTAGACAGTTCACTTGTTGCTTTGCTGCCTAATCAGGCAACGACTTTGCATTTCTCGCTAGAAATGACATCAGAAGTGGAAAACGTTGGTCAAAAACGTACATTTTCACACAAACTGACCAGCAACCACTACTTTTAGATGCCATCTTTATTTATTAGCTTAAATGTTTCAGAATAGAACGCGCAGGATTGTGGGATATCAAAGGCAGTAAAGAATAGATCTCTGCTAACTTCAAAAATCGATCAGATGAATTTATCTCAGGAGACAGGAAGTGAAGCTAACTTTGGATTCGGACGTGTCTTAAAACTGAGATTTCAATTCCAAAAGAAATGGGATAACCTTTCACAGGTTAGTATGTGTTGGTTTGTGTTGAATTACTCTTATACTTTTTGCTTATATTTTGAATTAGATTTTAGTTTTCACTTTAATTTTAGTTAAGGTTTCAGTCATTTTGTTGTCACATGTCAGCGTTTGTTTGGACTTTCAGTTTGTATTTTGAGTGGTTCCTGTTCTCCTTTGTTTTTTCCCCACCACTCCTTCGTATCCATTCAGTAGAGTCACCTGTCTAGTCATCATCTGTATCACCTGTGTTCTATTAATCAGTGTCATCTGTGTTTGTGTTTAAGGTCCATCTGTTCAGTCAGTGTTTGTCCGATCTCCGTCTTATTTAGGCCACATTTAAATATTTAGAGATGTTAGAGAAATTAATATTTCCCCCTCCTCCGTTTTCAATAATAACATCGTTGCACACAACATCGTTTTCAAAAAAGTTGTCATTTACATCAACCCTCATAAATACGCCGTCGAGTGCCATCCTAACTATGCCAAACTGGGCACTCACATGACGTTAAGCATTTACTGGAGCATAATGTGACGTTTGAGAACCTAAAACCCCGTTTCAGTTGACACGGCAACACATAACCGGCGTTATACATAAATCTCCAGTTTTTAGAAATAATAGTTTTCTGTGATAAAAAAACGGGGTTTTCGTGTAAAAGAGAGGCCAAACCGCAGAGAAATATCTGCGTCTTCCCTTCGTGTAAACGGGGCCTTAGTCTGTGTGTGTGTGTAAGCTTCGTTTTGGAAATATATCCCCGTCTGCCTTCCTGCAACCCACTGTGACATTTGTTGTGTTTTTTTTTCTCATTTTCATTAGTTTTATTTATTTTATAGTATTATATACGTCTATATAGTATTTATTAACTTCTATTTTATTTAGTTTTAGTAGAACTTATAGAACTTTAGTAGAATTTGTTTTTTTAGATTTGATTTGATTTCAGTTTAAAACGTTTATTTTATTTAGAGTAACGAATGTTTTTTTATGCATTCGTTTTAATTAATGATAGCTGTTTACTGATGATTTATTTCTTCTCAACCATATACAAATATAGACGTAAAACACACAAAATGAACGCATAAATGATAATTTTCAACACATACACTTGTTTGAAAGGGTATAAAATGCAGTGCTGTTGGTTCTCTGGACTGTGCGACGGTGTTGGGGAGGAAAATGAAGGCCTGTAGACCCGTAGCTATAACAGGTGCAGAGCCTGAGCCGCTGACGGCTGGAGATTAAACCACACACACTGAAGGTCAGAGACACACACACAACACTCACCAGGGACAATCTGGGTTATTACTGGCTTTCATTGTTTGTTGTGGTTTACTTTTTTAATTATTATTTATAAGACAGCGAAACAAGCCATACATGATTATTATTATTTTCAGGCTAATTAGATTGATACTAATCTTTTCAAATATATACAATATAGTACAAAGACAATATTTATTTTAATTAAATATAAAGACATTCATCATGCTCAAAAGATTATATTTATATTAAATCAAAAGATTTATTTCAAAAACGCTGTTTTTTTTAAAACTTTATATTCATCAAAGAATCCTGAAAAAAAAAGTATCACGTATTCCACAAACACATTAAGCAGCACAACTGTTTTTAACATTGATAATACAGTCCTTCCAGAGTTTTTTTTGTGATTGTTGCGGGCAAAAATACTTGATTATGCAGCACAATTTCTTAAAAAAATGCGATAGAATATGCGGGATTTTTATGCAATGAAATTGCGTAAACTTGGAAAAATTGCGGGAACTTGCAAAAACTGCGGTTTGATGAAAGAGAAAAAAAAATGATTCCCCAACACCCTGTTCTCACTAGGCTAACGCTACTACCTTAATGTAAAGAGTCATTTCTTATTACTTCCTATGATAAGCAAGCACACTACATCACAGAAAGTGCTGGAATATTTAAGTTCTCATCTTGTTTTATTTCAGACCTTAATAGAGTGCCGAAGTTATGACATCACTTTGTAGGCCAAAACGCGTAAGTGAGTTAGCATTTTAGCACTTCCGGTTCCCTCGCACTAAAGTCTATGGGTTTTTTGAATGGGTTTTGCTAAATCGTCTGAAATAAGGTCTGTGGTTAACAAAGCCTCTAAATATTTTCACGTTTTGATCTATGACATAAAACACACCAGTTATAACCTGCTTGTGGTTTTTTAAACTTTATTGTGTCAGCGTTTTATATCTGACGGCTTTATTTAGGCTTCAAAATGTATAATTTTTGGATTAACTTAAGTAAATAAATAAGTAAAGATTATCTTGATAGACAAAATGTGTAAGGGTCACAACTCTTTGTTGAACACAGATCTTATTTTTGCATTTTTCCAAAAGTCCATGGGGAAAATGCATAGCTTTTCGATCGAGGGAACCAATGCGCCGCTAACTTCCGAGTTGTCCTACAAAGTGACATCATAACTTCAGCACTCTATAAACACATGACTCAAACTTACAAAACATTGAGTCAAACAAGATCTGTAGCTTTACAAAAGGAATATGCTACAACATCTGTAAAAATGAATAAATAAAATATAAAAAATTAAATGTGTGCTTCCTGTTTTACAGCTTTTCGATGATGTTCACGTTGCGTAATTACATCACTTCATAACGTCCCCATGGCAACAGGGGAAATGGCGGCTCACATTTTTGGCGGCTCACAATGACGCAACATTTTTCAACTTTCTGCTTCGATATATGTGACTTTTTTGCAACGCAAATGCAGGGATTATGAAATCATGCACGCCTTCATATTTTGCGCGGAAATCCAGTAGCACCTCATTGCAGTACACGAGATCCGGGGGGCGGAGTCGGATCCAGATTAAGGGGTGGGTTGGGTAGGTTTAGGGGTGGGTTTAGGGATAAGGGGTGGAGCTGGGTAGGTTTAGGTATGTAAGGTGGGAGGAGTTGGATCTAGATCCGACTCCTCCCCGTGGATTTCATGTTCTGCAGTGAGGACCATCTCCGGAAATCGGCACTTTATGCGCCAAAAGTGCGGCGTATTTGAAAAAATCCTGCCCTCGCATAAATATGTGGACTTTGGCTGATTATACATTAAATCATGCGATCGGATAATCACATTTTTCTGGAGGGACTGATAATAATACGAAATGTTTCTTGAGCATCAATTTTGAGCATACATTTTTGCAATTGTTCAGTGTTATTTTTAATTTAGGAAATAAACATGTGATTGCTCTCCTCACAAATCAACCATTTCCTGTTTTTCATTGGCGTAGAGGACTAGTGCATCTTTGAGCCAACATTCAGTACGAGTAAAATACTGTTAAAATCTGAGACTGACATTACTCAAGTCTTATTGGAAATTGGTGACTTGTAACTTGTAATGGGGTCGTTTTCGCTGTAATCTGTACTTTTACTCAAGTATGGTTGTCAGGTACTCTTTACACCTCTGATAGCTAGTTTAAATAGGTTTAATCAGGTTTGGAGGCAGAGGGTTGTGCTGGGACTGCGAGCGTCACTCACCATGTTGGCGAGGAGGGCAGTGGAATGTTCGTCGAGGCCGATGACTCCCTCCAGGTGAAGCCGCTTCAGCCGGTTTGAAAAGGTTCTCAGCTCTCGCTCGAGCTTGGCCCCAGAGTCCACACTTGCTAGAAGCTTCCAGAAGGGCAGCCTTAAGATACAAAATGTATTTGTTAGGCTAGAGGTGTTAGATTAAAGGTTATACATCATGGTACACCACACTAGGGTAATTATCACTAACACAACAACTATGTACTAAAAACGGACAAGTTGTTCGTTCGCTTTTTTCACGTACAGACGACAACGTGGTCAAAAATCCCTGTTCACAATGATCCACGAAAACTACTAAAAATGCTGTATTATACATGCCAGGCCAGTAGGTGGCAATGTCATTTTGTAGAGAAACACTACATGCCAATAGACTAAGTTTAAATACATAATATGTGCATGTCGTCACCATTTTCACAAATTCATGTTTTTGTAGTTTAGACCGAATCGATAACGGTGTCGTTATCTTGCACTTCAAAACGCGTTTTCAAAAGTTTGTTTTCAGGCCCCAAACGCATGAACGGCCAAAACACATACAAATTTAAAGTACTTTAATAACTAAAAGTAAATACACTAAAGACTAAAACTATATAGTCATTTAAATTAAAAACTAATAAAAATGCCACAAAACATAAAAATGACTAAATAACAATACATATATATAATATATACATAATATATCACATATATAACAATAATATCTAATTGAAAATATTAACCAAAAATATATAGTACATCAATTATACTAAAATCGGCACCACACCATAGTAAGGAATTTAAAAAAAATCTTGAACACAGTATAATCAGCAGAATTGATTTACATTAATCTAGAAAGTGAATCAGAAATCAAAACATGACGATGTACAATAAAATTGTTGGATGACTTTTTAGCATTTTTTGAAAAGTGTCTGCTTCTAATATTGGACAGATACTGCTAATAATAAAGAAAACATTATTGTGCATCCCTAGAATTTAAAAGTAAAATTAAAAGTAGAAAGGGAATTTTAAGTTTGTGGTACCGTAAGACATCCATGTTTGGCAGCTCTCGTCTGGCTGTGGAGAGCCGGTTCATGGACTCTTGATGGACGGCCTTAATGTTGTGTCCAACACACACGGTGTACTCCAGAGGCATGCGCTCCATACTGGGGGGCGTCTGCAAACAGTAATGCTGTCTGCTTTCCATTCCTACATGTAGTGGGATGTTTGGGGCCACGAGAACGGACACACCTTTAACAGAAAAACCACAACACCTGGATTAATGATGGTCAACTTTGCAAATTTGAAATCCCCAACCAATCAAAATTAGGAGTTTTGTTGCTTTTAGTCCACGTCTGTTACGCTAGTGTACTCCTAAAAGTTGACAAAATGACTTTTAGCAGATACACACATAAAAATATTGATGATGACATCATCGCGCACTCAGGGGCGTTTACATATTTTTGTCAAATCAAATACTGAATCCTCTTCTGCTCAGCAGCATGGATTTGATCAAAACACATATTGTGAAATATTATTACAAATTAAAATAAAAAAATGTTTGTTTGAATATATTATAAAATTTTGTTAAAAAATGAATGTGATGTCAAAGCTGAATTTTCAGCATCATTACTCTAGGCTTCAGTGTCACATGATCCTTCAGAAATCATTCTAATATTATGATTTATTATCAATGTTGGAGACAGTGTTGTGCTGCTTAATATTTTTTACCTGTGATACTTTTTTCTGGATTATTTGATGAATAAAAAGTTTAAAAAGAACAGCTTTTATTTAAAATAGAAATCATTTATAATACACACTTACCGTTCAAAAGTTTGGGGTCAGTCATTTTTTTTTTTTTTTTTTTTTTTTAAAGAAATGAATACTTTTATTCAGCAAGGATGGTTAAATTTATAAAAAGTGATAGTAAATATTTCTATTGTTAGGAAAGATTTCTATTTTGATTAAATGCTGTTCTTTTTAACTTGTTATTTTTAACTTGTTATAAAAAAATTATCAAAGGTTAAAAAAAATATTAAGCAGCGCAACTCTAAGAAATGTTTCTTGAGCACCAAATCATATTAGAATGATTTCTGAAGGATCATGTGACTCTGAAGACTGAGGGATGATGCTAAAAATTCAGCTTTGCATCACCGGAATAAATTAAACCATTGTTTGAAAATGATAATATATTTTACAATATTACTGTTTTTTCTGTATTTTTGATTAAAAAAATGAAGCCTTGGTGAGCAGAAGACATTAAAAATAGTAATGTTTCCAAACTTTTGACCGATACTGTATATTCTTTTTTTGAAAACAAGATTTTTTGGTTAACTGAAGTTAAAAAATACAGCATTAATTTGAAATATAATTTTTTTGTAACATAAAATGTCCTTACTGTCACTTTTGACCAATTTAATGTGTCTTTGCTGAATAAAATTATTAATTTCTTTAAAAAACAACCACTTTTGAATGGTGTATGTCCCGCCACAACTTCCTGTTTCAATTGGAAATATGTCAACGCAAATAGAAAAGTCCACTCATTTTCACTGAAACTAAAATGCTGAAGAGATATTTGGAGTCCATACAGTGATGTTGACATGCATAGTCTTGGTTTTAGACACTGCGGAGACGTCAGGTGATTTTAGATGACACGCTAACTCCTGTAACTCCATTCGTGACTCTGTGTGAATGGCAGACACAGCATGAACGAAACCAAATACCATCTTTCGACCTACCCCAGTGAAGCAGCCTTTACAGCCTGATGTATCATGGAAATTTGGGGCCTGTGACATTTGGAACAGGAAACATTGGAATTTATAATTGAATATTTTTATTTTCAAAGGTTTCTGAGAAGGTGGGTGGTTTATGGGGGCTGCTTCTGATGTCTTTCCGCACCTGAAAAGTTGAGATTATGTGAAGCAGATAATTATGTCCGCAGATGTAGCTGCCCTCCCTGGAATTCTTCCTGCTTCTCGAGTTTCACCACCATGTCAATGAGCCCCAGTGTGGACACACACACACACACACACACACACACACACACACACACACACACACACACACACGGGACCTTCCGTCCAACTGCCCGCACATCTAACTAAACTCACAAAACAAGCCACGAAACAATACATCTCAAGAAATATTTCCTGTAATAAGCAGTACATCATTTCAGAATTATGAAATGAATTAAATAATTATTCATTATTATTCAAGATTATTGATTCCATCAGGATATAAAAAAACCCTCTTTCGACTATTATATTTGACGCATCCGGATTTTATGGCTCATATACTGTATGTATAATAGAATGTGGAACTCATATACGAGAAAGAATAAAACATGTTTTATTGAGGCCCAAACTGAGTGCAGTTGCTCATATTTACTGTATATGGTCAAAAAGTAAGTTGAAATTCGGATAGCTTATCATGTAAATCAATCAATCAGATCTTTATAACTGTACAGCAGACTACTTGCATAAAATGCATATAAATATCAGTTGTCACACAATATATCTCCCAATAATGTCTTAGTAAGATGATATTTAAATGCAAACAATGACAAAGATAAAAGAATAAGCATTCCTTAAAAGCCTAATTTTTTATATTTTTAACATGATTTATCTAAAAAATGATGTATGAATAATCAGGTAAACCTTATGCTGCTAGTCTAGCAAGTGTTCATCTTGAAGTATTACGAAGTTATTCTTAAGTTTACTTTATAGAAATCATTAAAGATTTGAACCATGTGACACGTGAACCACAAGCTGAAGGGGGACGTTTATAGAATTATATTAAAGGCCTTTTACTTGATAAAAAACTATCAATCGGACGACAAAAAACATATCGAAAAATGTGTACAACAGGTTTAACAGTTAAGCCGGGGACACACTTAACAACTGTAAGGCAATTATGAATGTAATTTGATAGACTGATCATGCTCAAACGCGCCGAGTCACGTTCAGTCGGTGTTCACAGGCGGTGATTAAAATCTGCACCAGTCATTGGAAAGGAAGCAGTCTGTATGTGTTCAGTTCAGTCTTAGAATGTTTCAGCTAGTCGTTAAGTGTGTCCCCGGCATTAGACATAGCGTGTACAACAATGCATTTTTAAATATCGGAGGGATCCGACAGAAATGGGATCTTCGCAGAGAGACCAATCTACTTTGAGAGAAACCAAACGAGCCAATGCACATTGGCATTAGATAATTGCGCCAGCTGCTTCTATCACGCAGCGATAGTGAGTGCCTCTGCAGGCTGCACTACATTCCCGCTGTTGGCCGTGGATATTCCCCTGTCCGCTTCAGCACTAAGAGAAGCAGATTTTTCTAAAAGAGCAACACAGGTGTGAGAGTGCGTCTTTTTCAAGATGTCATTCGCGTTGTTGGATCGTCTTGTTGACGGACGGTCGGTTTGTTGCTCATCTGGTGGCATCATAAATGCCCGATACCGCACTGTTGCCTCTTCCCCCCTCACCAACCTCGACGGAGGAGCAGCTAAGGGGTATGAGGACATCCCACCAGTGGAGCGGTCGGTTGCGATATAACTGTGTCCTAAGAACGCTAACACTTAGCAGGGTCTCCTCTCCCGAGCCTGCAAGTTCTCGTCTGCTCTCACAGGCAAGGCTTACAGAGCTTGTGGAGAAGCTGCTTCTGCCTTGCACGCCATGGCGCTCCTGCAGGTCTACCAGGCCAAGGCACTCATAGAAATGCAAGAGGGTGATGTCGACCTGGGTCGTATACAGGAACTGGGCACAGCGACGGACCTCGCCTTAAGAGTGACAAAAGTTATTGCACACTACCTGGGTCGAGCGATGTCCACCATGGTGGTCCAGGAACGCCATCTCTGGCTGAAACTCAGGTCGGCTCTCGGCGTTGTTGTCGAGAATTTTGCCCAACATTCTAGTCGCCAGGCAGACAGGGCCATCAAACCTCCTGCCCAAAGTAGCTGCTGCCTCCACCCAGCCGTCGGTCGCAGCTCCTCCGTCTGCTCGTCTCCGAGGGCACCTTCCTGTGAGGGCAGCAAGAGGACCGCCCACCCCGTCCAGGCTCCTGCTAAATCCGTCAGGAAGATGAAGAGCAAGCGACCCTTAGACGGGCAACCCAGAGATGGAGGATACTGCTTTTCGGGAGTTGATGTCCACAGAGGACATCCCGCCGGAGGGATTGGGTGGAGAATCCTTTGTTTTCCTTTCTTTTTGTGCCGACGTACCCCCTCCTTCAATAAAAGAGCAGTTTCTAACGTCTCTGGGTTCAACGAGGGTGGGTTTGACAGTGCGCGCCGCTATGCCTCGCTGCTCTCGTTCCCCTCTCCCTGCGGTGACCCCATATGTGTAAAATTCCACGGTACGGCTACCTTGTCGGCTAGCCAGTGTCTTTCCCTTGGCAGAGTCCGATTTAGTAGTGTTTAATGCTTAGCTATGCTAATTTAGAAGAGTTTCTATTATTTTGGGGTTTTTTTTGGGGGGGGGGGGGGGGGGGGGGTTACCATCATGGTGACAAGTGGAGCATGAGCTAAGTTTGAGAACAGGTATTTTAAACGTTCTATATTGCCGTACTCATTCAGCAATTACTATGCACAATGCTATCAAAGCATACAATTTAGAATAAGTTTGCATTTACTGAATTAGTAAGTTAAGTTTCTACCACTAAAATAAGTTGATATTACATGATAATTTTAAGTGAAAATTATGAGTTAGATTACTTAAATATTTCAAGTTAAGAGCAATTAAAAATCTGCTAGTTCTGCTTACTTAAACTTTGAATTAAAGTGCCTAAATTTTTTTAGTTTTGCCAACTTATTCAGGTTTACAGTGTATTTTTAGTTAGTTGAATGTCTGAAGTGGACCATCAAAATAAATTGTTACCGTATTTTCTTGTAATACATATTCCAATAATCTTTGCTTTATTCAGAACTTAGATTTTTTTTACATAGTAAAAAGTTTATATAACATGTCTATTCATCATGGGATTTGTGCCTCAAACGCTTAAATAAAGCTTAAACTAAGTGTGTGTTATTCTTGTTCCTACAATTAATTAGACAAATGGTATTTAAATGGGTTGCAATGTACACTATTCTGTGATGATTATTTGCACATTAATATTTGATTATAAAAAAGAACCATTAGGTAATGTGCTGATTTTGTAAAGTTAAGATTAATTTTTGCTCTGTGTTCATTGAGGTTTAAAATATGTAATGAGTAAAAGTCAGTTACAGACTCCGAATGGAATTTTGTTCTCCATCAAAAGTTATTGTCTCGTTAGTTTCCTTTTCCCTTTTATATTGCGAGACTCAGAGAGAAACATCTCTTAAGTAAGATAGATTCCTTGGCAAACTTTACCAGTTCCCTCTATTTATCACTGCAGATTAGACTTGGAGAAATATGAAGGTTGCTGTCTGGCTAGCATTTATAAATAATAGCGTGTAAGGGTGTAAGGTCTGCTTAGTATCGCACCTGCTATAGACTTTGCCAAGTTAAGGAAAACAGCCATACTTTTCGGCATAAGATTTTGCATATGTTTTCTTAAAGGGCCAGTTATGCTAAAAATTAATTTGTCATCATTCACTCACCAGCATGTTGTTCCAAACCTTTTAGGCTTTCTTGCTTCTGTAGGATGCAAATATTTTGAAAAATCTTCCAGTGATTTATTTTTTTTTTTTTTTCATAAAATGAAAGTCAATGGAGTGCAATGTTGTTTTGGACCCCATTGATTTAAATTGTATTAACAAAAACAGTTGAAACATTCTTGACTTGCACAGAAGAAATCATGCAGGTTTGAACATGATGGTGAATAAAGACAACAAAACATTCGTTTTTGAGTTACCCATTCCTTTAAGTCAAAAATTTGAGCTTTGGTTAAACTTTTCCAATCCAAACATACAGAGAATGTTTGAATGCGCAAACTGAAAATTCACAGCTCTGGCTAACCAATTGGAAGACAAAGCAATGGCTGAAACTGAATAGAACTACATGTTTTCAGTTCTTTCTTTATCCTTTCTTTATATCAGGTAATATGATACACTGTTATTTTTTATTGACATAATTTGAAATAGCACTAAGCATTTCCAAGAATCATTAATTTATTGTTATAAAAATTTTCCACTCTCTGCACCCATCCAGGCCATATTAGGTGAAAAAAGTGAGATGGGATGCTGTTATTCATCTTTGCTTTAAAGACAGAGTGGAAAATATTTCAGGAAAGCTGGTAGTAGTTACCGTGGGGAATTATTCTAAAAATAAGAGACTGCTCCCCCTCTTTTTCAACTTCTGTAGAACCCACCTTGCTCATAACTCAAGCCAAAAGTCTCCTAAACGTCAGCAAATGACAGTTATTTATTCCCCTCTGTGCAGATTCCATGTTATACACATCTTAAGAAAGGGGCCTCCAAGCTTTTGAAGGGTAAAACTCAAAGCGTCTGACTCTGGACTGATACAAAAAAATTGCCAATCTTCAACATGACTACAACCTAGAGCTGCACACTTCTGGATAATTTAAGAATCACAATTTTTTTTTTTTTTTTAAATAAAGATCAATTTTCTCCACGATTCTGAACAGGCAACTAAACAAAATAACATCCTTTACAAGAGGTTCTGACTAAATGTTAATTGCTGCAAAAAATATTTAATTAATTTGGAATATTTGTTTAAAAATGTTTTGAAAGAAAGATTCAACGACTCACTCATATACTTACGTAATGTGACTCGTGTTTTTGAAGAACTCTCTTGAATGAATGATTCAATGACAAATACATATTTTATCAGTCACTTTCTGTGATATATATTGCGATATGAAAACAATTTCACCAGATGACTTGAATAGCTATATTTGGAAAGAATTACTCATTCTAGAACGATTGGGGTGATTTTGTAGGGGAGTGAATCTGCATAGAAAATAATAAACAAATTACAAGCATAGATAAAATACAATAGAACAAAGTTCCAATTTTTTTGACATAATTTTGTGAATTATCTTGACATAATTTTGCATGTATGTGTCCATTCAAGCACAAAAGCACCGAAATTGTACATTTAAAAGTCTAGGCAACCCAAGTCTTAAGTTATCAAAAGTTTTTTTTTGTATCAAACACAAATGTCTGATCTTGATTGGCCAAAATCACTGTTATTTTGTTGAAAACAATGATATTTTGCAGCCACCATTTACATTTTTATATTTCCCCTTAGAACAAATAAGTATACTTAAAGTATACATTTGAATTTTTCTTAAGTATAAAATGAAATATACTGTATAGGCTACTTGAAGTATAATTTATGTAGGAAGTATACCAATATCAATGTACTAGGAGGAGTATATTTTAAGTATAACAGTAGTAAACTGAGTACACAACTAGTTTTTTTGTTTGTACTGCAACTACACTACAAATGAATGTTTACAAGTCAAATACTTGTAGAACATCCTTAGTTATCAACACTTGAATGTAAGTGTCATTAAAAAAAAGCACATTTTTAAACAAAAAGCTGAGAAAAACGCATTTTTGTTAAGGACTACTTCCAGATGGGATTCAGAACAATGATCTAAACACAGATGGAGAAGATCGAGTCCATCAACACCCCTAAAGTTTCACAGATGTTAACCTTTCCTGGGTCGACATTTCATTCAGTATCATTTGGCAGTTTTGAACTTATATGCTGTTTATGTCATGATTCTGCCTCAGTATCATTGATTTTCCCTAGTCGTGAGGCAGGATCATGACAGAATCATGTTTTGTGTACAAGCACATGGCTTGTTTGGGCCATGTGCTTGTGTTGTCTCGTCTTGTAACCCCGCCCCCTTGTTATCCTCGTCTCGTCATTAGTGTCTAGTCAGTTTCACCTGTCCTTGTCATTAGTGTTCCCTTTATAATCCCTGTGTGTTTGCTGTCCTGTGTCGGTTCATTGTTTGCTGTTTGAAACTGTTTATACTTGACTTCGTCTTACGTCGTGTTAGTCATTGTTATACCTCCTGTGAGTACCTTGTGAGAATCTTGTCTAGTGTTATTTTTGATCCTGTTTCTGTTGTTAGTTTATAGTCTAGTTTGTCAAGTGTTAGTCCAGTTAGTCATTCCTGTTCCTGTCCTGTTTTGCCCCCTCGTGGGTTTTGTTTTCTGTTTTTGTCAATAAATTAACGTTCAGTGTCAATTACCGTCTGCGCCTGGGTTCTCCTTCCACCGTCATAACAGTTTAATGTTTTATGATCACGTTATTTTACATTTGCGTAAGCAATCTTCTATCACTTGTTTCTGCTTTTTTTTTCTTCCTTTTTCTATTTTTATATGTAATAGCACCCACTACTGTATAACAGTGAAAACATGGATAGCAGGAAAATTCGGTCAATGGTGGGGAAAGAGTAAAGTAGATTTGAAGTGAATTCCTATGTACTCTACCAGTGGACTTGCCTACGCAAAAAAAAAAGTATTTAGTAGGCTACTCAATCAAAAGAGTAAACACAACTACTACAAGCCAAATATACTTATAATACTTGATTATACTCAAGTATATCTCGATCAAAGATTAAGTACAAGTGTAGGCTAAATAAACTTTTCTTTCAAGTATACTTAAAGGTTGTGTAGGTAAGACATTTATAAAAAACTTTTTTCCAAATTTGTTTAAATGAAGTTCCTAAACGTAAGTTAGGGAGGAGCGAGCCAATATAATCTTTCAATCAACAGCCTACAGCCTATATAAGCAGCCGCTTACCTCTCCCTGGCATCAGCTGTTCCAGTATCAGCTGTCCCAGTATTGCCGCACGGAATAACGTCCGACATCCCGGAAATCCAGCTCTTTCCTTCAGACGACGATTGACAAGCCTTCCTGGGACACAGCCAGTCACACCCCGCGTGAGCTCGGATCTTACGGATTATCTTCATAAACGTTCCGATCGAGAAATCCAGCGCGCATATAACGTTAAACCACGTTCCAAAGGCAACACTCTCCTCCATCTTCAAGATCGCCAGTTTCAACCGAGCCTTGTCCATCTTCTTCTCTCCACTCTTCCGCAGCTAATACACCGATTCCACCCATTTCAAAATGTTTGGTCAACAGCCTATGTCAAGTCTTCCAGCTCCGGAATCCATATCTCCTGCAGATCATCAAAAGCTCAACTCTACGATCTTTTCATCAGTTCTTACAGTTCCAGCATTCTATCAAACACTTCAACATTTTATAAAAGTAAGACTAGCCCCTCTTCTACCTCCGTTTCTCTCCCGGTTCGGCGTTTTCGAACCCACACAATCCAAACGGCGCCAATCCAAAGGCCGCCGCGGCTCGCACTTCCTGGTCCGCCGGTATTCCCACCCGGCCAGCAACAGCGGCCGCAAAAACAGTTCCGCTTCTTCTCCGGCTCTCACAAACTTCATGCAGCCAGCCCCACTCCCCAGGCCATGCCAGCCATCTTGGACACCAGCAGTGTTGGGGAGTAACAGAATGTATGTACCGGCGTTACGTATTCAGAATACAAATTATGAGTAGGCCCATTTGTATTCCATTACAGTTACAATTTAAATAGTTGGTATTTAGAATACAGTTACATTGTTGAAATCAATGGATTACATTAAGATACTTCTGTTTCACGAGTTTAGTCACTCTCTAAACAATTCAAAACGAAACAAAACAAACTGCCTTCTGCTTATGTAATCCGTATAAATTGCACATTTCTCTCTGGCGCGTTCTATAGCATAATGCAAAGATCGCGAGTCAGCATCGTCAACTTCATCCTTGCAGGCGACAGTGACACAGACAGAAACCCTTGTTTATTTATAAACAATTAAAATATATCCTTGCTATATTTGACATATTCATAATCAATATTTTTGCCGACTCTTTGTGATAGCTTTTAGGTGATTTATTGGCAGCGCTATCCCTACAACGTGTCACCACCGCATCACCATTCCGCATTCCTACACTTATAAAATGCAGTTCAATGTGGAAGTAATCCAAGTATTCAGAATACATTCCTCAGATTGAGTAACTTAACGTAACAAATTAAATTTGGGGCATGTATTCTGTAAGGAAATACGTTTTGAAAGTATCCTTCCCAACACTGGACACCAGTCAATAAAGGGACCCTCCGATCAACATTCATTTACTTTTCTCAACACTAACACTTGCTCCTCAGGTACAATCCGCTTGCCAGCCCATTCACTCTCAACAGCAGCCCATCTTCCAGCTCCTAACAATGCAGTCGCCATGGAACCACCTCCAGTCCCAGCCCATCTCCGTTCCCTAATTCTGTCAGGTGCAACTATCGATCTTCTCTACTGACTTCCGTCCCTCAAGATGAATCCCATCGCTCGTTTGACTTAAATCGTTAAATCTTACAAATTCCGTACAAACCTTCAAAACGAGTTCTCACACTTGCAGAATTCTGCGTTGCTTTTGCTAGATACACAATGTAATTTGCACTTCATTTTCAGCCAGACGCAAGGAATTAAATGACTACCTCTCTATCATAGCAGAGCTCAGTCTCTCTTTCGGAGGTAGTAATTTTTTATACATACCATAAGCTTCTTCAGCTAAATGCGACGCCCGCGTCACACTGGAACCAGTGTCCTTACTGGGGAGCCTTGGACCTCAAACTATATAACAGAGTCTTAGGCGTTCGAAGCCCTTCTTGCGCCATCTGCAGGTCTATCATTCATTCTACTTCACAATGTCCCCAAACCAACCCAGATCTTCCAACCCATCCAGCTCCTTTCCAAGAAAAATCCACTTCATATGTCCCTCGAACGAGGAATGACCGTAACCAGATTTTTACCTCAGTTTCAGGCAGACAAGTGTGCAACAGCTTTAATTCATCACGTTGCAACAGGCAACAATGCCACTTCCTCCATGTCTGTAATTTCTGTGTGGCAGAGCTCACGCTCGTCCTATGTGCCCTGTGCGCCACCTCAGCTAACTTTAACCGTCGACATTCTTAGTATCTGCCCAACCATTCTCCGCTCAGGTCTTTTTCTCCTAACAAAACAAGAACCCTAGACGCCATGTCCAATTTGGCTTTCTTCCGATCACCAAATCAAATGCTAGGTCGATGGTTGTCCCACGCCTTCTGTTTCCCTGGCTATTTTCTCCACTGCCGCTGCAGTGATGTCTCCTCTGCTCCCGCAGGAGCTCATTTTTCTTCAGCGAGCATTGGTCTCCCAGCGGACGTAGCATGCATCTGTTTCTTCCTTCTCTGTCCAGCGAGCATTGGTCTCCCAGCGGACGTAGCATGCATCTATCTCTACTCTTTTCCATCCAGCGAGCATTGGTCTCCCAGCGGACGTTGCATGCATCTATCTCTACTCTTTTTCATCCAGCGAGCATTGGTCTCCCAGCGGATGTACTATGTACTTATCTCCACTCTCTCCCGTCCAGCGAGCATTTGTCTCCCAGCGGACGTTGCATGCATCTATCTCTACACTCTTCCGTCCAGCGAGCATTGGTCTCCCATCGGACGTAGTATGCTTCAGTTTTCTCTCTCCTCATCCAGCGAGCATAGGTCTCCCAGCGGATATTGCATGCATCTATGTTTCCTCTTTCCCATCCAACAGGTATCGATTTCCCAGCGGACCGCAAGAAATCTCCAGTCCGGACTTCAAAAAAAAAAAAAAAACGCGCCACTCCACCGTCAGCCGGTAGGGCCCATCAGCCCGACGCCGTGAGCGGCTCCCGCCAGAGGCAACACGGGCCCTCCTGGTCAGACGGCATAAATCACGCTATTCATCGGCCGATAGAGCTCGCCTGTCTGACGCAGTGAGCTGCTCCCGTCAAGAAACGGGGCAAGCCCTCCCGACTGTTTGTTCCAAATTACGACTGTTCCCCATTCGGGAGCCAGCAGGCCCTCCTGGTCAAGCAACCAGGCTTATTCTCAAAATGCCAGCCCTTCTAAACATACGTTCGTTCAGATCTGCATAACATTAGACAAGCACAACAAACACTAGCATCCCTCTGAGTCTGGACCGCTTCTCCCTACCATTTGCATCTCCCCGCTTACCTAGCCCCGCAGGGCGTGTATTCATCTGGATGCAGTGAGAGCTCTCCCTTTTCGGATGTGCGTGACCTACCACTCCTGGAGTGGGGTCTCCCATCTGAATCGCCGTGTGGGCTCCCCCGTTCAGATGCATCTTAGGCTCTCCGTTCGACTTGCTGATTGGGCTCTCCCGTTTTGATCGCCAAGTGAACTCCCTATTTATACATATGGGGGGGCTCTCTCCTTCGAAACGCGGGAGCTCTCCCGGTCGAATCGCAGTATGAGCTTTCCGTTCGGGCGCCGTGGGGGCTCTCCCTTTCCGAATCGCTGTGTGATCCTTCATGTTTTTTAACCATGGAGGCTCTCCCGTTCGGATCGCAGTGTGGGCCCTCCTATCCGAAAAACAGGACTGGAGGTACCAAGGATCGTACGTCCCTTGAACGCGACGGGCCATTATGTCTTTACGTGATCTCCGCCCCCTGCGTCAGAAGGATGGTAGTTCTGCTTTTCCTATGTATACCGTAGGCTCCCTCTTGCTGCGTAGGGAGTTTCGCTTCAGATACTGGTGGCCCGTTTTGCCTTTAGGGACGAGGACCTTCTTCCCCGTTTGTGACATCTGGAGCCCCTATGTTCTCTAACTCCATGGAGCTCCATGTCATGGATGTGGCAGGGCGTTCTCCAACCACGTACTCAAAACCTCCAGTCCCAAGATACTCCCGCAGGAGTAATTTCTGAAAGTCACTGCCGCAGCAGTGCAGCGGAGAGATGTACCCCAGTCAAATTTCCACAAGCCCATGTCGTTTCACTCCACAACGAACGCAGGCACTCTTTCAAACACAGCTCCCGCCGGAGCTCCATTAATAGCCCCACATGGTGGGCATAGTAGGGAGACGCAGTTCCAGCCAGGAGCCCCATTAAACATCACTGCCGCAGCAGTATCCATCCATGCTCCATACAGCTTTCAATTTCCACTCTTTTGGGGGGTAACATACTTATGCTCCTAGGCATCCTGTATTTGATCACGTTATTCTAACTTGCTGTCCCAAATATTTATTCAACACTTTTGGGGGTATATCAGAGCTCGAGTTGAAGCTGCTTCATCGAGCCCCTCTCCAGTGGACAGCAAGCCAAATAAGTTTAACCCAATATCTTAAAGATTCTATGGGCAAACGAACTCGTTAAATGAAGTTCCTAAACGTAAGTTAGGGAGGAGCGAGCCAATATAATCTTTCAATCAACAGCCTACAGCCTATATAAGCAGCCGCTTACCTCTCCCTGGCATCAGCTGTTCCAGTATCAGCTGTCCCAGTATCCCTCCACCTCCCCAAACTCCACCTTCATCTCAGGTACCTTGCCCTTTAATTACCAGGTCCTACATTTAGCCACTGGGGGGTATATCAGAGCTCGAGTTGAAGCTGCTTCATCGAGCCCCTCTCCAGTGGACAGCAAGCCAAATAAGTTTAACCCAATATCTTAAAGATTCTATGGGCAAACGAACTCGTTAAACTTTTTTATATATATCAATGCATAATTAAAATCTAAGTACTCTGAAAAAAAGAGTATAAAAATCGATTGACTCTAGACCGTTTAATCTGCATTAAACACAGCTCATTATTTCGAACCGGGACGAAACAACGGATTGGCCTAGGCGACTGTCACTCTCTCGCAACCATGGAAACCACCCCTTCGCAACACAGGACCTGCCCTTTTGCGCGCACTCGTTTGGTTTGTGTAAATCAAGAGCCACGGAACCTAGGATTACCAAAACAATGGCAGAGAAAGACCAATCTAAGTCCACATTTGCAGTTCACGAAGGCAACCCAGTCAAAAAAAGGAAGTCATTTACATTACAAGAAAAGGTAATGAACAAAAAGTTGTTGGATAAACAAAGAAATAAAACTCGGGTGAATATCGGCGAATACCCTAGTTAGTAGCACGACCTCCTCTGCTTCGCCCTCGACCACGGTTCTGTCCTCGAGCTGACGATGTGGTACTTGTCTCGGGAGTGTAGTCCTCATCAGAATCAACTATGCTTTCATCAAGCAAACTCTTACATGCAGAACATCATATATATGTTATAAATCTTACACGAAATTCATCTACATCACAGTGTAAATGATGACAATGGAACAACGTGTATCACGCAACCTGTGTTTAGCTTTGCCTTATAGATAACTAGCTCGTTAGCGAATCAATAAATATATATTGTAAAGTTTACCAATATCAATATGCTAGTTTGATAGTGAGTAATAAAATACAACTTATTTGTTTAACTTCATAATGATAAAGTTAGATTTTTTTATTTACATGTGTGTCTGACATGATGTCACTACATGCACTCGTTCCTCTACTCTTCGCTCGTCTCAGGTAAATAATGCGTCTTCAGCTCAGCTGTCAGAGTTGCTCGTTCATGTGTTTTGGGGGTGTGGCTTTGGAAGGAGACCAGAAGGGAGGGGGTGAAGTGAATGGAAATAATGAGCTGTCTTTAAAACAGTCGTGAGAGGTCTACAGACACTCGATTTTTATACTTTCTTTTTCAGAGTACTTAGATTTTAATTATGCATTGATATATATAGAAAGTCTAAACAAATGTTGAATTTTTTTTTTATAAATGTCTTACCTACACAACCTTTAAGTGAAATTTTAAGAATATTTTTGAGAAGTACATAAAAAATAGACTGAAAGAATACCAAGCAAAAATAAAAAATAAAACCATTTCGAGAGAAAAACTGTTAAATTTCGAGAAACAAACTTGTTAAATTTCGAGAAAAAAGTCGAAATAATTGTGAGAATAAACTCATTAAATTTCGAGAATAAAGAATTTTTGAATTTTTCTCGAAATTTAACGATTTTTTTTTCTCGAAACACGGCTTTATTCTCTAAATGTAATGAGTTTATTCTCAGGATTGTATTTTTAAAAATAATTCTCGAAATTTAAAGGTGGGGTATGTGATTTGGAAAACGACCGGCAGATTTTGAAAATACACAAATCAAATGGTCCTACCTTCTTTCCTCCAACGCTGTCCCTGACTGGGTCCACACCATTGGGGGGAGGGGGATATGGTACAACCGTTTGATTGATGAACTTACTGTCCAATGATTCTAGATGGTCTTGGAAATGATTGGCTGGAGTTTTTCGAGTTTCGAGTTCGAGTTCCGATTTCGATTCCACAGGTGATTAAATTGCTTAATTTTCATTTTAGTGCTTCTAACTCAGTGGCTGTAAGTAGTTTAGGAATAGGATTTGAAGTTATTTTGAAAAAATTGACAAAAAAGAGAATCACATACCCCACCTTTAACAAGTTTAATTTCGCATTATAATGACTTTAATCCTGAGATGGTTTTATTTTTTTATTATTGCTTGGCCCTAATCCTCTTCTGTATTATACCTTCTTCTTATTTTTTATTTTAAAATAAGTATAATAACACCACACTTGAATAAACATCTTTTTCTTAAGGGTCAATCATGAATTGGCGTAGAAACACACAGCTAACACACGTGGACACAGAGGGACAATCATTACTTGGAGACTAGCAAAATCTAAATATGTCACTATCTCTTTAAGAAATGATTCAGTCATCATTTTAGGACCGGATCAACTTGCCTTGACACATCAATAATGTCTCTCATCAACAAAGTGGACAAAGCTATTTGACAGACGTCGCATGACCGAATCCCCACATGACCAATGGTTTAAAACCACTATCCGATTTCAAGGCCTAAATGTAAATATACAGCTCTGAAAAGTTTACCTTTGGGTTTGCCCCGGGTCACCGGGGGCTCGTTTTACAGGCCTGCACAACAACATGCCTTTTGGCTGCAGAGCGGCAACTCAGGAAAAACAATTATGTCCATTATCAACACATCGCCGACCAATAGTAGGCGAGAGCCGCGACCACAGGCAGCTGCTGGGTCGCCTTACGAATCCAAGCCAACATGATTGTCATTGTTATGCCACTGGGCGTTATATACCATGATATGTCTGTGGTTACTTGGCAACCCAAGACAGCTGCATTGGCAGGAAGCTCAGCATTTCTGTCTCAAAAAGTGAGCCGATTACAGAGGGGTTTGAGAGGTCTCTCCGAAATCAAGGCCGTCCTCTAGCGAGGTGGAAAAGGGATTAAAATCATACGACTGTTTTCGGTTGAACTGCTCACGCTGTTACATAACTCTTTGTGGGCCTGTGCAAACAATGATCTAGGAAATCATAAAAGGCCTTTGTTTATATCACATGATGAATATTATGTCCTTAGCTGATGGCATGCCCTTTCACTTTAATCTAATTCTGTTCAGCCGTCTGGGACGCAGATTACCACTTTCAGCTGCCGAAAGCTCACACGCAAAACTTGGAAGACACCAATGAGGGTGCAAACAATGCGCCCGCACGAAAAAAGCAGCGTGACTGTGTTGAGTCGGGTTATTAATTGCTGGATTGTGCGCGGGTGACGAGGTGCTGTGTGAGTGTGTCTCGGCTTTGAGTGGTAACCATGTTTAGAGACCAGCTGCCCACCTAAACAAGACTCTCATGGCACGTCTAGTGGTCCGAAGCACGAGGGGTCATCGCAACGCCCCTTCGATGACATTATTAGCCATTTACTGAACATTTATCAAAGCAGGTAAGAAATCCAAAAAGTGGTATGCTTGCACCATGAATGTGAGTAAAGGTGGCAGCTGTTTACCACTAGTGTTGGGCAACGTTATTACCGTAATGCATTAGAAGTAATGTGAGTTACGTAATCAGATAACTTGTTTCAAGTAACCAGTAAACTAAATATCTGAGTTACTTTTCAAATAAGTACATTGTTTTCCCACTTATTGACTGATAGCTCTAATATCCCCATGTTGAGAGAAATGGGGAGCAATCGCACTTTACTATTAGTCATTAAAAAGGCAGGGGCTCCAATGAAATGTAACGCATTAGTTTCCATAAAAAATAAGTAATGCAATTCGTTTTTTTAGGGAGTAACGCAATATTGTAACACATTACTTTTAAAAGTAACTTTCCCCAACATTGATTACTACTAAAAGTAGCCTGTGTTAAAATGCTGTTACTTCTTCTAAAAATGAACTTTTTTATGAACTTTTTTTTTTTTTTTACCAGCAATCGTTTTGAAACAAATCTTGAGCTTGTTGCAAACTGTATGTCACTAGGCTGTTTCCATTACCCTTCAAATGCGCAAATTGAAATTGCGAATTGAAAATACACCCAATGAAACACGTCAATTTCACAAAAACTCTCATATATCGCAAAAGAGTTTTTACGCACGCATGAGGTGGTTTTTCAAGCAGTTCGAAAAAGGAATATTTCTAATGGAAAGTTTTTGCGCATTTACAGGTCACCAGACGAAGATGCCGTGGTATGTTTGGACAGAAGACGAAAAGAGACAAAAGACAAAAGAATTACGGGAATACTGGATTCTAAACCACTAAGAAATGCCACAATCAAGATCTTGAAGCAGATATGAGGGAGAAACACCCAGACACCTCATACTAAACACCCAGAGACACCTCATACTCAGACACTCCCAAGTATAAGGGCCTTTCCTTTAAAGCGTGAATAACACGCCTACGTCTCCTTCGATTGAAAATAATGGCTAGTGCGTTGGCTGGGATGTATGTAAACCTACCAACCCGATGCCATGATTGTTGGAATGACTTATCGAGAGAGGAAAAAAACATAACATCGGTTAATGGAAGCGTGGTTATTTCGCGATAGTTTTTTATTGACATTTAGAAAAGATCGCAAAAGTTTTGCGCAAATCTGTAATGGAAACGCGGCTACTGATAATAATGACACTTTCTAGACCTACAATGATTATCATGCTCACACATACTACGACACTTATAGTGTATGTACACTAATAGTACAATGCTTGTGAATTTTAAATATACTCCAAATGCTCTAATACATCTGGCATGAAATTTTGATTTAAAAAAAAAAAACATTAATTTGTTGGCACCTCTGCTATTTTATTAGTAATGTATAAGAGGTGATAGGACAAAAAGAGACAATTTGATCAGTAAATGAAGAGTTGGATTAAAACATTTTTGAGCTACTTTTTAAAAAGAATAATAAAAAAGAATAAAAGAACAAATACAGATTATTCATTTGATATCCATTTCAATCCTGAGCTACAGATGCGTAATATAGCTCAAGAATCATTTAATTCATTGTTCAAAGTTAATGTTCTGTGTCAATTCCAAATATTTTATTTAATTTGTTTATTTAACTCATGGACCGTGGACAGCCATTTTACAGAAGACAGTTTGGGAACTCCTTCATCCTAAACTGATTGACGAAGTGTTATATAGTGATGGTTGGTGGCAGGACGTCCTATCTGAAGGTCTTCCCGAGGAGCGGGACTCTTCGTCACCTTCTTGACCTCACAGATTCTTAGAATACCACATTTAGCCACATGGTCAATTCTAGGAAGAGTCGTGATGGTTTCAAACTTCCTTCACATGTCAATAATGAGACATGAGTCTGGGAAGCTTGAGTTTTATAGCTTTTTCCAGCTCAAGGCATTGACGCAGTGCTGTACTGGAGGTCGACGGCGGTTCTGCTTTCTGCTGTGTGCTTGAATCGTCTGTCCGGACGTTAAGTGAGAGATAATGCACATCAAACCGGTTGTTATCTCAGAATAAACACCGACAGGGTGAACAGGACGCCGACCTGAAGCGGAGGCTACGATACTATATGGCATAATTAAATAACTGTAAACTAAATATTGATTCAACTGATTTTAATATTTTATTAGCTCACCAAAAGTAAAACTTCCACGAAGACCCGGTATGAGCCTGCGTTATCTTTTTTCAGTGTTATCGTGGAATAACATACAGCTGGATGGTGCGATTGACCAATCAGAATCAAGTATCCCACAGAGCCGTGTAATAATTGAACATATCAGCAACCGATGAGTAATGATAGTGATTTACTAGGAGTGTAACAATATACTGTGTCACAATACTGTATATCGCAATACAAAAATGCAACAATATGTATCGTGGATAGTGACAATATGTATTGTGTATAAATCACCCAAAATAAAAATTACTGTTTGAGAAAAATTGTTTCAGAGTTTAAGTGTCAGCACTACATTTAACTGCTATATATAATGTTTAGTATAATGTATAATAATGCAATCTGGGAATATTTGTGGGTCCTGATGATGCCAACGTTACCAGTAAAAAGTGGCGACATTATTTTAAATATATTCAGTGTCAAAGTGCAAGCATATTCGTCTAAAATAATTCTTAATTTTTAGCTTCAAAATCATGAATATTTTTACTCTGGTGTCGCTATTGTCCTGTGCTTTGGGTCTCCAGCACCAAGTCCAACCCTATTCATTTACACACCCAATGTAGTACATTTACCATTTTAACCAACAGAAAAAATGTTGTTAACCTTTTACAATATGTATCGCAATAATTTTGTATCGTGAGTTCAGTATCTTGATATGTATCAAATTGTGACGTGGTTATCATTATACCCCTATGATTTATGTTTCACAATCCTTAAAACACAAAACATGCTTAATTTCGAGACACTCTAACACATTCAATGAGTTCAGTGAAGGGTTCATTAAACTGATTCAAACCCGTAATGAGCAATTGTTCATAAGAGTAATTTCATCACGAACCGGAGTACACCACAACTTACACTATAAAAAATAATAATACATTTTGCTAGGGAACTGCAGATTTAAAAACATGTTCAATAATTTTGCTAAATAAGGATATCAAGAATTATTAAATATACTGAATGAATATGAAAATGTGTTTATTAATATTATAAATATTAATAAGTATTATTAATATTATTATTTTTTCCTGAAAATTCACGTTGTCGTGACAAATGTTTTTTTGTTTGTGTGTGAAATAAATCTACAGCACTGAAATGTAAACAATTTGGAATAATGTTTGAATCCACTGCATCTGTCTGTACTGCATTCACGTCCTCCACCCTGCCTCCAATCAAAATAACAGCCAGACATAAACACAATGGTTATTTAAATCTGCCTATGAGATTGTTTGCTTAATTAACTCTCTATATAAACATCAGACATCTGCTGACAAATACCAATGGGTTCAGACTCAAATCCGATGTCCTTTGTTTTGCAATCTTTCACCAAGCAGAAGTAACCATCCGTATTGTGTTACGCTCTCTATGTACAGTAGTTCCCAGCGATCTCAGGCCCGAGGGTTTTATTGAATTGTGTGGATAGTCACAAGTAAATACATGTTCGGTCTGGTCAACTATGTGTGCAATTACAGGGTGGCCAAATTTGTCTGAGGAGGTTAATGACGCAGAGCTTACCTGAGGATCCCAGGAAGTAGCGCTCTAAAACTGATCCGAAGCCAGAAGGGTTGTCCCTAAGGTCGCTGACTGTGAAGGGCTGCATGGAAATGTTGGCATCGTTTATCGGCCAGTTGAGCGCATGGACACTGGCTCCTCCGTACCACGAAATATTTACCATAGAAAAACAGTCCTGAGAGAGAGAGAGAGAGAGAAGAGAGGAGAGAGAGAGAGAGAGGAGAGAGAGGAGAGAGAGAGAGAGAGAGAGAGAGAGAGAGAGAGAGAGAGAGAGAGAGAGAGAGAGAGAGAGAGAGAGAGAGAGAGGAGAGAGGAGAGAGAGAGAGAGAGAGAGAGAGAGAGAGAGAGAGAGAGAGAGAGAGGAGAGAGAGAGAGAGAGAGAGAGAGAGAGAGAGAGAGAGAAGAGAGAGAGAGGAGAGAGAGAGAGAGAGAGAAGAGGATACTGTAACTATCCATGTATCATGGTCCATCTTTATACCAAAGTTTATTGCATGTAAAAGTAGCAATACAGTTATTGATATGAGTTCCTTCATATAGATTGAATAAGGTCTTCATCAGTGAGCAAAATCTGGACATGCATATCTAGATAAGAAGCTTTAGGCTCTCATAACACATAAAAACAGGTGCAGAACATCTAAAAGTCAAAGGATTGGACTGAACAATGTGTTCTTAGGCTTAAATCTGAAATAACACATGACAGAGTATTACTGAGGTATGAAATGTACAAAATGAAGGGATTAAACTAGAAAACTTCCGAACTGCTTTAGGTCATAGCTGAACAAAGAGAGTCCTTGTCTTATCGGATATCTGTAAAATGTATGGAACATTGTACATTATATTTGTGGCTGTTTCAGGTGAAGTTTAAACCCTGCTTTAAATATGTATTCGGCATAAGGCAAAGCAAATATGTTTTTATTAATAAATATGTTTTTATTTTTTAATGTAAATATGTTTTTATTTTATAAAAAATTGATGTCCAATCGATTAATCGCAAATAATCACATCTAACATAAAAGTTTGTGTTTAAATAATATGTATGTGTTTATATGTATGTACACACACATATATGACTTGACACTTAATAACAATATAACTATATATAAAAAAAATATGAGAACCAACACAAAAATCAAATTAAAGTGCTTAATTAAATAATAGCCTAGATTTAAAAAAAGGTAAATAAAGATAAATGCTGCAAGTAAACAGATATAGGCTATTCTTATTAACACTGTGAAACAAGAAACCACTTAATAATTATTTGTATATTAAGGGAGTCTGAGCCTGAGTCACTTATAATTAATACTTGAAAGAAAGTCAAAACAAAAAGATGGCGGTCTTAAAAGAATATGTTTTACATAGGCCTAATTATGTGGAGGATCAAGCAATTTGGAGAATGGATGGATTAGCCCTATGTTTCAGTTAGTATTTAATTTGGAACATTTTAGTATCCACAAAAATTTGTTTAAAAGTTAGTCATGGCGCATATTTTCATCGGCGATAAACAGCGATCGTCGGAGGTAACCATAGCAACTATAGCGAACATTATACCTATAATCAAATATTTATAGAGAGGATTTTCATTATCAGTTTTTAAATTGCATATTACAAATATTTCACAAAAATGTAGTGTTTTGTTTCACAGACTTTAAATTGACGTTTGGCTATAACTCGGTTTCCGTGCGAGCAATTATCGAACTTTTTAAAAGCCAGACATTGAAATCACTCTAGCAAAACTCTCACAGTTTTACAATATTACCTGTTTTTTGGTAAAAGGTTCTTTAGCTAAGATTCTTCAAATCATTGTATAGTGGTGTGGGGTAAACAAATACGAAGGTTTTGTTTTTGAAAAAGAATGCAAAGTTGTTTTTGTGGGACTTAAAAAAGGGTTTTCAAAGACATAATGCTATAAAAAAACTATTTTGGTTCTGTAACATAACCTATACTTTTAAAAGTAAAGTTCTAATGATATTTTACCTTCAGATCCACATGGCATTGAATTGGAGTCCAGGTTACACTGTAGCACTCAGTATCCGAGTCCTCCTCTGATTCCAAAGATATCTTCACCTCTGCGACCGAATCCCAAGTGTAGCAGAATTCGGTTTTGTTAAGCCAGCACATGTTCCTCACGAACGGAACCTCAATATCAGTGTTCCCCACGTTCTCCACGTCTATCTCCGCAAAAGTCTTGTCCTCAGTCAGTGTCTGTATGACCAGAGTTTGCGTCCGTCTCTCCCAAATGAGCCCACTAAAGCTCCCCTTAAGGATCCAGTTCTTGTTGGGCTGATCCACAACTTGCCAATAAATGATCCCAATTGTCATGACAAAAAAGATAGCGAACTCCCAAGCATGCAATAGCCCCTTTCCAGGTCTCGTTCATCTCTTTCAACCCCGTGTCCCATGTCACCTCTGGAATTGGACTTGGGTTCCTGTTGCGAGAGTGTGGCATGGTGATTTCAGAAAGAAAGAAAAAGTCTAATCGAAAGTGATGATAAAAGGTAACAATCTCGCTGCTAAAACATGCAGAATCGTCATCATGTCCCGGTCCTTCACGGTAACGCGTTCGATTGTCTGTGAATGTGAATTTTTGAACTAGATCTAATTGCGTTGTTGCGCGCACCGGCCACCGGTCATCAACGGATCCAGGTCAAGTTCTCCAAACAGAATCATTCCAGAATAAATCAGAAATGTAATGCATGCTGCTTCTAGTGCAATAGCAATTTTAACGCATTGATCGCAGAAGAGTGAGTAGCCTTACCCGGGTTTGGCAGCAATGCCTACAAATAGCTCCTCAGCGGCTTATTTGCTTGGCCGGCACTTTTGCGCGCTGGTGTGACGTAACTCCATACTGCTTCTTCAGAAAGGTAAAAGAGAAAGTGATTAGGCGAGCTTTGCGATTACCGGGGCCCCTGATCAGAGGCCGGACAGAGCGCAGTGTGTGATGAATCACCCATTCTTACTCTGAGTGCACGCCCTTGGCATTTTGGAGACGCGCGTGCAGCGTGATTTACTCGCAAGAAACACGCATCAACCTTGCGCACAATGTTTCAGCAGGTGCACCAAGTAGGCGAAAACTCCCACAATTTGAGTCTAATTTTCACCAGAGGAAACATATACATTATTGTTTAAAGGTTTGATTTTATTCTCCTCGCTAAAGTACCGCTCCATCTGCATCATTACGCACCAAACTTTTGCATTGCATCGAATGTGTATTGTACATTTGTGTTGAATTGTATATTTTATTGTTTGTGTTTATTGTATTTTCTACATTGTACGAGGCAATGCCAAATAACGATGTCTCAAATGATAAAAAGACGTAGTTTAGTTTAAAACACATGCCAAGTAATTTACTCTTATATGTTCAATAACACTGATACCATTCTTGAATAAATAAATAAATAAATAAAATTCAAATCAAAATGTCCAGAGGTGTAACCATTAATAATTATTGTTCATTACTTCTTGAATGTATACTCAGCAATATTGTAATAATAAATTAATGCAAATAAAAACAGTTTTCAATTTAAAAAAAATATTTCAAATGAAGTATTTTCTACGGGTCTTGCCATACGCATATCAATTTCACCACAATGAATTTAGTGGACAAAATATAGACAAACAAAACTACTTTCCTGATTATTAATAAAACATAATGCTAAGCTTCCTGGCATAGTTTCTGTATGACAATACAGAATACTAGTTTAATAAATTCAGTCAAAAATAGTGTAAGAGTACATACAAACACAGGGATGTGAGTATATACAGAAACAATGGTGAGTTTGTTGAGCCAATTTTAGGATTAACACAAGGCACATGACTAGTGACTTGATTGGCATATCATGGTATGACCAAACAGAATGAAAATTGTAATCTTACCTGTTGCTGGCGAAAGATTGGAGCACACAAGAGCACATAAGATTTTCCTTGTGTTTTGTGTGTTGTGTAATCTAGGACTCCCGCACCTGTGTCTTTATTACCCGCACCTATGTCTTGTTATCCTCTTAGTAGTGAGATTTATGTAGTCCTGTGTATATATAAACGCCTGTGTTTCAGTTGTCTTGTGTCAGTCATTGTCTTTCCAAAAAACGTATGTAAATCTATTTGTTTGTTTCTGCAACTAGATCCTCTCCTCTCCTCTTTTCTGCACTATCATAACAACACGAGGAGACAAGACAAGGAGCTAAGAGGAGCACCAGGAGAAAACACAGATACACAGAGATGACTAAGAGGTTGACACGGAAATTACTTGATGTGGATATCAAAGACACAGTGTACTGTGTTTGTGACAGTAGTCCTGTAATCCTCATGTACAGTGGATCCAAAAGCAGAGCCATTAGGATGAATGCCCATGGTGGAACCAATGAACAGAAGAGCCAGGAGCATGACTGACTGAGGTGAAACCTGAGGGTGGAGACCCAGATGGAGCTGAGTAGAGGAAGACCCAGTGTGACACTGCTGGACTGGAGGGCCATGGCGGAACTGCAGGCTCGCAGGACTGAGGTGGAGACAGGGCTTACCATACCGTGGCAAAGCCGGTGGATTGAGGACAACGATGGAGCCGGAAGGAAAGGAGGGGTGGAGAGAAGTGGTGTAGCCGGAGGCACTGGAAGTCCATGTTGCAACCAGGGTGCAACCTGACCAATGCAACATCAGAGGGACGAGGGAGCTCGGCAGAGCCTGAGGAATGACAGACCAGGGTGTAGCCGAGGGAGTGTTGAGCCAAGGTGGAGCTGAAGGATTGACAGGCCAAGGTGGAGTCATCAGCTCGGAGGCCCGAGGTTGAGCCAGGGGATCTGCGCACCTAGGCAATGCTGGTATGCGAAAAGCCCAAGGCAGAGCCGGGAAGCCAGGCCAGAGAAGGAGGACTTGATGAAACCAGCTAAGGCGGGGCCAAGGAGCTTGAAGTCAGAGCAGTGTTTCACCCAGTGGGAAGTTTGGTGAAAAATGAGACTTGTGGCTGGGCTGAACCAGCGGCGACAAAGGAGTCTTGAGGCTGGGTGGAACTAGCGGAGTAGGCGAAGGAGCTTGGAAGCCAGGCAGGACCCCTGGAATAGGCGAAGGAGTCAGGAGATTGATCGAGACCAACAGTAGCAAGCCTTGGCTCCATATGTGTGGTGGGCTCATGGTCAGTGTCCAATGGTATTCGGATTGCAGGTTTAGGGTATAGCTTTGGGTGCTTGGCGGGCATAGGCACTGGCTCTGGGTCCATGGCTGGCGTGAGCTGTGGGAAAGGACTAGGGAGGAGTTTCCAGGCAGCTAGGGTCACTTGAAAGAGGATCGATGATGGCTGTATGATAGTCGTGGGGTGAGGAGGTTGCAGCTGAATGCCCTACTTCTTCCATCTCGCTGAGAGAGAATGGTGAGCCACTCGACCACAGAGCATAGTCCATATTGTGCCGGCATGCAGGTGGTAGATCCCGCTAACAACATTTGGAATAGGAAGTTCCAATCTCCAGAAACAGGTCTTTAAGGTGCTGATGCACCATGTACTCATCCACAGTCTTTCAGGGGATGGTCATTTGTGTAAGGGAGAGGAGAATGTATTTAGGGGAGTGAATGGAATATACAGCTGGGTACATTTTGGTTTGAGTCTGGCCTTCTGTCAGAGTATACACAGATACAGAGACGAAAGAGGCAGAAAGAGGCGGAACTGAGAACACAATGGTGAGTTTATTGAACCAACAGCAGGATAAACACAGGTGAGTAGTGACTTGGATGGCAGATTGTGGAGTGACCAAGCAGAATGATAACTTGAATCTTATCTGTTGCAGACGGAATTTGGAGCACAAACACAGGGAGAAGACGAGGAGCAGAGGGGATCACCAGGAGAAGACACAGAGACTAGGAGATGACTTGGAGGTTGACACAGCGATGACTTGGTTTGGATATTGAAGATACAGTGTAGGGGACCGTTCTCACTAGGTATATATCCAGGTAAGTGGGTGTTTTGCTCTAGATAAGGCCAGACAAAAGCTATGTGTCCATCCACCTATTTTTTATGCGCATTTTGGAATATCGCATAAAGAAACCTGGATGGAAACGCCAAGATGCGCATCATTTCTAAAAATGCGCTTAAAAAATATATGCCCTCAAATGAGTCTGATAATATTTTTATGTGATAAGACAACATGCGCATAAACTACAATGATTTTTTACTGAATACATTTCTTGATGCGCAATCTTTGCAATGGGATGGCATAACTAGACCAACAGCGACAGATCTAGTTGCACAGCATCTGAAATGCTGTTTTGGTCATTCTGTAATGCCTGAGCTAAGTCTGTTATCAAAGTGGTTCGGATTTAATTCCTTCTCAGAAGTGCATCACACGATTGCGTTTACAAACACCAGGCATCTGAATGCAAGATATCATGGCTTCTACTGCAGCACCTTCCATTTTTCTTAGTGATATGTAGTGCCAGTTTATCAGGAAGCGACGATTTTTTCTCTTGAGTCACTGGATAAAATCAATGCTTTATTCGCAAATGTTTTGCAACATTCCAAATTTTCGCACAATTGAAATGTACAACTTTTGATTGAAGCTAAAGACTCTGTTTATGTGCTGAAGATGTATAGCAGTGGCGGGCAGTGGTGTCTGAAATGAGGAATTGTATTTTGTTTTAAAAACAAGTATAAATCTCATCAAGTTAGTGTTTTTTAATCATTTTTACATTTATTCAAAAATAATAACTAAAGGCAGTAATAATTTAAACAATATATTTTATTGTGAACTCTCAGCTGTTCTTTTTAATTTTCAACTTATTTTCGGATCATCAGTCATCAAGCTTGGTAAACACTAGTTACAGACATGAAGATGTAGGCTACCTTTAATTTCACCAAGCTGATTGCTCACTAATTAATTTGACATGACAAAGCAGTGATATCTAAGTGGGTGAGTTGTTTACTCACTTAAATAGTCTTCCCATTAACAATATAATTTTCTTCATTCAGATTGATTAATGAACATGGAACACTCACAAAAAGAGGCGGGATTTATCACACAAACCATATTCAATCATAACCAATCATATCGAATCATATCAAGATGGAGCCCCCCCCCCCCCCCACCATCCAAACCCACCACAAGCTTTAGGGGGTCTGTTAAAACTCAATGGTCTCAGAGGAGGCAAGAGAAAAGTGGACTGTAGGTGTACCCGCAGCTGTCACTGTTTGACAGCTCTACTTTAGAAAAATAAGTGATTCATACATTTGTCATGTCACTTTTTGTAATATTTGCATTGTTTTATTTTTAGAATATGGATTTTCTTTCTCATCCAATTTTGTTTTTTGAGGAGGCACTTCCTCCATTGCCTCATTGCAGTGCTAACGAGGGCAGGTGTGCGTGATCAGGATCCACGGAGGATCATCTGAAAAATTAGTCTGTTACAAAGAGTGCTACTGTATGTCATTGATCATATATATCTTGTATGTGCAAATATTTGATATTGTGTGTGTTACTCACAATGTTTGTTGTGAGTATATAGTATACCTATTTATTTGAAGCATACCACCAAGTAATTTTTTTTTGTAAATGTATCTTGACCAATAAATGTGAATTCTAATTCTGATTTAAAAAACAAGCCTAGTACATAATTTAGCATACAACATCAAAAATCACCAACTTTTTAATACAACCACTTAAAATGAGTTCAAATAAATATTTGAATAGCCTACACCACAAATATGATTAATACATATGCATGTACACCAAAGTAAAGTATGGGCACAGCTATTCATTCTTAAATATACCCTTATAACAATAGACAAGACTTTATAGTGGAAGCTGTAAGGGATTCCCAGAAAAAAATAGTGTTAACTTCTGAATGGCTGAAGCAAACCACTCACAGGCACGTAGGCCTGAGACGTTCCCTTTTGAGGGAACTCCACGCTGCGTCTGACATTGATGCTTTTGGGAACAAAATACTCACTGCACCTGTTACGTGCTGGCAGGAATGAAGCAGAGAGTGAATCCAATCGCAAGCACTTTATTTAACAAACAGGTAATCCCGAGGGAACTCAGAAAAGGAACACAAAGACAGGAATAGCAAACATAACAACATCAAGAACTCACAAAGACTGGACTGAAACACAGGGCTTAAATACAAGGGCAAACGAGCTGAACAGGATAACAAGGGGGTGTGGTCAATGAGAAACACCTGGAAAGACTAGCAAACAATATAATAAGCAAACAAATAACAAAATAACAAGACACATGGCAGGAACACATGAAAAACAGTGAATCATGTGACAGACAAGTCCCACACCGTGACATACGTGGAGCTCAGGCTCGGCAGGGCTGACATGGAGCTCAGGCTTGGCTGGACGTGAAGCTCCGCTGAGACGTGACGAGGCTCTGGAAGCTCTGGCGAGACGTGTCGAGGCTCTGGAAGCTCCGCCGAGACGTGACGAGGCTCTGGAAGCTCCGCCGAGACGTGACGAGGCTCTGGAAGCTCCACTGAGACGTGACGAGGCTCTGGATGCTCTGGCGAGACGTGTCGAGGTCTGGAAGCTCCGCCGAGACGTGACGAGGCTCTGGAAGCTCCGCCGAGACGTGACGAGGCTTTGGAAGCTCCGCCGAGACGTGACGAGGCTCTGGAAGCTCCACCGAGACGTGACGAGGCTCTGGATGCTCTGGCGAGATGTGACGAGGCTCTGGAAGCTCTGGCGGGACGTGACGAGGCTCTGGAAGCTCTGGCGGGACGTGACGAGGCTCTGGAAGCTCTGGCGAGACGAGGCTCTGGAAGCTCTGGTGATGACCTGGCGTGCCACGGGAGGAAGCTCTCCAGACATCTGATTGGGGAGCTCCCTCGGGTCGACCTCCTTAGCCGGTAACACATCTTAATCGCCTCATCACCCAGAGAGCAGGAGGCAGCGAGAGGAACAAACCCCCAGGTGTACTGGAACAGATCGACGCTATCCAGGGCCAAGGCCACGATCTGTCCAGCGAACTCTCGGCTCATGCTGGGAAGATCAGGCGAGATCCGTGCTGCTGGATTCATGATTTGGTGAGTTCTTCTGTTACGTGCTGGCAGGAATGAAGCAGAGAGTGAATCCAATCACAAGCACCTTATTTAACAAACAGGTAATCCAGAGGGAACTCAGAACAGGAACACGAAGACAGGAATAGCAAACATAACAACATCAAGAACTCACAAAGACTGGACTGAAAGACAGGGCTTAAATAAAAGGGCAAACGAGCTGAACAGGATAACAAGGGGGTGTGGTCAATGAGAAACACCTGAGAAGACTAATCAACAAGACAATTAACACCTGTGGACAATAAGCAAACAAATAACAAAATGACAAGACACATGGCAAGATCACATGACAAACAGGGAATCAGGGAAACAGGGAATCGTGACAGACAAGACCCACACCGTAACAGCACCATACTGATAAATGCCTGTATTAGTGTGAAGTCATTAAGAGCGCAGTTTGGGACTAAAACATTTGTGACCCTGGCATGTAGTCCAGATCCAGCCTATAAAACCTTATAAAAGTGTGCAGGGAAGACCAGCCCGCAGCATCACATACTTCTTGAAGTGAGACTTCTGACAACAAAGCTTTAGAAGCTGCCATACTCCTGTTAGTGTGGGCTCTCACAAGCAGATGTGAATGAAAATTGGGTGAACCTGAAGCAAACCAGCAGCTGGTCAATCTTACGCCACTGGGTAGTCCGGTGGACGTAGGTCTCAAGAGCCCTTACTGGGTAAAGCAGATTGAGCTTATTTGGTCCGCTGACACAAAAGGATGAAGATGACAGGCCTGCAAGAACATAGCATGCAAGATTGTGGGTACTTTAGGCACATACTTAAATTGTAAGATGGCTAGGGTGTAAGATGGCTTTGACCCTTCCCTGGGCAAACTCTAGGCAGGAGGAGGCAACTGACAGAACCTGCAAATCTCCTACCTTCTTAAGAAACATAAACATCAAGAGAAATGCCATTTTTAGTGTAAGGAATTTCTCAGATACTGAGTCCAGGGCCTCGAAGGGTGCCAGGGACAACCCTTATAGCACCACTGCCAAATCCCAGGTACCACATATGAAACAGGTTATTAAATGGTGCTCCCTGATTCAGGTACCATGGGATGTAATCTGTCCTCTGGGAGACCAGCTTGCCCTGAGACCACAAAAAGTGCTGGTGCGCCAGTCTGCAAAGAGGATGCGATCACAGACCCCCCTGATGATTTATGTACGAGACTACCGATAGGAAGCAGAAGAAGATTATGATGACGACTACCAATGGGTTGTCTGGATGGACAAGAACAGGATAGCCTGAGATCTGGGAGGAAGTACTTCAAAGCTAGAAATACAGCCATCTTCTCCGGGCAATTTATGTGCCAAGAGAGATGATGCCCTCTCCTCAAACCTCGAGTTGAGCCACCCTCGAGGATCTTGCCCCAGCAGTGGCTGACTGGCAGGGAGAGACTGAACCAAATCTGATAGAAACCCCCTTTAGAGAGGGCACACAACTCAGTGACGCAGATATATTGGGCAGAAACTGAGATATGGGTTCACTGGAGGCCACTGCAGCCTAAAAAGCTGATGGCGGCGGGGTTAGCAGATCAATTTACGGAGAGTTCTGCGGAGGAGCGGCTGGACCTGAGCTTGTGTGAAGTGGGATATACTAGACGAGAATGGCTTGCTCCAAGACCTCCACACCTCGATGTGGAAATCTGAAAAGGAATATCCTGCCTCAACGATTGAGCTTTGCTAGGCAAGTATACTCGTCCAGTTCACTCTTGCGACATGCTTTCTGCTTCTCGGCCCGCCAATCGATGTTTAATTTAGCTATGGCCGAGCTATGGCTGGTGAAGTAACCTCCACCAGCTCCTTGTAAGCAGAGGAAAGAGGTGGCGAATCCTCTAAATCCCCTGCCTTGATGCTCATGATATCCATGATCGCAGGCTTCTGTATCTCGAGTGAAATCACTGGAACCCGCGGGTAAGAGCCGAGAAAGGCTGATCCCCATCTCACACTCCTCCGCAAGCTCCATTTGCAACCCCCATGATTGGACCTGAACCACAGGGGGTGCAAACCTGGTCGCTCTCATCAAAGAGGGCCAGGCGGGAGGGGAGCATTCTCAGTGGAAGGGTCAAAGGGTAATGTTGCGCCAATCAGGACTGGGATTGTTGCACACATGTTTGAGACACAGTCACGCTGAGGTGATCCCAATAGCGTCAATCTCAGATGCAACGTGGAGTTCCTTCAAAAAGGAACAAAAAAGTATGGGAATTATGTATTGTCCAAAAAATGCTTCACAAATCACAAAAATCTGTATATCTACAGTATCTATCATATGTCTGTCTGTCGTCTATCCCGAGCTTTCCCAGAAAACTCGTAGAGAAGATCTTCTGATAGTAAAGCACCGATGTGTCAAAGCAGCCAATAGCCTAAATGCCTTGAAGATTAGTTGCGACTGGCTCAGATTCTGTAAGTCAGCCCTTTTGCACCTCAGGATTCTGCTGGCAGGGCTCTGGTCATTGGATAAGGCTGTGGGAACCTCACCTTTGCTGTTCACTCTTCTCCAATAATCACATAACCACTAGACGGCTTCACCTATCAGCTGACTGGTTGCCTCCATTTTCCTTTCACACATCAGCCTTATTTATTTTGATTAATGTTAAGATTTGGACATAGAACGTTTTTTTTCAGAATGGCAGCAAAGGCTTGGCAGTTCCATCTTCTGCTCATGTCTGTGGATGTGTGTGTGACTTTGCCAAGTTCATCTTTACAGTGGCCTTGGCTCAGGGTCAGAGTTGAGCGTGCTTTGGGGCCATGTCCAAAGGAAGAGTCTCAATTTACACATCAACTATATGACTCCGTTGAGAAGTGCTATAAATAACAGCTTGAATGATTGGTGGCTGGCTCTGCTTTCCACAGACTGTGGGAGTGAAGCGTGAAAAATAAACGGTAGTATAGCATATATAATAAATGCTTTTGTGAATGACACTACATTTTGATTGGTATATTGATGTAAATGCTTCCGTTTCACATTTTAGAAAACAATTTCAGCAGAAAAATTACTTTTTAAAATTATTTATTTGTTTACCTCTTTTACTTGAATAAATAAATAATGTATACAAATGAAATCACATAACACAACATTTTAAATTATATCGACAGAACAATTATTTTTATTTTATGTTCCCGAATTGTTGATTTATTTCCCTCTTTTGCACTTAAATAAATACATTAATAAATGAATTATAATACCACCTTTTCACTTTAAATATTATCTGCAGAAAAAGCAGATAATATATTTTTTATTCATATTTACTCAAATCTATTTTAATAAACTTTTTATAAAATTTTAACAAAATGGTAATAAATAATAAATAAATAAATACGATTTTCAATGTGTTCACAGGTATTTGAGCCACAGTGTATGTCATTAGAACAGAGATACATTAAAGTCACGAAGAGAGAGTGCGATATTAAATTATTGAAAGAATTGGACTGCTCAACTGTTTGTATCTGCACACATACATCCATCTCTCCTATTCTCATGGATTCTCATGGAGCAAGTCTTCTGGAATGTTTTGGACCACCTTGGTTTTACAGTTGCAGATCTTTTTCATGTACATTCATGTAACATAATATCCCAGTCAATGCAATGACGGAAAATATGAGTGGCATGGCAGTCCCTCATGGAAAAATAAAATGCTGTTTGACAAAAGTAAAAAAAAAAAAAAAAAAAAAAAAAGCACAAAGACCTTTACAAGCACAAGTATTCACTTTAAGCGAAAAGACTTTTCCATCTTCCTGTCTGGATCTTCAATTTACAATTTCCCTTTGGATATTTAATATAACCCAAGCTGGGAAAGTTTCCATAGCTTTTCTTGCGCCTGCACTCCTGGCGTCTCCACCACAGTTAACCCCAATTTTTAGTTTTTTTTTGGGGGGGTCCACATATTTTATCTTGCTAAACAAATTTCCATTCTGATTGCCTTAACCAATTTTCCATGCAAATAAATTATCTTGACTACTTTTGTAATAGAATTGTGTTGAACTGTGTGATGGTATGATATAGAACTGAAGAGTTTAACATTCATTTCAAGTAATTTACTCATTCATTTACAAGCGTTTTACTATTTTGTTTTTATTAAAAAAGAAAAACTGTGGACATCACTTACATTAATGAATCAAATGCATTACTGAATCACTTGACCAATCTTTTTTAAAGAGCAAACCTTTACTGATTTGCAGTAGTAGTCTGAAAGTACTTATAAATAATAAAGCTAATTACGATGTATTTCTTGAGAAATAATCATTTCAGATTTTACCCCGCCGCAGAACAGGCATCAGTTTCAGTCACAAACAAACTGCATGGTCCAATCTATAAATGGCAGCGTTGGAAAACAGTGTGTGAACAGACCTTTGCTTGAAGGTTGAGAGGAGTCGAGTTGCATGAGTATGTCTCCTCTAGCCCACCCTTTGCTAAACATTGGCACCTTGACAAGGAGCTTTTGCGTTGTGCTTCAATTACAACAGCCTCAGCCAACTGTCTTAAACCCAAGAGCTCTTTCTAATCTCACTCAGGTACTCCATAAACAATTATATTGAGGACCAGGTAATGTTTGTCTCTGGTGAAAAGAATCTTTGTCAGATTTTTGATAAATAACAGTTGCATAAGACAAATTAAAGAACTGATCATGTAAGAAATTAAATTCGGAGTTTTTTTTTCCACCCCATTATTAACATAAATAAAAATTGCAAATGTGAATTTACAGGTTGGGGTGAAAACAATCATGTCATAGGCTAATAACAGTGAAGAATGTTAGGCTTTGACAAGTGTACAGTTATTATAACACCCATAGAAATTTGAGTCAATGTTGGTTCAGGTTTGCAGATCACTGTGGTGAGGAAAGGTTTCCCTCTTTTGACGGAAAAGGGATTTGCACCACTGACACTCGTTCATTGACTTGTTGGAGAAGTCTTTAGATGTCATGACTCATGTCTGTTGGGACAATGTAAATATTCATAACCTTTTAAAAGAGATAAATTGTGGTGGACACTTACTCTGATCCTATAGTTGCTTCTCCTCCGAGGAAATGATGTCACTTCTTAGCAAGTCGTGTAAACCATAGACATCATGTCTGGTGTAAACGGCAATATCATTGTGTGGTGAATTGTTTGAGTCTAGTTCCGGCTGAACCTCTGCGTCGGGTCAGAGGTCACACTCCCGCCTGAACTAGACTCGCATCTTACCGAATTTATTAAGTTATAAATATGAATTTTTTTCTTACAAAAACGTATCGCTTACGCTTCAGAAAGTATTTTTTTAACCTCCTGGAGCCGTATGGATTACATTTATGATGGATGGATGGTTGCGCTTTTTCGGGCTTCAAAAACTCCATTCAATCCCATTATAAAGCTAGGAAGAGCCAGGATGTTTTTAATACAACTCTGATTGTGTTCAGCTAGAAGAAAGTCATACCATGGCATGGCTTGAGGGTGAGTAAATTATTGAATCATTTTCATTTTTGACTGAACTAACCAAAGGTTACCAAAAGATAAAACAATATATATGATAAAAGATTAAAAGAAATGATTAGAGAACTAACCAAAGATAAAAAGATCTTGTATGATAAATAATTGGTTGCTTTTGCTGAACTTTTACATAGGCCTACACAAATGTCTTTTTTTAATTCCTTCATGATTATTTGTTTTTAAAGATAAATTTCTATTATATTTGGAGACATTGAGAGGGATGAAAAGACCCAAAGCAAAGTATTTGTATTCTTTATTGGAGGATTTTGGTTTTTATAATATATGAAAAAACCTCATAGCCTACTTATTTTTCCCCCCTTTGTCTTTACTTAGGCTAGCCTTCTTATTGTTTGGTATGTGGTGTAACGTTTGAATGTGATGTGAAAACTGAATGTAATCACACTCTTTGTTGGTACATCTTTCAGTTATAACTGCCTTTCTGTCAATGTTCAGGTACTATGAAACTTTAAAATCAAGTAGCCTTATCAGTGTATATTGTAGCCCCCTCTGTTGGTGAAAATAATCGCTACACGATTCCGATTGCTCTGGTAAACATGTTGGTCGCGGGCTTGTGACGTGTATTTGCTGGGTTTTTGAACTTGCTGCAAAACGGGGAATTTCCGGGGACACACACAGGCCTACACCAAATATTTTTTTAATACTTTTAAATAAGCAACTCCAATAAACAATTAGATCATTTCGAATGCGTATCTATATAGATCTGGAGAAAGATATAACATGATTACAATGTCTAATGAAACCTTCATTATATGGCGGAAATAGAAATGTGAAACAACAGGGCAGAGGACGGTTAAACGACGTCAAGATTACGTCATGACATTTAAATCAAAATAAAAGTTCTAACAGCATCCTTTAGAAAATGCTCACATTAACATTTAAGCTAGACTGACTTTTGTTCTCATTTTCATAACCCCAATCCAATGTTTGAAGTAGTGTATTTCTTTTATACTGCACATTTTTGAATTTAACGAGAGCATTGGACAACAGTGTGGAGAACAGGGCTTTTATTTTACCTCACAGCACAGCAGTGCTCGAGGACCTTGAGCATATGAAAATAACATCAAAACTGCACATGTGATTGTAGACGTTTAAAACATTTGCACGACATGTCGAAACGGATACTGTAAGTGTTTTCATGTTTTTATTTTATCTAATGATGTAAATCGAAGCTGATGTTTTGGTTACCTATTTAAACAGTTAACATTACAAAATATGATACAGTAGCCTATACTTAAACTACTAATGCGAACAAAAAAGTGCCATGTTAATGCCATGTTTTGTGACGTACACCATGATAATACCATGTTTTGGACCTGGTGTACCATGGTAATGCTTTGAACATGGTACCACATGTTTTTGGACAATATAACGTTACACCGAATAATGCCATGACATTTTGGACATGGTAAAACAATAATTCTAGTTAATTGATAACACAACAATGCTATATTCATAATACTTGTAAAAGCAGGTTTGTTTTTTTAGTCATGGTACCATGAATTTAAAGTGCTATGCCTTAGTACCAAATTTGGTAATATCATGGCAATCATTTAGAACCATGGTAAATAATGTACCATTACCAATAGTGATATATATGACTCATTCCAGAATTGCGGGTACATTTCAAGTAGAAAAAGAAAACAAAAAATTTGATTTTTTTTTTCTGTTAAACTTTTTTATTTGAATAGAATGCACTTTAAATTCAAAATTTTCAATATTTGCTTATCTTAAACTTGTAAGATTTAAAATATTAAGACTAAACAAAGTAAACATCAATACAATGTACAGACAAATCTGTCAACTCTGTTATAGACAAATTGGGTTGGCGATAACAGAGTTGACGAAAACAGAGTTGACATTTTCCATCATTTTGTGCTTTAGCTCAAAATGCTAACCTCAAACCAGATACCACATGGTATGTCTAAAAACAGAATTTTATGTGTTTTTGCCATATTATCGTTTTTTAAAAAGTGAATGAGAGATTCACTGCAATAACACAATAATATATTTCACAAATACTTAATCTACTATTGGTGTATCCTAAACATTTTGTACAAATTAATGAGAGAAGAATAATGACATACTTCACTGCTTTCCAGAATTTCCCACCAGAGGAAGTGACATCACTTGGTGCAAGTCACATGCTTTTTCTACAATGCTTTGAGTTTTTTTGTTTTATAACAGAGGTAACAGAGTTGACCAGAACGTAGGGACAGACACAAAATCTATTTATTTAATAATTAAATTACTAATAATACAGAAAATATATATTCTATGCAATTGTTTATATAACTTAACAGAGTAAACACAAAAAAAATTTGAAAATTAGACTTAATTGTTTCATGATAATTCAAGTTGAATGTATGAATCAGGAGGTGGAGACAGTCAATAATAGGGGAGTGGGAGTCATTTAGTTAATATTCCCAATTCAATTTTTTCCTAAATAAACATAAAGCATAATTTTTTGTGATAGTTAAATATAATGTGTGTTATTATTCAAAACTGATTTAAATAAGAATTTTTTTTTTTTATAAATAAAAGAAGGTTTATCTGGGAGACTCGAAATGTACCCCCAATTCTAGAATGACTCATATATGTGTGTGTGTGTGTGTGTGTGTTTATGGGGGAAAAAATTAAACTTGAAACCGCATAAACTTTTGAACTTTACTTAGAAAATTAGCGTAGGATTCCCAAAGTCATGTTCCAAAAATATACCATAGTTGTATCATGCTTTTTGCTAGTACTATGGTAATGCATGTGAAAAAATATATATGAATAAATGGAATGGTAATTAAATTTCATGTAATTTCTCTTTTGCCGTTTGTTCAGATTCCCTTTATTCCAGCTGGGTAACCCACAGCTGAGAATATTTCGACCCACCTTCAACCTGACCCTAGTCAGACCAGGCAGAGAACAGCCACCTGATACAGTACAGTTTCGCATTCCCATGGAGTAAGTGTTTAATGCCATTTTCATCAATAAAACCAAGTGTGTCACTGTTGTTATTAATTAGTTGATGCATTAAAGGGGTCATGAACTTTATATTTTTTATTTATTATATATTTTTTTGTTTAGAATGATTTTGACATAAAAAATCTTATTATTTTAGCCCTCTTTTTGTTTGAAGGTGTGTGTCTGCTGTGAAAGACTTAAATAAACGCCCACTGCTATGATTGGCTAACATCTTCACATATTAACTATAAGTATAACATGTGGAACTACCTCAGAAACTTTTACTACATTTTTACTGTTACAGCTGGCGAGATTAACTAATCGTGAAAAGTGAAGACGATTGTGCACAAAAATGTTGATTATAGCGTAATATTTAGATTTACTCCTGTTGCATGAAAGATTGCAGCGATAAGCATATCTGATGACGGACATGAATGCAGTGATCTCGTCATTGCTACTCCACTTCTTCACACCAAGAACCATAACTTTGTGTAAAGATAACGATAAAGATATATTTAAAAATAAAAGAATAGCAGAGTCCACACCACAGCTACAACAATAACTAGAGAAACAATATCGTTGGGATCACTTTCAGAATGATTTTTTTCCAGCGATTGAACGATAAAACACTGACAGCCAATCAAATTCCATTTAATTTAAGGGCTTGCGCATTCAAAATGGCAGATGACATTGCGGAGAAGTGAGGATACTTTTAAGAAAATATTTGGAAAACAATTGGTCATACCCTCGGAATAATTGATGAGAAGTTTAACGGAGCTGAGAATGAGATCTTTATGCCAGGCTAGCAAACAGTGTAACATAAAATCATCTCAGGTATCCAGCGCTCGTTTCGACAACATTGTCTTCTTACTTCCTTTGAAGTTGCAGTAAAAAAAACTAGCTGTTATAGTTTATTTATAGTTAGCGTTCTTGGTGTGAACGGGGCTTAATTGTGCAAACTTGATGTAAATTAGAGATTCATTGTGCAGTGTAACAGCGTCATTGATTGTAATGTGAGTTTTGGCGAGAGTCCAGAGCTCCGTTACTGATAAACTTGCGCTGTGTGATTGACAGCTCAAGCGATTATAATATTCTTTGATCGCTTTCTGTATATAATTTAATCACTAATTGCATAACAGATTATTTTCATGCTACTCAGAGAAACAATGTGAAGTTGACTGTTTAGTCACTGGCTTGATTTACTAACGGATTTATAACGGAAATACACAATTTTAAGACAAATAACGTCTGACTGTACATGAGTCATATCAGAAATCACAGGTCACAGATCAGGCATTAGAGTCGGGTCCATATCTTACAGTAAAAGTTTGCAAAGCCTGCTCTGAAATTGCGATGGATTTACCAAAGATTCCTGAACAAATAAATAATGCTCAACTGAGACAATCACATATTTGAAATTAAATAACTATTTTAAGCATCTTGTTTTTTTTAGTATCTCTCTTCTCTCCTCATCTCACTAATGTGCCAGTGGGTGGAGCCAAAGATTTGGCGATGTAGAAGTAGGCGTTGTTCTGAACTTCTGATTCCACAGAGGGGGTCTTTCGTCGCACTATTAGGCTAATTCGACGTCATGTTATTTGCGTCATGCGTAGACCGATCGGAGGCTGAATTTTGTCAGACTTGAGACCGCATCGATGGCACGTGGCATGACCGTGTCGAAATGGCATCAAAGTACCGCGAGAGCATTTCGAGCTCTGATGACGACACAACTGTAGACCCCACTTCATTGGTATTTAAATAGTATATTTTATTAGCATACATATTGAACTTTATTGTACAAACAGATGATGTATTAAAGGATAATTCTGGTATTTAGCACTTTGAGTCTATTTTCTAGTTTGTTTTGGATGAACTAGAGTGGTGGACACAGAAATTTTGTCGATGGGTCCTGTCTTGACTTTTTTAGAATCGCCTCTGACGCTTCAGAGTGGCTGTCTATGGGCATGCACAAACATGTCCTTAAAACAACCCTTAACGTTCGTTTTCAAAACTGTGCAACTCACCGATTGGTTAGTGGTGTTCGTTGATGATTAAAAACAAATATATCGGCACAATGTATGATTTCAATCCGTGTTATTTGCTATAGTGGAACTATTTTTTCAGATACCTCACAACCGCGTATAAACTTCCGCTCGATATATCTCCGGTAGCGCAGTAATATCAACGAGCAATAAGACCTCCAACAGACATCAATGCGATTTTACAAAATGCCAAATAAAACACGATAGAAACTGTATTCCGCTACGCTACTTGTTTTGGAACATCAACGAACACCATTAACCACTCGGTGAGTTGCACAGTTTTGAAAACGAACGTTAAGGGTTGTTTTAAGGACATGTTTGTGCATGCCCATAGACAGCCACTCTGAAGCGGTCAGAGGCGATTCTAAAGGAGTCAAAAAGTCTAGACAGGACCATCGTCAAAATTTCTGTGTCCTTCACTCTAGTTCATCCAAAACAAACTAGAAAATAGACTCAAAGTGCTAAATACCGAATTTCTCCTTTAACCAGTACAAAAAAGTATTGAATGAAAATGTCTCTGAAACATCTGTGTATTTGTCAAATATTGCATTTATTTCACTTCAGCTGTGATAAAGTATGCAAACCCTGCTTCTACGGGAAGCAGAAAGTGTCTGACTTTTTCAGCTCCTCCCCGACTGCAAGCGGTGACTCTCGGTTACAACCAGCCGAAGTCCAAAGCACCTAATAAGTGACAAAATCCTAAACACAAGTCGTCTTCAGAGCTTAGTTTCAATAAAAGCTGTTTTTGGATTAACAAGGAAGTTTTGAGTTCTGAAACTTACAGGATGTTTTTATAGTACAATGTCATCTTGCATGTCATATGGTCAAGGAAAATTAATTTCTCAGTTCATGACCCGTTTTATGTAACAAAAATCCAGTTTACAATGATGTAGTTGTATTTCGTTCCACTAGATGGCAGACAAATCCCTCAAATGTATTTCGTTCTGACACTGTAAATTGCAGAGTGGGTATCTCATTGCGCATGATGATCACAAAGAATTAAAGCATCTTAAGTGATGCTTAACATAATTGCAGACCGGTTAGATGCAACACAGCATTTCGTAACAAAAGCCGTGATGACGTTTCCGTGTGCGGTTGCATGGCCGATGATGCCTCGTGCTTCCTTACACTCGGATTTGTTTACAGCTCTTTCACCTACTTAAAATCCAACATCTCGTACCTTTATTGATGACGTTTGTTAAACGTCACTAAAAATACAGCCGTAATTATTGCATTGCTGCGGTGTAATACGAAACAGGCAGTCAGACTGTTAATAATGGGTCTAATCGGAGTCCACACAAGAAAAGAGGACAAAGTCTGCTTTGTTTTCTGGAGAACCTCAGGGCGTACATCTAAGGCAGTGACGGTGGAGGCTTGTTCCTCGGTTATTATTCCGCCAGTATGTGTTCCAAACCACACACGTTTGTAATTGGGCTATATGTTATCACTTGCGCAAGTGCTAATGGGGAAGTTTTTTTTTATTTACCTGCTCTTACTCTTTTGTTTTTACAGACTGTTTTGTGATCTTAAGTGGCTTAATCTGGACCAGGCATCCTTGTCACCTGAAGCGAATTATATATATATTTTTAAAAAAAAAAAAAATTTGCCAGTGGAATTAAAGGAAGAGTTTTTTTCCTCTTGTTTTGTAACCAATGCTCGCTAACCTCGCTGGACATCAAGAACTGTTTTGTCTCCTCTAGAGCTGCTTTTGACACAGTCCCATCGCAAACAGTATGAAAGTAGACAAAGCAACAGAGATATCATTAAAACATTAAAGACATCCCCCACTTCACTTTCTACTTTTCAAAGATACCCTCCACTTTGGCAAGGAGTTGTTTTGCTTGAAACCAACCTGGTTTGCATAGTGATTATCAGAGCCAAAGAATTTTCAAAGCGCTTGTTTTTGTGAAAGAGGGCCTCTTTACAAAGTGTTTGTACTTGCAGGATTTGTTTAACCTCGCTTATTTACCATCCTATGCGCCTTTTAAGTATTTGATCCATCATCAACATCAACGATCTTTCATCTTTTTATTTACATTTTTCTTTTAAATAATTTCATTTTAATTATCTTTTCTTAGTTAATTAAAGCTATTTGTTAAGCATAAAGCTCTTGCCGCCTTTATAGTCCCAGTGGTGTGAATGTAACCTAGAGGTCACCGGCTAACAAAAGATCCCCCTTTTTTTGGATTTCCTCAAAATTTGGAGTGTTTTGTCCCGCTACCTCTGAGTCACCTACTTGGAAAGCCTTTGAAATGGGCGGTGTGAATGCACATGTTTAGGGATGAGCGTGGACTGTTTGTGTGAAGGGTGGGGCGCAGCTCCAGTAGGAGGAGAGGATTCAACAACAAGGAGGTCTCTATCTTTATAAGACGTCAGTGCGCACAAAAGATAAGCCACACAGGCACAAGACACTTTACATCTGCTGAAGGTCATGACCTCGTTGCCAGTGCTTCATTTAATTGATTCTGTGGAGTGGAACTAATAAACTTAATCCAAATAGACTAAAAGTTTACAGAATAAATTAAGTGGTTATTAAATGGTTATTAAATATATAATTAAATGGCATGTCACTCTTCACAAGTGATTCTTAAAAAAAAAAAATTGGTCAGCCGGTCCCTTCTGGCCAATATATCTAGGAATAGTAATTTGATATACTGTATATATTATAATAAAACACTTATGATTTAATCAATTATTACATTTTCTTCAACTCGCTGTCCCCCTGCATTTCCCCCATGAACCCTCAGGGGTTCGCAAACTCTTCTCTATATGATAGATGAAGTGAACGATTACATGGAATTATCAAGGAAAAAAGAGAATATGTTACATGCCAAACTTGAACCTAGGTTTCCCATTTAAGCACCAAGACTCAATGTGATATTTTTTTCTGCATTTCAAGATTAACTTTTTGAGATGTGGCCTAGTGGTTTGAATACATTTTCCAGACACATTGAGCTGTGCTGCTCATGTGGGAGATGTGGGGTCGATTCCAGGCGGCATCATGTCCCAATCCTCCTCAAACTGCTTTAAAAAAAGATTGATGCAGAACTCAGTCTTGAACTCATCTAACTCCTGCACATTAACAGTTGGCATTAATTCGCTCCAGCCCTATACAGCAATAGAAGTAAATAGGGAAGCAAATGTCCTTCCTGTTGGCAGAGTGGTCAAGGTCACCAGGGGGGCAAAATCGAAAAAGATCTTGAATTCTCCACTCCAAAATCTTAGAGAGCACTTAGGTCTACTAACTATTCATCTCACTATGGCTCGAGTGCTCTGCTTTCTAGGAATCGCCTCTCCGTAACTTTCACACAGACAATTGTGCGCTTGTACGCTTCTCCTCTCTCACATAAATTACGTGGCCAAATATCCACTCCACCTCATTGAAATCTGGGCATCACACCCTGGTGCTGAGATGCGTGTTCGATACTCTTTCCGAAGGAGCATCTGTTTGTTGGGTTTCTTGGAAACCCTCTCCTTAACAAACGAAAAAAAATCTGTGCTTATTATATGGACTGACGTGTGGACAAACATCCTTGTTTTTCAAAGCAGTTCATTAGGTTCTGCCTGTTAGCTCCAGCGTCATATTTTCTGAATGGTTCTTTTTGGGTCTTTTGTAACTGAAAGCATAATGATACAATTTTGTTTTGTTTATTCACAAAATGAAAGCATGTCACAGCACGTCATTTTAGTCCTCAGAAAACAGAATGTGTCAAACTTAAACTAGGGCTTCTCATCCTTGAGGTCACAAGAGATATAGATAATGTGAGATCCAAAAATGTTTAATGCATTTCGTGTCATTTCAGTCCTTAACATTCATTCAATAAAACATTCAAAGTTAAAGTAGGGGTTCTCAACCTTGTGGTCACCAGAGATGCAGTGGTGGGGTTGGGTCACAGGAAATTTTTTACTTTTAAAGATTGATTGTAAACCAAAAAAGGTTGTGAATCTCTGTATTAAATGCTTCCATATGACGTGCATTCTTGAACTTTAGAAAGCCATATAGTTTCATATTTTGTTCTCTTGCTCCATGGCAACTCTGAATCTCTATCCATTTCAATTTTCTTCAAGAATGACCAAGTTTGATGTCAGAAATTATCTAGAGAAGATCTACAGCGTTCCTGTTGCAGCTGTACGCACAAGGATCCAATACTGTGAGTAAATCTTTGTTTATCATTATATGATTATGAATTTCACAAATTTACAGAGCTAAGGATCTTTTAAAGCAGATGACAGATATTCACAGTTTATATGAGCAGACATTTACAAGTAAACCATTTCTTGCTGAAATTTTGAAGAGCTTTGAAAGGTGTAACTGTGGCACTATAAAACAAAAACGTTTTTGATAGATGGATTTTTTTTTAGGGGGGGGGGGGGATATCTATTTTTATGTTTTATGAAAATATATTTCCTCTTTAATTTGGAAACACCAGCAGCAACATTTTAAATTGCACAACTTTAAATTGAAAAGACGCACTTACAATTGTCACATCTCAAGTCTTTTTAGCGACTTGCTCCACAATAGTTACATTTTTAAGACAGCTTGATGAATAAAAAACAAAAAGCATCAAGACCCCTGGATTTTGTTCCAGTCTCCAGTATGTGTTCCAGCCAGCTGTTTTTGAATGCAAGAGCATGTCCTTTTAGCTCCCCCTCACTCTTTTGCACTTCTGCTCACTTTTTGTTGTCTACTCATTTAACAACGCATGCTAAACTCTGCTGATAGCATAAATACAACAGTGATGGGTCCGTCAGCTAGTCTGAAGAAGCCCTTGTACAATAATTCACCAATGTTGTGTGTTTGTCACTTGTTTTGTGCGCACAGAGGTGGTCGGTCACCTAGATAGGGGTGATACGCATGTTAGTCAGAGAGAACGATCAATACTGACAAGATGTTTGGAGATACTTGACAGCATTTGAATTATATGTAAACATACGACTAATTCAGTGAACTGTTTTTGGGATAAAATGTGAGACACTGAGGGAGGGAAGGAGAGGGAGGGGAAAGGAGTGGTTTGCGTGATTCCACACACAGCTGCTTATCTCTCTGTCCATTGCTGTAGCGGTCCGATCAACAGTTGTCCTAGGATGCCCTGCCCTGTTTATTTCTTCCCAAAGTGAGCTAGAAGTGTTACACAACATATGTGTTTTTTTTTTTAATTTTAAAATTGAAATCTCATAATTTCTTGAATGCACCTTTAAATTTGCATGAAAATGCATTTAGGAAATCTATTTCCTAAATGCATGTTAGTGATCTTATTGTGAACAATTCCTTTTTGCATAGGTTTCATTACATTTTTTGACCTCATTATATTTTGGTCATAATTCGAGATCTCAGTGAAATATCAGACTTCCAGTGATGTATTCTGGACTGCAATAATTTAGCAGGGATGTGATTTTTCCGGATTCGGAATTCCGGATTTTCCAACCTGAAAATGTGACCTATGTGAATCATGCAGATCTGTTTAAAAAAAGGGAGGGGGGGGGGGGGGGGGGTGAAAAGGAGAGGATATGAGGACATCTACAGGCTGACGTAGTAGTAATACTATATGAATACTATAGTATAATGTGAGATAGAAATGTATATTTAAGTCATTAAATTCAAGTTCACGTAAACTTTTTCCCTCCTCATGGGCGCATGCCCTTAAAAAAAAAAAAATATATATATATATATATGGGATTGTTCTTAAATTCTTGTTAATTTAAATAAGCCAAATCATTTAAGACCACACACAAGCATGAATGTGTTGCTTTAAACAAAATTGTATGGACAAAAGTGGATAAATTACATTTGGTACAACTAGTTTACTGTAAATGAGGAAAAAACCACTTAACATTATTTTACGGAATAAGCAACCAATTTGATGTTCTAAAAAAAATTATTTACAAATACATACTAGTAAAATAATGTAACAATATATATTTTAATGTTTTGATTGCTAAGTTTTCTTGTGCTGGTTTTAATATGATAATATATACACTTCAAAAATTTGGTATTAGTAAGGTTCTAAGGTAAGGTACCTCTAAGTAAAGTACCAAGACTACAGTTATCTGAAAAACAGTAATATTGTGAAATATTTTTATCAGCTATTTAATATTTTAATGTTTAAAAAGAATGATTGTAGGGATGCACCGATATGAACATGTTGGTCGATACCGATAACCGATAATTCTTTACATTTGAAAGCCGATAACCGATATATTGGCCGATAAAATCTAAATATTTTTTTTATATACTTTGATAGCCTGTATACATAAACAAAAGGCTCACAATTAAAAGCCTTTTCTCAAATACATTTAACATAAATCAAACATATACTACAGTATAGCCTTTTGAACCAGTGTAAGATTCCTTAACTTTTAAAATTAATTTTACACTCCTATGGCCAACTTTCTTTATTAAAAAATGGTAACACTTTATAATAAGGTTTAATTTTGTTAGCATTAGTTTGCATGAACCAACAATTTTATAAGACATTTTAAGAAAGTTTTATCTAACATTAGTCAATGCACTGTGAACTAACATGAACACACATATTTTATTAACTAACAATTAAGGCTATTGCTCTCTGTTACTTAATGCATTAACAAATGAGACCTTATTGTAACGTGTTATCAAAAAATCTATTGCCTTACAAAAAATAAAATACCTAAATATTGCAAACAAGTCATTGGATAACATTGGGCTGCATATAAAGAAACAAAATGTATGTGCCATGGATCAATAAAATGGAATCGCCTCCACACGGACAATAAGGACATTATTTTAATCAAATATTGTTGATGAAAATAATACGAGAACAAAATAATGTTAGTTATTAATTATAACGCAATCTTTAAAAAAAATAAAAAAATAACTATTTTAATATTACAGTAGCCTAATAGTAAACATCTTTAATCGCATACTATTTCAAATGACATTGCTGTGTGAGCTGCGCGAGCTGAAGCTGAAGAGAACGAACGTTAAACTGAATCGCTTTGCTATAAGGAGAATCAACTCGACGGTTGCTAAAGAATGCAAACCCAAAGAATTCACAAATTTATTACAATGGTGAATATAATTATATGACAGTGTAAATCATAGCTTTTAATGTTTTGCATTGTTGTTTAATCTGCGTGCGCTGAAGCTGAAGAGAACGAGCACCGGGAAACTGAAGAACTTTTCTAGGTTGTTTAAATCCACGAAACGCATGATATGTGAGATTAATCAGATATTTATATTACATCAACTTTATATTACGACTTATCTGCACAAAAGGACGTGAATGCACAATCGAACTTGTGCTGGTCATAATGTGTAGGCTAATATCCCTGTTCTGGACGCGTTATTCCCACAACAACGCGCTGACGGCAACTAAACCCAGAGAATTCACAACGTTTTATTACAATAGTGTTCTCATTATAATGGCATGTATATGATAGTCCCAATTATAGTTATAAAAGTGCAATGCTGTTTGAGCTGCGCGCACGCTATAAAGATGATCACCAGAATAATGAAGCGCGCGTCGTTCATTAACTCAACCAAACGAATCCTATATTAGATTAATCAGATATATAGGCCTATATACACAAAATAAACATATTACGACTTACAATGGCACAGAATGCTGCGAATGCTCAAGAGAACTTGACTGTGCTCGTCATGAAGGACGCGCTCTTTCCGCCTCATCGCGCTCCTCGCGCTGAAACACTGGCGAACAAGAATTCACAACATGCTTTTACAGTCGTGCTCTTATTATAATGTTATGAAGCCTATGTGACAGATTTGTGCTGCACATGTTGCACTGAACTGTGTCTTCCTTTTCGAAGTGAATCCAATCATTCAGAATCATCATGGCGAACTGCGCATATCTCTCAACTGAAGTAAATAATCTATTATTTATCGGCTTTGATATATCGGCCCAATTTTCTTATCGGATCGATAATGATAACATCAAAAAAGACCATTTATCGGCCGATAACGATATGTGGTCGATATATCGTGCATCCCTAAATGATTGTGATCAGAGCTCATTACTCTAGATTGCAGTGTCACACAACCCTTCAGAAATCATTCCAATACGGATTTGCTGCTCAAGAAACATTTATGATTAGATCACAGATAAAAATGGTTGTGCTGCTTAATGAAGTGTGGAAATCATTATGGAGCATATGTTTTCAGGATTGTTTATGAATAGCAAGTACAAAAGAACAACATTTATTTAAAATTATATATTTTTTTAACATTATAAATGTCTTGCTGTCTTCTGATATGAATTCAATGCATCCTTGACCTTAATGCCTGCTATAAAAGTATAACATTTCTTAAATCATAGTGATTCCAAACTTTTGTCATGCAAATCTTAAGTGATGAAAATGGCAGAATGTCATGTTTAACATCGATCCAACAAATTTTAAAGGTTTCGTTTTTTCAAGAGTTCAAGTCAGAAGTGCCTCTAATTAAAGCCCAATTAAGAACATGCATGTTTATGAAACTTTATGACTTTAATAGATCATGCATTTGTATCAATGGTCATCATTGTGTATCATCCAGGCTCACAGTGCAACACATAAGGTCAAAGAAAGAACATGACAAAGAGAAACATCAGTGACTACGCTCCCTATCAAGGCTACGGAACTTCGACATTACGGATGTCGTATATGGGAACTCCTCTCATCCTTCACTTCCGCTGAAATCTTATAGGCTAACGCCAGCAGAGCTGGCCAATTGACGCAAAATATGCAAATACTGAAACCTCATAACAGTAATAAGCAAGTGCAGCATCAATTCCCTTCAGAATCTCTCTCTTCACGCTCAAATCGTGTGCTAGAAAGCTGATAATCCACTAACAATTTAGGATTATTTCGCCGTCGTTGAAGTTGCGCCGAGATACTTGCACTGTCTCCTGCATCCGATGGCAACTATCTGCAACTTGTGCTCGGGCCCCATCGTGCCCCCCGACACGCACCTGTTCTGCGTCGCGTGTATGCTGAGTCAGCGTGCATGCTGAGTCAGCCCTCAAGGACGGAGGGTCCTGCGACCTCTGCGCGGACATGTCTCTTCGAGCTCTCTAAGCCAGGAGGGAAGAGGCTCGCGCAGCAGCGGGGATCGGGTCTACCGCCGCCACTGAGCCGCTGGAAGCCCCCCCCCCCCCCAACCGCGGAGTCGTGGTTCGTCCCCCGGTGAACTTTTCCGACCCCACCTTTCAGCCCCCTCGCGAGGTCGCTGACTTCGTTTCCTTCGGGGCAAGTGAGGAAGACGACTCCATGTCCCTGTCTGCCTCCGAGAACGACTGGGGTGCGGAGCAGGCCGTCGGCTCCTGCCCTGGGCTGGATGACGCCGCCTCTATGGACCCTGACGCCATCCAAGATCTCCGTTCGGCCACGGACCTCGCGCTCCTGGCTACGAAGTGTTCGGCCCAGGCAATTGGCCGTTCGATGGGGTTCCTGGTGGTCCTCCATAGACACCTGTGGCTCACCCTGTCGGACGTGCAGGAGGCCGATAGGAAGACGCTGCTGAAAGCACCGATCTCCCCTGCAGGCCTGTTTGGAGATGCCGTGGAGAAAGTCACCGAGCGTTACTCCGAGATGCAGAAGGCGCGAAGGCTATGAGCCACGTGATTCCTCGGAGGGCGCAGCCGCAGCCTCGCTCCCGTTCGTCTTCCGCCTCGGACCGCCTACCTCAGGCCACGGCTAGAAGACAGACAGAGCCCCGCCCGGGACCGGATGCCCGTAGAGGCCGTAGCGGCCAGTGGCAGGGAGCGGGTAGCAAGAGGACGCAGAGGAGCCCACGCAGAAAGCCCACCGCGTCCCCTGCGAGGCACAAGCAGTCGTCCTGACCGCACGGGCAAGAGGAGAAGAGAGCGCCAGGTCGGGCCCGCGTCCAAGCGGCGCGCTCTAATGCACTTATTCCCTCAGCGTTCTGCGAGCGATGCATGCAGTTGTTTTTGTGAATGTTGTCTGTTGTTTCTTGTTCAAAAAGAAAGCAGATCACTACTTCACAAACAGAGCTTTTTTCTCCTCTTGCACCACACACTGTGTTACCCGCCCTGCCTTCGAGCAGCGCAGAGTCACGGTCAATGAATATTCCCAGCCCTCACATAGCGGCGATGACCGCAGGTTTAGATTAGCCCACGCTCATTCGTTTTCAGGCAGCGTGGGAAGCTATTCTGGGCATTTCGCAGTGGGTGTGGATTATAATTCGGCGCGGGTACACACTTCAGTTTAAACGCAGACCACCCCGCTTCCGCGGCGTAATTCTTGCCCCAAAACACTCAGGTGAGGCAAGAAGTGTGCAGCTTGTTCGAAAAGAAGGCTATAGAACCGGTCCCCCCGAGGGAGCAGGAGAACGGATTCTACAGCCGCTACTTCGTTGTGCCGAAGATGGACGCGGCACTTTCACCTCTCAGATCGAGCGGGATGCGCGTCTTGAACTATCTGGATGACTGGCTGGTTCTCGCTCAGTCGCAGTTCTCCTGTGGGCGGACCGATTTTTCCTCTCGCTGAGAGCGGCTTATATCCCCGGCGTTCTGAATCGTGGGGTGGATATGCTCTCGAGAAGCGGGATTCCCCAAGCGGAGGGGAGGCTTCACCCCGGGATGGTTCAGCTGATATGGAATCGTTTCGGCTGAGTGGTGGTCGACCTCTTTACGACGAGCGAGAACGAGCATTGTCAGATGTTCTACTCGCTGTCCTGTTCCCCCCGGGAGGCGGACTCGCTGACTGCGTGATGGCTGAGAGTCCGTCTTTATGCTTTTCCTCCGGTAAAAATTTTGCCCATGGTGTTGTGCAAAATCAGGGGGGAGAAGGCGGCGGGGACGCTGGTAGCCCCGAACTGGCCGAATCAGCCTTGGTTCGCGTATTTGGTACTTGGTCCCCCGAGTTACTGGCGGGACAGCCATGGGAGATTCCGCTCAGGAAGGACCTTCTGTCTCAGGCGAGCGGAACGATCTGGCATCCTAACCCCAGGCTGTGGTCCCTTGGGCCTATCAGAGGTTAGAGGTTCGCTATTGGTTAATCTCGGCCTATCGGATGCTTGCATACTGGGGGGGCGGTCTTGGTATTGGGTCTGTTGTCAGTGGTTTGCTTTGCTGCCACGGCGGGATTCTATACAGTTCCCATATACGACATCCATAATGTCGAAGTTCTGTAGCCTTGATAGGGAACGTCTCCGGTTACCTGAAAGGCAAGGAACGAGACATTACGCTCTCCGCCGTTTTCGCTATTGATTTAGTGTTGTGTTCGATTCTGAAGGGAATTGACGCTGCACTTGCTTATTACTGCTACGAGGTTTCAGTATTTGCATATTTTGCATCAATTGGCCAGCTCTGCTGGCGTTAGCCTATAAGATTTCAGCGGAAGTGAAGGATGAGAGGAGTTCCCATATACAACATCAGTAATGTCTCGTTCCTTGCCTTTCAGGGAACCGAGGTTACGAAAGTAACCAGAGACGTTTACATGCAGCCAATAACCCGTTAAAAAACGGGATTTTAGCAATAACCCGTTCGCGAACGGCCATGTAAACACCGGCAAAAACCCGAATATGCTCATATCCCGGATTTTAAAAACCGGGATATTATACCTGGGGTACCCCTTTTCTAACCCGAGTTTTTGGTCATGTAAACGCGCATCGGCATATCCCCATAGTGATTTGTGTTCTGCGCATGTTCTATTCGCAAGGAATCTTGGTCTTTTGAGTAGAGATACTTCTCAGCGCATACAAAAACCCGCGTGCAGTATACCGGAAGTAAACATGGCGAGACGCAGCACAGCATACTTTTAAAGCGAGGTCAGTAACGTTACCAGCATCAAAGCGCAAATAAAGGCGATCGCTATCTGCCCCGAACTATTCATTATCTGCGTGCTGCTGCTGTAGTGATCTTTGGATACAGGAAGAAGAATCGGAAATGACGCATATTGCGTCTTAAGGTTGTCCGTAGGCCTACGTCTACGTCTACGTCGCCGTTTACACCGGGATATTGCAATTCCATGTATACAGGAGTAACTCTCTCTGCTCATGCATTTAAACGAGTTATTCCTAATGTTTCAGAAACCCGAATAGTGACCTGAGTTTTCTTATACATCACAGAAAGAATAACCTGAAAATTGGCTGCATGTAAACGTAGTCAGTGTAGGGTGCAAAATGTTTATTTAGACACTGATATGGTTGTGGAGTTATTTCCCAGAGATTATTGCCAGAGATGACCGTTTTAAAGCTTCATAAGGTAAGGTATAAGAAGAGTTTTGCAAAAAAAATACAATGGTAATGGTTCATGTATTTAGGAATATTCTATATCTGATCTTCTGTTGGACATAAGTGTAATCATTCAGATGTTCTGGAATTTTTGTTTTTATGGTAAAAGTGGAACCTTAAACCTTGTGATATTTTTTTGAAAATTTATATTTTGTTTGTAAAAAAAAAAAAAAAAAATATTGCAGTGTCATTCAACAAATGATAACTTTGTACAGTTTTAAAGCATTGCAATGTACAAAGGAAAAGAACAACTAAATGAACGAGTTGAAGTTTGCTGTGCTTTATGCCTACACGAAGTGAATGCCAGCAATCATTCAGTCATTAACAAATGCACAAAATGTGCAAATTAATAAAAACATTATTAACTTTACGAAACGATACACAATTGTAGTTTACGTTCGCGCTGAAACTATATTTAACTTTTTTGAAATAATCCAATAAACCTGCTGAGAAACGATCGTGTGAACTAAAATGAGCAGTTAGACATGCGCATGCACGGGAAACTCATGAATATTAATGTAGGCTCCGGCCACTGCCTCTACAGATGCACAACTAACTTCTGCTCCACATTTCACGAGATATATGGTTCAAATGGGAGAGCGCGCAAAACTAGTCACTTAAACACTAAAAACAGTGTTTGAGATTCGTCGCAGCAGATTCAAGCAGCTGTAGTTATGTACTTTGTGTTTGTGCTAGAAAAATATACAAGACATTTGTGAGTAAATATTCTACAAGTGTGCAACTCTCAATGGACGAATTCACATACTGATTTGCGGATGTGCAAAATTTTTCTGACTTCACATTTTTTGATGCGGGTGTGTAAATGTGTTTTGCACCATATTCACTGCAGCAACTGTAGCAAAAATGTGAGCGTAGATTTATTGTTACCAGATTTAGTGTTACACTTATTGTCGCTTATTTGTCACCCACTATATAATGTTTTTTTTTTTACTAAATGTTCAGATTTTATACAATTATTGTGCACTTGTGATTTTTCTAGACTAAATTCTACTGCTGAGTTATTCACTAATCTAGTTTATAATAGAATTTTTGTCATAGGTTATGATCATATTTTTTTTGATTTGTTGTTTTTCTTTATGATGAAGTTGTCTTTAAGTAGATTATTAAGTAGATTTAACACACAAACGAGTTTCAGAAAAAATCGTATCGGGACATCCCTAATATTTTCTGGTATATCTAGGTTACGTAGGAGCTCTGTTGACATAGGCTTAGATAACGTTAGCTTGATGAATTGAGTCGTTGAACACAGCAAGAGTTAGCCAGCTAGCTAAAGCTCCGGTGGAAAATTAAATTATTAGCTAATGCTATGAAGGCCATAATATTTTTGACTCATGGCTGAAGTTAAGTTTCTCCAGCTCTCCCCAGGTTGGCAAAAAATGCATCTCAAAATGCGGAATGTTTAAAATTTTCTTACAGGGGAGCATGCCTCCAGACCCCCCTATAATATCCTTCTCACCCTTTTCACCCCTGACCCGTTTTCATGCCTGAGCAGCACTCTTTAAAGCTGATGATACATGAGGGCAACTTTTTGCCAGCTTATTGCCCAGCAACATTGCTGGCAAGTCCGACTATGTTTTGAACGAATAGCAGTGGTCAGGGCGGGTGGCGGAGTGGTGGGGGAAGAGTAAAAGATATATTTTATTTTTTAAATTCAAATAAGTTTTTGTCATGTATCATAAAATGTTTGCACATTCAGCAGTATAGGTTTGGTAAAAAACATTATGTTTTAAAATTCAAATAAGTTATTGTCATTGTTGTTGTTATAATTATTATTACTACTATTATAGAATGGTGTTGATGGCGCAGTGGATTAGACACTTGGCACATCTAGCTGTAAAATAAATTAAAATGTATTTTTTTGTTGAAATTAGTTGTTATGGGTCCTGCTTTTATAGATCCGCCACCAGTTTGATCAACGTGTGTGTGTGTGTGTGGTGTTGGGGGGGTGGGGGGGGTGGGGGGGGGGGGGGTGGTCTCAGTATATTTTCCTGCTTTTTGTCCTTAGCCAATCACATGCCTGTTTAGTTTGCATAAACCTCACTGCTTAATTACATTACAAGCTCACATTCAGATCTGCCTCCACCTGAACAAGTCTATAGACACAATAATGCTCCCTAGACCCATCTTTTGATATTTTGTTTTACTTGAATGTACATTGCATACAGAAGATCTGTCACTATTTCCGTTTCAACGTGAAATCACTATTAACTGTTTTTGTTTTTCCTTAAATAGATTGGGTTTTATCAACTTAATTGATAAAATAAGTAATTTTACATGACATTACACATTTATTAGGCATAATAGATGTAAGATCATACATTTTTTGAGCCTTTTCTATTCAGTGAACTGGTTGATCTGGTTCTCAAATTGGACACATTCATGAATCTGAAGTTAACAGCCTACTGAGAGTAAACTTTTGAATGTATGTCTGAAAATAATGTATAACTTGAGAAAACTTAGAATATAACGCATAAGTTGTTTTGTGTTTGGAGCTTAACATCTGTGGTCACTATGAGCTGTTATTGTATGGAAAAGATACAGTTTTTCAAAATCTCCATTTTTCGTTCCACATAAGAAAGTAAGTCTTGGGTTTGGAACGACATGAAATAATAACATACTTTTAAAAGTTGAACTATTCCTTCAAAGCATAAATGTTATGTTAATATATCAAACAATAATGCCAAAGGGTAAGTAAATAATGCAGGGGTTATTAAAGGCTTTACCGTCTGGTTAACGCAGAGGGAACCACTTTTACGAGCTGCCAGTTGGGTTTACGCCACTGTGATTTTTTCCGTGCGGTTTCCACGCCAACGCTGAATAGGGCCAATAAGCAAAGTGGCCATTTTTACAGCCACAATGTAAAAGCTGAAAAAAATGCAGAACACCCATTAGGTAAAATAGACCACGTCAGAAAAGGTGTCCCGCTCTGCGTCATGTGATCCGCTTCGCTGATGGTTTAAAGGATGTGGAGAAAAGGGGGGCGCGGGTGGAACCCCCGGGCTCAAGGCATCTATTCTTTTTCCTACTGAGTATTTTGGAAATGGGTTTCTATAACTACCCCTCAGGCCTGGGATTTGTAACATAATAGTAGCCAGCCAACACACAACCTCAAAAGAGAGCTTGATTGAATATTTATTTATACTATATAATGTTGGGTGGGAGTACTGGAATGGAAACAGGGTTCGCATACATGAACAAAAGCGCTTCTCACCTGTTTTGTGGGTTGACCGTTGAGTTGACCCTAAATGGAGGGAGTGTTTGTGTGTTTAGGGTTTCCTTGTACTAGTAAAGGATGACTGCCAATTCTTTCTGTGATGTATAAGAAAACTCATCACACAAGCCACCATTGAAACTTTTCAGTTGAGAAAGTTTTTAAAGACTGATTTCACCCCAACATTTTTACATTATTTTATTCTCATATAACTTCATACTTTATATCATTGCAGAACTTCCCACTGTGGAAGACGTAAGAACAATCTTTTTCATACAACAACAGTTCCTAGTAACTACAGATGTTACGATCCAAAAATGACTAAGTGAATTAGTGAATATTCACTTACATTTTGGCCTGTTTCTAATACAAAGCTATTGTATGGGTTCAGGAGAGCTGAGATGTAGCACTCAAGTTTCTATGAACCACTGTTAAATTACATTTTGGTGTTAACAGATGTGGTCTCTATGAATTTGTACTATGAATAAGAGCTAAGAAGAACTATTCCTTTAAACTCTGAAGCACCTTTTGAACTTTCTTATTGAACCAAATGTCATGCTTTAGTATCTCCAGTGAAACGCCAAATGTATCCTGTCATGAGTTTTAATTATTTAATCCTTATGTCCTCTGTGTGTGCTTTTTGGGGCGGCAGTGGCTAAGTGGTTCATGTAGATTGTCTACAAACCGGAAGGTTGGTGGTTCAATCCCCGGTTCCACTTGACCAAGTGTCGAGGTGTCCATGAGCAAGACACCTAACCCCGGCTGCTCCCGACGAGCTGGCTGGCGCCTTGTACGGCTGACACCGCCGTCGGTGTATGAATGTGTGAGTGAATGGGTGAATGAGAGGCAAAATTGTAGAGCGCTTTGGTGGCCATTGGGTCTATGAAAGCGCTATATAAATGCAGTCCATTTACCATTTCATTTTGTTTTCTTGGAGGTGATTTGATTCAAATGCACTTCTTGGCATCTTTCTCTGGGTTTTGTATGTATTAACCTTGGAAAAGGTTCACATGCATTCCACAGTTAACAGGACTGAAGACATGGGCTTCTTATAAAACCCCTGTAACCCTAAAAGTCACATAATGGATATCTGAGCTGCTGTGCATAACATAACATGTTAAAAATTTTGAACAAAAATGCATTTTACACAAGTTTTTATTATGTATGTGATTTGACCAAATCTAAGTGCAAAAAATATAATTCTAAATATAAAATGCTAAATATTTTTTATGGTATTAATTTGTGCAATTGCTAATTATTGATGTAATAATATTTTAACTAAATGTTAATCAATTCCGTTTTTTCTCCTACCAAGGTTCAAACAAGAAAAGAAACCACTTAAACCAGCGTGTGAAGAAGCCAGATTACAAAGTGGCATACGTTCAAATGGTGAGTGTTGTCTTGTTTGGGCCCACACTTGAAGGGGTCCGACATGCATTGTGAAAGTTCCTGTCTGTTCTTGTGGTCCCTTGTGGCTATCTTGATTGCCATTAGCACAGGACAATTCAAAGTGAAGGACGTCAACTGTAAAATAACCTTTTAAGACTTTTTTTCTTTAAATTAGAGGTGTCTGGGTCAGATGCATTTTTTTTAATTGAAGTTATTAAACGAAACAAGACTCCCTTGAGAAATGGGATGCTTGGGTATTTGAGCCCCACTTTTTTGTTTTTTCTTTGTTTTGAGGGCCTGTCACAGCTTATGTTCCCTCAAAAAAAAAAAAAAAAAAAACCTGAGGCAGCGGTACTCTTTGATGCGAAACCCTCACCTCAGAAGTCCCAGCACTGCTTGTTTAGCTTCTGTCTCTCCCACACATTATTCCCTGCCCTCCTGAGAAAGATGTTAGTTTGGGTTCTGGCTTTGGCCAAGAAGGCAAAAGGTCTTCTTTGGTTACATGCCAGATTTTATGCAGGAATTATAGTACAGAGTGTTAAGTTCTCAGAGATCAGCTATGGTTATTGTTATGGGTGGATGGGAGAGTTGTTTCTTGGGGCATCAGAACGTTAACATTGGTCGCGATCCAGTGGCGAACCACACTGCTGGGTTCACACCTGCATTTGGGCTGAGCCCTGGGCTGTTGATACCGAGTGTGTTTGAAGTATGCCGGCGTGAAAATACTTTAATCTGATCTTCTTTGAATTATTCGTGAAAACTGCTTTTGTTTCTTTTATGGTTTTTAGTTTGTACGAGAAGAATTAGATTGTTTGTACTTGTGCTATTGTTTTTTTAGTCATCAATCAAGGCAGGGATAAATTATTAAAGTTGTCAAAACAGAGCCGCTTGTAATGGGATACACAACTGAAACGCAAATTAATATTTAAAGGTGAACTTCCTCTTGACAAGAGTTGAATGACTTCCTGTGTGGCTTTGCGCTGTCAATTTAACCTTGTCATAAACCCAGTTAGGGACTTGGATCCAGAGAATTACTGCATCCTGTTCCTAACATTTGTCTTCTTTCAGATACAGTGCCATATTTGCTTACAAATTTTAGGAGAGAATCACTTCCTTGTTGTTCAGTCTTTCAGAAATTCATGCTTATTTATGTGTGAATAACATGCAAGCTAAAAAATCTCAGACTGTTGCAAAAAAAAAAAAACACACTGATATGAAACCAAATTTCCGGCCTTTTTCTTCTCCTCCAGCAGGTCTGCAAAGAGAAAAAAAAACACTGCCCAAGAAAAACCCTCCTTTCTATTCAGTGGTGGGTAAAAACAAGATTGTTCCTAATTGACACCACATGTGGGGGAGTGTTCTGTGGTTGGATACCCTCAATGGTTCCCCCCGCCGGCCCATCCCCCAACACACTACATCAGCTAATATTCCAGAGGCAATACGGCAAAGAACTCTCTACAACTCCCCTTTCTCTGAACCCCCAGATTTTACAAACTCCAGGCTCACAGAAAAAGTTGTGTGTTAGTACGGTTCCTTGACGGCCACTCTCTCATCAGACCTCCCCACAGTGGGGAGGAGTGTGAAGGAAAGAGAGTTCATCAAGGAGGTTGAGAGAGTTGCGGATGGTGTCAACACATGATGCGAGGTGAGTGAGGGCACCGTGGAGCTGTGCCAGAACAGGGAGATCCAGACAGGGGTCAGGGAAATCTTAAGCAACATAAAATCTTGAGACAATATCAATGCTTTGCATACTACCGCTTTGCAAGCAACGCTCTAGTTAGATGCAATGATATCCTGTGATTCTCTTTGCAAGGTCGTGACCTGTTTGGTCCCAGTATAAATGTTCTGTTTGTTGATGTCGCGTCTGTAGTTTTCCTGGCTGGCTGGTGTAATGGACGGACGACATAATTTATTGTATTGACGCACCCAATCAGAATCACATGCCCCCTGAACTGAAGATTTCACTGATCTATACTGTGGTATAACTGTTCAGACTTCTGATATTTTGCTTGACTACATTCATCATTGAAACACTTACTGCCCCACAAAGCAAAGTTTTTGTGGGAACACTCAAGTTTGCCCGTTTGTTGACAGCAACAGTTTATATTCATCCCCCTGCTTTTTCCACAAGGGTCTTGTTGCAAGCATCAGTGTTTGGCAAGACAAGGCAACTGTTGTTGGTACTAATGGATGTTTGTTGTTGTTTGAGAGCTTGTTGCTGAGTCGTTATTTTTTCGCGCCGTGTTTCGGTCTAGATCAGCTGGTAGCCAGGCTACCTTTCAGATCAGATCGCAATGTTCCACCTGAACTTGTGAACACACTCTGCTCAATTACCACTGAACAAAACTGACTGAAACTCAACCTTGCTAAGACATACTATTATTTTTCTATTCAAATGGGTTCCTTCCTGTTACACACATCTCCCCCACCAAATACCCTGCACAAATTTAAACCCTTGCAATTTTTGCTGTTTTGAAGCCTTGTAAAAGTTCACATTGTGATCGTATCAACACTAGAGGGCAACGTTTGGCTTCAGTGGTGTTTATTGTAGGACCCTACAATTTTGCCGTCATGTGTTCCTTGCAGTTCAGAGTGCTATGAGTCAAAGTAATTAAAGAAGAAAACTGACATGTCTATAAGTAATTCACGTGTTGCATGCCTTCAAACATGTTTTGAAGTATTGATTTCACAAATAATGTGAGTCAGGTTTATAATTGTAGAATAGAAGAGGTACAAGGTAAGTTTATCATTGTACTGTAGAATAGAAAAGATACAAGGAAAGTATATCATTGTAGCAAATGTATAAGGTAAGTTTGTCATTGTAGAATAAAAAAGGTACAAGGTAAGTGTGATTATTGATCAGAATAGTATGAGGTACATTTAATATTGTACAACAAAAAAGGTGTGATTTATACGTTTGTTATTGTAGAATAGAAAATATCATCGTAAAATAGAAAAGATAAAATGTTTTATGGTATTTATTTCAATGGTGAAAAAAAAACATTGACACACTTTATCATTTAAATTGGGTGTGTATGTAGGTAGGGCATTTTTAGGAATTGTCTATTTTACTACCATTTTTTTTTTTTTTTTGCAAATGTACAGTATTTCATCTACCACAAGGACTTTCATAAGGCTGTGTTCGGATGAAAGAAACACAGCATGAATAATGGAAAGGCCAGCGGGGTCTCTGGCATCCTGTTTGAAGAAAACACACACACACTCAGCTCCCCAGTGTATGTCAACTACGAGACAGCCTCTGTGAGTGCCAGCAGACGCAAAGGAGATGATATTGAAGTCCCTCCCTCCACCTCCACTCCATGTCCTTTATAAGTTGTGTGCTGTGTGTTTCTTGCATTTCCTTCAAACTGACTGGTCTGATAGTTACCTGACCTTTTACCACCCCATTACTGTTTTTATCTCTCTCAAAATGTCCAGGCACCACCCAGCTTCATTTCAGTAAAAATTTCGTTTCAAATTACATTAGCACAGGAAAATAGCACATTAGCACAATAAAATAAATTACTCCGATACTAGCAATGCTTTTCCTGTTATGGTACCACCCTCTCAATTTTCCTGCTACTTCTATCTCTGTCTCTGACTTTCCCTTTCCCACTCTATTTTCTTTTGTGTATTGTGTACACCAGAGATTTAGGGAGAGGTTCAAGACTCTATGCGAATGTAGGGTTTATCTTTGATTGCTGTTGACAGGGTCCAATATCCTAGAGAACCAAAAAATAGCCAGGACTTGGGCATGTCTGAACAAGTCGATTGGTCACAACTGTCATCACTGCGATCATGGAATGAGTGACTCAGTGGCTTAAAATGACATAAGGGCTGATACCACTCTGAATGGAGACTTTGCCGCCCTTACTTTAGACTGACCACTTGGCTTGACTGTAATGATTTAACAAGCCAGAGTATGTGCTAGCCGATTGTCTACGCCAATGTGTATGAGAAACAGTTCCCGAATTGCAGTGGAAACATGGTTCTGTGTTACAGTAAGGGTACAAAAACGTCTGGCTTATAGCTGTCCTCATTGAGGAAATATAATATGTTTTGTTTAATTTTTCCCTCCACACACTTTTCCTTGGCGTTGAAGATTCATTAGAGTGGTTTTGGGAACAAAGGCTCTGGACCCCCACATATGTTTGGCAGGGTAGCTGTGTCTTGGCATGGTGAATGCATTGCATGAATCATGTTCTCTACTGCTGTGGCCGGTCAGGTTTTGACAGCTGGGCCACTGTATCCATGCCCAAAGGAAGTGTTTATGCACAAACGATGGTCCTCTGCTGGGAGGCAGTCAAGGCGTCAGAGTGAAGCAGGGCAGACAGAAAGACTGGCAATGAACCAGCTGGGCCTCAGATGGGCCAGATCCTTCAGTCTCTCTGAACTGCATTACATTAGCGCTATTAGTCCATGCATAGAGGGAGTAACAACTTTGGGGACAAAAACTGACCAGTGCTCTTTGTGTAATAAACTTACCTTATTCATCCCATTCCATACCTGTAGAAGTCATAGTCTTCAGTTTCCACGACAAAGAATTGCTTCTTTATGTTTCATTATGACTGTCTTTTATATTTTTGTGCTCTTATGTTACATTTACGAATTTGGCAGATGGTTTTATCCAAAGCAACTTAAATTAAAGGTGTACTTTTTTATTATTATTCATGTGTTCCCTGCGAATCAAATAAATGATTTTGGTGTTTCTCCCACATAATATACAATGCAAATTCAGATCAAATATAAAATGCTAAAATAGTCCCAAATAGTCTATATTGTGTTTACGTTTTTTGGATTGTAAATAGACTGCATTCCACTTAAACACAATCATACTTTTACATAAACAAACCCATCCACATAGCATTTTGTTGGTCACTGTGGTTTAAGGTCACACCAAATTTGCGAGTTTATTGGGATGGAGTAGAGGTCAAGCACTCATTGAGAACATCTGACTCCTCCCTTGTGGTCAAGTCTGGGAGTTTTCCATTTGTTTGTCCCAACCTGGGTCTACGCTACTGAGACTATCCTTGGAATTTCTGTCTAGCCATATAACTGCCCTGAATTTACCACTGTGATTCACAAAAACCATTAAAGCTGCAAATCTTTTTATCAGGAGCCTGTCCCAACTGTCCCACCATTGTTGTCTCTTTTGGCTTTGTATAGTGTGTGTCAAGACCAAGAGATATGAGGTATCTTAGAGCAGCCAAATATCTGTGGTTAGTGAGTATTGGTTGTCAGCTAAGACTGTAGACTTAGAGGAAGTAGCAGTGTGGCCCACCCAGTGAGACTGGCAAAGAAAGCTGTTTACAAGCATCTCCATACATTTCCTGCTCCCCTGTATGGTAATGAACTTGTTAATAGACTTCCAACAATACGCAAATATCCCTTCGTCATTAAACATCCTGAGAATACAGTCACATACATAGAACAGATTTACAAATTCTTTCAGGCATTAAATGTACAAAATGTAAGATTTTTGTAATAAAATATCCAAAAATCACTTGCACAGTGTGATATATTTCCTGCAGTTGTGTATTTACAATTTCCCAAAAGTTCCCAAAGTTTTTTTTTTAATTTCAGAGAAATTCCAATTTGAAATAATGGATCAATGACATAATATTCGCGTTATCCCTGGTTTCCGCTTGTACTGCCATAGTAACCATGGTGACAGACGTGGACAACTGCGTTATGTCTAGCGGCTGTTGTTGTTTCGTTCAAACATTATGGACCATGGCGAGCAGACCGATCAATATCGGCGTGGCGTTTTCGTGGCGTCCGCTGCAAAATTCAACTTGACAGAGATGCCGCTCTTGCATACTTTATTAGACAGGTGAGCAAATGTACATAAAACGAATCAATGCTATATAGCTCAACATGACGAAATGTTAGAATATGATCAGTATGTTATTCTAATGTTGATCTAGCTCAGTGGTTCCCAAACCTGTCCTGGAGTACCCCTGATTCAACTCTCATCAGCTGATCACATGGGTTAATGAGCTGATGAGTTGAATCAGGTGTGTTTAATTAGGGAGACAAAGAAAATGTGCAGTGTTGGGGGTACTCCAGGACAGGTTTGGGAACCATTGATCTAGCTTACTGCTAATCTCATACAGCCAACAAACTAACACATAGAATAACATAACTTTCAACACAATCAAATGCAGTTTAGTATGATAGTGTGTAGACCAAGTGGAACAGCGCTGCGTTACCTCACAGGTTCAATTCGTCAAATAAATTGACCTGTGCGAGTATTAATTCAGCACTTGCGGGTAGTTCAGTAGAATGAAATGTCCTTATTCCTTTATATTCGTGGGACTCGCGTTTGGCGCTATATCTGTCATTAGCAATCGCGCTCTGCTTCATACCACAGTCATGTTAAAAAAAAAAAAAAACATCAACGTATTCACTCATCTATAAACATTATATCCATCGGCATGACGACAAGTTCCATAATTCCGCTTATGAGTCATCGACCTACGCCTTTGTTATTGTAAGAGGTTAGCGACCCCTAACGGCGAAAAAAAAAACATATTGTAGCTTTAACTCCTTGGTGCAAAAAAAATCACAATTGTCATAGTTTCATTCTTGCAGCTGCGATTGGCCAAAGAAAAATAGATATAAACATGAGAAGAAAAATGAATGTCTCTGAGGAGATATCAGCATACGCCCAGGTCTTGATACCAGTCTGGCAGAAGGATTTTGCTAATGAACTTGATAGTACATTTGAGTATTACAAGCTCTTAGTTGATATTCCCTAACCGGTTCATTCTGTTTGATTGTGCTTGTCATTTTTTTCTAGAGATAACTTGTTAATTTTCTTCTCCCCTCATCTATGGGAATATGAAGAGGACACATTTTTGGAAAGCCTGCTTGTAAATTGGAGCTTCTGCTTCTGTCTAATAGTTCAGCAATCATTGTCAAAGAGCAAACAGTGGAGATAAGGCAGTGACTAAAGAGGAGAGGGTGGTGCTTTATGTACGGAAACCCCATCTACTGCTAATCCTTTCAGACTGGCCCAAGTCATGCCAGCTGTTCCTGTTTGACTGATCGTGGAAGTGATTGTGGGATGTGAGTCACTAGAGTTCACCAAGAGTACTAGTGTTAGGGTGGTTACTTTACTCTAAGAATCTTTAAATTTGGGCTATTCAAGTTGAAGTGTGTGATTTCTGTGACACTATCAACACCAAATGTAATTGCCAAATTAGGGACTGATTTCAAAGAGGTTCTCTGAACACTCCCCTTCCACCTTTGGTTGGCATTTTTTTTAATTAATACATTTTTACAATTGTGAGTTGTGCTTGGCCGTATAAAATTTGCCACCACAGTGTTGACTAACAACCTTTCCTACATTCTCTGTCCTCAGTGGTTCGTAAGGTGTTCTGGGACAGGATGATTGCTTGGATGTAGGGATGGCCCGATACCATTTTTTTTCAAACCGATACGAGTACGAGTATTTACATTTGTGTTCTTGCCGATACAGAGTACCGATACCGATATTTCTACAGCAAAAGTAACTATAGGCTCCCAGAAAAGAAGACCGAAGACTATTTCAGAACACAGGTTAGAAGACTGTTTTTATTTTCTTCTCCTACTTGTTTTAACAAGTCTAAAAATAAATAATAAATGTATTAGCACACAAACCACTGTTAATTTAACATAAAAGCAAGCAGGCCACTGCGTGCATGATCTGGCATGACTGAATGGGCGCAAAGTGCGCTCCATTAATAATACCTAAAAAGCTGACAGATCGCGATCACACATCTCTATAATTATCAGTGAAGCTGACTGCACAATGAATCTTTCATAATATCCACAATTTGTTTGTTATAATTCTATATTTATAACATTATTATAATTATAATTTGCCAGCATACAGAATTCAGCACTGAACAAAAGTCCGTTTTGAGCGGTGAGGGAGTCTATCTTAAATGCTTCTGATTGGCCATTGCGTTCAAGAAATCAACACATATGTCTGTGATTGGCTACATCGCTCACCGCTGCAGATGTTAGAAATAGAAACTCTGGCCTGTAAATCGTTTCTATTTTGTTTTAGTTGTTCTTGTTGCTTTTCTGAAACGGATGAATACAAATCTATTCTTTTTTATATGTTTTATTCATAGATGTTTCTAGTTTGCGGGAGTCCCGCGAATCGTTTTTCTCTCCCACAACCCGCAGAGTGAGTGCATACCGCCCGCGCTCGCACTCGGACATCAGATCTAGTGCCGCGCCGCACTCTGCGTTGGGAGTGCACGTCTCTCAAGGGCCCGCTTTTTGTAATACTCAAGTTGCTAGGGCATTATTAGGTGGTTGCTTACAGGCCCAAGCCCAGCCCCAAGTTTATGTGATATTTTAGTTGCTAGATTAGGCCCTGTCCACACGGTGACGCTTTTAGCTGTATACATACAAATTTTGTATCGTATTGGTGTTTTGTCCAGACGGATCCGGCGTTTTGAGAGACTGAAACCGCTATTTTTTGAAACAGGGTCCCAGAGTGGATAAATCTGAAACCGACACCCTTGCGTTTTCGTGTGTACGGCCAATCCGAACATTTTGTGAAACGATGATGTCATCACACCACGTGTCAGCATTAGTCACACACCGCTACGTCACACATAACATCAACAACAATGTCGGACTATATGATTGTGACCGTGCTGCAGAAGCTACTGAGCCTATTAGCTTTACTAAAGCAAAATCTTCTGCTCCTATGCTAGCAATCTTTGTCTTCACCTTGCTGTCGTGTTGGGTTCGTATAGAGCATGCAAGGTTATGTGCATGCTCCAAATCTTCTTCTCCTTGTTTAGTGTATCTCTGTGGCAGAATTACAGCGCCACATACTGGTCTGGCATGTATACCACATCATTATCAGTCGGTTTCGTGTGTACGCATATATTTCTTGAGACGAGACTGTTTACGAAAATAATTTCGAACGAGGAAAAAAAAGATCGGATAGGGAAAGCTCTTGCTTCGTATGGTTGTGGCCTTAGACTGAAGGTCCCTTCTTTTTAAGTTTGAGCCCCTTTATTTGTGAGTCTAATTTCTTTAAGCAATAACACACCTGCCTTCATAAACCATGGTGCAAAGGATTAAAATGAAACCTTAATTAATTGTTGGGACACTGCTGTTAACTCCTAATATAATAAGAAACTTCTCTTGCTCACAGGGGCTCAGAAAGCATGTCTATACCTGATGTTAAGCCACTGAATGTACAGTTTATGGTGTAAGTTCAGGGCCTGAATTATTGAGGGATAGGGGAGGGAGGGCTAGTATAGCAGAGAAAGATTTTGGGTTGAACCCAACAACAACGTTTTTGTTTCATGCTTTAATCTTCCTTTTTCCTATAACTTTTCTTTCTTTTTCTTTTACACATTGGGGTTGGGGGCATGTCGGTGCCCAATCGATTCTTCCAGCATTTTCCAGGATAATACAGTATATTACATTCTATTCCTAAAGACTATGTCCACATTTCCATTATATTACACAATAAACATGAATATGCAGCGCTTACATTTGAAATGGTAACATTAATGCTGTTCTCTTTGTTAAATCAAACCGTGAAAGTGCTCACTGTAGCTTGTACAAACATCCGTGCTGACCATAAGGAATTTTTTTTAAGGTACATTAATGTTTTGTTGATCTGAATATGGTGAACAATCATGTGATGACTTGATTTGTTAATCAGCCCTCTGTCAGGGCTAGAACATCCAAACTTTTGAACTTCACTCTTGGATTGTCATGCGAACGGGTTCCCTTGCCAGTCTTCAGTCACAGTGTCTTTTTTTGTTTTTTCAAGGAGAGTTTACTACAGGTGAAGGAACACACATTTTTGGCATCCATTTTAGCGCTCTTGTTACTATGGTCCTGTTTTAATAGGTTTGGTTCTTGTACTTTCATTTGGCTGGACTCTCTGTTTATAGTGTGGGGTTTTGCATTTCTAGTTGGTAGAGATTGAGCGCCACTATGGAGTCTTGGAGGCCAAGTTGTTGATTTGAGTTGGTTCACTTGTTGTTTTGCTCCTTTTTTCCCATACTATTTGGTCATTTTGCACACTTAAAAAAAACAGGCCAAAACAATAGATGATCCCAATAGAAGCATTTGTTTCAGAAAGGCACTGCTTTTCATTAGCTGTAAACTCACTACAATCCCTGTTTACTGCTGCTTGCTGCACCTTGTTTTATCTTTGGAACAACATTAATGATTTCTTGTATGGAGTGGCATGTCTTCCAGGTCTGGTATGATTGGTGGCACCAGCACATTGTCTTTCTGCTGTCATATACGATACGATACTCTGCCCCCTTCCTGTCTCTACAATAAAATTGACATTCTATAAGGACCAGCCCCCTGAGATATGGTGATAGTGATTCTTTTTTGAGTATTTCAGGGCCAGTATTTAAAAGCAGAGCTCTGGAAAAGCCACACTCTTCTGTCCAGTGAAGAGAAATGTATTTTCCTGTCTTCATACATCATAGTCAAGCAATCCCCCCTCAACACACCCCCTACCCACTAAATTTAAATGTCCTTCCCTTCCCCGGACACATGGACATTGGAGATGAGGTTGCCAATTTAAAAAAATCAGTGACATGAAACCTGTTGCAAACCTATGTTTATGACAAACAGACAAACAGAGAATGTTCATGACCAACAGTCTTTGTAATCTTAAACCTTTAACAATTCCTGTGTTTCCTGCAGGCTCAGCAGCAAACCTTCCAGTTCCCAGATATCTTTCCTGAGAAGGATAAGAAGAATGAGGAGGGCTCTGTTGAGGAGATGCAAGAGAAGTTCATGGAGGACGAGCATCAGAGGCAGAAACCAGATCCCAGAAGAGGAGGAGTTCCTGAATGGTTTGGCCTCTAGACAGACAAGTGTTGAATGAAGAATGACTTCAGAGAGGCAACAGCTGAATGAAGAATGTGGTGTATTGTAGATTATGTATTTGTGGAGGAAGAGCCATTTACAGTGATCTGACAAATGTCTATAGAGGGTCGTTTGCAGTGATCTGATCTGACTTGATGGAAAGGCAGACTGGCTGAGAAAAGCCTTGAAAATCCATTACTCCAATAGAATCATGTGCTCTGTCAGAAAATACTAATGTCTACAAAGCATACGATCACTCCTGAGCATCTGCCTTGTCATGAAAATCAGGTTATGTTCTCCTCCCACAGGTCTCAGAAACTAGCTTGAATGAAGATCTTCCTAGCAAAGTTCTTGAGCATACACTTCCTTTTGTTTAAAGTTTATCCATTTTTTTTTCCTTTTCCCCTTTGGATCTTTAAGACAGTTCATGAACTAGTTGCGGTAAAATTGTCAATCTAATGAAGTGACTCCAGTTATTCATGCAAAATCATACTGTTAATGTTGTTCTTGATGTTTAAAAAAAAAAACCTGCATACTTCAATTCCAATAAAACAACATGACTTGTTTTTGTGTTTTCTTCAACCCTGTTGTCTCTAGAGTTAGGTATTGCCCACAGATGTGTTGGATAACCGCTTGCCAGTTTTCATACCAGAGAGGCTTACCTCACTCAGCCAACCTGGTGTTCGCCAGGTAGAATGTCAATATTGATAGCATTTGCACTGTTTTGTACTTGTAGTCAAGTACCCCCTGCACTGCAATAAAGAATTTTGATTTAAGGCAAAAAAAAATCCTTGTGAGGGAGCAGCTGGACAGCAAAGAAAGAACCCTGGATATTTGTCCAGTATCCTCATTGCTTGAAAGATTGAGGAGAGTCCACGTTATATTCGGGAAGTCTTGCAATGTTTGCCAAGGTTGGCCCCCTTCGTCCCAGCATCCCTCCCCTTGACAATCCAATCAACTCTCTTTCTCTTGCCCAAACCTTATAAAAACCTTGAAACATTGCATTTAACTGAACTTTACACACACAGCTGGCACAGATTTACTGATTTGTTAACATAATGTTCCTAACACACTTATTTTGGCCATAATATTCTGGATTTGGGAAGCCTTGGATCCTTGATCTCGGACCAGCAGTAATAGGAGTAATATGGCTGCTTTCCAGGATTTATGCTTTGTTTTTAAAATGGTGCTCCCCTACTGGTGATAAAAACAAAATGTGACATTAGAATTTAGAGGGTAAGGGAAAAGAATACCAAAATGAGGAATCATGGGGGATGCATCATTATTGAAAACTAGATGGGCCATCCACCATATGCACACATTCTCTTTTCCCTTCTAATCTCCTTTGTAACCTTCTCTGTTCTTTAATGTCTTATGAAATTGACAGTGTGAGCCGTGTTCGCTGTCCGTCCATGAAAAGCTAATGGAAGAGGGCTGAATATTTAACACAGACTCTCTTTACCTTTCCTTTTCATTCAGGATATTGTAAGAAAGTGGGTATGACCCTATTTTTTACGCCAAGTTTGGAACTAACATGACATCATTGCCTTAAGATAGAAGATGACATACACAAAACTCTGCACTCCCATTACTAGCTGTAACATGAGATTGACTGTTTGTAATGTCGTTTGTCTTCCTCCTTAAAGTTGCGCAAATGGGCCGATTTTGGGCCAAATTTTTGGCTTCTTGTGAGTGCATACCTGCAAAGTGTCTTCTGGTAGGGAGTATCTTTACACTTTCTCCAAATACGCACTGCTCGGATGACCTATTACAAACTCTGTAGCTTGTTTCTCTCAGAGAAGTAGAATTTATAAGATCTATCAAAAAAGATAAACTAACCTTTTCAGCAATATGAATATATCACGTTTATTGTCCATTTAATAAATGTAAGCTTTTGCAATCATCCTGTGTGGTCTGCTATTTCATACTGTAATAGGGGCTCCGTCCCCTGATAATAAAATATGTTGTCATTCTTGACTCATGGATGTGGCTGTTTTTCAGTAATACTTAAACCTTGGAGAGACACATCTGGATCTTTAAATAAACATCATCTCCCCACAGCTTCAAACCCAGCAGAATTTCTTGCTGACAACACTCATTTTTAGTGTTGATCACAAAGCAAATGGGAGAGTTTTTAATTTTGGCAAGCTTCAAGAACTCAAGCAAAAACATTGATGCTCCTTTAGTTCCATAGTATGGTGCCACCTTGAGTGATCTCCAGCAAGTGATGAGCTGATAAATACTCTTCCTAAAAATAGCTGCGAAACAAATCCTGTGAAAAAACCCTGCACGCACTACACATTAGTGTCTCTGAAAGATGTTCTCTAAGACAACCAGAGCAGGCCCATAGTGAGCGGGAGTATTGGACAGGAGCCATAGACATTCCTGACACCCCCAGGTTGCTGTTGGTTCATTTGAGCTCAGCCAATGCACTCTGTCACCCCACATTTTCTGTCGTGGCCTAGTGCACAAGCAGCAGTGTTTTTAGCCCAGCTGGATGCTCTGTTGAAGTGCCCATATGCACAGCTGTATTCAAAGGAGATGTGCAGGGGGACGATCTTAGATTATTAATATATCATTGTATACAAATAACTAGTAGGAACTTCCCCCATTTGGAAGACTATCTAATGTAAACAACTGGCTTGTCAGATGGATAGCAGTTCGCAATAGCAGGTTTTTTTTTTTTCGCCGTACCATAACAGTTTGCCCAGATGGGTGCAATGTTTTTTTGGAGAATCAAAAGAAGAAACAAACCCAACACAATTGTAATGTAACTGTCCTTAAGATTTGTGACAAATCAGCTGTATACATGCTTTCAGCACTTGTTCTTCATTTAGGCAGATCTTAAGTTGATGCATTTATATATATATATATATCTTTACAGTGATAATAGGAAATCAAAGTAACAGAGATTGTTTTGGCTTTATGACAGCTCTAAAATAAAGTTATTTTCCAGCGAAAGTTAGTTTTAATTTATTCACTTCCGTGTCAAACTCTTAAGTTCTCTCTACGCAAACTTCAAAAACGTGAAGCCGCGAGAACGCAGACGGTGTGCACATGCGTATTAAGAGTTCAGTCTATAGGGATGCGTGTTTGAATATATGTGCGCAGGCATGTAGTCCTTCCCTACAAAACCAACCCTCAACAAACTACTTGTCTGGCCTTAAAATTTATAATACAGAATTTCATCGCTTCGGCGTAGCCACATGAACCGGAATCATCCCGACAACCATTATCTGTACAGAGGTAAAGGGAAGGAGGCCTTCACATGAAGGAACTTCAGGACTGCGTTGTCGTCACGTCCAGGCACAGGTCCTTCATCAGATCCGGATACGGCCTGGATCCAACGGACTGCGGTAAAACTCTCACTCTCATTCGCAAAAACTCTCATTCGAATCAATTCTTAATGATCTACTTAGTAGTAGTTCTCAAGTTAATTATTAGTGAATAACTTTTGAGCTTTAACTTACACAAAGCTATCGTATGACTTGAAATGTTGTGCCATATTGTTAAAATACTTTATGCTGCTTTTGTGTCCTTTTTGAAGCTTGAAAATGTCAGTCTCCATTTATTATAATTGCACAAAAAAGACAGACCAGCATATTGTTCCATTATAAGTTTGTAATGACAAGAGGGTATGTAAATTGACTAAATCTTGTTCAGTTTGGATCGATGAGAAGTACTATTTACATTTTTTATGAAAATTTGGTTGCAAAATGTGGCTGTCCAGCATATTATTTAACACTCTTGAATAAGGAATAGTGATAACTGAATTAAACAGCAGTGTGTAAGCGGCCAGTTGATTCAACACATCCTGCATTGATTTATTTCTTGGAAAAAAAAGCCTTCCAACCAGAGCCAGCAGATCCCAAACATCAATTATCTGTCAAATCTCAGAACTGTTGTATATTTGTTGCACATTTCAACACAGAAAAAGATGTTTGTTCAAATGGATGTCATGTCAAATGGGGACAATATTTTATTTTATTTTTACCAGTGATGTGTTTGCAAGTCTCCTGCATAGTGGTGTGCCTTAGAGGGGCAAATAATTTCCCTCGGCACCCCATTACTGCTTATCTGCAATCAACAATGCCTTATACCTACTGGGTGGTCGTTGTCCAAAGCAGCTGTTCAAGAAATGCATTTGCATTTTAAACAAGCTAATAATCATAATGAAACTCAAAGGACAGGGGGTGGGGGCTTTTTTTTTTTTTTTTCATGTGCTGAATGTGACAGAAATGGGTTTTAGACTAGAGATTTAGTCTTGACAGTACGTGGCCACCCAACCTGCTCCTGTGAAATACATAACTAATAGATTGATAGAGATGAGAATCATTCAGACAATGTTCATTCTTCTTATAGTAACTTCAAGTAGGAGCCTCAACATTCCACCTAAACAGCAGGACAATGATCTGAAGTAAGATTTTAGCCAGTTGGGGAACCTGAAAGGTTAATTGAATTACAGTCTGATTAAGTGATATCAGCTGGGAAATACAATAAATGTTTAAGGATTTATTTTAGAGATTCTTAAACGTCTGAGAATGCTGTGGTTTTTGATTTAATGGATATGTGACGCACCCCCCCCCCCCCCCCCCCCCACACACACACACACCCCACACCCCTTGGCCTTACTCAAACAGATTGCTGGGAATAGTTTAAGCAGCACTGCATTGTTAATCACTGAAAGAACAGCCGAACACACACACACACATACACCCTCTGATCTCATTCAAGCGGGACCAATAGGTGATTGGAATGCAAACCCCCCAAGAGAATTTCATGTGTTTTTGTAGGGACGGTGTATGAATTGTACATGTTTGGAAACCTCAGCCAACCTTTTGCTCAAAGGGAAACCTTGTGATGTGTCCTGGATTTCATTTGCATCCACTTCCTTTTGCTCAGGAGCGAAGATTGGTGCCTACCCTGGACTGATCCAAATGTGTGGCCTCAACCCCAGTGATCTTTAAGGACATATTTGTTTCTCAGGGAGGCATACAATGTGATGGCAAGGCTTTTCCCCAGACACTGGGATGTGGGGGGTGTGCCAAAACAAACTTCTTTGATTGCTTAGGTTCTGACCTTTCAACCCATTTTTTTGAATGTCAAGCAGGCTGGAAGGGCAGGCATGGGGTGTGTGTGTGGTGGGGGGTGGGGGTGTATGGGGGGGGGGGGGGGGGATTCATGTGGTCCTCTAAGGCAAAAGCTCAAGGACTTGGCACCAGGCCTCACACAGATCCTGGATAATTAAACACAATAAGATACAGATCATTACTGACTCCAGAACTCCTGGTTTGTGGGCAGGGGAGTCTTGAAAAAAAGACCTCCTGATTCAAATTGGTGCTTCTAATCAAGAGCTGCCATTTCTCAATCTCTAGTCTGCATAAACTTGATCCACAATTGCCTTTTTGTTTAAAACAATTGTGTGTATGTTGATAAGCTGCAGACAAAAGAGTGTGGGAGAAGAAAAGGAGTTTTGCGTGTGTTGGATGAAGCAAGTACAAGAATGAGAGATGGGATGGCGAGAAAAAACGACTATGATAGGGAGGGAGCGGGGGAAAGAGAAAGGGGTTCTGTCCTCAGACCACTGGCGGTGTGGTATGGTTTGGGTTATTTTGCGGCTGAAGCCTTGAAAGAGGGAGGCGTAGCGGCTCGCACATACCCGCGGCACTCAAATGGATCTTCCATTGGGAGGTTTTAGGCTTCAAAATGGTTTCCTGTGACGTCGATTGTATGTTTGATTTGCGCTTTGCAGGGTTAGAGTTATTCTCCGGGGGGTAGAATCTAGCACGCTTTCATTTCCGCTCACCCAACAGCCAGCACAAAGTTGGCAGTGAGAAGCCTAGGGATTGTAAAGACAGATTTTCCCTTACTGTTAGAAGCACTTTTTTTTTTCTGTAGCTGTCGCCATTCCAAGACTCATGCTTGCAACTTGATGAATTGTTCCTTATAATTGGACTGTTTTTTTGGCGGCTGAGGGGGGAGGTTTGGTATGGTAAAAAAAATAAAGAGGAAATAAAGTTCACAATTCTTGGCCAGTGCGAAATGCCTCAGTACTAATTGCGCACAGTGGATACTGGATGGGAAATGGTTACAGGTTATGTTTAGTTCAGCTGGCACTTTGTTGTGTGAGAAGCCATGCAGTCCCTGGTGTAGACGTACGGTGCCCGAGAGTTAGCGTCAATTCTGTTGTCGTTGGAGTGAATGGGCTTCTCTTTTGCAGAACCGTCTCGTTTTCTGTGAAAACCATTTCATTTATTGTCTTCTCCACATGCAAAGTGAGATGTCAGACTTGGACGACACACTGAGATCTCATCTTTCTAGCTCGACACCTTCAGATAGATGCTTTGCTGGGACTATGTGAGCCATAATAAACTCGGAAAGGTGAAATAAAGTAACAGTAATGAAGAAAGGTATGTAAAAGCACATTTTAAAGAAGATTTTCATTGAGTTAAGTCCATGCAAATTTATAAGAAATATGCAGGAAAGAAAAATAAATGAGATAAATGAGTTTCTTTTAGAGATTACATGGAAAATGAATGGAGAATTTTTCTTAAGCCCGCTTCTTATAAGCTTGAAAAAAAAGATAAGAAACCCCAGTGGTGTAAAGTATTTTAGTAAATGTAATTAGTTAATGTCTTTTTTTTTGGATATTTTGTAGTTTTACTGAGGATCAAATATATTAGCAACAGCAACCTTCTTGACTACATTTTTTAAATAAGTATATGTACCCTTTACTCCAATACATTGTGTGATGAGTAATGCGGTTACTTGTTACATTTTGCAGGGAACTTGTGACTCAAACTCAAACTTTTCTGCAGCAGTTTATTTCTGCTATAAAATAAGTGATATCGCCATCTACAGGGTATTAAAATGACTATATATTGTGCATTTTGCCCTCACTCACCAACAAGGCTACTATACGTGAATGCAAGTGCATTAGCAAGTAGTTGTGAATCGCAGGTGTTTCATTGGTTTACTTATGTTCTTTTAAAGCACTTGAGCTTAAGCGAGAATTGAGTATTTGTAGACGTTTTAAGAGGCTGTTGTGTCGACCTTGATTTATTGCAATTTTGTTGAGGTGTTCAGTCTTGATTTTAGAAAATAAACGTGATTCCTCTCTTCAAAAATCAACCATTTCTTGTTTTTTTACTGGCAGTCTCATAAGTGTTGAGGTCTAGTGCATCATAGGCCTATGTCACACTTCCTGCTTCCGGAACGCGGAGTAGGGATTCAGAACTTCCTTACTTCCTTCCAAAATGTACCTTACTGGCGAACTGGCTGATGTTGTAGTGTACAACAATAGTGTGCGTCCTCTGCATCAGGACGTAGACATCCATACCTCAGCTTTCACACTTTCCCGAAGGAAGAAACACTCCGCAAATCTTGGGTTAGGTTAATAAGAAGGGATGAGGGGCCATCTTTTAATATTCTCCGGGGAAGCACTTTTGTTTGCAGTTTGCATTTTGAAAAGGAGAGCATCTACGTCTTGGAAAGTGGTCGGAATAGACTTAAAGCCAATACTATACCAACCCGGTTTCCCTGGAATAACTGGGGGGATAATCAGCCCCGTCATCGGTCAGTTTTTGACCATGTTAACACACGGAGTAGCGGAGGGCGTTCAGGCTGGTGCTGAGTCCATTGTAAAAAGCTAACCGGAAGAGCAATATCCCTACTAAAAGACGTACTTCCGGTCTTCAATTTTTTCGTGACATAGGCCTATTGAACCAACATTCAGTACGAGGAAAATATTGTTATTAAAAGTATTGTTAAAATCAGATACTCTAACACCCAGTTTCACAGACAATGCTTAGGATAGTCCCAGACTTGAATGCATGTTTGAGCTGTTAACTGAAAGCAACTTGCACTGACATATCTTAAAATATGTCAGTGCCATTTGTTTTGTCTCAAGAGGCACACCAGTAATGTGTTTCTAAGGCACGATTATAAAAAGCTACTTATATGCCCTAATTGAACTAAAGCCTGGCTTAATCTAAGCCCTGTCTGTTAAACCAGACCTATGACTTTTACTCAAGTTGTATTGGAATTGGTGAGTAATTTTTGCACTATCATTCATTGCAAATTGCACTATGGTTTTCAGGTACTCTTCCTCTGAGAAAACCTAAGTAATCTCCTCCTTTAGTGGTTTTAGAAGAGATCCCAATGTCTCAAGCTGTGCTCAGATTGTTCGCCCAAAATTGGCAAATCACTTTCCCTCATGTCGTTTCAAACCTGTATGACTTTCTCTGTTGAAGAAGAAAGCTATTTTGAAGGTTTCGACTGTGTTTGCCTAAAATTCCATTATTGTTTTGGACCCTTAAAGGTATAAGGCTTTCGAGTTTCACAAAGAAAAGAGAAAAAATTCTAAATATTTTCTTATGAGTGAGTATTTTTTGGGTGTACTATCCCTTCAATGCATATACGAATGCAACGGTCTCCTTTCTTCTTTTCATTTCTCCTCTGAATTTGTAGGAAAATTATATGAGATTAAATTAGACTTCATTCGAATCCATTAAGTTGCATAAATGAACAACTTTTAAGGAATTAAAAATCACTCTGGGTAAATTTTAAAACGCATGCCATTATCTGTATATTTATGACCTCTACATTCCATACATTTTAATGGGAAATAGTTTCCAAACAACCAATCATATCTTATTTTTCAATTGATGAACTGATGTCACAATGTGTAAAAACACCAACAGCAGGTCTACACTGGATTGTAAACGGAGAGGATGTTTATTTTGAGGCTTTACAGGGGTTGAAAAGTCAAAATGGTGAGCTACACCACAATCTAATGATATTATTTAAAAACTACACAGGAGATAATCAAAATGTACTGTTATTGCATTATATGCATTTAGAAAGAAGATTGTAATCTTTTAAAGTTCTTGTGCAGGTTACGTTATACAATTTCAACTGGCCCTCTTCCCATACTGTAAATGTGTTTTACGCTGTTATTGTCAGACAATGAGACATTTTTTTGGTGAAGCCAATGAGATCAAAAACAGCGGCCTATTATTTAATGTTATTGTAAGTGAATCCTTGACTTTTAGGCTTAGTAACAAGAAAAGGAAAAACAATGTTAGCTACGCTAATCTGAGGCCAGAACAAGGCATGTGACCAAACATTTTCTGCCCCTGGGGTGTCCTGAGTTTGGTGTTCTGTACAAACATTGGCCTGGCTCTGTGTAATTCTGTTTTTTGGAGGGCAGACAAAGGGAACAGCTCCATCTAGTCTCAAAGCAAATCTTTGGTGTTTACAAAAAGACCACACAACAACATCATAGCAGCCAATCTATTTGTGATTAAAATGTTTGTCTTTTTCGGCCTCATGATGTCTTAATTCAGACATCAAATCCATCTGTTTTGACTGAAAGCTGAAAGCCTCTGAAACGACTTTACCTCACTTAAGAATACGTGGAAGCTGGAAACTTAATACATTACAGCAGTAATCTTGATTTAATCATGTAATCATGACTTTCTTACAAATCACTTTTTTTTCATTTCATCCATTTATCTTAGTTTTAAAGTATGTATTTCTTGATCATGTCCCAACTTCTGGCAACCCCTCAGTCTCTATCCTACATTAAAACATTGTTTCAAAACATATTGAGAAGGCAGTCCCATAATGCATTACTACAGTAAAATATCAATTAAAATAGTTATTTTTTAATTGGATTTAAAAGGACTTTTATTCATATCTGCTATGTATGTTATGATTATTATTTATTGTTGTATTACTGTTCCCAGTCAGTCACCTATGAAGTTCCGTTTCGGTTACAATGAAGTCACATTAGCAAACTTTTTGCAGACAAAAAAAAAGGTCCATTGTCAATAGTATAGCCCTCCTGTAATGTCTGGGGTCAAATTGTACGGAGCCCATTAAGGGACATGGTGGTGGAAAGAAATATGAGATTGGAGGAAAAATAATAGGCCAATGCTTCTGCATTCACTCGCAAAATGTTTGCGGTCCCCTGAGAAACTTTGCGTTCCCTCACAAAATATTTTGCGTGGAATGCAAAGCTTCTAGGGGGAACGCAAAACATTTGTGAGAGAGCACAGAAGCATTGCCAAATAATTTTCCCTCCCATTTAATTTTTTTCACCACCAATGACCCTTTGGTGGCTCAGTTTTTTGACCCCAAAATTGACCCCAAAGCAACTTTGACATCTCTGAAAAAGTAGTTAATTTTTTAAACCTGGAATCTTTCTGACTTTTGCTGAATTTATTAGAACTCATAAACGTGCACATCTTGTGTTGCAGAGGCCTGTACACATTTTGGCCCAATCGGTGATATTTGGGGTCATTTTGAGCCCACACATTAAAAACACTTCTGAAATTTGCACATAACAGGAGGGTTAGTGTACAATATAAAACACTGCTCACACAGATGCCACTTTCAAACCAAGCAACTTTATGTTGGTCAACGCTGTAAATTCAGATGAAGAGTATGTGGAATTATTTCACCCCAACACAAAAAAAAGATTTTAAGGATTTCTGTTGAAACGAATGTATTTCACTCATGAAAATTGGCGAACAGCAGTAAATGGACTGCACAAGTGCTGCCATATTAGCAAAAACAAATAAACAAAAATAAATTCACTGTCAATAGTGAAGAGATGTATGAATCTCACACAGAAGTCACTTTGAAACCAAGCGGCTTTCTGTTGGTCAACACGGCAAATTTGCTTGACCAATTTGAACTTGATTCAAAATCTGTGTGGGAAAATCTGTCGCCCTCGCACAGAATTCCCAATTGTATGGATTCCTACTGAAATGACTGGACTTTGCCTGCAAAAACTCACAGAACAAAGGTAAATGTGATTTAACTTTTAGAAGGTAGCTGTGCTGGATAGTAGACAACAAGGCATTTCAACTAGGTTAACAAAATCTACCTCTGACTGTCAGTTTGTAGGCTTGCGGTCATCTTTTCTGTTCACGTGTCACATTTTACACTCGAGCTGAATCAAAGTGTCATATGTGGACTCAGGTTGGAGTCAGATGATTCAGCTTTCCCTTGTAAGCAGACTGGAGAGTGCTTTTAAACCTCTCGCCCCCCTACTTTTACAAGAACATTAAACATTTAATGGGGGCAAAAACAATGTAAAATCGCTCTTCCTGTACTGCAATGTTTTGCACACCATTAAATGTGAAGTCATATAATTGTGATTTGGCAAATGGGTTTGCTTTCTCCAAGTGGAGCATAACTTTACTGTGAATATAAAAAGAATCACTCGTAGAAACTTCTACCAACATCTCTAACCGTAGCTTCTAGATCATGCATTACAAATAGAAGTAAATGATTCATGTGTGCTGTTTACTGGCATCAAGCCTTTTTGTATCACGATGAGGAAAAAACTGATGGAAAGGAGCTCAGCAGAGAGCACTTGAACTTTTGAAAGGGTTGACATTCATAAAACAGCATTTCTACCTCAGAACGCATGGCATTACTGTGTTCAAAATACATGGGGAATTTCACTTAAAGGATTAAAAGTGGGTTTTAAACCCCAAAATTCACCCTCATATTATTACAAACCTGCAAAATTTCCATTGTTTTCGGGGGTTGGCACTATATATATATATATTGGCAAAAAACACAATTTTTTTTTTTTTTTAATGACAAACTTTTCAAACTCTCTCCAGGGGACGGCTCATTTATCACATCCAGAATTCCTAGAAATCCCCTCAGGAATTCCTAGAAAAAAAAACTCATGGCTGTCTTTCTTCAAACAAACCCACCCTCACAGAGTAAAAGCTTCAAGTCGGACATCTTTGTTTTTGGCAGAAACTAAACAGATTGTTGACCTCACAGACAACTCATCCTGGCTTTGCGGCTTTATGAAAAAAACAGAGAAATGTCATCTATCAGAAGTTCTTCACCCTGCTAATGTTTGACATATTGTTAAGAAACCCCAAAAGCTCTGACGCTCAGAAAAAATCTGCCAAAGTCTAAGGTCTCACGATGAGGATATCCAACACGTTGTTCTTGCTTTTAGAGTTATTGCCAGACTTTGAATAAATGTTGTAAAAATAGGTCAAACCCAAAAGGGTGTATGATGTGACAAACAATTCCTACTCTAAAATATATGTGACTAACAACAGAATTGTTTTGAATGCCACATTGGTCTCAATGAAAAGGAAATGTTTCCCACACAATTTCAACCTCAGCCATTGGTCAAAAACGGTAGGCACGCCCCAAAACCTATACCATTGGTTGAGTCACTGTTGCCATGTCTGGCTCCTTGTTTTGATGAAGCCACAATGCTTATGTTTTTCAGGGAAATCAACCTACAAAACACTCGAGAAACGTGACTAAAGAAGATGAAGATGATTCAAAACTTGATTTCTCCATAAATAGTATAGTATGTATGGTGTCTATATTTACAGTGATATTAATAAAATGCTTAGGGTTCCATTACTTATTAGGTCTCAATGTGGAAGGTTTTTTGAGAAAACAGCTCCATGTTTGGATAATTGCCATTGGGACACAAAGCAGAGCAACTACACTGATGACCTTACATGGATCCGTCTTTACAAATACATTTTTCGGAAGTTTACAGCAAGGCAGCAGCTGGTGGGATTCAGGAGCCGTCCATTCTTGAGATCGCCTGAAGGGCTCGTTGTCATCTAAACTCTAGGGAAACTCTGACGAACGACTCACAATGTTTGGAGGTGGTGAGACCTGACCAGAGTCGATGGGGATGATTTTGACTTTTTCTATCTGATACAGACCTCAATTGCTTGAAAAGTATCAAATTAAATGTAAATTAGTCAACTAAATTACAATTCATCACATATATCAACATTTGAAGAGAAAATGCCCTTACAAAAAATAAGTTTATGCACGTGTGCTATTAGAATACTTCTTTTAAACTAAGAATAAGAAAGAATACTTCAGTCTCATTTTTATGTACTTCTCAGAAATATACTTAAAATTAAAGTTAAGTATACTGACAGAAAAGTCTAAGTATATTTGGCCTATACTTGGTTTCAATCTTTTGTTCGAGATATAGGCTACTTAAAAGTATAATTCTAAGTGTACTTGGCTTGTAGTTGTGTTTACTCTTGATCGAGTAGCCTATGAAATACTTTTTACACATAGTTTTACAAACTATCTTATAAACTTATATTGTTTAAAAAAATATATTTAAGAAAACAGATATGTTAAAAAACGATTCGTTGGCTGTTCAACCATTACTTATAGAAGTAATTAGATTAAACACAAAACGTAGTATTTATAACTTTTCAACCACTACTTAACATATATAGTGTGTGTAACACAAAAATAAAAGTTACCAGGTGAACTTAAATGTATGCATAAATAAAATGAAAAAAACACGTCAACTACAGTTGTGTCAAAATCAAGTAAATCTAGCATAAGATTTTAAGTAACAATATGCCACGTGATATGCAATTTCCCATGATTGGAGCCATTTTGTGATTCATGTGTGAAGACGGTGAAAAGGTAAGCTTAACTTTCTATAAACTAAGTAAAATATTAGATTTTGACGTTTTAACATTAATAAACACTTGTTTATTGTGTTAGTATTTTCTGAAACGCAACGTGATGAAGACGCTGAAAAGAGGTAAGCTTAACTTTTTAAACTTAAGGTACACTCGTTTATTGCATTTTTGGTCAAGAAATTAACTTTTAAACTGAATTTCAGAATTGCTAAAAATTTTGCTTCAACAATTAGAAATGTGTACTTACTAATACGTATGAAAACGTTTGTAGCCTACATGTTAGAGTATTTCTAGACATTTTAGTTTTAACATGTAGAAATTACAACAGATTATGACACAGCAAAAGTATGTAAATTATCCTTTTCCTGTAATGACTACTCAAGGACTGTGACTCACATCACCAGGTATCTATTCTGGTGATGCTCTCCCTGGCTTATACTAGGCATCTTCAGCTCCCTCTTATTTTGTGGGTTCACCCAAAAATGAAAATACTTATTCTCACACGCATGTCGTTCCACATAATGTTAGACCTTTGTTTATCTTCAGAAACACAAATGAAGATATTTTTAATGAAATCTGAAAGCTTTTTGTCCCTCCATTGGCAATTGCAACTTTGACGCTTCAAAAAGTTCATAAATAGATTGTAAAACTAATCCATATAATTTGAGTGGTTTAGTCCAAATTTTCTAAAGAGACTCGATCGCTTTATATGATGAACAGATTTAATTTAGGCTTTTACTCGCATAAACACTGGATTAAACCACTCAAATTATATGTGTTAGTTTTACAATCTCGTTATGAACTTTTTGAAGCGTCAAAGTTGCAATTGTGCAGCTCCCAATGGAGGGATACAAAGCTTTCGGATTTCAATAAAAAGATCTTCAGTTGTGTTCCGAAGATGACAAAAGGCTTATGGGTTCTGACATGAGGGCGAGTAATTAATGACAGAATTTCAGATCATTGTTGTGGTGTATAGCAGCAGAACTTGAGCAGAATTTTCTGCTCTCTTTCAAAATTCATTTTGCTTCCAACTTCATTTGCCATCAGCAGTTAAACAGTCAATGAAGATGAGTTGGTCAAATAATGCCCAAACTCTATGGGGTCTCTGAATAATTGTAGTTTTGTGTGTATGAACCATGAAAAGCCACATTTTGTTTTATGTACTTTTCAGACCAGTTCCGTGGAAAAAGGCAGAGAAGTTGTAATTCGATGCTTAATTGTCTACCTCTCGGAAAACCCTGAGAATCTCATCAAGCATTATTGAGCATCTAAAATCGATCAATAACCAAGTTGAGCTCCAAACCTAAATAAACAACTTGTATAATGGCAATTAATTAATTTAACCAAATTAGATGTAAGAGATTTATTTTATTTTAAAATATGAAAATCTTTTTTTTAAAAAAAATCTCAGTTTGTGTTTCAATGCAATGTATTTTTCACAACAATCTGAACAATAACAAGTGATGTTGCAAGTAAATGCAGATTTGCTGGGGGGGGGGGGGGGGGGGGGGGTAAGGATACTCATGGGAACGAAGAGGAACTGGAACAGCTCACATTGAAAGGTGGCTCAACAGATGATCCTTTACAGACTGGGGTAATGCTGGTAGACATAGAGGTGATGACAGCTTGGCAGGTGTCGCCAGTGCCGGCCCGAGCCTTTTGGGGGCCCTAAGCAGAATTTGATTTGGGGGCCCCCTTCCACTATGCGGAGTCACCTTTCCAAGCACGGCAAGATACGCAGTACTCGTTCCCTCTCTAGAGAGAACCGAGGTTACGTTAGTAACCGAGTACGTTCTCTTACGAGAGTATCTCTCGTACTGCGTAATATCTTACGCTATGGGGAACACAATGCAACACGCCGTGCTGGTAGGGATCCAACACCAAAGTCCCAGGGGCCGAAGCCCGGGGCGCATATAGTGCATAATCACCATAAACTCACAGAGAGTGAGGGAAGAGAGGCTAGAAGCATCATTCCCTTTAAATAGCATCCGAAGGAGCTGATCATGCGACAAATAGACCATACCGTCAGGGTGAACATTCAGCCTGAACTGGGTGGCCACAAGTGTGTCGATATTTTAATGAGCTGCTGTACCGGTCAGTGAGCGATACGCAGGTCAAACTCAGTATCTGAGCCGCACAGCGGGCAGATAGCACTGAACTTTATACCGCCAAAAGCTTAGCTTGCAGGGCGGGAACCTCCAGGTTATAGTATTTTATAAATGTAGACGGCGAGGCCCAGCCCGCGGCCATACAAATATCTTGCAGGGTAACCCCGCTAGACCATGCCCACGAGGAGGCCATGCCTCTTGTGGAGTGCGCTCTAACACCCAAAGGGCACTGTAGGCCCTTAGAAGTGTAAGCCAGCGCTATGGCACCGACTATCCATCTGGATAGGCTCTGTTTCGAAGCGGCAAGTCCCTTAGCACGGCCGCCAAACGAAACGAAAAGCTGCTCAGTCTGTCTGAAACCAGACGAGCGGGACACATAAGCCCTTAGTGCCCTGACAGGGCAAAGGAGACTCGCGTCCTTCTCCTCATTGAGAACCGGAAGGGCAGACAGGGAAATCACCTGGGCCCTGAACGGTGTGTTGAGGGATTTCGGCACGTAGCCGTGCTTCGGTTTGAGTATGACCTTTGAGTCATTAGGTCCAAACTCCATGCATGACACGCTTACTGAGAGCGCTTGCAAGTCCCCTATGCGCTTCACTGAAGCGAGAGCCATAAGAAACGCTGTCTTGAAGGACAAGTGTTTCATGTCTGACGACTGGATTGGCTCGAATGGGGCACCTTTCATGGCCTCCAAGACCGTGGAAAGGTCCCATGTCGGGACTGAAGGGGGCCTGTGAGGGTTTAGCCTCCGAGCTCCTCTAAGGAAACGCACGACTAAGTCGCTCTTTCCTAGTGACTGGCCAGACACCGGTTTTGCAAACGTTGCTATGGCCGCCACGTATACTTTGAGCGTGGAAGGGGACCTGCCCTTATCCAGTAGCTCCTGAAGGAAGGAAAGCACTTCCGTAACCCCGCAGTCTACAGGTGAAAAGCCCTGCGCTTGACACCAAGCAGAGAACACAGACCACTTCGAGGAGTAGAGCCGTCTGGTAGACGGGGCTCTAGCCTGCGCGATCGTGTTTAACACTCCCTCTGGGAGGTCAGCGGGTACCCGTTGATGGCCCATGCGTGCAGGGACCACAAATCCGGGCGAGGATGCCAAATCGAGCCTTCCGCCTGAGAGAGGAGGTCTCTCCTCAACGGCAAAGGCCATGGGGCAGCGCTGGTCAGCTGCATCAGGACAGGGAACCACGACTGGTTTGTCCAGAGCGGAGCTATGAGTAGCACTGGGCATCCCTCCCTCCTGATTCGCTCCAACACCTGAGGCAGGAGTGAGACAGGGGGAAAAGCATATAGGGGGCGGCGGGGCCAAACATGGGCCAGCGCGTCCCGGTTTTTCGAGAAGAATCTCGGGCAGTGAGCGTTTTCTTGGGACGCGAACAGGTCCACCTGCGCTTTGCCAAACGTTTCCCACAGCAGCTGGATCGTCTGCGGGTGCAGAGACCATTCTCCTGCTGGGACGTTGTTTCTGGACAGCCTGTCTGGCCCCACATTTAGGTGACCAGGCACATGCGCCGCTCTCAGCGAGAGCAGGTTGTGCTGAGCCCAGACCAGGAGGCGTTCCGTCAGCCTGTAAAGGTTTCGGGACCTGACGCCGCCCTGGCGATTTATGTACGCCACCACTGACATGTTGTCCGACCGGACCAATACGTGGTGGCCTATTATCTGGGGACAGAAGCGCCTTAGCGCTTTTTCGACTGCTATTAATTCCAAGCAGTTTATGTGAAGGAGCTTCTCCCGCACTGACCATAGGCCAGCTAGCGGTCTGCCCTTGAGCAGCGCTCCCCACCCCGAAGTGGAGGCGTCCGTAGACACCACCTTCACACTCGAGGGGATCCCCAGACTCACACCTGACTGATACCAGTCGGTTGCTTTCCATGGTTTCAGAGCCGAAATGCACTGAAGGTCGACCCTGAGGCGAAATAGACCTGCGGTCCACGCCCTGGGGGGAACTCGTGCTTTTAGCCATAGCTGCAGTGGGCGCATGCGGAGCAGGCCCAACTGGAGTACGGAGGCTGCTGAGGCCATGAGACCCAGCATTTTCTGAAACCTTCTGAGCGGGACTATAGAGCCGTGGCGGAAGGATTTCGCGACGTGCTGAATATTCAATCCGCGCTCTGGTGACAGGCGTGCCGTCATGGATAGCGAGTCTAACACTGTTCCCAGAAAGGAAATCCTCCGACTGGGGAGCAGTGAGCTTTTCGCCCAATTGACTGTAAGGCCCAGCTCCTCGAGGTGCTCGAGTAATGCGGCCCTGTGTTCTAAGAGCTCCGTTGGTGAACGAGCTAGAATCAGCCAATCGTCCAAGTAGTTCAAAACTCGCATGCCCGAAGTCTCAGGGGGGCGAGGGCCGCGTCCATGCACTTCGTGAACGTACAGGGTGCTAGGGACAGGCCGAACGGCAGGACTGTGTATTGATATGCCTGGCCCTCGAAGGCGAATCTCAAGAATCGCCTGTGATGGGACGCTATTTGTTTTTGAAAATATGCGTCTTTCAGATCTATTGACCTGAACCAGTCTCCTTGGCGCACTTGCGCGAGGATTTTCCTGGTCGTAAGCATTCTGAACTGGCGCTTCACAAGCGCTCTGTTCAGCAGCCTCAGATCTAGAATGGGTCTGAGCCCACCATCTTTTTTCGGTACCAGAAAATATCTGCTGTATAAGCCCCCTTCGCTCTGAGCCTGAGATAAAGGTTCTATAGCCCCTTTCCTCAGTAGTTTCGCTATCTCGGCTCGAAGTAGATGAGATACTTCGCTTTTCACCGTGGTTTCGACGCGCGCCGTGTAACGGCTAGGGCGTCGAGCGAATTGTAGCGAATAGCCTCTCTTTATAGTGTTCAGCACCCACTCTGATACCCCGGGAAGCCTTGACCACGCATCCGCGCGAATAGCTAGGGGTAGAATGAAATCTGGGCTCTGGCCGCGGGAAAGCGGCGGCACGAGAGTCCCTGTGTGCTGGGAAAACAGCGCCGTGTTTACAGCGTTCGAGGCGGGGGGCGCGCTGATCACAGCGGGCAGCCTGGCCGCGCTTAGCTCCTCTAAGGCGGGTGGCGCCGAGAGAGCGAGCGGGGCGAATCCCGTGGGATTCGGCGTGTCTGTGAGGAAATGTGGGCGCTGGGCCGCGGGCACATTTGCTGCACTGAAAACACTGTCGTTTAGGGCCGACTGAATGTGTGTTGGTTTCGTTTTTACAGAAACCGAGGGACACGCAGCGTATAGTGTAAGCGGGCATAGGGATATGGGCGCGTTCACTACATTGTTTGCACAATCGACCGGAGTCGATTTTATTTGTGCGAGCCCTGCACCGTGGCGGGCTGTGTCTGGGTGTGGGAATGGGCACTGGGACGTGGGCATTCTTACAACACTCATAACACCATCGGCCGAGGCCGGAACACCAGAAAATACACTCTTTATTGGATTTATCTGGGTAGCCGTAAAAAACAGCTTTTTTTTGCAGGCAAGCGGGCTGAGACACCGGCTGCTTCACTGCAAAATACACTGGGACAGTCACAACGCATGGGACTGAACGAGCGAGAAGTTTTGGTGGAAATCCAGCCGCAGCGGGATCTGAACACCGTCGTTTTCCTAGGGCGGCTAGGAAGACTTTGAGGCCTCGGGCTTGATCTCAATCCTCGGCCGGGGCCCGCGGTGAGGGGGGCGGCGTCCGGCGGAGCGAGACCGCGGTCTCTGATCCCGGGCCTGGCGGCGCTGTGAGGCGGCGGCGGGCGGTGCAGGCTGGGGCTGAGAGCTGCGAGCAGGCGGCTTGCTGCGGCCTGTAGCGGAGCTCGAGCGCTTCGGCAGGAAGTGCTTCATAGCCTGAGAAGTCTTCTGCACCTCAACAAACCTGTCCGCGAAGTCTTTGACGGCCGTTCCGAAAAGGCCCTCCGGGGAAATGGGCGCGTCGAGGAACACAGAGCGCTCGGCTTCCGTCATCTCTGACAGCGTCAACCATAAGTGTCTCTCGGCAACGGCGAGAGAGGCCATGTTCCGCCCCATGGCTTGTGCAGCGGCTTTAGAAGCGCGTTAGAGCGAGGTCCGTAGCGCTCCTCAGGTCCGCCACGCAGATAGCGCCGGGTCCCTCCTCGTCCAGCTTGAGGAGGAGGTCTGCCTGGTAGATCTGCAGAATAGACATCGTGTGCAGCGCTGAGACTGCCTGCCCGGCTGCGGTGTAAGCGCGTCCGTGCAGCGATGATGTCACTCGACAGGCTTTGGACGGGAGCGTCGTCTGAACACGCCGTCCAGCGGAGGGCGGGCAGAGATGCGACGCGACAGCCGTCTCCACCGGAGGAATGGCGAGGTATCCTCTACTTCCTGCACCGTCGACAGCGGAGAATGCCGCGGAGGTAGAGGTACGCATCCTGGCGGAAAAGGGGGCCTTCCACGACTTTGCAACCTCCTCGTGAAGTTCCGGGAGGAAGGACGCGGGCCTAGATTTTGACGGAGCCTCGTCTTTCCCGAGAAAGCGCCCGTCTAATCTGTTGCGCGGCGGCAGCGTGGGTGCCTCCCAATCGAGGCCGATGCTTTCCACGGCCTTGGTGAGCAGACGCATCAGCTCAGCCTCAATGCCGGCTCTCTTCCCAGAGGGTTGGCGGGAAACGTTAGCGGAGGGGAGGTCCACGGAGCTCGCCCAATCCTCGCTATCCGAAGCCAAGAGAGAACATGCCTCGGTGTTATCGTCCAACTCGATGGCGGACGCGGCGGCAGACGGCGGCCGCTGTCCGTCCGTGAGCGACTCGAGCGAAGCCGGCGAAGCTGGCGGGCGAACCGGCGAGCTTTGGCGGGCTGGAGATAGCTCGGGCGCGCGCTGGGCGCGGCGCTTCTTGCGGCGCGGCGTCACGGCAGGCTGGGATGCGGGCTCGGAGAACGAAGCTAGGCGAGTCCGCAGACTCACCATAGACAAACGTTCACAATGATGGCATCCGCCGTCAGCGAGCGCGATGGCCGCGTGATCCTCACCCAGGCAGGACACGCAGATGACATGGCGGTCCTCATCGCTGAGTGGGGCTCGGCAAGAACCACAAGAAGGCATCTTTAAAAAGACGCCGCTCTTTTAGAGGGGTGGGAAAAAAAGGCAGAAATGCAATCACACACACACTCTAGGCAGAGGAAAGGATATGTACGCCGGAAAGCGCAGCAGGTACGGCGGCTGAAGGCGGCGAGGCCAGCGACTCCAGGCTCAATGGCACGTCCCGCTGAAGGCTACAGGTCGACGGCGCGGCTTCTCACTCTGGATCCAGCGATGCGGGAGGCTTCGCTGAAGAGATGAAAATCGACGTAAGAGCAGCTATCGAGCCTAGATATAGGGCGAGACCACGCCCTTTCTGGCCCTTACGTGACGATATGGGCGCGAAAGGCCCCCATTCGTCGTGACGTCACGCAGAGCCTCTCTCGATAGGCTGCTGCTATTGCCGCAGGGCAGCCAATAGGCGCGCGAGCTGTCTCGCCTATGTCTGCTTGCTGCTGCAAAGCGTTTTACATTAATAAAAAATTAAGGATAATTTTTGGCTTCAATATCTCGTGGAAAAGAGTTTTCCCCATAGCGTAAGATATTACGCAGTACGAGAGATACTCTCGTAAGAGAACAATGGTTTTCTTGTTCATTTTAAGTAAAATTATTCCAAGTTGGGGTTACTTAAAAAGTGTGATGCAAAACATGTTGCATATATATTTTAAGTAAATCCAACACATAATTTTTTAGAGAGTATCTGAATTTTTATGCAGGCTACACTGGTAGAGTACATAGGAATTTACTTCAAATGTACTTTACTCATTCCCTGCCATTGAACGAATTTTCTGGCTATCCATATTTTCACTGTTATACGGTAGGGGGCGCTATTACACATCTTCTCTCCAGATCAAAACACAGGTGAAGAAGAAGCAGTAACAAGTGATAGAGGATTGCTTACACAAATGTAAAACATTAAACAGCACATAAGTTCAAAACTCTCAAACGTTACCGAATGGAGTGTTGAACCCATGAAGAGGAAACGACTGTGATGGCCTCGATCTTCTCCGTCTGTGTTTCTATCCTCATTCTGAATCTCATCAGGATGTAGTCCTTGACAAAAATGCTTTTTTTAATTTACCCAATTACCCACATTCAAGTGTTGGGGAAAAAAGGGAGCATGAAGTAAGTGCAAACTTACTTTTAACTTACTAAAATAGTAACCTATAAGTATGATGTTATGTTCCAACGAAAACTACTAATCTGTTTGCTGACAATATACTTCAATGTGTACTTTCATAAACTAAAAAATGTGATACACTAGTAAACTATCATATCTAGTTCACTGGCAGTACAAAGGACAAATTAAACTGTTAAACTTAAAGTATACTTAAAAGTAAAATTTTATACAATAAAAAGTGCTCTTGACCGGTGACAGGAGGAGCTTCACAGTTTTCCAAGTTCATGCCACATTAAAGTAGCATCAGGACTCAGTCAATCTGCTACCTTCAGTCAAAACTCAATATAAAAATACCAAGATGACCACAGAATTATTTTCCTGACATTACAATCTTTCAGTGTTTTTGAAGTACCTTTCCAAAAGCCTTGATTTCAACATTGTGCATAATGTGTCTTCTACCCAGGCTTGAATTAAAGGTTTTCCAAAGATTTCCATGCCCTGTTTGGCTGAGGGTAGGTGTCCCAAGTTTTACCATAATTACACAGTGGAAGCATAATTGACTTCTGTTTGAACACAAACAAAACTAGCTTGTTGAAACTCAGGTGGAGCAGGCAAGCAATCAATTTTGAATGTACCCATTCTGTCATTGGAAGAGTGTGTTAAAGTAAGAAAGTAAGGATATATATAAGATTTTCCTGAAGCATTTTCTCAAATGTGTTAAACTAAAGTACAATAAACTCACTGCAGAGACAGACATTGTACCACATTCCCCAGAGCAATATTCGGTTAACTGTCAGTGGTAACAGTATCAGATTGTCCAGTTCCTGGATCACTGTGTTCTGGCATTAAACGTTGCGTCCTTGATCTTGAACAGTTTAAAGGGTTAGTTCATCTAAAAATGAAACTTCTGTCATTAATTACTGGTCCTCATGTCGTTCCAAACACTTAAGACTTTTGTTCATCTTCAGAACACAAGTTAATATATTTTTGATAAAATCTGAGAGATTTCTGTCCCTCCATTGCTACGCAACTACCAATTGGATGCTTCCAAAAGTTCATAAAGAGGTCGTAAAACTAATCTATATTAATTAAGCGGTTTAATAAAAACAATTCTGAAGAGAATATTTTTTTTTCTCAATGTTTATATGTGAATAAAAGCCTTTTCATCATATAAAGCGACCACCACTCAATTCATATGGATTAGTTTTACAATCTCTTTATGAACTTTTTTAAGCAACAAAGTGGATGTTGCGTAGCTGTCAATGGAGGGACAGAAAGCTCTCAGATTTTATCAAAAAGATGTGTTATGATGGTGTGGAAGGAGATCCCAGGCGCAGACAGAGTACACTAAACACACGATTTATTGACAACAAAAAGGGGAAAAAAAATGCCCACGATGGGGTAAAACAAGACAAGGCAGAGGATGACTAACTAGACTAATACTTAGAAGACTAGACACTAACTAAAAGCAAATACACGAACAGGGTCTTCACAGGACACGTAACTAGGACAAGATACTCACAGGCAATATTAACAGTGTAACATCAAAGCAGATTTCACAACACGTCAAACAATGAACCGACACAGGACAGCAAACACAAGGGGATTATATAGGGAACACTAATGACGAGGACAGGTGAAACTGACTAGACAACAATGACAAGACGGGGATAACAAGGGGGCGGGGTAACGTAACAACACAAGCACATGGGCAAAACAATTGGCCATGCACTTGTACACAAAACATGGGCCTGCCATGATCCTGCCACAATACTAGGAAAAATCACGGACATGATGGCAGAATCATGACAGAACCCCCTCCTTAAGGAGCGGCTACCAGACGCTCCTCAAGGAGACATCAAACACGGGACAAGACTGACTGAGACATAGACATAAACCAACAAAACATGACAAACAACAAGGGCATACAAGAATACACAACGACAGGGTTAGGGTGAAACATCAGAAATAAACAAGGAAGGGGAGGTGGAGGAAACACAAAGTTCTTAGGGGGCAGTCCAGGGTGAATAGGTGTGCTGGGGGTCTTAGGTCCACGCGATGAGGGCGGGGAGCGAGGAATCCGGGCAGGCTTGGAGGGGGACACACAAGGAGGGGACTTGGGCAAAACAGTACAGGGTTTAGTGGAAACAGGGAAAACAGTCCGGGGTTGAACAGGGACAGGAGGTACAGTGGGCGACGGAGCGGGAATCACAACAGGGGAAGCTGAGGATGGCGAGAAAAGACTCTTGACCGGGGAAACAGCTGGAAAAGGAACAGGACACATAACAGGGGGTGTAGCAGGCGGCTGTGGAGTGGGAACCGAACTCTCTGAATCGGACTCGGCGCTAATGAAATCAGACCCGGATCAGCACTCTCCGAAGCGGACTCGGAAACCAAGCTCCTCGAATCAGTAACGGAAACAGCGCTATCAGTGGTTGAATCTGGAACTACGCTCTGTGTAGTGGAGTCAGAAACAGCGCTCTCTGCCACTGATTCTGGAACTGTCCTCTCTGCAGCAGACTCAGGATCAGCCTTCTCAGCCACAGACTCGGGCATTGTGCCTCCTGCAGCAGGTCCAGGAACAGCTCTCACTGTAGCCGCAGCAGGTTGAGAACTCATAGCGGACACAGGGGGAGATAGGGACGGAGGACAGAGAGCCTTCTTCCTCCTCTTCCTCCTTGGCCGCGGGGCAGAGGCCATTGCCGAAGTAGTAGCCAGTAATGAAAAAAAATCACCGGGGTCCTTCGCTGGAGCTGGGGAAACCACCACCGGCAAGGAAGACTCTGGAGAGGAGGACTCCGAAACTGACTCCCACGATAGATGTCTTCCTCGCTTACCGCGGAGGCTGAACGATGCGACAGGTGTCTCGGGAGTCGAGCTGGGACGAGTCTGGTTCCCCATTGTAGCCACGGCGAGGACGCGACCCTCCGGGATCACGGGCAGACAAGCCGAGGGTGGAGAGCCCGAGGAAGAAACCTGCGGATCCTCTCGGGAAAAAATATCCCAGAGGCGGGCATAATCCCTCATGATCCGCTCACCCTGGGACGGGACTAGGCAGTTGATCCGCTCTCCGTCGGTGGGCGCAGGCAACCAGGATCGCTCACGGAACTCCAATGGGAGCAGGGATGGAATATTGTCTGCTGGGTTCTTTGGCGTTCGGTTCATTCTGTTATGATGGTGTGGAAGGAGAACCCAGGCGCAGATAGAGTACACTAAACACAGGATTTATTGACAACAAAAAGGGAAAAAAAAATGCCCACGATGGGGTAAAACAAGACAAGGCAGAGGATGACGACTAACTAGACTAATACTTAGACAGAAGACTAGACGCTAACTAACAGCAAAATACGCGAACAGGATCTTCACAGGACACGTAACTAGGACAAGATACTCACAGGCAATATTAACAGAGTGTAACATCAAAGCTGATTTCACAACACATCAAACAATGAACCGACACAAGACAGCAAACACAAGAGGATTATATAGGGAACACTAATGACGAGGACAGGTGAAACTGACTAGACAATAATGACAAGACGGGGATAACAAGGGGGCGGGGTAACGTAACGAGACAACACAAGCACATGGCCCAAACAATTGGCCATGCACTTGTACACAAAACATGGGTCTGTCATGATCCTGCCACAATACTAGGAAAAATCACAGACATGATGGCAGAATCATGACAAGATCTTTATTTGTGTTCTGAAGATGAACCTAAGTCTTACAGGTTTTAAACGATATGAGGATGAGTAAATGATACATTTTTTTATTTTGGGTGAAATAACCCTTTAAGGTCTTCTTCAATAGAAAGGTAATGCCTTTATAGATACATGGCATCATGGATTCGATCAAAATACCAACAGATAAAAAATCAAAACCTGACACTGCCAAACCGCTGACGCTGACCTCGTCTACTCCGTGCATTTCTCAGCATTGGTCCCGAGCGTCCAGGTCACGATCAGCCATGGTTTCATTCACTCCGGCTCCAACACACCACCACGAAGCCTGGGTGGTTCTGCGGAAGCCACGAGCTAGGACAAGAATCTTTTCGCCCCTCCCGGTTTTCGAGATCTCCATTCAGAACCGCTTCTCCCCTCTTCGTGAAACGGAACGCGATGCTGTGATCATCGGCGATTCCACCATCCGACACGTCCACGCTACGTTAGGTAAAAGTAAGGTGCACAGTCATTGCTTTCCTGGTGCTCGTGTTCTCGATATCACTGCGTGGGTAACTGAGATCTTGAACGGTGACGAGCGCGTCGGAGCTGTTGTGCTGCACGCGGGAGCTAACGACATTAGGCTGCGACAGACGGAGGTTCTGAAGAAAGACTTCAGGAGCCTTATTGATACGGTACGCAGCACATCACCTGAAACATCGATTATTGTGTCTGGACCGCTTCCTACGTACCGACGAGGGCATGAAAAGTTCAGTAGATTATTCGCGCTAAATGAATGGTTATTGTCATGGTGCAATGAGCAGAAACTGCTCTTTGTAAATAATTGGAATCTGTTTTGGGAGCGACCGAGGCTATTCCGCGCTGATGGCTTACACCCAAGTAGAATCGGGGCAGATCTTCTGTCGGATAACATCTCCAAGATGTTAAATACCGTTTGACTAGTAACCAAAAATCCAAATCACAGTCTCTACATTGCATAGAAACTGTGTCTATTCCTCGTTTACTAAGATCAAATAATAAATCTACTGCGGGATCTAGAAAAAATCTAATTGTTATTAAAACAAAAAATCTCGCTATTAGTGAACAAAAACAATAAAGGTTCTAAAGCTAGGTCTTCTAAACATTAGATCGCTCACACCTAAGGCGGTTATTGTAAATGAAATGGTCACAGATAATAATTTCATGTTCTGTGCCTTACTGAAACCTGGCTTAAACCAAATGATTATTTCGGTCTAAATGAGTCTACTCCGCCAGGATACTGTTATAAGCATGAGCCCCATCTGATCGGTCGTGGCGGCGGTGTTGCAACAGTCTACAGAGATATCCTTAATGTTACTCAGAAAACTCGTCATAGGTTTAATTCGTTTGAAGTACTTGTGCTAAATGTTACGCTCTTAGATGTAAGAAAAAAATCCCTATTATCTCTAGCATTGGCTACCGTATACAGACCTCCAGGGCCTTACGCCGATTTCCTAAAAGAGTTTGAGGACTTCTATCAGATCTTTTGGTCAACGTCGATAAAGCATTAATTGTTGGAGATTTTAACATACACGTAGATAATTCAAATGATGCGTTAGGGGCTGCGTTTACAGATTCAAGCAAAACGTCACCAACTCATAGTCTTAATCATACACTCGATCCAGCCGATATAGATATCATTCCACAAAGTGATGATGTCACTGACCATTACATGGTAAATTGCATATTACGTACTGCTGTAATATGTCATGCTGATAGGTAGAACAATTCTTCCATCCACCATAGATCATTTCTCAAATAGCTTATCTGATCTGTCTCAGCTGCTGCCTGAATCCAAACAAACAGATGAACTAGACGAACTAACTAGCACTATGAGCACCATTCTCTCTAGAACATTGGATTTTGTTGCACCCATTAGATAAAAAAAGGTCAGAGAAAAAAGTATAGCACCATGGTGCAATAATACTACGTATGTTTTAAAGAGAGAAACCCATAATTTAGAGTGTAAATGGAAAAAAAACTAATTTAGAGGTCTTTAGAATCGCGTGGAAAGACAGTATGTCACGTTATAAAAAGGCCCTTAAAACGGCCAGGGCTGAGCACCTCAGCAAATTAATAGAAAACAACCAAATTATCCAAGGTTTTTATTTAATACCGTGGCTAGACTAACAAATAAACAGACGTCGTCTGAACAAAATACCTCGTTACAGTTTAGTAGTAATGATTTCATGAACTTCTTCACCGAGAAAATTGAAAGCATCAGAATCAAAATCGTAAACGTTCAATCTTTGCTCGCGCCTTATAATTCAGCCGCAATTATCACCCCGCAAGAACAATTAGAAAACTAAACTACTGAAAGAAGTGTTACCTATAGTGGAAGAGCCTCTTCTCAATATTATTAACTCATCTTTATATTTAGGTCATGTTCCAAGAACGTTCAAGCTGGCAGTTATAAAACCTCTTATTAAGAAACCACAATTAGATCCAAATAACCTAGCAAATTACAGACCCATTTCAAATCTTCCATATATGTCAAAAATATTAGAAAAAGTTGTGCCTGCTCAACTTGGCTCTTTCTTGCAAGAAACCGACATCTATGAAAAGTTTCAGTCTGGATTCAGGCCACATCATAGCACTGAAACTGCACTTGTTAGAATCACAAATGATTTACTTTTAGCTTCGGACCAAGGCTGTATCTCAGTACTAGTTTTACTTGATCTTAGTGCTGCGTTCGATACTATAGATCACACAATACTCTTACATCGACTACACAATTACACTGGTGTTCAAGGACAAGCATTAAGCTGGTTCAGGTCATACTTATCTGACCGCTACCATTTCGTCTACTTAAATGGAGAAAAATCGATCATAACTTCGGCAAACTATGGAGTGCCGCAGGGATCTGTGTTAGGCCCTTTATTATTCTCAATATATATGCTGCCACTTGGTAATATTCCAAGGAAAGATGGAATTAGTTTCCATTGTTATGCTGATGAGACTCAAATATATATTTCATCACGGCCAGATGAATACGCTAAATTATCCAAATTGACAGATTGTGTTAAAGATATAAAAGATTGGATGACGCGTAATTTTCTTTTATTAAATCCAGACAAGACAGAGGTAATACTTATCGGTTCTAAAAACCGTCTACAAAACCTTTCACAGCACGACTTAAACATAGTAGGATGCCCTGTTACTTTATCCGCTACAGTAAAATACCTGGGTGTTACATTAGACTGCAACCTGTCTTTTGAAAAGCATATTTCATATGTTACAAAAACAGCCTTTTTCCACCTTAGAAACATTGCTAAGCTACGTAATATGCTATCAGTCTCTGATGCAGAAAAGTTAGTTCATGCATATATGACCTCGAGACTAGATTACTGTAATGCTTTATTAGCTAGTTGTCCTGCATCTTCAATAAACAAGCTACAGTTAGTCCAAAATGCAGCCGCTAGAGTTCTTACTAGATCAAGAAAATATGACCATATAACACCGATTTTATCATCACTTCATTGGTTACCTGTAAAGTTATGTATTAATTACAAGGTATTGCTTTTGACTTATAAAGTTCTAAATGGTTTAGCTCCAGTCTATTTAACGGATCTTCTATCGCCCTACAATCCATCACACTCTTTAAGATCACTAAATTCGAGGCTTCTGGTCATTCCTAGGATATCCAGATCCACCAAAGGAGGCAGAGCATTTCTACATTTAGCTCCGAAGCTCTGGAATAGCCTTCCTGATATTGTTCGTTGCTCAGACTCGCTCTCCCAGTTTAAAACTAGACCAAAGACGCATCTATTTAGCCAGGCATTCATATAAATTTTATCTTACAGTTACTGAAAATTCGGCCTCTATTCATAAACGCCAGAGGAGAACTGGCCCCCAACTGAACCTGGGTTCTCCCAAGGTTTTTTTTCTCCATTGGGTCATCTGTTGGAGTTTTAGGACACCATTAGGTCACTTGATGGAGTTTTTCGGTTCCTTGCCACTGTTGCCTTTGGCTTGCTCAGTTGGGGATATTCAAATTAATTAACCAACCATTGATCAGCTCTACCAAACTTGGATGTCTTTTTTCCAGTAATAAACAAACATTGTTAAGTTGTTTTGATTGATACTTTGAAGCAGCTTTGATACAATCTGTATTGTGAAAAGCGCTATATAAATATATTTGACTTGACTTGACTTGACACCCTGTGAAATCTTATGACGGGCCATGTTTGGATCTTCCAACAGGACAGTGATTCAAAAACAAACATCAAAATGAAAACAAAAATGGGTCACTGAGCACAAAACCAAGCATCTGCAATGGACATCCCAGTCCCCAGACCTGAACCCTGTAGAAATTGAGTGGGCTGATCTGAAGAAAAGAAGCACCAACATGGATCTTTGAATCTGAAGGATCTGGAGAGATTCTGTATGGAGAAATGGTCTCTGATCTCTGGTCAGTTGTTCTCCAAACTCATCAGACATTATAGGAGAAAACTCAGAGCTGTTATCTTGGAAAAAGGAGATTGCAAAAAAGTATTTAATAAAAGGGGGCAAATAATTGTTCCCAACGTGTTTTGGAGAAAAAACATTTATTTAATAATGTGATCCCCCCCCCACACACACACACTTTCAATTATTTTACTTCAATGAAGAGTTAGATCTTTGCTAAAACCAGTTTTTTCAAAGTAGGGCTTTGGAATGACTTCTGTGTGCTTTTTGATCATACGTGGCGCAATATGTTTCTTCTCCATATTTCCTGATTTGTGGGAAACTGGACCCCTTTATCTGGAACAAATAGTGCAGTGTGCCTCCATCACTAACCGCTTATCCATATCACTCTGTTCTCCATCCCTCCGCGGCCGGGCACTCCCTGTGCGGTTTCCCACAACCTACTGCACTGCTACTGTTGGTGGATATGGTATCTGTTGATGTCAGGGGCTGAAAAACATGTCTGAAAGAGACAGATTGGGAGATGATGATGAGTGGGGTTTCTTGGAAAGCGATGTAGTTTTGCCCTCTTCAATTTAAGAGGCCTTTAAAACCCGAACGAAGCAGGGCAGTTGCGAGATCACCTAAGTGAAACCACCTGGTATCCTGCCCATTTCCTGTTAAATGTATTCAGCGTCTACGCTGCCATGGTAACAAGCAGAGGTTAGAAAAATGTTTTCATAACTTATGAAATGGATAGTTGAGGTAAACCCTGTCATTGCTTGACGACGAAACCCCCCAAAAAAATGTTGAATGTTTGTGACAGTCTGGACACATGCATTAACAGTCGTTCACTCAAAAGAAAACTTTTCTTTTTCATTTTCACAATGAACATTTTTCTTTATCTGAAAAGCCTTTAAAGCAGTGTTTCTCAACCTCTCCTGCAGGGACCCTCTGACAGGCCATGTTTCTGTTTTAACCCTGAAATGGCACACCTGATTCAATTCATTAGAGTAGGAAGAGTAGGAATTAGTCAATTAATCAATTAGTCAACTACTCATTAAGCCTTTAATTAATTGAATCAGGTGTGCCGTTTCAGGGTTAAAACAGAAACATGGCCTGTCAGGGGGTCCTGCAGGAGAGGTTGAGAAACACTGCTTTAAAGGGTAACTAAACCCCTGGTCAGAGCCTGACTCCACCCACTGGCAATATTTGAAAATGCTGGAAAAGTGGGCGGAGCCTAGCGGAGATAGAGGGGATGAACTGAGGGCATTTAAATACTCTATCCTGATCGTTTTCAATACTTTCAATTCCAACTCCTGACTCACTACAGTGGTTTTGACGAAAAAAGATGGTTTTTACACTGCCAAGGGCGTGGTAGCTCGTACCGAGAGCATGGTTAGCTGGAACCTGCTTACATCAGGGGCATGTTCAAGATCACAACGCAACGTTTTGCTACGGTTTCCGTGTTGAACGTCATGTTACCTGGAAACGGCTTGTACCAGTGTGCAACGGGGTTTGAAATGCGTTTTCTCTTGTTTGGTGGGTGTGTCAGAACTGCAGTCCAATCAGCAGCAACATGTATATACAGCATGTGGTATTAAAGTGAACGCGCACAATGGAAGTAATTTACAAATGAGGATATTAGAAGACATGTTTGTCGTAAGTATTATTGTAAAAAAATAGGATATCAACATAATGTAGTTTATATTTTTAGTTTCATTGCAAGTGTATGACATTTGGTATAAAAATAAACAATGCATGTAAAGTGCTTTTCCTAAAAATGAGAAAGAAAATACAGGTTATTAATAAAACAGTATGAACAACAAATAAAGTTAGTATGTGAGGCTAAATAGATGTTTCAGTCTTTATTAGGTAAGATGTGCATCCATTTCAGTTTCCACAAATCCCTTCACTCGATTGGGATGTTCTCTTGTGTTCTGGGCGGCAAGTGCAGTAACTGTAACATCGGGCATTTTTTGTAGTATTAAACACATATTTATACTGACTTCATCATGCTCCGAAAATTCTTCACAAAGAACACAAAAAGCCTTCTCAGCTGCCGTAGTTGCAACTCTTGCGTCATCACAACAGTGCGTTCAACGCATCACCATTTCTGTTTAAAAAACGTTCTGCAACGTTTTGTCGGCGCTGAACGCAGCCCAGCTCTCACCACTTACGTCATGAACTACCGCAAACATCCAATAGGAAAATTCAACTGCAGTAGCCACTGTTCAACCTGAAGAGGGCAGCCTCAGACGTTTTTACACCATATATTGTAGAATTAAAACACTTTATACCCAAATGTCAAAAAAGTTACTTGAATCAGTGATCAGCACTAATAAAGCCCCAGTCTTACAGACCATTAACTAAAAAAAGTTGGTTTAGTGTTTAGTTACTCTTTAATGCTTCAAATGCCAGGTGTGTTGAACAAAACATTGTACAGGTAATTGCTATAGGGTTATGATGAAAACAGTAAATTTATAGATTTTAATCGATTCCCATTATTACGTGCACTCTGTCAGTTTTTGGGATTGATAACCACTTACTTACATGTGTGGGTCTTGAAATGTCCCGTTCATACAGCAACAGTACCGTATAGTATACTGCCTGTATGAATGTGCAACGAGAGTCAAGTCCTTATTCTCTTACCAGTATGAGACTGAGTATTGACTGTGACAAAAGTAATAACAAAGATGGCGACGTCCATGAAACTGTCGAGCTGCGAGTTTATCTCTCAAATCTTCATTAAAGGCACACCGCGGACTTTGTGACCTAAAGAGTTGACGCATATGAGTTATTTTAAATGATTCCTCAGGCCAATATACAGCGCTTGACACTATCAATACTCCGAGCGGGGCTGCCCGAAATATCGCCTATGTAAGTTTGGAGAAGGAGCACCGTATTTGGCCAGGTAATGTGACCTGGAGAATGCCTGGAGAACATATCGTTAACGACCATCACGTGACCACAGGCTCTGATATACCATGGAGCTAAGGCTTGCTACTATTTTTCCGCCTGCTCGACTCCTGGCCATGGCTGAGGCAAGGAAAAAGTTTACAACTGCTGAAACAAGCAGGGACGCGTTTGTGTGCATTTTATTTTGTGATTTCACCGGAATGAATAGAGAGTCTCCGCAGCGGCGATAGATTGAAGAGTGCGTCCGATTGAAGACTGCGTGGCCGCCGCCACAAGAGACACTATGTATCCATGACACTGATAGCAGCGGACACGAGCGCTCAGGTTGAGTTCAAAAACACATTTTAGTGCTGGATCTCTTATTTAAAGGCACACTATGAGGGGTATCAGGCTTTGAGTGCAGAGACCAGTCTATGGCAGAGACGTATGGGATCAATATCCCGCCAAATGTATTGCGGCAACGGATTAAAATATAATAAGCGTGAATCAAAAAATAACAAGCATGAATAAAAACTTTAAACACATAAAAAAATATTTTTTCACAAAACTTAAACTTGTTAATGTTTTCTTTAAAATTATGTTTTCCTTGGTTTTATTACTCTGTAATTTGCGCTCTCTTTCATTTTCTGCTCATAATTTATTTTTTTGTACGCTTGTGCTGTTTTTCTCTTCGCTCTTCTTTCCATTTTCTGCACTTGCTCTTCTAAATGTTGCAGTTCGAGTTTCATGTAAATTAGGGCGGGCTTAAGCGTCACCATTGGTCCACTAGTTCTAGATTGACAGCTCCTCTTCTTGTACAGGGGAAGACAACAGTTTATTTTAAAGTTGCAAGGACTTTTAAGCAGTAAAGCTATCTGAACTCTGGACATATACAAATAATTAAATTCTTCTTTTTTGAGATAGCCTACATTTTATTAATGAAAAATGCATCTGTGTCCGCATCCAAGAATGCGATTGTGAGTCTCGAAAATGTGCAGTGTGAGTTCGCTTATAGAATATGGTTGTCACTTCCGTAAATAGCCAAAACTGTGTGTGTGAGTGTAACCGTTTTGAGGACTCAAATACAGGACTGCTTTGAAAATGTGGCTATTTAAATCCCAAGGATCAATCTTTGGTCTATGCTGTTTTCAGTTGAACTTCACTGCTTCGCATCAAATAAATCACAATAAGCCTTGTTGTTACATTTGAAATGAAACAAAGTCTCAGGTTCTGTCAATTTTATCATGAAATACAAACAATACCATTTTCGCTCTCTTCAATGTGGCGCAACAGATCAGTGTAGCGCCTCAGTTCAAACATGTGAACCGATCAACTCTCTCTTAATCATAAAAGCCGAATGAACATCAGAAGGTAGGCTGAGAGATTGAGTAGAACCTTGAAATGTATCATGTCTCATGTAATCACTTAAACGTGTTTAACGAGTTTGTTTGCCCATAGAATCTTTAAGATATTAGGTTAAACTTATTTGGCTTGCTGTCCACTGGAGAGGGGCTCGATGAAGCAGCTTCAACTCGAGCTCTGATATACCCCCCACTGGCTAAATGTAGGACCTGGTAATTAAAGGGCAAGGTACCTGAGATGAAGGTGGAGTTTGGGGAGGTGGAGGGATACTGGGACAGCTGATACTGGAACAGCTGATGCCAGGGAGAGGTAAGCGGCTGCTTATATAGGCTGTAGGCTGTTGATTGAAAGATTATATGGCTCGCTCCTCCCTAACTTACGTTTAGGAACTTCATTTAACGAGTTCGTTTGCCCATAGAATCTTTAAGATATTAGGTTAAACTTATTTGGCTTGCTGTCCACTGGAGAGGGGCTCGATGAAGCAGCTTCAAATCGAGCTCTGATATACCCCCCAAAAGTGTTGAATAAATATTTGGGACAGCAAGTTAGAATAACGTGATCAAATACAGGATAGCATAAGTATGTTACCCCCCAAAAGAGTGGAAATTGAAAGCTGTATGGAGCATGAATGGACACTGCTGCGGCAGTGATGTTTAATGGGGCTCCTGGCTGGAACTGCGTCTCCCTACTATGCCCACCATGTGGGGCTATTAATGGAGCTCCGGCGGGAGCTGTGTTTGAAAGAGTGCCTGCGTTCGTTGTGGAGTGAAACGACATGGGCTTGTGGAAATTTGACTGGGGTACATCTCTCCGCTGCGGCAGTGACTTTCAGAAATTACTCCTGCGGGAGTATCTTGGGACTGGAGGTTTGAGTACGTGGTTGGAGAACGCCCTGCCACATCCATGACATGGAGCTCCATGGAGTTAGAGAACATAGGGGCTCCAGATGTCACAAATGGGGAAGAAGGTCCTCGTCCCTAAAGGCAAAACGGGCCACCAGTATCTGAAGCGAAACTCCCTACGCAGCAAGAGGGAGCCTACGGTATACATAGGAAAAGCAGAACTACCATCCTTCTGACGCAGGGGGCGGAGATCACGTAAAGACATAATGGCCCGTCGCGTTCAAGGGACGTACGATCCTTGGTACCTCCAGTCCTGTTTTTCGGATAGGAGGGCCCACACTGCGATCCGAACGGGAGAGCCTCCATGGTTAAAAACATGAAGGATCACACAGCGATTCGGAAAGGGAGAGCCCCACCGGCGCCCGAACGGAAAGCTCATACTGCGATTCGACCGGGAGAGCTCCCGCGTTTCGAAGGAGAGAGCCCCCCCATATGTATAAATAGGGAGTTCACTTGGCGATCAAAACGGGAGAGCCCACACAGCAAGTCGAACGGAGAGCCTAAGATGCATCTGAACGGGGGAGCCCACACGGCGATTCGGATGGGAGACCCCACTCCAGGAGTGGTAGGTCACGCACATCCGAAAAGGGAGAGCTCTCACTGCATCCAGATGAATACACGCCCTGCGGGGCTAGGTAAGCGGGGAGATGCAAATGGTAGGGAGAAGCGGTCCAGACTCAGAGGGATGCTAGTGTTTGTTGTGCTTGTTGTGCTACTGGTTTACGAATGAGGGGCAACAAGATTTGGGAATGCCCAACCAGGAGGGCCAATGTAGCTTCCGACGGAAGCAGCTCACGGCGTCGGGCTGTTGGCCCTACCGGCTGACGGTGGAGTGGCGCGTTTTTTGGAAGCCCGGACTGGAGATTTCTTGCGGTCCGCTGGGAAATCGATACCTGTTGGATGGGAAAGAGGAAACATAGGGTGTACTCACACTAGGCACGGTTGCCATGAACCGGGCCCGAGTACGATTGTCCCCCTCCCCACTCCCCTCTGGCCTGCACTCACATAGGGTTTCAGCATTCGTGCCGGAGCACGCTTACGTCATTATGGTGCGACGGTTTCGGGATAAACAAGAAGAGCGGCGCTCTCTGAACCAACGCATTTTCATCCTTTTGGCATAATATATATGACATTTCGTCGAAATCTTACGCACATGGCACCCTTTAGCGTCAATATAACGCACTGTTATGGGTAGGTTTAGGTCGGGGGTAGCGTTAGGTTATGACGCCTTGGGATCTGCGTCTCATATTGATGCTAAAGGATGCCATGTGCATCGGCTTTAGAGCGTGTCACCTGTATGACGCCTTGGGATGAGAACGGGCTGCTCTGAACACAATGCTGTTCCGTGCTCCAGCACGGTTAGCGCTCACACTGCATGCGAACCGCGCCCGAGTCCAACTGAACCGTGCTCTGGCCCACCTCTTCCAAGCGGGCCAGGGCCGGCTAATCGAGCCGCGCCCGGGCACGGTTCGGAGCACTCACACTAGTCAAACGAACCGCGCAAACGCACTCGGGCACGGTTCAAACGGCTAGTGTGAGTACACCCATAGATGCATGCAATATCCGCTAGGAGACCTATGCTCGCTGGATGAGGAGAGAGAAAACTGAAGCATACTACGTCCGATGGGAGACCAATGCTCGCTGGACGGAAGAGTGTAGAGATAGATGCATGCAACGTCCGCTGGGAGACCAATGCTCGCTGGACGGGAGAGAGTGGAGATAAGTACATAGTACATCCGCTGGGAGACCAATGCTCGCTGGATGGAAAAGAGTAGAGCTAGATGCATGCAACGTCCGCTGGGAGACCAATGCTCGCTCGATGGAAAAGAGTAGAGATAGATGCATGCAACGTCCGCTGGGAGACCAATGCTCGCTGGACAGAGAAGGAAGAAACAGATGCATGCTACGTCCGCTGGGAGACCAATGCTCGCTGAAGAAAAATGAGCTCCTGTGGGAGCAGAGGAGACATCACTGCAGCGGCAGTGGAGAAAATAGCCAGGGAAACAGAAGGCGTGGGACGACCATCGACCTAGAATTTGATTTGGTGATCGGAAGAAAGCCAAATTGAACATGGCGTCTAGGGTTCTTGTTTTGTTAGGAGAAAAAGACCTGAGCGGAGAATGGTTAGGCAGATGCTAAGAATGTTGACGGTTAAAGTTAGCTGAGGCGGCGCACAGGGCACATAGGACGAGCGTGAGCTCTGCCACACAGAAATTACAGACATGGAGGAAGTGGCATTGTTGCCTGTTGCAACGTGATGAATTAAAGCTGTTGCACACTTGTCTGCCTGAAACTGAGGTAAAAATCTGGTTACGGTCATTCCTTGATTGAGGGACATATGAAGTGGATTTTTCTTGGAAAGTAGCTGAATGGGTTGGAAGATCTGGGTTGGTTTGGGGACATTGTGAAGTAGAATGAATGATAGACCTGCAGATGGCGCAAGAAGGGCTTCGAACGCCTAAGACTCTGTTATATAGTTCGAGGTCCAAGGCTCCCCAGTAAGGACACTGGTTCCAGTGTGACGCAGGCGTCGCATTTAGCTGAAGAAGCTTATGGTATGTATAAAAAATTACTACCTCCGAAAGAGAGACTGAGCTCTGCTATGATAGAGAGGTAGTCATTTAATTCCTTGCGTCTGGCTGAAAATGAAGTGCAAATTACATCTGTGTATCTAACAAAAGCAACGCAGAATTCTGCAAGTGTGAAAACTCGTTTTGAAGGTTTGTACGGAATTTGTAAGATTTAACGATTTAAGTCAAACGAGCGATGGGATTCATCTTGAGGGACGGAAGTCAGTAGAGAAGATCGATAGTTGCACCAGATAGAATTAGGGAACGGAGATGGGCTGGGACTGGAGGTGGTTCCATGGCGACTGCATTGTTAGGAGCTGGAAGATGGGCTGCTGTTGAGAGTGAATGGGCTGGCAAGCGGATTGTACCTGAGGAGCAAGTGTTAGTGTTGAGAAAAGTAAATGAATTTTGATCGGAGGGTCCCTTTACTGTGTCCAGTGTTGGGAAGGATACTTTCAAACGTATTTCCTTACAGAATACATGCCCCAAATTTAATTTGTTACGTTAAGTTACTCAATCTGAGTAACATATTCTGAATACTTGGATTACTTCCACATTGAACTGCATTTTATAAGTGTAGGAATGCGGAATGGTGATGCGGTGGTGACGCGTTGTAGGGATAGCGCTGCCAATAAATCACCTAAAAGCTATCACAAAGAGTCGGCAAAAGTATTGATTATGAATATGTCAAATATAGCAAGGATATATTTTAATTGTTTATTAATAAACAAGGGTTTCTGTCTGTGTCACTGTCGCCTGCAAAGATGAAGTTGACGATGCTGACTCGCGATCTTTGCATTATGCTATAGGACGCGCCAGAGAGAAATGTGCAATTTATACGGATTACATAAGCAGAAGGCAGTTTGTTTTGTTTCGTTTTGAATTGTTTAGAGAGTGACTAAACTCGTGAAACGGAAGTATCTAATGTAATCCATTGATTTCAACAATGTAACTGTATTCTAAATACCAACTATTTAAATTGTAACTGTAATGGAATACAAATGGGCCTACTCATAATTTGTATTCTGAATACATAACGCCGGTACATGCATTCTGTTACTCCCCAACACTGCTGGTGTCCAAGATGGCTGGCATGGCCTGGGGAGTGGGGCTGACTGCATGAAGTTTGTGAGAGCCGGAGAAAAAGCGGAACTGTTTTTGCGGCCGCTGTTGCTGGCCGGGTGGAAATACCGGCGGACCAGGAAGTGCGAGCCGCGGCGGCGGCGGCGGCCTTTGGATTGGCGCCGTTTGGATTGTGTGGGTTCGAAAACGCCGAACCGGGAGAGAAACGGAGGTAGAAGAGGTGCTAGTCTTACTTTTATAAAATGTTGAAGTGTTTGATAGAATGCTGGAACTGTAAGAACTGATGAAAAGATCCTAGAGTTGAGCTTTTGATGATCTGCAGGAGAAATGGATTCCGGAGCTGGATAACTTGACATAGGCTGTTGACCAAACATTTTGAAATGGGTGGAATCGGTTTATTAGCAGCGGAAGAGTGGAGAGAAGAAGATGGACGAGGCTCAGTTGAAACTGGCGATCTTGAAGATGGAGGAGAGCGTTGCCTTTGGAACGTGGTTTATATGCGTGCTGGATTTCTCGATCGGAACGCTCATGAAGATAATCCTAAGATCCGATCTCACGCGGGGTGTGACTGGCTGTGTCCCAGGAAGGCTTGTCAATCGTCGTCTGAAGGAAAGAGCTGGATTTCCGGGATGTCGGACGTTATTCCGTGCGGCAATACTGGGACAGCTGATACTGGAACAGCTGATGCCAGGGAGAGGTAAGCGGCTGCTTATATAGGCTGTAGGCTGTTGATTGAAAGATTATATTGGCTCGCTCCTCCCTAACTTACGTTTAGGAACTTCATTTAAACCGTGGAAACACGTCAATAAAACAGCTTGTTAACATTACGTAATGTTACAAAGCCATCCAATAACCGTAGCTTAGAAAATTTTGTTTTGCTAAATATATTCACTATAATAGGCTATGTATTCATAACTTACCATTTTCTTTGATATTTAATATATATTTGAATAAATCCGTAATGAAAACAAGTTGACAGCCACTGTTCAAATGTCTATTCCAAAAACCGAACTATAGAAACAGAAATATAATTCTGTCATTAAAGTTCTACCAGAAAGACTCGGGAGATAAAATGATGTAACAAAGCATCCATTTATTGGCAGCCCAGCAAGCAATTATTTGCAAAGTTCTTTGGCGTAGGCCCCGTCCATAGATCGTAATCCGAGGGTAGCGGATCAGCATCTCCTGCCTGAAGACGAAGGTAGGGGCGCAGCAGACCCCCCAGGGAAGTATAGACGGGACCATCCTGGTGGTGGTGGGGAGGGTGGAGGTTGTTGTCGTGTCGGCATCTGCGAACTCAAACATGTGTAAGTACCGATCTTTTATACGATAAGAATAAGGACGTGATTGGATAAACTTGAAGGTAACAAGTGACACAGTAATTAAGTCTTCCTGGCAGAACTTATGCTAAAGCTTTCATTTATTACAACTTGTTATTATTATTAAAAAAACTGCCTTGTGCAATTCAAAAGTTTACTGCATTAGTTGAGATAATTATTTTCTATGCAAAAATTGACGTAGCCTACTGACTCTACAACTTAATCGAATCATATTTAATCCAGATCAGAATTTAATCGAATTGCAAACTTGTGAATCAAAATCAAATTCAAACTGTAACTCCACCATAAAAAAATTGTTGTTCTGAAAGAGAAAAGTAGAAAAAGAGAGTTATAGAGCTGGTAAGTCCCGCCCCTTCCGCTAACCCCGCTGGACCTCTAGGTTGAAAAATCGTCAATGCAAGTGAATGAGAGAAAATAATTAGTTTCTAATCCCGTTTGAATTTTGCAATGAATGTGAACATATGTTGTCTGTGAATTTTTTATATAATTTTTCGTGTAAAGAATGCTACAATTTAGCGGGTAGAATTTTCATACGGTTAGACTTTGTGTGAGAGCACTTTATGGACTACAACTCTTCACTGCTTTCGACGCGTTTGATATACGTCACCACCACTAGCACACGGATCCCGCTAAACATGCCTGTGTCTTTGGTGCACTTGAATGGTGACATTTGGGTACAAAACACACAGGCATCTCGATCTAATTCCTTAGATTATCGCACCGTGATTTGTGGAGGGAAAATGTGTTATGCGGTGACGTCACATATGCGATGTGTAGTCTTTCTCGTTATGTCTATTCCACAACTGCTAGCCAAAGAATCATACAATATACTGTCAAACTCGTTACATGAGAAATTATATAAAAAATTCACAGACAACATATGTTCACATTCATGGCACAATTCAAACGGGATCAGAAAATAATTATTTTCTCTCATTCACTTGCATTGACGCTTTTTCAACCTAGAGGTCCACTCGCGGGACTTACCAGCTCTATACGAATGCCTGCCATATCGCCCCTTGTGGCAGGACTGAGAATGCAACACTTTTTTTCTTTTTTCTGCTTTGTGATATGAATTGCGGTCTGCCACATTTTGGAATGACAACCAAACTTGAGTGCATTTTTAAGTTATTAAATATAGGAGACAATATTGACAATATATATATATATATATATATATATATATACATATAGAGAGAGAGAGAGAGAGAGAGAGAGAGAGAGAGAGAGAAGAGAGAGAGAGAGAGAGAGAGAGAGAGAGAGAAAAAACATCTCCCACCATAACAATCTGTTTTTCACTAGCGCCTGAGCGGAAAAGAGAGAGAGAGAGAGAGAGAGAGAGAGAGAGAGAGAGAGAGAGAGAGAGAGAGAGAGAGAGAGAGAGAGAGAGAGAGAGAGAGAGAGAGGAGAGAGAGAGCTATTCATACCCCTATCTATATGTCTTGAGTCAGAGTCAAAAACATCCAGCTGTTTTGTATTACTTTCCCCTTTGGTTCATTGAGGCATAATTACATTCTGACTTCATCGGAACCTTAGCGTGACCTCTGCTCCTGTCAGACACACACAAACACGCACAGACTTCTCCGAATGAGACGAGATCGCACAGCGCTCACACTGCCACCACAATGAACCTCAGACTCAATGCCAGTCGCCCCTGGAACACAGCGGGGGGACGAAAGGGTGAAAACGAGACCCACGCAAAAAAACACACCACTGTTTCCCTTCATTTGGGGAACCCGCGGCGTGCCTCACTGGAAACCATTGCTAATCAGGCCCAATTTTTTGACCCTTTGCTGTGTTTGCTCCTTCTCATTTCACTCTCCCCCGCTCGATGTCTCTCATTTGGAATGATGTCATGGATTTTCCAGCTACACATTTCGAGGGCTTTTTTTCTTTCTTTCTCTCAATTAACCAACAGGGCTTCCCCACATCAAACCGCTAGAGTCGGTTTCCATTTTTAAACTGCTATAAAATGCATCCCCCAGATGACTAGCTCATTGTTGATTTTTAAGTTATATATTTTTTTCTTACGCATGGAAGGGCATTGCATCTGTCTATTCACCAATGCGCACGTTACAGACGTCATAAGCCTGACAAGATGTTTGGAATCAAATAATGTCCTTGTGATGTGTATAAATGATGTCTAAACATCCAATAAATATTATTTTCTACTATTAGCTGGATATCAATGGGCAATAAAACTACAAATGTGAGCAATTATGTCTTTTCAAAGCCCATCTGCAACTGGAGGGCCAGTTCCAGAGCTTTCCCAAGACCCTTCACACAACTTTTTTACATGTAATAAATTATACATTTGCTGTGTACTCATAGTATTATGCAACTTAATCTAGTTATAATAATTCTCAACAAAATATCACAATGTCAATGTGTGTTTGAACTGAGTGTACCGAAGAATGAGTTACTGTGCACTAAAGCCAGCAAATTTTCTGGATATATTTCTTTTTGTTGTCATTTGGAAATAAAGACGGGTCTATTTTCATTTTCTTCACCACATTTTTCTTCTGTGCTCATTTTGAAGTACTCATAAATAACTCCTCTTAATAGAACACTGCTATTTTTTATTAAAACCTGACTTGACAAATGTGTATTTTAGTTATTTGTCCTTTTTGTGATCTATTTAAGTATTGGACCATGGCTGGCTACATATCAGTGTCAATAAGAAGCCATCAGGTGGGAGGCTATTGGACCATGTATGATTGTTTCTCATTCAACCTTTACTGGCATGTTAAAGCTATTTAAAGAAGATTACAGTGTCCAATCTAAGAGTATATGTGTTTTGCAGAAGCTAAGAAAGTCACTCAATTTAATGGTAACATTTTATAGGGTCCAATTCTCACTATTATCCATTAGTTTCTTATTTGCCTGAATATTACTAGGATATTGGCTGTTTATTAATACTTACAGGTACAATATGTAGGATTTTTGCAGTAAAATATCCAAAAACCACTAGGCCAATGTTATATATTTTATTTAGTTGATTACTTACAATATCCCAAATGTTTCCAACTATTTGTAAATCGTGAGAAAATTTTGATTTTAACCAAGGAAACGGGGCGTGTAAACGGGTGAGGAGTCGCCAGTGAATGGTGTCATATCCGCGTTAGCCTAGGTTTCTGCCATAGTAGCCATGGTGACAGACGTGGACAACTGGGTTATGCCCGAAATGCCTAGCAGGACGCTCACGCTGTTGTTGTTTTGTTCAAACATTATGGACTATGGCAAGCAGACTTTGAGACAAAAAGAGGACTAAAACGAAGATCAGCATCTTTCGAGATGCCTAGAGCTCCACGTTCCTCGACTAACTTCGACTTGACAGAGACACGTGTTGCATGTACTTTATTAGACAGGTGAGCAAATGTACATAAAACGAATCAATGCTATTTAGTTCAACATGATGAAATGTTAGAATATGATCTGTATGTTATTCTAATGTTGATCTAGCTTACTTGTCTAATACAGCCAACAAACAACCTAACTAACAACATTCAACACACTCAAATGTCGTTTAGTGTGATAGTGTAACTGTTAGAGCAAGTGAAACAGCGCTGCGATACCTCAAGTTTCATTCGTCTATTAAACTGACCTGTGTGAGTATTAATTCAGCACTTGCGTGTAGTTCGGTAGAATGAAATGTCCTTACTATATTCCTTTATATCCGCGGGACTCGCGTTGCGTGTGGCGCTGGTATACTTCTAGCAATCACACCGTGCTTCACACCAGGGTCATGTTAAAAACATCAATGTATTCACTCATCCATAAATGATCCATCAGATTGACACAAGGTCTATGATTCAGCTTAATGTGGAATATACGTCATCAATAAACGCCTTTGTTATTGAAAGAGGTTAGCGAAACCCTGGTGGCGAAAAATCCTGCATATTGTACCTTTAAAGCACATATTAATGCCTTATTCTGAATGACCATATTCTACATCCCTTAACCCATACCCAATTCCTAAACTTAATTAACTTACTAACAACTTCATGCACCATTTTCAACTAAAGACAGAAAACTTTGTATGTGTTTTGGCCGTTAATTTACACATTAACAGTGTTTTGGGAGCCTGTAAATGCAAACATTTGAAAACGTGTTTCAACGTTTTTGAAAACGATACCATTATCAGTCGTGTGAACAGGGATCGTTTTGAGAATGTTGTCGTCTGTACGTGAAACCTATTAAAAAGACAGAAGAAAAACATTTGCATTTTTAGTATATAGTTGTCATGTAAACATGCCCTGAGGGGTATATATACACACAGGAAAACAAGGAACTAAACGAGACACAGGTGAAAATCATAGGTTACTCTTGAGACAAACAAGGGCATAATCAGTGACTAAGACAACTGAGGGGCGGTTTACTAGACACTGTTTTAAACTAAAAATAGGACACGACAACGGTGTTTTGCGGGCCTGAAAATGCAAACATCTGAAAACGGATTTCAAAGTGCAAGTTTTTGAAAACTATACCATTATCGTCTCTGTGTAAACTACAAAAATCCGAGTTTGTGAAAACAGTGACATATGCGTATAACGTGTTCAATCAATAGACGTGCCGTTTTTCTTTACGACATTGCCACCTGCTTGCCTGGCATAATAATACAGCATTTTTAGTCATTTTTGCACATCCGTGTGATTGGGGATCACTTTGACAACGTTGTCGTCTGTACACAAAAAATGTGAAGGAAAAATATTTCTGTTTGTAGTACATTGTTGTTGTGTAAATGTACCCTAACGACACAGGAACTAGCTACACAGAGAACAGGGACCAAATGAAGTAATCAACAACCCAAATGTGCAAAACAGAACATAAATGTAATATATATACTATGCATAATAGCATGTTGTGTTGATGTACAAAAAAATGCAGTTGAAAAATGAGAAATTAGAAAAATTAGAAAAATGAAATAAGAAAAAATGGGGATTTACAAGTGGATGTATGTACTGTATGGATGTGCGTATTGGATAAATAAACAATTGGATGTAATAAGGTATCTACCAAAAAATTATTTGTAAAAACAAAAAAATTATTTATTTATTTTTAAATTTAGATAAGAAATGTGTATATTTATAATATTAATAACTACTCAAATAAATAAATAAACATTATTTGAGCTTTTTAATGGATTATAAATATTTTATATTGAAATTTTAGACCATTTAAAACTGTTTTTTTTTTTTATTTATTTGTTTAGACTTTTAGGCCTGGTTTCACAGACAGGTCTTAAATTAAGCCAGGATTAGGCCTTAGTTTAATTTGGGCATTTAAATATATTTTATAAACATGCATTAGAAAAAAAAACATTACTGATGTGCATCTTGAGACGAAACAATAGCACTGACATATTTTAAGATATGCCAGTGCAAGTTGCTTTCAGTTAACAGCTCAAACATGCATTTTAGTCTGGGACTAGGCTTTGTCTGTGAAACTGGGTGTTTAAGTGTTTAAATTAAAACCAACTACTTTTCTTGCTACATTAATCTCATGTCAGATTATAGTTTTTCTACCATATCAAACAGGACTTGTTACTCTAATGCATTAAAAAAAAAAATCATGGGGCACCAAAGTGTATCCTGTTCGTGGAAGTGTCATCTACCAGTTAATGTCTACCAGACATTTACTATTATTATTTTCAATGAGCCCACACTGGGAGAAAGTCACAATAGGTGAGGAGGCCAAAAGGTCTAAGGCGGCCTGTTGGGATTCCTGCTGTTCCGAGCAGTTTGTAAACGCAGTAGAACATGTTCAGAGAGCCGTTTCAGCTGGCCGCGATGCGTCTCTGAACCATGGGACCAACCTGGGAGCTGTAGTTAAATTGAAATGAATGAGTTGTTATGTAAGTTCTTACGTTATTGCAAACTTATGTAAATGGCTTTGTTGCTACACAACAATAGTCTGCCTGTCAAAACATTAACAACCTTACAAATAGAACCCCATTTTTGTAGAACTCAAAGCTTTTGTTGAGCTTTTTCCTTTTGTGCAGTTTACAGTTACATCTAATAGATACAAATAGTAGAATGTGAAAAAAGTTAAACGAAGACTAACCAAAAGCGCGTCGAATGGAAATGAATGACGATATTACTCAGTCTACTTGTGGTTGTTATGACTGCTCTAATGTATGAAGCAAAATTTCTGCCATGATGAATGGTAAATGTGCATGATGGGAGTCTGGGGGTTTCTTTATGGCCGCTTCTCCAGCTGTGTGTTATCATTTCCTTTCTTCAGAGGAGTTCCACTTCAAACTCTTCTCTCAAGCGTCGCTGGCTGCTCAACTGATTCTCATTAGGCCGGGCCGCTAAATATTTTGTCTGAAATAAACACAGCGGTCCCCTGAAAACAACAACGTGCTGGTCTATGTCCGCAACACTTAAAGAGACAAGGGACGTGTCAGTCTATCGAGCTGATTGGTTGAAATTAAATGCCTAAGTGATATTGTTTTAACCTTTGTGCGTCTGGACAATGCGTTTGTTTTTAATCCTGAAGCTTTGCCAAGGGCTTCCTGGATGTGTTTCTCAGTTGTGTTCCCCTTGACGGTGCTTTCGCGCTAACCTTCGAACGCCGTGACTCGCTGGCTGTCCTGCCCTTTCAAGCCGGAGGAGTCACATGGGCCCACTTCCACTTTAAGATTTACGATCGGCTATTGACGGATAGCGAGAGACCTTGAAACAAAAGATAATATTGGCTCGGGGTTACAGATGCTTCACAGCTTTTTTTCCAAGCGAGACTTTGAAAGCGAGAATTTGCGGTGCCTAATTATTTGTGTTTAACCATTATGAATCATTTCCTTTTCTAGAGGGTGATGAAAACTTGAAACATCTTTGAAAGAATCCGAGCATGGTGCGTCTGATCGTCCTGCTTCGACTCAGTCATCAACGGCGAACGCCGGCGGACATATTGAATCCCTCTGTGTATCCCACTGATCACATGCCAAGACGTTCTCCGCTCATCTGCCGGCCACATTCAGCTGTTGTTCAGTGCAGATCGAAGCCGAGAGCAACACAAGAGCTCCGTGCTGGAAAAAAAAAGAAAGACACATCAAAAAGACCTTCCTGGGAGAAGTTTACGACTCAAAGAACATCCTGGAAGACGTCAAGCTTTATGATGGATGAGTAGTGAAAGCAGAAATGCAAAATGGGATGGAGTGAACTACAAAAAGAAAATAGCTGGATGACTGCAATAACAGACGAAAGCGACTGGTGCCCTACTCTTAACTTCTTGCTCTGAAATGACAAACCAAACCACATGATTTCTCATGAGTGTCGGAGAGATGAATATCAGAACAGCAAGAGAGATTTATTAAGCGTAGGGTTCGAAATATTAAAGGTTTAACCTAGGGTTATTTTAGTATTATTTATATACTAGTTTTTATTAATATTTTGAATTAGCTTTTATTTTTATGTAAATTTTAGATTTTTTTGTCATTTTTATTACTTAAAATATTACTGTTTAGGTTTAATTTTTTAATTTTTAATTTTTATTATAGCCTAATCTTTTTAATGTTTCACATTAAACTTAGTTTAGTAAGTTGCCAAGGCAACATGTCTATAATTTTTTGTCCAATTATTATGGTTTATTTCAGCTTTATATCAGCTTATAACAATGTTTTTAAGTTTTGCTGTAAAAATAAATTAATTGCGATAAATCACATCTACATATACAAAAAACACACACACACACACACACACACACACACACACACACACACACATTATATAGACAAAATTGTATGTGTGATTATATATTAGTGCTGTCAAATCGATTAATCTAACATAAATTTTTGTAAATATACAATTATCACACACACACACACACACACACACACACACACACACACACACACACACACACACACACACACACACACACACAACACACATACATATATATAAAAAACATATATATATGTGTGTTTTTATATATACAAATATGTATATGTGTGTGTGTGTGTGTGTGTCTGTGAGTGTGTGTGTATGTGTGTGTGTGTGTGTGTGTGACAATAATAGTTTTATACACACACACACATATATATATATATATATATATTATATATATATATATATATATATATATATATATATATATATACAGTATATATATAGTTTTTTTTTTTTTTTTTTTTACAGTTGTACATATAGCCTTTCATAGTAAACTCGCCATGTGTTCTAGACCGATTCTAGAACAAATAGTTCTTTTAAGTGGGTAACAAATCGAGGCAGATTACAGAATCAAACTGAATCGAACTTTATTTTGTAACTCACAGTGCCTGCTGATATGCCAGTGTGTGTGTGTCTCCCCGCGCGCTTCAACATCGCGGAGTTTTTTCTCCTCTCATAAAAGAGCTCGCACGCAACACGTCTTTTTAAAGATGGCTCGTCCGTGCATTTCTGGTTGCAGCGGACTGGTATCGGACTCTGATGGGCACGAGCGTTGTCTAGTGTGTTTGGGCTTTGATCATGCTTGACCAGCGCTCGTAGATGACTCATGTTCTCTCTGGGAACATGATCATCGCGTCATATAGGTCGAGACTCTGTGAACTCGCAAGAGTGAGAGTGCCCTCATCCACCCCCCAATCTTCGGCTGGTGACCTGAGGGTGTTGGTCTGGAACAAGGCGCCGACTCTGTGTCCGCGACCCCAGCCCCCCTCTTCAATGACGGTGCCCGCTAGCGAACTGATGATTCCACGAGTCTACCCTCGGGTGGCCTGTGTGTTTTCATTTGAAGCTACAGAGGATGATGCTGTGTCTGTAGCAGCATCACTAGGTGGGCTTGATTCTTCTGGAAATGACGGCTCGTCACAGCTGCCACTCTGTGGTGTGCATACGGCTGTGCCTGAGTCTGATCCGGAGATGACGGCCATGCCTTCCCGGGACGATTGGTTTTTGGGTGAGGCCGCCGACCCGCGTCCACGGCAAACCCCAATATCTTTCCTCCCGGACGTGCATGATGAGATCACGGGTCCGCTCGTTGGTCTCATCCGCCTTTCCTCCCCTCAGGGGCCGCTGCCCATGGGTACACTGGGGTCCCCCAGTTGAACGCTTACTGTGTCCTCAGAGTGCTTCCCGGCGCAATCCTAAGCACCTGTCCGAAGCCTGTAGTTCTTTTCGTCTATACTAATCTGTGGCGAAATCCTATAGTGCCACAGGACAGGCAGCCGCCTCACTGCATCCCATGACCGTTCTGCTGGTCTACCTGACCCAGATGCTCATAGACATGCAGGAGGGTGGGACTGACCCGAGGCTCTTCAGTGAGCTGCGCGCCATCACTGACCTTGCTCTCCGAGCGATGAAAGTGGCCGTACGCTCTCGGAGTCAGGTGATGTTCACCATTTTGGGGCTGACCGGTCTGATTGCACGATGTCGGGCGGACCCGTCTGCTCGACACCCCCATCTCCCAGGTCGGCCTCTTCGGCGGTGCGGTTGAGGGCATCCGTCCAACAGTTCTCAACCGCCTGTGAGCAGATTTAGGTTATTCTGCCCGACGGCCCCGCCGCCCACTCAGATCCCTCAGTCTGCCCACCGCCGATGGCGCCGTCCCACGGTTCCAACCCCGCCCGTTCACCGGGCCTGGCTCTGGAAGACCGTAGGGGGGATGCCACAGCCCTCTCCAGCCCCGCCCCCCGCTAAACGCCGGGTTAAGCGGCACTTTTGAGATGGGCTGCTCAGAGATGAGACTCAGTTCTTTCCAGGAGTTGGTAGCAGGGCCACTCCTTTCCCTGGTGGAGGGCTGGGAAAGAATCCTTATTCAGAAAGAACTGTCTCTTTCGTCTCTGAGCATGCAGAGTTCATGGACGACACGGTGCGCCGCCTCCGAGCCATGCACCCCTTGTCCCCCTCTGTCTCAGAGTCGGATGACAGTGTGTGCCGTCCTCAGACCGTACCGCTCTCATCCCCCTCTGTCGCCAGACCCCTGGCAGAGCAGGTCCCCGCGGAACGCTGGTCCTTCACTGGCCTCCTCTGTCAGGGTGCGGTTATGACAGCGCCCCCCACACCGGGCCGCTATGCCGTCCACGTCTGGGCCGGTCATTCCGCTTCGCTGCACCACCCGGGGGACTTCTGTGGTTCTTGACTCCGCTGGCACAGTTGGGAGCCTGCCTAGAGCTTCCCTATCTGTTCTTCTGGGTCGCGCGAACCATCAGCTCGGCTATTGGATTCAGTTCGCACGGTCTCCTCCCCGCTTCAGGGGAGTCCGCTCCACTTTGGTCGGTGGCTATGCTCCTATCATGAGAGCGGAGGTTGCTACCCTACTGGCGAAGGGTGCGATTGAGAGTGTCCCTCCAGCCGAAATGAGGTCCGGGTTTACAGCCCCTACCTCATTGTCCCGGAGAAGTCTGGTGGGTTACGGCCAATCCTGGACCTACGCATCTGAACCGCTCCCTTCACAGGCTGCCGTTTAAGATGCTCCTGGCCAAACGCATTTCTGGATGTGTGCGGCCACAGGATTGGTTTGCAGCGATCGACCTGAAGGACGCCTACTTTTATGTCTCCGTTCTCCTTCGACTCAGACCATACCTACGGTTTGCTGTCAGGGGGCGCGCATATCAGTACGCTGTTCTCCCATTCGGGCTAGCCCTGTCTCCTCGCTCCTTCACAAAGGTTGTTGAGGCAGCCCTTGTTCCTCCATGGGAACACGGGGTTCGCATCCTGAAACTATCTCGGTGACTGGCTGTCTTTAAGCTCCCTCCTGAGACCAGGTTTGCGAATACAGGGACCCAGTGCTCCGGCACCTAGCTCGTCTGGGCCTTCAGGTCAACTGGGAAAGGAGTAAACTTTGCCCTGTGCAGAGGAGCTCTTTTCTCTGTATTGACTTGGTCGCCTTCTCCACTCAGCCATTGCTGACTTGCCTGAGACTATCAAGCGCAAGAGTGCGGTTCCACTGAAGTTTTTTTCAGAGGCTCCTGGGGCATATGGCATCTGCAGCCGCGGTAACGCCCTCAGATTGCTTCATATGAGACCGCTTCAGGTTTGGCTTCGCGACCGAGTCCCGAGGTGGGCATGGCAACACGGCACCCTCCGAGTACCAGTTACTCCGACCTGCCGTCAGTACTTCACCCCGTGGTCGAACCTCAGTTTCTACGGGCCCGAGTGCCCTGGATCGAGCTTCCCGGCATGTTGTTGTCTCAACAGATGCCTCCACGGGCTGGGGTGCCATGTGCAATGGACATGCTGTCACACTCTCATGTTGAGCAGAAATGCTCCTGAAAAATTCAGTGAGATTTTTCACACCCAGGTGTTGTTCAGTGTTCATTGAATTTCTTCACACTTAGGTGTTGAGCAAGGTTGCTCCTGAAGCTCAGTGATTCTCGCATGTATTGTTGAGCATTATGGCATGTCTATTGCCTCGAGTTGCTGGCAGTACGCCTTGCCCTGCACCGCTTCCGGGCGTTGCTCAGGGATCAACACGTACTAGTCCAATCAACAATACCGCCACAGTAGCGTACATCAACCATCAAGGTGGTCTACGCTCACGCCGTATGTCGCAACTCGCCCGCCACCTCCTCTTATGGAGTCAGAAGCATCTGAGGTCGCTTCGAGCCATTTTTATTCCCGGAGTCCTGAACTGTGCAGCCGACGAGCTCTCACGGCTTCAGCCCCTCCCTGGAGAATGGCGACTCCATCCCCAGTCGGTTCAGCAAATTTGGGACCAGTTCGGGGACGCACAGATAGATCTGTTTGCCTCTCACGACTCGACCCATTGCGACCTGTATTATTCCCTGACCAAGGGGACGCTCGGCACGGGTGCACTGGCGCACAGCTGGCCGCGGGGCCGCCAATATGTGTGGGGCCGCCTCTTCGTCAGCTGGTGCTCTTCTCGCCGAGAAGACCCCCGGAGATGCTTGATCAGTGCTATGCTTTCCTTCCTTCAAGATGGGTTGGAGCGAAGGCTGTCTCCCTCCACCCTCAAAGTCTATGTTGCCGCTATCGCCGCACACCATGATTTGGTAGAAGGTAAGTCTTTGGGAAAGCACGACCTGGTCATCAGGTTCCTGAGAGGAGCGAGGCTCCTCTGCCCTAAAGAGTGCTCCCTTTGAGCCTTTGCAATCAGTGGAGCTTAAGCTCCTGTCAATGAAGATAGCGCTCCTGGTTGCACTGGCCTCTATCAAGAGGGTAGGGGACCTGCACGCATTCTCCGTTGACGAAGCGTGCATGGAATTCGGGCCGGCTTACTCTCACGTGATCCTGAGACCCCGGCCTGCATATGTGCCCAAGGTTCTTACCACTCCCTTCCGGGACCAGGTGGTGAACCTGCAAGCGCTGCCCTCGGAGGAGGCAGACCCACCCTTGGCATTGCTCTGTCCAGTACGTGCTCTCCACACCTATGTAGACAAAACGCAGTGTTTCAGGACCTCAGACCAGTCCTTTGTCTGTTATGGTGGGAAGCTGAAGGGAAAGGCTCTCTCCAAGCAGAGGTTGTCCCACTGGATAGTGGACACCATTGCTTTGGCATACCAGCAGCAAGGTCGACCATGCCCCCTTGGTGTGACCGCCCACTCCACCCGGAGTGTGGCATCCTCTTGGGCTCTAGCGCATGGCACCTCGCTAACAGACATCTGCAGAGCTGCAGGCTGGACGACACCTAACACATTCGCCAGATTCTATAATCTCCGAGTGGAGCCAGTGTCCTCTCATGTACTCGCTTCAACCAGCTAGTATTGGACCCGCTCAGGTGTCTTCGCTTGCTCGCCATTCCACTCCACGGACTGGATACGTGCGATATTCTCCTCAGGTGAGCTTCTCCGAAAGCCCTGAGTTCCTCCTGCACTCCTGACGTCGGCGCCAGTGTCTCTTGCCTGAGCGTCGGCTAGGTGCCTCCCGTGTGCATGGTCCCTCTCCGGAGCAACCCCCACATGTGTATTCCCACTGTAAGCCTCTCTGAGCATGTGTCTTTCCCTTGGCAAGCCACCTTGCCACCCCTGGGGTTGAAATATTCCACCTGCGGCTGGACACCCCAGTGTTCTCCATATGCATCCCTCGGGTCATATGTGTATTTCCCCCCGTTTGGGCTGGCATTATTTTGCATATTTCCTCTAAACCAGGTGTGCCCAACCCTGCTCCTGGCGATCGACTGTCCTGCGCAGTTCATCTCCAACCCTAATCAAACACACCTGAAGGTCTTCAATTAAGGTCTTAACAACCATTTAAGGTCTTCAGGATTACTTGAAAATTAAAGGCAGGTGCGTTTGATCAGGGTTAGAGATAAACTGTGCAGGACAGTCGATCGCCAGGAGCAGGGTTGGGCACACCTGCTCTAAACTATGGGATATGCTCCCCAGTGTACCTTGGTATTCCTGTGTTAAATAGGAGTCCTTGCTAGTCTCACAACAGGGATCTCAGATTTACGCAGGGCACTGGAAGACAGCTGTGAAGGTGGTGTGATTAGACTGGTAACCCCATTCGTCATCATCCGACGTAACTCGGAGTGACAACGAAAGGGAACGTCTCGGTTACGGATATAACCCTTGTTCCCTGAGTAGGGAACAGAGACGTTACGTCTGCCTGCCACTTCCGCTGTACCGCGGGGATCGCCTGAGCTCAGTCTTGGCTCCTCAGCGAAGAAACATATCTGCATAATGCTGGCGTCCTCCTTTTATACCCACGAGGTAAGGCGGAGATACGCTATGCAAATTCCGCAGACCCATGGCATTTCTTTGCCATTGGCTCGTTTTGTAATACTCGAAGTCGATAGGTGTTCTAAGCGAAACCCCATTCGTCGTCATCCGACGTGACGTCTCCGTTCCCTACTCAGGGAACGAGGGTTACATCCGTAACCGAGACGTTACAGGTTGATGACGTGAGATGCACATCCGAAGTAGCAAACACACTCCTTGCACAGCACCGGATTAGCCGATGAGCCTTTGAAACAAACAAATCAAACCTAGGCAGAGTTGAAAGTCAGCTTTTTTGGTCATTTCCAACTTTAAAAAAAAACAAGTCATTGATGCAAACAGAATTCAAATGCTGCAAAGCAGCTATAAAAAAAACAATAGTAATCAGTTATTATTCAGTTGAAATCAGTTCAGTGTTAATTCAGTTCTGTTCAATAACTGTGTAAAGCTGTTCAATTCAGCTATAAAGCAGCTCTGCAGAAAACATAATGTCATCGTTCAGCTCAGTTCAGTTCTCATCAATAGTGTCAGTGCAGTCAGCTCAATAAAATTGTTGAATATTAAGTGTCTCCAACTAAGCAAAGAGGCGACAGTGGCAATGAACCGAAACTCCATCAGGTGACAAAAAAAAAAAAAAAAACTTGGGAGAAACCAGGCTCAGATAGGGGTCCAGTTCTCCTATGGATAATCTTAGACAACTTTGATAATTAGAACTTGCTTATGCGGTTCTTTTTGAGTCCGTTCTTTTTGTATTCATTAATTTCAATACATGCGTATTGGCGCGAGGATTCTGCACAAGGTCCAATACTGATATGAATGTCATCATCAGCAGACTGTAGCATACCTGTAAACGGTGAAGTATACTTTGGGCTTAAGTCAAATTAAAAGGTTGGGGGGTCTTAAAAGTACTTATACTCTCACACTTTTGTTACTCTTACATCTTATTTAATCTGTTCAGTAACAAAGCAATCTCCCCTTAAACAATGTCACTTCCACCACACCTCAAATTCAGAATCACAATGTATTCTGTGACGGAAATGAAAGCTTAGCGCAAGTTCTGCCAGGAAGACTCAATTGTTACGTCATTTATTACCTTCTCATCTATCCAATCGCATTCTAATACGTGAAGTATAAAAGATCCTTACTTACACTTGTCTGAGTTCGCAGATGCCAATCCATTCACTTATCCTCTCGTTCAGTCGCAGCCAACATGTTTCAAGACACGCATGTTTACTATTATCTAGTTCCGACGATCGTCATCAAAAGCTTCTTCAACAGCGTCAGCTCAGCCAGGATAATCCGGCAGGAAGAGAACTGCAATGTCATCCTCAACAAACTTGTCCAGCAAAAGAACCTCGCTGTCTGCACGGGTGCCATTATCCCACAGATCACGATCCACCGACATGAATCAGCAACTCTGCAATTCACGACAGGCGATCTTCTCTCGCTGGTTTCAAGTTCAAGATCCACTTCCAAGGCTTTCAACTCGGTTTTCAAGTTTTTGGTAGGCGCTTCACCAGCCACTGCTAATATGTCCCCTCTATCATGATTAAACTTCATCCAGGTAAGTATTTCTCCGTTGCTTCCTACTACACCAGCGGCAGAGTTCAAATTGGTCTCCACGGTGATGATTATCTGGCGTGTTCCTAATTACTGATCTGCAGACTGCAACGGGGCTGGATAGCTCACCTTAAAGGGGAAATGTTCGTAGTAAATTTTGCGTCACCGATATTCCACAGTGGAACGTTTGCAAAATTAGTAGCCTACTTAAGAACTGCTACGCATAATGTAGTGGATATCTCTACAGTGGCAGTAATTTCAAGTGTCGTAATTCACAAACAACTATTATTTTTTAACATATTTAGGCCTACTTAATTCATATAATAAGTCCCTTAATACTTAAAATTAGATCTTCAATATTGGAAAATGTGTTCAATTGCTGTGGTACTCAACCTGTCCTGGTGACTACTTAATCCACCATAATTTATGTGATGGTATTTCCACATTAATGTACAGAGAAATGCAAACCAAGGATGCTCTGGTCAAAGACCACATGTACTTAGCCAAAAAACTGCTATCTCCTTAGAACTAACAGTCATATTAGTTGTATCAAGTCCTGTAGTAAACCTCCGATAAATGCCTGCCAATCACATTGCATCACAAAGATAAAAAAAAGGTGTATAATGGTGCCCTTTTCGCAGGATATGTGGTGGGTCTCCGATGTCTATGTGGGGTTTGGCTTGGAATGCCCCACAGATAATTTTGAATAGCATGCTGGAATGGTCATTTCAAGGGTGAGTAAGCATATCATTTTTGTCTATCCCTTTGGACGTGGTAGAGCTGCTGCTCCCGGCTCAGGGGTCGGAGTTTCAACAGCTCGTTTTGCAGCTTCGATTACCTCTCACCGTCAATTTTAAAACTTTTCGCTCTGTTCAACCGGAATCATACAAGATAGAGACTCAAGAAGCGTCAACATATAGACAATATTCCGAATGGTCGTTGATGAATTATGTAGCTCATGCGTAGCTTTCTCTAGTCACTGTTTGGCTTATGTCTCGATAATCTATAAATCATATCCCGTGGGCAGATTCATGCAAAACTAGGGAGGCACTAACAGCGTTGTCGTAATCTTTAAGAAGCAATTCCTTTAATGGAATTCTCCCATTGCTTGAACTTAGGTGTTGGTTATGCTCAAACGGCAACATTACACACTAAATAAGTTAGAAAAGCAAATCCATCCAACCCTCTTTTACTACCTTCCGTCAGCAATGGTCTCTTTTCCTATTGTTGTATTCAGATCGTAGCGTGTTACAGCGTTCATGGCTCATGCATCCAGGGGATTCACTCCAGGAGCTAAATACTCTGATTTTCCCCAAGGTCTCTTCTGATTTAAGTTTTTCACCTAATTTACTAGCTTTCTTAAGAACTCTAAGAATGACTCTCAAGGCTCTGTCACATTATCATTTATAAATTAGTAATAAATTCTGTCCCTTCTCATCTATGATTAAATTCCCCTCTATTTATCCTAACTAACGGAGCACTCCTCTCTAAGCTGGTTTAGGACTCATCAGTTTCTGTCCTCAAAAGCTGGAGTCTATCTCCCTCCCAGTATACTGGTCATTCCAGTCAGATCGGTGCAGCCACTACAGCAGCTGAACGCGGCATTTTTACCGCTGCTATCAAGATCCTGGGCAGATGGTCTTCCTCTGCATTCGAGTCTTACATAAGACCCGATCTAAAGATCATTCTCGAAGCTCAGCAAGCTCTGCAGTAACGATTCAGGTAAATTCCTATGCAACTACTGGTGGTGGTGTCATGCTTTATCTATCTGGCCATAGTCTTAGCTTGAATAATTCGCCCATGCGCCATTGCTGGCAATACGGTCCTTAAGGCGAGACACTACAGGTGAATAGGGTATTTTTTTTAAATAATAGATATCATGATGAAACTTTCTCAGTTGATTACTTATGCAAGTATATTAAAAAAATGTATTACAAGTTTTTGAAATTTGTATGTTTAATTATGCAAATTAGGCATTATCTCGTTAAATATGCACAATTTTGCATATATTTTCGGTAGATAGATCTGACCATATGATAAAGCCAGGTGCAAAATTATTTTTTCATTTTGTTCACACACAAGATGAAAAAAGAATTTCAGAGGGATTTCAGGATATATGCTTTCATTACCTAGGAAATCAAAATATACTGTCCATAGCCTTAAAAAATCAATTCTCGCCATATTTTTTTTATTAAAAAGTCACATAAATCAGGCCAGAAATGATTTATAAACAAATCCCTCTGAAAATATCTTCAGAATACTGCTAAGTGTATAACTGGAAAGTTTGGTGTACATAGGTGCTACACAGGCTGAGAAGTTTCTACTGGAAAATGACAAAATACTCATTTTGAAGAAAACAGCATTTAAAGATTTGTAATGTAAAAATGAATACTTTTTTAGTGGAAACAACTATTTACAGACACAATATCTTATTAAATCATCAGCACCAACAATACAAACCAACTAAATCACATTACAACTTATAACACAGCATTTATGGCCTTCAAATGAACAGAAAAAGTCAAAAACACACATCTAAATGTCAGAGCGCCTCACGTGATGCATCTGAACCAATCACGTTGTCAGAAATTGACACCAGCCAATGAGATTTCGGTTTTAGAGTTAAATGCCCATTTTACTTTCACGATTGGTTGCTGATAAAAAGGAAATGACCATATTTGGATCTGACAGCGTTGAACAGGAGAAAGAGAGCTTTCCAACGGTGTGTGTGATGACAGGGTGCAGATAGCGATCGCAGAGCAGCATGTTGATATGTAACGACAACTTTTTGTTGAATTTAGGAGAAATCTACAGACGCAAATGGACAAAGTGTAGTAAAATAAACACCTAAATGTGTATTTTGGATTTTTTTTCACCTCAAGTCTGAAAGAAGACATGTTATTGAAGACAAATAGCCCAAAATCTCAAAATTGACCAGTGAAAAAAAAAAACGATGTTTTTGCCTGCCGTGTCTCGCCTTAAGGGCCCGGCTTCGGCAGCCTAGTGGCTCTATGCGTGTTTCGTTATGCACAGCACTAGCGGCTCAGCGAACTTTTGGCTCAGCGTGGCTCGTCTCAGTGTGGCTCCGCGTGGCCTCGTCTCTGTGGCCTCGTCTAAGTGGCTCAGCGTGGCCTTATCTATGCGTGGCCTTATCTATGCGTGGCTCCGCGTGGCCTCGTCTAAGTGGCTCAGCGTGGCCTTATCTATGCGTGGCTCAGCGTGGCCTTGTCTCTGTGTGGCTCAGCGTGGCCTTGTCTCTGTGTGGCTCAGCGTGGCCTTGTCTCTGTGGCTCAGCGTGGCCTCGTCTCTGTGTGGCTCAGCGTGGCCTCGTCTCTGTGTGGCTTAGCGTGGCCTCGTCTCTGTGTGGCTCAGCGTGGCCTCGTCTCTGTGGCTCAGCGTGGCCTCGTCTCTGTGGCTCAGCGTGGCCTCGTCTCTGTGGCTCAGCGTGGCTTCGTCTCTGTGGCTCAGCGTGGCCTCGTCTCTGTGGCTCAGCGTGGCCTCGTCTCTGTGTGGCTCAGCGTGGCCTCGTCTCTGTGTGGCTCAGCGTGGCCTCGTCTCTGTGTGGCTCAGCGTGGCCTCGTCTCTGTGTGGCTCAGCGTGGCCTCGTCTCTGTGTGGCTCAGCGTGGCCTCGTCTCTGTGTGGCTCAGCGTGGCCTCGTCTCTGTGTGGCTCAGCGTGGCCTCGTCTCTGTGTGGCTCAGCGTGGCCTCGTCTCTGTGGCTCAGCGTGGCCTCGTCTCTCTGTAGCTCAGCGTTGCCTCGTCTCTCTGTGGCTCAGCGTGGCCTCGTCTCTGTGTGGCTCAGCGTGGCCTCGTCTCTGTGTGGCTCAGTGTGGCCTCGTCTCTGTGTGGCTCAGCGTGGCCTTGTCTCTGTGGCTCAGCGTGGCTTTGTCTCTGTGTGGCTCAGCGTGGCCTTGTCTCTGTGTGGCTCAGCGTGGCCTTGTCTCTGTGTGGCTCAGCGTGGCCTTGTCTCTGTGTGGCTCAGCGTGGCCTTGTCTCTGTGTGGCTCAGCGTGGCCTCGCCTCTGCGTGGCTCAGCGTGGCCTCGTCTCTGCGTGGCTCAGCGTGGCCTTGTCTCTGTTTGGCTCAGCGTGGCCTTGTCTCTGCGTGGCTCAGCGTGGCCTTGTCTCTGCGTGGCTCAGCGTGGCCTTGTCTCTGCGTGGCTCAGCGTGGCCTTGTCTCTGCGTGGCTCAGCATGGCCTCGTCTCTGTGGCTCAGCGTGGCCTTGTCTCTGTGTGGCTCAGCGTGGCCTTGTCTCTGTGTGGCTCAGCGTGGCCTTGTCTCTGTGTGGCTCAGCGTGGCCTCGCCTCTGTGTGGCTCAGCGTGGCCTCGTCTCTGCGTGGCTCAGCGTGGCCTCGTCTCTGTGTGGCTCAGCGTGGCCTCGTCTCTGTGTGGCTCAGCGTGGCCTCGTCTCTGTGTGGCTCAGCGTGGCCTCGTCTCTGTGTGGCTCAGTGTGGCCTCGTCTCTGTGTGGCTCAGCGTGGCCTTGTCTCTGCGTGGCTCAGCGTGGCCTTGTCTCTGCGTGGCTCAGCGTGGCCTCGTCTCTGTGGCTCAGCGTGGCCTTGTCTCTGTGTGGCTCAGCGTGGCCTTGTCTCTGTGTGGCTCAGCGTGGCCTTGTCTCTGTGTGGCTCAGCGTGGCCTTGCCTCTGTGTGGCTCAGCGTGGCCTCGTCTCTGCGTGGCTCAGCGTGGCCTTGTCTCTGCGTGGCTCAGCGTGGCCTTGTCTCTGCGTGGCTCAGCGTGGCCTTGTCTCTGCGTGGCTCAGCGTGGCCTTGTCTCTGCGTGGCTCAGCGTGGCCTCGTCTCTCTGTGGCTCAGCGTGGCCTCGTCTCTGCATGGCTCAGCGTGGCCTCTTCTCAGCGCGGAGTAGCGTTTAAAAATAAATAAATTAAATGTTAAGCGTCAGCTAATGCGTAAACGTACCATGTAATTCAGCAGCAGAAAAGTATCTTTCATATAAATAAAGCATGCTCTACTTTATAGATCGTAGAGTTACTGTTCCCACGACGATATCGATGGAAACTCTATAATATCCTACTGTCTATGGTAATTGATACATCCATGTCTACCAGCTGTTCGTTAATTTTTTTTCTTTCTTCTATTTTAGGAACTACATAATATACAACCGGTGGGTACACTTTTCTTTATATTCTTTGGGGGTGGGCTCCGTCCAGTGGAATCATCTTCCACCCATTCTTGGGGGTCGGCTGCGCCCCTGCCTTCATCTTCAGGCAGGATATGCAGAATCCGTACCCTCGGATCGCGAGTTACGGACGGGGCCTACGCCAAAGAACTTTATTGCATATATGGCTTGCTGAGCTGTTAATAAAATGCATAATTGTACAGTGTCTTATCTCCCGAGTCTTTCTGGTAGAAATGAAAGCGTAGCGTAAGTTCTGCCAGGAAGACTCAATTGTTACGTGATTTATTACCTTCTCATCTATCCAATCGCGTTCTAATACGTGAAGTATAAAAGATCCTTACTTACACTTGTCTGAGTTCGCAGATGCCAATGCATTCACTTACCACCATCCTCCCCACCTCCACCAAGACGGTCTTCGCTCCATCCTTCCCACCACCACCAGGTCGGTCCCTTCCAATACCCCAAGGGGGGGTCGGCTGCGCCCCTGCCTTCATCTTCAGGCAGGATATGCAGAATCCGTACCCTCGGATCGCGAGTTACGGACGGGGCCTACGCCAAAGAACTTTATTGCATATATGGCTTGCTGAGCTGTTAATAAAATGCATAATTGTACAGTGTCTTATCTCCCGAGTCTTTCTGGTAGAAATGACAGTTGTGGAAACATTTTTTGAGTAAAATCTTAAACTTCTGTTAGGTTACGACACATTTTATAGCTACTATTTTATTTAAATACACAATTAAAATACTACTTACACTTTTTGGATAATTTGACAAAATTACGGCTTGATTTAAAAGGACATACAATAACAATACTCTGTTAAAAAATTCTTCAATTTATGCACATCACTTTTCAAGCTCTCTACTGACACCGTTTTGTCATTGATATACAAGTAACCTTTAACTAGAATTTATATTTTTGATCTTTATTTTAAAAGGACAGTCAAAAAGAGACAGGAAAAATTGGATAAGAGAAGGGGATGGAACTGGGAAAAGATGACGAGCTGGGACTCAAACTCGAGTTGCCCGAAGTGCTGTTGTTTCCTACGTCTCTGACTCACTTTATTACTTGCAGAACTGTTGGTTGTGATGCAAATTATACCACAGTCACTTCTGTTATTATTCATCATTGTTTTATGGATGTTTGTTTGAAAAGTCTTCACATTTGGCTAACTGTGCTCTTGGTGAAAGGCTACAATTAGTACTGTGCAAGAAAAACAGTTTGCTTGCCGAAAATAACCTAGACTATATGCAGTACTGGGTTGTAACTGATTACATGTAATCTGGATTATGTAATCAGATTTCAAAAATTAAAGTCTCCCTGTGGTGAAAATCAAGCTTTTAATGTTGAGTATATGTCTATGTGGTGTTTTTAATATGCTTTAAGACAAACTATGTGCAAATTCATAAGTCAGCACCATTGTGAGTATTTACTCTTTACAACTGCAGTGAACCATAGACAGTCTCAAAAACACGGTTTGAAATCGCTTGTGTTTCTGACATCACAAACTACTTTAGAACCAATCAGGTCACCGTGTGATCGTCAACGAGTGGATCTCTGAGCTGGAGTGAGTGGAGGCGGGGCTCATTTGCATATTCATATAGCTGCGTATAAGATATTTTAGGCATGACGAATTTTCTTTCAAGGAAAAAACTTTTAAATATGTCATTTTGGTGATCAAAGATGAGTTTTAAGGGATACAATTATTGACTACAGCGGAACTTTAAGATTGTTAAATTTTTAAATACTCGTAATTAGACCACAGTTACTTTCCCATTGATTATATGATTACCTGTTATTCTTAAAATGGCAGTTAATTATTCATAATTCATTGATTCTACTTCTTTGAAAAAAGATTACTGTTTATATCTTACAGGTTTGTGAAATCACACAGACCAGCATTTGATCACTGGATTTACAGAAATAATTTCAACTTTAACAAATGTTTTCTTCACATAGTGAAGTGGTAGTGGATAGTGGTCCAGTAGGTTGATTGGGGAGCCACTACTGAACCCATCCTCGCTGTATACCAGGCAGGTACAGCGCATGGGTATTTCAATCTCGTGTGACCAGCTCCATCCGCTGTATTGTGAGTTTCAGTATCTGCCGTCCAATCGACGGATTAGAGTACTGCGGTGTACAACAAAACGATATAAAAACAGCTTTGTTCCAGTAGTGATTCGTTTTATGAATAGTATTAAGATGGAGTAAAATATTTTAGAGTGATTTTAGTGTCTTGTTCTGTTTGTATGGTGTTATCGTCTATATGTTTGAGAAATTACCTAAACTTGTTCTCTGGAACTTAATTTACCTACGGGTACAAATAAAAGCAACCAACCAACCAACCAACCAACCAACATTGCAACATTCCAAATCTAATCCACTCCAAATTAATTATTATTCGAATTATCACTCAGTGATTCATTTAACCATGTATTACTGTCTCTGGAAGGTTTTAGTCTTTCAAACACATTAAAATATTTACATGTTAATATTTCATATTTACATGCAATGCAGGGATTCCTCAACTTTTTGGTCAGACAGCTGAACCTCTTTGCTTCCACTGAACCGCTTCCAAAAGAGAGTACAATACAGGCTATATGCACAAAATCTTCTCCTGAAAGACGTAGCCATTCCATTTTTGTCGGGACAATCTGTTGTTTATGGATCACAAGTTGTAAATATGTCTTATTATTTGTAGTTGTGTTTTCTATTTACAGATGATAATTTTAATACATAGCTAACAATGATAGCTATGATGTAAAGGAAGGACAATGCTTTGGCTCCACTAGCCTGCTAACAAATAGTACAGTATTGATTTAGTGTTCCCTTATCGAAAAGGGAACTTCGAGATGCGTCGAAAACGCTACGGGAACGCCTTCTGCGTGATTGCGTCTGAAGCATCTATGCCAACTAGTCCAATGGAAAAAGAGAATGAGCATCACGGGCGGGTGACGTCATGACCAGGAAATGATTAAAGCACTTCCGCTGCGAAACGCCAGTTAGCTTCTGTGCCTCAGCAAGCGATCTGTGTCAAAACTGTCTCTGTCTATTTATTGTTGTCTGTTGCAATATTGTTGGTAACGTTATGGCGAAACAAGTCTACAAACAGTGTGTTCCTCCCTGCCCGCGTTATTTAACGGGTGGGGACACACACGAGCTTTGTGTGATTTGTTTGGAGCATGCGGTCTCAGCCTTCGAGGGGGCTGAGTGCCAGCATTGTGAGAAGCTACCGCTTCGCATGCTCCGATCCCGCCTGTCACTCTTTGACAAAAAGAGTGGACAGGCTCGCAATCCTCAGGGATCAGGACCCGCGTCTGCCGAGGCAACGCGGAGAATGCATTCCTGGGGATCGCAATTGGATCTTTCGGGGGGGATGGAGACGGGTCCGAGGGCCCTTTCTCCTTCCTTACCCGGGAGATCCAGCTCTCCTCCCCCGGTGTCGGAAGCACGCTTTGCGGTTTCTTCCGCCCAGGGAGAGACCCCCATACTACAATGCTCATCTTCTGAGGAAGTTGACGTTGTAAGTTTGGACAGTGATGATGCACACACGGGGGAAAGGGATTTACAATTTATTTCCCCGGCATATGATGAGCTGGTGGATGTCATGTCACGAGCTGTAGAAAGATTAAATGTTGACTGGCCATCTGAAACTAAAAACACTCGCCCCAAAAGCAAGTTAGATGAGCGTTTTCTTTCTTCAGTCACATTATCTCCACCACGAGGGCTTCCTTTCTTTCCAGATTTGCATGATGAGCTATCTAAATCATGGAATAAACCGTTTTCATCTCGTGTTTTTAACCCTCAGTCAAATATATACACTGTAACAAATTGCTGTAGATTCTACAGCAAAATTCTACAGACATTTATTGTTTTATCATTTTACAAGTTATTACTGTAATTCGCAATGCATTATGGGTCAAAAAGAGTATTACAGTTGTTAACAGTATATTTCCCTGTCAGCTGTAAATTGATTTACAGGTAAGAGGTGTTTTCACTGTAGTTCATACGGTTTTACAACAATTTACTGTGATGTGGCATTATGGGATTGCGCGGGCTGAATAACAGTCAGTTACAGGTTTGAAAACTGGCAAACTGGAGCATGCAGAGCAAGAAGAGTTGAAGATAAAAGCCACTATTTACTCAATTTTTGGTAAGTTAACTTAGATTTACGTCCATAAATATTACAATCTAATGTATTACTTAATGTTGTTTAAGCTATTATGAACAGAATTCATAGCATGTCATGCAATTAATTTTATCGACTTGTTAACAACTGCGTGTTATCAGGACATTTAGTGGGACGTAAAAGTGTTTGATTCCAATATTTCCCCCCCTGAAACGTTACGTTTATTTAGTAAAGGAATGTGTCTTTAATTTAAAATTTCTTGTTTCAGGCGAGGCAATCGCGACGGCGCGCGCCATTAGCCTACAGTATTGAGACGAAGCTAAACAGTTACAAGGTAAAAAACCATCGTAAATGTTATGGATGAATGCTGCAGTTTGTTACAGTTTTATTCGCATTTGCTCTCAAGAGAGTATTTTTTAGAGCATTTGCAGTTTGGCAGACAAGACAAATCCACTGAAGTGTTGGTGAGACAAAACTATACGCACGTGTGCAGTTAGCTTTCTTGACGAAAAAAATTGAATAGGCTATGATATTAACATCGTTGGATGCTGCTATTTCTCATTTACTTCACCGGTTTTTATTTCTTATTGAGAGCATGTAAAACCAGTGTTTAACAGGCCTGCGTAACTAGATTTAACGCAAAGCAATTTGCTGTGAACAATGATAGGAATATTCGCCTTTGCTCTCGAGAGTATTTTTTTTTAGCGCATTTACAGTTGTTTTGGCAGACAAGACAAATCCACTTAAGTGTTGGTGAGACAAAACTATACGCACGTGGAGTTAGCTTTGCTGATGAAAAACATTAGAATATATGATTTTAAGATAGTTGGATGCTGCTATTTTCTCATTTATTTCACTAGTTCGGATTTCTTATTGCATGTAAAACCAGTGTTTAACAAATCTCTGCGTCATAACTAAATTCAAAATGACTGGCAAAAGATTTGAAAGTTCATTTTATTTTCTGTTCAAAATTCCCATAGCTATCGTTTTCTTAATATAACTTGAACCTAAAAATCTAAATGAGAAATGTATCACTGTAAATTGTGTCAACATGACAACAATACCATTGTAGGTTTTACTAAGCATAGGTCACAGTAATGTTCCAAACTGCTGTTTTACCTGTGATGTACCTGACTGTTCCCGTGCATTTACAAAATTTGCAGCTTTTAAGTCTCATCTATAGAGACCATATACAGGTTATCAGAAGTCTCGTAAAGGTGCCAGATTTGACCAAATAGACACAACACTGATTTGCCAGATTGGATATTTTCCTTTCACATGTACAACTCTGAATAACTTAAAGTGATAGTTCACTTTGTTTGTGTGCGGTTTGTGTGAGAAAACGAACAGTATTTATATTGTTTTTTCCTCTTGTTTTCTCACACAAACCGCTCGTTTCGTGTCTTAGGCCATCAATGTGTACTTACATTTACGAGTCATTAAATCATGTTTAATTTGGACTTCTCTGTGTATGCTCTTTGAGGTGGACCCCGTAGACCTGCATTATATGACTGACAGACAAGAACGGTTTGACCTAAAAATATCAAAATTGAAACTACTGCGGAAACAAAGACACCTACATCTTGGATGCCCTTGAGGTAAGCTAAAACATATCAACAAATTATTTCAAACTAAACTATCCCTTTAATTAGGCATTTAAAAGGCCATATTGATGAGGGAAATAAAATGCCCCTTTAAGAGTTGTGAGAGGACATTTTGTGTAAAATCCACATTTGCATCTCATATCTCAAGACATTTTTTCCTTTTTTTTCTTTTTCTTGTAGATGTCAGCAACAGCAGCTGATGTGGAAAAAAGTTCTACACTTCCAGACTCTCCGAGACTGATTGTCTTAGGTAATGTACGTTCCAAAATCTTTAAATTACTTAATACATTTTGCCTGTGGTATTTTAGCATACATTTTTAAAAAGTGTTTCTTATATTTATTATTTTTAGGTGAAATTCTCACTGCAACCCAGTGGATGCTGAGTATTGAGGGTCAAGTCGTTATGAATCCACACCCCAATTTTATGGCTGGATTTGCTGCTTTGTTTGCAACTTACTACAACTTTCATCTGGTGTACCAGCACGAGGCATCCTACACACTTGAATTTGTTCAAAGGTAATAGATTACTTAAATATAAATGTGTATGTTAAAGGATTAGTTCACCCAAAAATGTAATTTCTGTCATTATTTAACTACTTACCTTCGTTCATTTTCACAACACAAATTAAGATATTTTTGATGAAATCCGAGAGTTTTCTGAACCACACATAGGCAGCAAAATGATTGCAACTTTCAAGGTCCAGAAAGGCAGTTAAGACATTGTTAAAATAGACCATGTGACTACAGTGGAACAACCATAATGTTATGAAGCCACGATAATACTTTTTGTGCGCAAACCCCCCCAAAAAATAACGACTTAATTTAACAATCTCTTCTCTTCTGTGTCAGTCTCTGACACTGGTGATGATATACTGGGCAACTTTTTGAGCAATGTTGCTGGGCAATGTTGCCGTCAACGGGCAACCAGATGAGACACAGGGCCCACGACCGATCTAAATTATCCAGATAGAAATGTATTGCCCATTTTTAATGGGAAAGTGCCCAAGCAACAATCACTTGGCAAGATTGCCCAGCAACATTGCTCAAAAAGTTGCCCTGTGTATCATCACCTTTAATGTAGTAAACACAGTGCAGTGCTTCCAGGTTCTTCGTTAGAACAAAAATTATTCTCATCACTTCAAAACATAAAGGTTGATCCACTGGAGTTACATGGACTATTTTAATGGTGTTTTTTTACTACCTTTCTGGGCCTTGAAAGTTGCAATGACGTTGTGGTCTATGTGTGGTTCATAAACCTCTCTGATTTAATCAAAAACATCTTAATGTGTGTTCCTGAAAATAAATGAAGGTCAGTAGTTAATTAATGACAGATTAATGAGTAATTAATTACAGAAATGTCATTTTGGGGTGAACTAACCCCTTTTAGTAGTGCAGCGAATGCTTATTGTAAAGTGGTATATTTTCATAAGTCTGCACGTGATCCTAAAGCTTCTGCTTGTGTTTTTCTGACTGATTTTTGTGCAGATGTTTTGTTGGAATCAACCCATGCACTGGTACCAAGACAGTCAAAAAAAGTGGAAAGAGCTCAGAGAAGAGGAACAACACAGTCAATCCTCATGTGTCTACTCTTCTCAGAAGGCTAATGGACTTTGAGTAGTTAAGCATGTAAGTTGTCAAATGTATATAAAAAAAACTACAGGAGGAGATGTCTATAAAATTACACCTAAAGGGTTAGTTCACCCCAAAATGAAAATTCTGTCAGTAATTACTCACCCTCATGTTGTTCAACCCCGTAACACTTTCGTTCATCTTCGGAACACAAATTAAGATATTTTTTATTAGATCTAGACTACAGTGGCTCAATCTCGAGATATTCACGTAGTATAATAGCGTACTGCTTCTGTTTTGTACACCACATGTAGGCTCTACACTATTGGCCAACGCTGGTCATGTGTGTGTGATGCGTGTGACGTATAACACAGAAGCAGTACGCTATTACACTACGTGAATATCTCGAGGCCAACAGAGAAGGAAATGAATACTTGAATAAAGTCGTTATTTTTGTTGTTGTTTTTTTGCGCTCAAAAAGTATTCTCGTTGCTTGATAAACTTAAGATTGAACCACTGTAGTCACTTGGACTATTTTAACGATTTCTTTAATAACTTTTCTGGGCCGGCAAGTTTCAATCCTTTAGAAGCAAATGGAGGAGTGACCCAGCTCTCAGATTTAATCACAAATATCTTCATTTGTGTTCTGAAGATGAACGAAAGTCTTACGGGGTTGAACAACATGAGGGAGAGTAATTACTGACAGAGTTTACATTTTGGGGTGAACTATTTCTATATATAATCTTGTTCTTCTGTCAAAAAGTGTTCAACTTACACACAATGTAAAAAAGTACTTTACATTAAAACAGTTTAAATGTTTTAGAGGGAATGTTGTCAATCACCAGCATTTGTGTTGTTTATCACAAACATTTATACAAAAAAATGTATCACAAACATTTATACATGCCATTCTGTTGATTGAGCTTAAAGGGTTAGGTTCACCCAAAAATGGAAGTTCTGTCATCATTTACTCACCCCCATGTTGTTCCAAACCTGTATGAGATATTATTTTAATAAATATTTTTCTACAACAGCTTTGACTTTGTGTTTGTTTTTTTAAATGTTTATTTTAGTGCATTTACATCAATATACTGGTAAATAATAGAGTGCAATTTACTGTTAAAATGATTCTTTTCAGCTTTTTAAATGTTTAACTATTACAGCATCTTCTTGAATTTTGGGGGTATTTACAGGATTTTATTGGCAACTTTATTGCCAGGTAAATACTGTACTTTAGTGAAATTACAAAACATTGCTGTAAAATATATTTACAGGATTTTATTGGCAACTTTATTGCCAGGTAAATACTGTACTTTAGTGAAATTACAAAATATTGCTGTAAAATAAAATACAAGTTTAATTCAATGTTACTGTAAAAAAAGCTACAAATTACTGTATTTGATATGCAACAATTAACTGTAAATTGCTTTACAGTATTATACTGTAATCAATTTTACAGCAATTACCAACATTTTTACAGGACTTTATTGGCAACTTTTTTGCCAGTAAATTCCTGTAAATTCTACAGGAAATTTTTTACAGTGTATTCAAAGATTAGAGGGTCTAAAGATTACGGTTATGGTTCGATGCCCCAGGTTGAACAAAATTTAGCGAGTTATCTTGCGCCTGGTCCTGCATCTTCCATGAAAGCCCCAGTTTTGCCCACTAGACCATTAAAAAATACATCTTCTTTAGTGGGCAAAGCTTATTCGGCAGCAGGTCAAGCCGGAGCGTGTTTGCACACTATGGCATTGCTTCAGGCTTATCAAGCTGATCTGCTGGGGGATCTGGATAATAGCGAGGGAATTAGTCATGACGATGTTCGAGAACTTCGTAGGGCTACCGATCTTTCTCTCAGGGCTACTAAAGAGACCGCCAGAACAATTGGGCGGTCTATGGCAGCTTTGGTAGCCACTATGAGGCATTTATGGCTCAATCTTTCTGAAATTAAAGAAAAAGATCGAACTTTTTTGTTAGACGCTCCGCTTGAACCCTCTGGTCTCTTTGGTGACACAGTTCATGCAGTAGTGGAAAGGTTCCAGGAGTCTAAAAAACAGTCTGATGCTTTTAAAAAGTTAATCCCTCGCCATGTCCAGTCCCCTGGGGCTGCTGGGCGTGAGCAGCCCCAGCCGTCTAGCTCATCATATCGTGTGCAACAGAAAGAGAGTGTTGCGTCTCGTGCTCCTCCACGTAGATCCTGGAGACAGACGCAGCCCTCTCAACCGAAGTTGCCTAAGCCTAAGCCGGATCTGAGGACCGTTCTTCAGGCGAAGAAAGCTTCGATTCAAAAAAAAAAAAAGGTCCTGATGCTTAGGCATCAGGCCTGTGAGGACAGCCCCGACCGGAGTGGAACGTGTTCACCTCATTACACGGTGCCCGTTCCATTTCGGGGTCCTCACGAGACCCTCCTGCCAACCCTACCACCTCCGATGCTTCAGGGCGCAGCGGTCTCCAGCGAGTCGCTGATGCTATGCTGCGGCACAGCATCGGTTTCGCGCCCTCTGATGGGGGCTTTAGAGCAGTCAGGTCAGGTAGTTCCTGCTGTTATGTTTCAGGCTCCAGATTTGGCTCTCTCAGTAACACCAGAGACCAGCCTCGAGAGGCTGGTCCCTTAGGAAATTTTCTGGCAGCGTGGAAGCTTCTGCCGAATATTTCTCATTGGGTCCTGCAGATTGTAGAGAAAGGATACAGAATCCAGTTTGGCTCTCGTCCTCCTCGTTACAGCGGGGTGCTGCCCACAGTGGTGCATCCCGAGCAGGCTCTGGTAATGGAGCAAGAAGTAAAGGCCCTGTTAGCGAAACAAGCTATAGAACAGGTGTACTCACCCGACCGAGAGTCGGGTTTTTACAGCCGTTATTTCATTGTTCCAAAAAAGGATGGAGGGTTGCGTCCCATTTTAGATCTTCGCCTGTTAAATCGGTCAGTTCAGAAACTCAGGTTCAAGATGCTGACCCTCAAACAGATCGTGACCCAAATCAGATCCGAGGACTGGTTTGTCACGATAGATCTAAAGGATGCATACTTCCATATCTCCATCCTCCCTCAGCACAGGAAGTTCCTAAGGTTTTCTTTCAGGGGAAAAGAATACCAATATTGGGTTCTTCCTTTCGGCCTAGCTTTATCACCCCGCACGTTCACGAAATGCATAGATGCAGCTTTAGCCCCTCTCAGGCTTCAGGGCATACGCATTCTGAACTACATCGACGACTGGCTGATTCTAGCGTAATCAGAGCAGTTGGCGGTTCGACACCGAGGTGTCGTTTCTCGCCCATATGCAGATGTTGGGGTTGAGGCTCAATGCCAAGAAGAGTGTTCTTTCTCCAGTACAGAGAACCACTGGTAACACTTTATTTGAAGGGGTGTGCATAAGACTGACATGACACTGTCATAAACATGACACAACACCTGTCATAAACATGAAGGAGTCTTTATGAATGTTTATGACTGTTGTCATTAAGTGTCATTCGGTAAATTATGACATTTCAATGCAAGTTGACATGTTAAATGTCTTTGTTATGAACTGACTACAAAGACAAAAATGTCTTTGTTGACAACTTGACATGTAACCGAGAAATCTAACTGTACTGTCACAACTGCCGTCATTGACACCTGTTATAAACGTGGTGTCTGATATTTTATGTCTCAAGTTAAATGGAACATTCATGTATCAGGTTATAAAGATGTCATTGGGTTATCCCTGCAAAATGCTTGAAGTTGATAATTAGACCTGTATGACTATTTGTGACAAGTTGAAAGTATGATTTCTTGGTTAATATCAAGTTGTCCTAACAAAGACATTTCTGTCTTTGTAATGTCATTTTTCATAATAAGACATTTTTGTCTTGGTATGTCAGTTGTCATAACACAAGCACTTTTTGTCATTGTATGTCAAGTTTGTCATAACAAGACATTTTAGCATATGTCACTTTGAATTAAAGTGTCATATTTACGAATGACACTTGATTGGACAACAGTCATTAACATTCTAAGACTCCTTCATGTTATGCAGGTGTTATGTCATGTTTAATGACAGTGTCATGTCAGTCTTATGCACCCCTTAATAAATGTACGAACCACTTTCCTTGGTGTGGTATGGGATTCAGTGACGATGAGGGCCAACCTATCGCCCGTTCGTGTAGCTGTTATCCTGGTAGCCATCAAAGAGCTAAAGCTAGGTCAGTCACGCACTGTAAAACAGTTCGAGAAACTGTTGGGTCTACTGGCAGCAGCGTCCAACGTGATACCTTTTGGCCTGCTGTACATGAGGCCTTTACAGTGGTGGCTCAGGACCAGAGGGTTCTCCCGAGGGGAAACCCTTTCCGTATGATCAAGGTTACGCGGCGATGCCTTCGTGCCTTAGAGATATGGAGGAAACACTGGTTCTTAACCCAGGGTCCGGTGTTGGGAGCTCTTTGCCATCGAGCTACTATCTCGACAGATGCTTCCCTCACCGGCTGGGGAGCGGTAATGGAAGGCCCTCGGTTCAGGGTCTGTGGGAAAGCCATCATCTTTGTGGCACATAAATTGCCTGAGATGATGGCCGTCTTCAATGCGTTGAGACATTTCCTTCCGGACCTAAGAGGCCATCATGTGCTCGTTCGAACAGACAACACATCAGTGGTCTCTTATCTGAACTGTCAGGGGTTCTGAGGTCGCGTCCGCTTTGCAAACTGGCACACCAGATCCTCCTGTGGTCTCTGGGGAAGGTACTCTCCCTGAGGGCAGTGTATATTCCTGGGGACCAGAATATAGGAGCAGACATCCTGTCGAGGCAGGAGCTGAGGCCAGGGGACTGGAGACTCCACCCCGAGGCGGTGGAGAAAATCTGGGAGGCATATGGCAGAGCAGAGGTGGACCTGTTTGCATCTCAGAACACGACGCACTGTCCCCTCTGGTATTCCCTTACTCACCCAGCCCCCTGGGGCTGGATGCTATGGTGCAGACGTGGCCGAGGCTACGCCTGTACGCCTTTCCCCCTGTTGCTCTGCTCCCAGGAGTTCTGGAGAGGGTCCGTCGGTTTGGAATAAGCCTACTGCTAGTAGCACCACGCTTGCCAAGTCGGATCTGGTTTTCGGACCTGATCCATCTTCTAGACGGGCCTCCATTGGAGATCCCGATCAGGAGAGACCTTCTGTCTCAGGCCGGGGGCACAATATTTCACCCTCGTCCAGAGATTTGGAATCTGTGGGTTTGGCCTCTGAGGGGGCCCAACTCATAGAGAGTGGTCTCTCAGCTGAGGCTGCTGAGACCATCCTAAGCTCCAGAGCTCCGGCTACTAGGAAACTTTATGCGCTTAAATGGAGAGTTTTCTCCTTATGGTGTCACCGACGTCATTTGGATCCAGTTAACTGTTCTGTGAACACACTACTCGTGTTCCTGCAGGAGCGCTTTGTGTCAGGTTTATGCCCTTCCACGCTAAAAGTTTATCGTGGCAGCCATTGCGGCTTACCACACCCTGGTGGGGGGTACATCTTTGGGTCGAGACCCCCTGATTACACGTTTCCTTCGTGGCACTTTGAGGCTAAGGCCTGCAATCTCGCACTAGGGTGCCAGCTTGGGATTTGACTATAGTTCTGGAAGGCCTGTCTAGGGCCCCATTCGAGCCTTAGATTCGGTCTCAGATTAGTTCCTTACTCTTAAGACTATCTTTCTGCTAGCTATTTCGTCCCTCAAGAGAGTTGGTGACCTTCAGGCCCTTTCGTTCTCCCCCACTTGCCTTGAATTTGCTCCGGGGATGGTCAAGGCGTTCCTATATCCAAAACAGGGATACGTCCCTAAGGTGCCGACCTTGACTCCGAGGCCTATTGTGCTGCAGGCTTTCTGTCCTCCTCCCTTTACAACTGCGGACCAGGAAAGACTGCACTCTGTGTCCTGCGAGCTGCGATGTACGTCGACATCCTCATCAGAAGTCGACATTTTGATTGCTTTGGATCACCTAAAGGTTTCCTGCTCCAAAGCAGTCGTAGTGGATAGTCGAGCTATCACTTGCTCGGTACTCGGGCAGCCTTGTCCTTTGGTGTCCGAGCTCACTCGCAGATTGGCGGTTCTAAGCCCTACTGCAGGTTTTCCAGATTGTGATGCGGGTGTCTCTCCGCTCACATCGTGAGTTTACAGCTAGACCTGGATGCTGCCCCAGGTTCTCAGGTGCTTAGTGCTTAGTTGTACAGACTGACACTCAGGTACTTGAATTATGGCGCATTGGGTATTCTCGTTCCCGTAGCGTTTTCGACGCATCTCGAAGTTCCCTTTTCGATAAGGGAACGTCTCAGGTTACTATTGTAACCATAGTTCCCTGAGAACAGGGAACGAGACATGCGTCCCTCTGCCATATTTCTGGCGTCCCTGTGATCGGCTTGCTTCGGCAATTTCGAAGCTAACTGGCGTTTCGCAGCGGAAGTGCTTTTCATCATTTCCTGGTCATGACGTCACCCGCCCGTGACGCTCATTCTCTTTTTCCATTGGACTAGTTGGCATAGATGCTTCAGACGCAATCACGCAGAAGGCGTTCCGTAGCGTTTCGACGCATCGTCTCGTTCTGTTTGGGATATGTTACAATAGTAACCTGAGACGTTTACTTTAGCTTTTGTAAGCTCTTGCTTTTGTAAGGCGGTTCAATGCCCCTTAGGAAAATTATTTATGATTTTGTGATAGATTACTGTTTGTATTACCATAGTTTTCCAACAAATGTGATTAAATGGTGGATAACATTAACAAGAAAATTACAAAAAAACATACCACTCTGAAACGTCTTTTAAAATGTGTTCTGCACGATCCTCTTGTTCGTTAACATTGTCAGGGTCTGAATCGAGCTCGAAATGGTTTGAAATTGACATTGTTAATACTTACATTCAGAGGTGTGAAGTCCAGGGGTCAGAAAGTAAAAGTCCTGCCATATGTTTATTCCACCCATGAACTCTATTTCACTAATTAGTTTCTCCTGGCTGAATAACTGTGCTAATTAGCAGGTCATTGGAACAAAATACTGAGGAGGACTTTTACTTTCTGAACCTGGACTTTATACCTCTGCTTACATCTGAGTAGAGCTTGCAGTTATGAAGGGACGGGACATGTTCCAAACACGTGACACTGCCAATCACAACACTCTGGGACAACTAACCAATCACAGCACATTTCATATTTCAGAAGGAGGGGCTTCATCGAATATTACGCGTTCAACCGGACTGGAGAGAGATGAGCTGTAATAATGTAAAACATGTGAAAAAGAACGCGTTTTTTCTAACAATCAAGCATGAAAACATGTTCTAGTACACCCACAAACAGAATCAAGACTTCATAAAAGGGCATAATAGGACCCCTTTAATGCACTGCATGTTGTTGAATGGAATGGACAAAGAATGGAATATATTTTCTTTCTCTTTTTATTTTTAGATCAATATGGTACAAGATTATCCTATTCAAATTAATGTAATAAATTAGTTAAGTCATAAGTAATCTAAAAAGTAATCAAAATGTAGTCTGAATACATTACCTAAAATTAGTAATCTAGATTGCATTACTAACTACAACTGTTGTCATGTAGTTTGGAATCAGCAACTGGCTACAATTTGTAAGTAAGCTACCCTATGCAATCCTGTAGAAAGTCCCCGCCCCTGAAAAGTCTCTGAGTAATTCACACGCTGCTAAATCTTGACAAAATAATATGGGGTCAAAGGTTATGGTCATAGGCGCTGGGTACCACACTAGTTTGATTGATGTGTAGGGGGTCACAAGGTACAACAATATGATAAAAGGAGTAAATTCAGGTAATTTCTCAGGTCATGATTAAGAAAACATCTGTCAATCTTCTTTATCTCAGATATTTCTCTTAAAAATAACAACAGAACAAACTGAGACAATATAAATATAGAGCTTTAAATTAAAGCTGATAGCATGGCTCAGATCATTGGTACATTGGCTGGTGTGTTTTTTGAAGGACCAACATCTGAGAAGCAGGAGAATGTCTGGGAAAAATAACAGAGATTTTTATTTCTCAAAACGTAGTGACTTTCAGAACTAGATTGTGCTTGTTTTTCATCCTAGCCGTGTAGCTGACCTGAGGGTGCACGAAAAAAAAGCATAACACGTCAATAACGAACGCAAAAGAGTGTAATCAGCTGCCCCAGAGACGTGGCAAATGCCAAACCGGCTTTATGTTTCCTTGATTATAATCTAGACGCTGAATTATGACAAATACAGATTGCCTTAATAGAAAAGCCATTCAATGTGTTTTTCTTTCTGCCTTGTTTTCAAGAAATGCTGTTAAAGAGATGGGCTAACTTGTCACATTATGTGTATTGAGCTCTACACGGAGGTCCAGCTTGCTTCAATTAAAAGTCATAAGCGGCTGGTTTTGATCGAGATCCTTGGCAAAGCCAAGGTGATTCCTTTCGTAATGAAAAACAACAGAGGCCGTACACTCTAAACACTGTTAAAGAATAATAGCCCCTCTTGAGGGAAAGTAGCTAGCTCTCACACCACTTCCTCAGGAGTTTTCTTCCTTTTAGATTATATTGCAAACAAATCGGATACATGGATGGAATGAATAAAGGTTGTGTGGCGGAAGAAAAAAGAAACAGCTGTTGGGGTCTGGGAGCAAGATGTCGTTTGTGATGCTGGTCAGGGGAGATTGCAGGGTCTTTGGAGGGTTTCCCTATGAACAACTGTATGATTAACAAAAGAGAAACAAAGACTTATGAGGTCACCTCACAGGGAAACAAATTTTCCTTGATCTTTTTGGCGGAAAAAAAAACCTGGTGGAGGAAAATACAAAACTTCCTCCCGAGTCCAAAAAGAGCATCTAATAGGCTGCCAAAACCACTTGTTTTGAACTTCTGCAGCGTCTTGACGTCATAGAGATACATCAATGACCATCCATGTTTACACAACAATTAACGTCTATTGCATGATTAGAAACTTGGTCACAGTGAGGCAATATCATTATAAATATATCCTTGGATCCATCGGCACAAGAGCTATGCAGTTACATACATATAATGGAAAAAAGTTATGTTATATATTTATTTCTTTATCAATACTTTTTAATGTATTGAGCACTGATGCATTCAATTGATCATTAAAGACATTTATAATGATACAGAAGATTTCTATTTGTTGAATGAAATGTTTGCTGAGCAGCAAATCAGTGTCAAGAAAGATTCTAGCCGATGTAATAGAAACAAAGGGAACAGACACACTTTAACATAAAAGTCTGTGTTATTTTCCTGTGTGCAGTTCCTGTTTGCTTTGGCTGCATCCGAAATTGCATACTTCCCTACTATATAGTAGGTGAAAAACAGTATCTGACAAAAGAAGTATGTCTAAATTCACAGTACTCATAAAAGAGTGGGCGAAAAGTAACTGGGTGACCTACTACTTCCGGTGAGATTCTGAGGCTACGTCTACATTAATCCGGATAAATTTGAAAACGGAGTTTTCGTTTAAAAACGCTCTCCGTCCACACTAGCGTTTTCAGGCGTTTTCAGACGTTTCAGTGTGGATGAGAAACTTATAAATTCACCTTACTGCGCATGCGTGAAACCTCACAAAAGCTCACTGAGATGATACAGATGGAAAAATAAACAATAAAGGTATCGCGCAATTCTTTCTAACATGATAATTTTATTTAGCAAAATATCTCACCATTCACTGATGCGTCCAGGTCGCACTCAGTCACCATATGTTTGGTCTAAAACGCGACTGCTCTCCTGTATGGACGCAGGACAGCAAATGTGAGTACATTTTCTGTCATCTTTGCAGTAGGCTACTGTGATATGAAGAGTGTGGAAAGTAACATATTTTAGCAACATTGTAAAAGTGAATCGCACATAATTAACAGGCACAATACCGGTAAACATGAATATCTATTGGTACAACATGGATCACATGACTAAACTTACGTCATCGTTTTCAAATACCTCCGGCATTATAGTCCACACTACAACGCGAAAACGGCGTTTTCAAATTTATCCACTTTGGAGAGCGTTTTCCAAAAGCTACGTTTTTGTTGACTTAAAACGCCGTTTCAGTGTGGACGGAAGGCCAAAACGGAGAAAAAAATATACGTTTTCAAATGAAAACGTATTAGTGTGGACAGGGCCTGAAGTGTGCATCCGATAAACATTTTACTATCCCGTGAGGCCACAGGAGAGGATTTGTGAATGACAGTGAGGAGACACAACAGACGCTGGTAGGTCACATAATACTCAACAGAGTATGCGATTTTGGACACAGGGTTTGTGTGTTGTTCGCTCCCATAGTAACCCTTGTTTGTTACCATGGCCACTCATTGCCTACACCTGTCCCTCGTTAGCCCCTTGGTTTCCTTGTATATTTATACCAATGCATTTTGGTTGTTTTTGTCGGTCGTTGATCCTGTATGTGTGTTCCAAGTTGTTGTTCTCCTGACCTCTTTTTGTGTGGATTATGTTCCTGATTCATTCATGTGGATTGTACTCTTGTTCCAGGATTGGATTATCTATGTTTGTGTTTTTTCAAATAAATTTGAGCTCACATTTGGATTCTAGCTCCTTCTCGTCCCTGTTCACAAATTTAAATCAGAATGATTTCTGAAGGATCATGGCACTGAAGGCTGGAGTAATGATGCTGAAAATTCAACTTTGCATCACGGGAATACATTTATTTATCTAGAATATATTAAAATATATTTATTTTAAATAATAAAAATCACAGAGTTTTTTTTTTTTTTTTTTTTTTTTTTTTACAGATTTTCTAAATTAGTACTACTCTTTTTGTATATACTGTATAGTCAAGTCACCTTTATTTATATAGCTTTACAGTGATAAATAATAGGATAACAGAGATTGTTTTGGCTTTACAGCAGCTCTAGAATAAAGTTATTAAAGGGTAACTAAACCCTAAAATTATCTGTAAGACTGGAGCTTTATTGATGCTGTTCATTGATTCAAGTAAATTTTTTGATATTTGGGTATAAAGTGTTTTAATTCTGCAATATATGCTGTAAAAACATCTGAGTGCTGCCCTCTTCAGTTTGAACGGTGGCTACTGCAGAGAGATAATAACAACAACAGAGAGACTAATATTATGATGTAACGAGTACATCAGGATCTATGGGGAGTGTTCCCGGTTCCAGCTGACCTAATCTATGCAAATGAATTATAGAAGTTTATAATGTGTTATGTGTATGCTAGGTCAAATAGATGTGTTTTTAGTCTAGATTTGAACTGAGTGTGTTTGCTTCAATATTAGGAAGACCGTTCCAGAGTTTTGGTGCTAAATAGCAAAAGGATCTACAGCCTGCAGTCGATTTTGATATTCTAGGTATTATCAACAGGACGAAATTTTGAGATTAAAATAGACATGTAAAAGCAACAGTAAAAACTAATGGCATGCTTCCTAATGATATATCTCAAGGGTAGCATGTACAGCAATGGTCCTAGTACTGAGCCTTGTGGTACTCCAAGTGTGAGACACTTGTAATCAAGTGTTAGAGACTGTAATTTGCTCTGGCCCCCTTCCGGTTCACAGGAGTGATGAGATACTTAGCAAGTAGACTGCCCTCACTCAATGACTGGCTGTCTAAGTGGTGTCCGCAAAATAACATAGGGTTCATAGACAATTGGAAAAGTTTTTGGAGCAGACCTGACCTGTTGAAAAGAGATGGTATTCATCCCTCCTGGGATGGTGCTGCTCTTCTCTCTGTTAAAGGGTACCTATTATGGCATTTAAAAAGTTCCTAATGTTGTTCTGGGAGTCCCCAACAACAGTTTTACATGCATGCAATGACAAAAAACACTTTTGTTGTCTTATAATATGCATTTATTTTTACCCGATTTGCTCAGCGATTCCCAAATGATTCGTTTGACGACTCATTTTTCAAACCCCGCCTTTGCGTGACGCTAATCTGCGGTGATTGGTCAACTGACGATTGGTCAACTGACGACCCAGTCACTTATTTTTCGCGTTAACCCAAAGCTTAAACATATTGATAAAGCACTGCAGTACTAAAATACGCTCTATTCTTTATGACAACTCCAATAACAACGACAAACATTTTACATATTTCAAAAAACACACACACACAGCTTGGAGACCTAAGCGCTGAGCGTAACTGACACACACACACACACACACACACACACACACACACACACACACACACACACACACACACACACACACACACACACACACACACACACACACACACACACACACACACACACATTGAGCATGCTACAAAACCCATAAAAGCAACAATTATTAACAGTACTTACAGGTTGTGATTCGTCGGAGGAAGCCGATCCAAATAAACTTGGTACTGAACGTTCCTTCAGTATCAACCGACTCGCGAATCCATGAAAGCATTTATGTTTGTAAAGGAATCCTCATTAAAATAACGCGAACACAGCTCAAGGTGGCTATACTTGTGTGGTATAGTTGTAAATATAAACTCTAGCCAGATTCTTCACATGCTCATCCCTGGGCAGTGAAAAAAAAGTTCTCTTTTGATTCGCACTTCAGAACAGCTCGTTGACATGTTGTTTTCACTGTTTTCTGGCGCGCGCAATGAGTGGGCGTGTCTTATTCAAATAACTTGTACAAGTGACGTAGGAAAGTTAGAGAAAATGCATCGTCCGTCTATCGATTCATATCAGCGACTCAGAGTCGACTCTTACTTTTGAAAGACAATAACTTTGTATACGGTGAACTTTCATGTTTAAAACTTTGCAGGATGTTTTTGTTCACTTAGATCTATGTTACACACTACATGAAAGGTAATTTTCAAAATTCCATAATAGGTACCCTTTAAAATGGCACATTGTCTTAGAGCTCAAACATGACAATCTGGGGCTCAGGTCAGAAGCAGACAGACTGGCTAACCGACCGTCTGCTAGCTGTCTCACGTCACTGAGGTCAGATAAATCCCATCACATTGAGACACTTTCACCTAGATATCATCACATAGAGACTGTGTCTGTTCCCAGACCAAGGAAATACAAAACACTCCCAAACCCATTTAAAGAAGATTAAAGGAAATAGTCCAACACCATGGTACAATGTGCACACTCGGGCCCTAAAGAGAGCAGCCAGAAAAATGGAGTGTAGCTGGAAGAAAACAATTGTTTTTGCATTTCGTGGAGAGAGAGCACGATTGCGTACAGAAAGGCCTTAAAAACTGCTAGATCTGCTTATTTTTCAAGACTTTTAAAAGAAAACAAACACAACCCTAGGTATTTATTCAAAATAGTGACTAAATTAACAAAAAATAAAGCTCCAACACCGGACGTTTCCAAACAGCACAGCAGTAATGACTAAATGAACTTCTTTACTTACAAGATTGATAATATTAGAGAGAAAATTATAACTACAGTATCGGATCAGACAGTCTAGTCTACCTGAGGAAACATTTAATTCATTCATTGCTATAGGAAAGGAAGAATTTTCTAAACTCGTTAAATCATCTAAATCAACAACATGTATGTTAGACCCTAAGCTATTGAAAGAGATGCTTCCAGAGGTCATAGATCCACTTCTTGATATCATTGTTTCATCTTTGTAACTAGGATATGTACTGAAAACTTTTAAGCTGGCTATTATTAAACCTCTTATTAAAAAAACGCATTTTGATCCTAGAGAATTAGTCAATTACAGACAGATCTTGAATCTACCTTTTCTGTCAAAATTAATAGAAAAGGCAGAATCCTCACAACTATGTTCGTTTTTAGAAAGAAAAAGAATGCGAGGATTTCTAGTCAGGATTTAGACCATATCATAGTACTGTGACAGCTCTCATTAGAGTCACAAATTATTTGCTCTTATCATCCGATCATGGTTGTACTCTCTATTAGTGTTACTGGATCTTAGAGCTGTATTTTATATATTTGATACATACAACATTCTTTTGAATAGACTCGAAAATGATGTTGGAATTAGTGGAATTGCACTAGCATGGTTCAAACATACTTATCTGACTGTTATCAGTTTGTAGCAGTAAATAAAGAGATGTCATATAGATCAAAAGTTCAGTATGGAGTATGACAAGGCTCAGTACTAGGACCGTTGCTGTTCACCCTGTACATGCTACCCTTAGGAGATATCATTAGGAAGCATGGAATTAGTTTTCACTGTTATGCTGATAAATCTCAGGCCCCATCCACACTACTATGTTTTCGTTTAGAAATGGCAGTGGTGGGCCGTCAGGGCCAGCAAGGCCTTCTCTGCTGGCCTAAACACTATCAGAATCACTGACTTGCACTTTAATATATTTTTTCCATGAATGAGTATTAAATTATTCCCAATAGTCCATTCTCTTAATTTCATAGCTTTGCTCTTGGTTGCACTGCTTCCAGTAGTGTGTTTTTATGTTAGAGCTTTTATCCAATCATATTTTAGCCATCATGCGTTGCCATGGTCAAATAAATCTGCCTGGAGGCCTTCAGAATCAACATTGCGGGCGCCTGTAACTTAAAATGAATGGCAATGAAACTGTTGCTTTAACCAATCAGATAATCAGTCAGATTAAATCAGCCAATCAGATTTCGCTTTGACTGCAGCGGGGCCATCTAGCAGGCATTCATTCAGTCTGCATTTTCTTGTTCTTTGATTGGATGCTCAGAGCGCGTACTATTACTGGTAGTATGTAGTATCCGCATCTGTAGCGAACTGCGTAAGCTAAAATATATTCCTGTAGATTTAATAGTTTTTCAACCCACACATTAATGTTTCTTTCCCTCCTCGACCCCCAGTAGGTTCAAACCTACCGGAAAAATCCCTTATTCAGCCTGAGTTTAACGCAGAGTAACGGAACTCTATTCGATCTCTCGGGGTAAAAACAGAACTGACTAATGTAAGTTATTATATGCCACCAATAATTTTGAAGGCAAAAGTCCCGCTGATCTCATTGATTTCGTTCAAAACTCTGTGTGAGAGCATGGGTCAGCTGTACACATCGTCATGTTTTGCGGTGACTTGTGTCCACTGCTTCTGTCGAGCAGACACTAATAAAGCGAAGTACAACTTATGCTAGAAATATGATGAGACCGAGACAGACACGACATTGTTGGAACTGAAACGCAGTTAGATAACCTGTACAACTGTAATTGAAGTCTTCTTGAGGAAAGAAATAAGGATGGATTTTGTGTAAAAAATAATCAGTAGTTTTGGTGTGTATAATGCTTTTTCCCCGTGGTGAATATGATTTTCTTCTTAGTTTTTATTTTAAATTTATGATCGAAACTCAATTTTTTTCAAACATTCGTACTATTGTACCGTCTGAAAAGGGACTATTGTAACCCTTGAACGACAAGATAAGGGAGGCTCCGTTTCTGAACTTATAATCCGATTCGGAACGCAAGAACCACTGCTGTACACGAACACACCAGCCGAACTCACGTGCTCGTTTCTCTCTACCGGCCTTTCCCGAACTCACCGCATTAACCCTATAACTGCCGGTGCAAAATAAAAACAACAATTATAGAGAGTTTTTGCACTGCTACACTGTTAAAAGTTATTAATTCAGGTAGGACAGAAGGCCTAGGTGTGAAATGCACGGCCCACCACTGAGAAACGGAGACCTTTTGCTACGTTTGCACCTCTCGTCCAGACTAAAACGGCAAAAACGAAGACCTAAAACGGAGAAGTTTAAAAACGCTGCAGACCCGTTTTGCGTTTTGAATCTCCGGAGGGCGTTTTAGTGAAGACGGGTCAAAACGGAGGACTTTAGAAACGATGACGCAAGACGCTCGCGCTCGGCTCTCTGATTGGGTGTCATCAGTCATGACGTATCCTTCCCTGATGCTGTAACGCTAACTGCCTACATGCGCCGGAGGCAAGCTATTATTCCAGTGATCTGTGACAATTCCCATGCCGTGTGCAGCGGCGGTATTGACCGTACATGGAGCGTCAGTTTTGGGTTAAGCCGGGAAGAACCAGCGCATGGTGGGATCATTTTATCAATGAAGTTGTGTTGCGTTTACACCGGCACGCGCATGCCCAGTGTAGGTGAATGGTCATGTGATCCGCGTTTTCAGTCGTTTTAATGTGGATGGAGATCGCAGCTAAAACGCTAGTGTGGACGGAGATCGTATTCATTTTAATTCTCCGTTTCTAAACTAAAACGCAGTAGTATGGATGGGGCCTCAGCTCTATATTTCTTTGCGCCCCGACAAAACGCACCAATTCACAAAATTAACGGAATGCATAGCTGATATAAAAATTTGGATGACTAGTAATTTCCTACTACTTAATTCTGAAAAAAACCCCAGAGTTTCTAATTATTGTACAAAAACCCTCTGCACATATTAACCCAAAACTCTAATAATTGATGGCTGCTCTGTCAAGTCTTCGTCGTCGGTTAGGAACCTAGGTGTGCTCTTTGATACCAATCTTTCATTTTATGTTTCTAGCATCTGTAAAACCGCATTCTCCCATCTTAAAAACATATCTAAATTACGACATATGCTATCAATGAAAAATGCAGAACAGTTAGTGCATGCGTTCATCACCTCAAGGCTAGATTATTGTAATGCTCTACTGGGTGGTTGCCCTGCACGCTTAATAAACAAAGTCTAGTTGGTCCAAAATGCAGCCGCTAGAGTTCTCACTAGAACCAGAAAGTATGACCGTATTAGCCCGGTTCTGTCAACACTGCATTAGCTCCCTAATAAACATCATATACATTTTAAAATATTCCTGACTACTTACAAAGCACTAAATGGTTTAGCTCCCCAGTACTTGAGCGAGCTCTTAACGCATTATAGACCTTTACGTCTACTGCGATCTCAAAATTCATGCCAGTTGATAATAACTTCCAACCAGATGGGGCTGTATAAATATTCTGAATGTTCTGATCCAATCTGACTTCTGACCTGTAATGTTGCCTGATTCATAATCATACAATATTCGTTTGTTGGCCAGAGGAGAACTGACCCCGACTGAGCCTGGGTTCTCACAAGGTTTTTTCTCCATTCTGTCACTGATGGAGTTTTGGTTCCTTGCCACTGTTGCTTTGGCTTTTGGCTTGCTTAGTTGGGGACATTTAATATTCAACAATATTATTGATCTGCCTTACTTAAAGGGATAGTTCACCCAAAAATGAAAATTCTGTCAGTAATTACTCACCCTCATGTTGTTCCAACCCGTAATACTTTCGTTCATCTTCGGAACACAAATTAAGATATTTTTGATTAAATACAATTATAATATATTATCTGAATGGGCTGAGGCTGGGATTTAGGGAGTTTGAGGTGAAAGTATTTGATGAGCGTATACTATGTGCGGAGAGCATTCACTCAATATTATTATCTAATTTTTGACAGAGGTGGCTTTTAGAAGCTTTTGCATTAGAGGTCTTCTAATATATATATATACCTTGCCATTGCATAAGAGCCATTTTTTAATTTCACAGGCAATTCTCAGGAGGTCGACACATCACGCTTTGCGAGCGTGTCAAACTCCAGAGTTTAAATTCCAGATCAACCATAAACCTCATCTGAATCCACATTCAAATTTTGTGCACATTTAAAGCAATTGAGTTATTCCACCAAACCATGAGGCATTCGAGAGGAAACACTCTGACAGCTTTTTTAATAGCGATTCTACATCTGCAAAAGATTTGAAGGGGGTGTGACCAGGATTTCCACTTAACTACAGTGAGGAGCATACCAGCAGAGCACTCAATTATCTCTTACAAATTCCAGTGATTCATTGTCTTATCAGGGAAATTACGGCAATTGCCTATCTGTCTCCTCTTTTCAAAGAATGGCAAATCTGCAGGAGACTGAGCTTAAGCGCACATCACAGACACATGGACTTGGCATCCTCTCCATCGCTTTTATCTCGTAGTCTCAACCATATCAGAGATTGGAAGCGACTCCATAAACAGAGCTAGGGAGGGATAAAGGGTTTGTTCATCTGTGTCCTCAGCCAAACGCAGAGGCCCGTTGATGAGCCATGTGGCTTTTAGATAGACGGTTGACATAAGTTCCAAAACGCAAAGAGAGCGGGGAAAAGAGAAAACATAAATGTCTCGTATGATTGTGAGTGATTCGTGAGGCGTGGCAGTAATTGTGGCGGTTACCCCTGCATGACCTGATGGGAAGGGAAAATGAACAAGAAAAAGACGAGATATGTTATTCTATAGGTGCAAAAGCTAGTTGTGATGGAAATCCGATTCATTGCCATGAATAGCTCAGAACAGTTCGGTGGTTCCTTTAAGTTAACATGTGGTCTCTGATATCATGGCATATTACATGCACTGACACGTTCATTTAAAGCCACGTTATTAACATTTCTGTAGCTCAAACAGTGCTAGCAAATGCCAAGGTCATGGGTTTGATTCACAGCGAATGCATTCGAATGCACACATTTTCACAACTTGGGATTGTGGGAATGGGATTGTAAGCAAGACGTTCTTAGAACACATTTGGTTAACTTTGCAATTAAAGTGACTTATTTCTCTTCTTATTTGTCACTACTGTTAATATCTAAACTCTAGTGTATATTGACAACTGGTTTTAGATGCCATGTCTATGTGGGTTCTTTCACAAACTTTCACCCTGAGAAACAATTACTATCAAATAGTGTTTAGAACTCAAAATACCAGAAGAAACGTGAGGAATTTGTGACCGAAACCAATTTTTTCATCAGTGACAGCTGTTGGCATGAAAAAGTTGCGGATGAGAAATAAAGAATTGATGTTCCTGGCAGAGGAAGACCTCTCAGCTTCGGGGAGCAGAATGAAAAGGTCCTCATGAAATATTAAGAGCAATCTGAAATGCAGCCTGAAGTGAGTCCGAGAGAGTGAACAGGAAGTGAAAGTCATCAAAGTCTGTCAAGGTGTGTGTGCCAATGCTATTTTATATGTTGGCACAGAAGGCACAGTTTAGTACTTAGCATGCAGCAAGACAACACTGTGTTACAGACTTTGCTTTTGATAATTATACTGGCAAAAATAACACAATAACAAGAATATAAACATATAAAAATTCCACCTAATCCCGTTTAGAAACCATTTTCATGCAAGTAGCAGCAGGCTTACTCATGATCAAGGTACTTCTCAGTATTGCATGTCAAAATCCTGTATAATCCACAGGCTAAGCAGAAGTAAGGATACCTCAACAAAGTCCCTTTCAAGGCAAGTTGTAAACAAATACATTTTGATGTTTGCATCACATAACCAGCTCCATTAGCCTGGCTAACGCCAGACCCAATTCTCGTTGAGACTTGGGTCTGGGAACCACATGTACATTTTCTCGTATTTGAGGCGTGGTTTACGAATGCCCGGCGCTGTTTATTGGGTGCTAAGAATGTCTATCAAATGCTCATAGCCAACATATGTCGTCATCGTCTTGCTGTTCCCTCCCCGTTCTGTGATCCGTTCTGTGATTGGTTCCCTAAATGAGGCGAAAAATCTGGCCATGGTATCCAGACTGCCTTTCAGCGTGAATTGAATCGCGCTGCGGTAAGGCAGTATGGGGAAACCCAGGCTACAGCTCCATATGTTTGGTTTTGCTTTAAACTTGCTCGGTAGCTTACCTGGTACAACATTAAGGCCTGTTCACACCAAGAACGAGAACTATAAAGATACGTTCTGTTTATTCTAAGCTTGAACTTGTCTGTCACCTTAAATGCTCAAGTTCGTTACTGCAGGATGGATTCTGATTGGGTATCAAAGTTTTTATCCTTCATCAGTTGGATAAAATCGTTCTGAAAGTGATTCCAATTATATAGTTTTTAACAATTAACAATTTTAGAACTATATCTTTATTGTTCTCTTTCTTTATAGTTATCATCCTTGGTGTGAACAGGCCTTGTGAACGGGCCTTTACACTTGAGATGAGGAGCAGTCGGGTACGAGTCCTGTTAGGCATGATGTTAAAAGAGCTCAAAGACTTGTAGAAGCATGCTAAAATGACATGGGGGCTCAGCAAATGCAATTGTATCTCACGTTTGCTTTTGTTAAAGGAACACTCCACCGTTTTTTCATATTAAACTGTTATTCCCTTAAGACAAGTTGATACATACCTCTCTCGTCTGAATGATCCTGGAGTGATGATATTACTGCGCCGAGTCGAAGTGCTCTCAAGTGCTATTCCGCCATACATTATAGTTATCCATTTTCCCCACTTAGAAAAGCGCCACGTTTTATTTTGTGTCACCATACTTGGTCGTGTAACTACTCATGTAACTATTTAAATAGGGAAAACGTGGAGGTGTTTGGTCGCTTCTAACTTCATCTCTGTTTGGATCCTAATGAATGAACTGGGCTGTCAAAGTGTTGCCGCACGCCAGAGCGATTGAGTGCAAGCACTGAGACGAGAGAGGTATGTATCAACTCGTCTTAGTTAAAGGATTAGTTCACTTTAAAAAAAAAACTTTTGCTGATAATTTACTCACCCCCATGTCATCCAAGATGTCCATGTCTTTCTTTCTTCAGTCGAAAAGAAATTAAGGTTTTTGATGAAAACATTCCAGGATTTTTCTCCATTTAATGGACTTCACTGGAACCCAAACGGTTCAAGGTCCAAATGACAGTTTCAGTGCAGCTTCAAAGGGCTTTAAACGATACAAGACGATGAAAAAGGGTCTTATCTATCGAAACGATCGGTCATTTCAAAAATAAATAAAAAAGTTTAAGTTTTATAAGCACAAATGCTCGCCTTGCTCTGTTCTGTGATGAGCATTCGTGACCCTCTCAACGTTTTTGCGTAGAACGTGCATCACAGAACAGAGCAAGGGAACTAATCCTTTTAGGGAATAACATAATTAAATATGAAAAAACGGTGGAGTGTGCCTTTAACACTATTGGTTACGTTTAGGGTTGGGTTTAGTGTAAATGGTACATTCTTTTTTAAGTCACCCTGTAGTCAATAATTGTATCCCTTAAAACTAATTCTGTGAAAAAAAAAATTCTTAATGCCTTTAAACAACTAGAATGTAACTACACCCTTGCTTCATTTAATATATGTGGTTCACGAGTTCACACTTACATACAATTAGAGGGAATAAGGTATAATGCGTATTTGGCGTGCTGTCCGGGGGGAGGGCTCCGAGCTCGGAATTCGGCCCGAACCCAGAGTACTCCCCCCCTGTATGTAAGGTGGTTTAGGACTAGAAGGGTGGAGAAGGGGTGGTGGAGGGACGCTGCTAAACTGTCGGAGAAATGAGGTGAGACTGCTGAGTCTATATATACACGTTTTATCATGATTGCTGAGTGCTCTCCACCTGTGTTAATTATCTGAACATGCATCTCCCGATGTTAGTAGAACATCATTTAATCATGATTGCTGAGTGCTCTCCACCCGTGTTAATTATCTGAACGTGCTTCTCCCGAACTTTGTTAATAAAACATCATTTCACGAGTTCACACTTACATACAATTAGAGGGAATAAGGTATAATGCGTATTTGGCGTGCTGTCCGGGGGGAGGGCTCCGAGCTCGGAATTCGGCCCGAACCCAGAGTACTCCCCCCAAAAGGCTAGAGAGCAGAGGACAGCCGCCGGACTAAAGACCCCCCAAATGAGTGCCGAGTTTGGCGGGCTGGCCTGTTAGACAAAGCTTGCTGGAAGAGAGGAAACGGGAAAGAGAAAAATGAGTACTCAACCGGGAGATTTTCTCACACTGCGTCGCTGGACGAAAGAGAAAACATAAGTGCTCTACCGGAAAAGTTCTCACTGCGTCCACTGTGGGACTGAAGCCTGCTGGGCAGAAAGAGGAAACTGGAAAGAGGAAAATGAGTACTCAACCGGGAGATTTTCTCACACTGCGTCGCTGGACGAAAGAGAAAACATAAGTGCTCTACCGGAAAAGTTCTCACTGCGTCCGCTGTGGGACTGAAGCCTGCTGGGCAGAAAGAGGAAACTAGAAAGAGGAAAATGAGTACTCAACCAGGAGATTTTCTCACACTGCGTCGCTGGACGAAAGAGAAAATATAAGTGCTCTACCGGAAAAGTTCTCACTGCGTCCGCTGTGGGACTGAAGCCTGCTGGGCAGAAAAAGGAAAGAGGAAAAGGAGTACTCAACCGGGAGATTTTCTCACACTGCGTCGCTGGACGAAAGAGAAAACGTAAGTGCTCTACCGGAAAAGTTCTCACTGCGTCCACTGTGGGACTGAAGCCTGCTGGGCAGAAAGAGGAAACTAGAAAGAGGAAAATGAGTACTCAACGGGGAGATTTTCTCACACTGCGTCGCTGGACGAAAGAGAAAATATAAGTGCTCTACCGGAAAAGTTCTCACTGCGTCCGCTGTGGGACTGAAGCCTGCTTGGCAGAAAGAGGAAAGAGGAAAAGGAGTACTCAACCGGGAGATTTTCTCACACTGCGTCGCTGGACGAAAGAGAAAACATAAGTGCTCTACCGGAAAAGTTCTCACTGCGTCCGCTGTGGGACTGAAGCCTGCTTGGCAGAAAGAGGAAAGAGGAAAAGGAGGAGTACTCAACCGGGAGATTTTCTCACACTGCGTCGCTGGACGAAAGAGAAAACGTAAGTGCTCTACCGGAAAAGTTTTCACTGCGTCCGCTGTGGGACAGAAGTCTGCTGGGCAGAAAGAGGAAATTGGAAAGAGGAAACTGGACAGAGGAAAATGAGTGCTCAACCGGGAGATTTTCTCACACTGCGTCGCTGGACGAAAGAGAAAACATAAGTTCTCTACCGGAAAAGTTCTCACTGCGTCCACTGTGGGACTGAAGCCTGCTTGGCGGAAAGAGGAAAATTAGTACTCGACCGGGAGATTTTCTCACACTGCGTCGCTGGACGAAAGAGAAAACATAAGTGCTCTACCGGAAAAGTTCTCACTCCGTCCGTTGTGGGACCAATGCTCGCTGGACGGAAAGAGGAAAAGTGAAAAGAGGAAAAATGAGTGCTTGCCCAGGAGATTTTCTCACACTGCATCCGCTGTGAGACCAAATGCTCGCTGGATGAAAGAGAAAACGTAAATGCTCTACTGGGAAAGCTCTCACTCCGTCCGCTGTGAGACCAATGCTCGCTGGACAGAAAGAGACAGGAAAGAGGAGATTTTAAGAGGAGGTTTTAATCAAATATAAAATGTTTTATACTCACCGGACAGAGAAAGAGGAACAGATGCATGCAACGTCTGCCGGGAGACCAATGCTCACTGGACAGAGAAAGAAGAAACCTAGATGCATGCAACATTCGCTAGGAGACCATGCTTGCTGGATGGAGAAAGAGGAAACAGATGAAACCAGAGAAAAAGAACTCCTGCGGGAGCAGAGGAGACGTCACTGCTGCGGCAGTGGAGAGCCAGAGAAACAGAGCTCCTGCTGGAGCAGAGGAGACATCACTGCTGTGGCAGTGGAGAAAATAGCCAGAGAAACAGAGCTCCTGCTGGAGCAGAGGAGACATCACTGCTGTGGCAGTGGAGAAAATAGCCAGAGGAATCGAGCTCCTGCGGGAGCAGAGTAGACATCACTGCTGTGGCAGTGGAGAAAATAGCCAGAGAAACAGAGTTCCTGCGGGAGCAGAGGAGACATCACTGCTGTGGCAGTGGAGAAAATAGCCAGAGAAACAGAGCTCCTGCGGGAGCAGAGGAGACATCACTGCTGTGGCAGTGGGGAAAATAGCCAGAGAAACAGAGCTCCTGCTGGAGCAGAGGAGACATCACTGCTGTGGCAGTGGAGAAAATAGCCAGAGAAACAGAGCTCCTGCTGGAGCAGAGTAGACATCACTGCTGTGGCAGTGGAGAAAATAGCCAGAGAAACAGAGTTCCTGCTGGAGCAGAGTAGACATCACTGCTGTGGCAGTGGGGAAAATAGCCAGAGAAACAGAGCTCCTGCTGGAGCAGAGGAGACATCACTGCTGTGGCAGTGGAGAAAATTAGCCAGAGAAATAGAGCTCCTGCTGGAGCAGAGGAGACATCACTGCTGTGGCAGTGGAGAAAATAGCCAGAGAAACAGAGCTCCTGCTGGAGCAGAGGAGACATCACTGCTGTGGCAGTGGAGAAAATAGCCAGAGAAACAGAGTTCCTGCTGGAGCAGAGTAGACATCACTGCTGTGGCAGTGGAGGAAATTAGCCAGAAAAACAGAGCTCCTGCTGGAGCAAAGGAGACATCACTGCTGTGGCAGTGGAGGAAATTAGCCAGAGAAACAGAGCTCCTGCTGGAGCAGAGGAGACATCACTGCTGTGGCAGTGGAGAAAATTACCTGGAGAAATTGCGCTCCTGCGGGAGCAGAGGAGACATCACTGCTGTGGCAGTGGAGGAAATTAGCCAGAGAAACAGAGCTCCTGCGGGAGCAGAGGAGACATCACTGCTGTGGCAGTGGAGGAAATTAGCCAGAGAAACAGAGCTCCTGCTGGAGCAGAGGAGACATCACTGCTGTGGCAGTGGAGGAAATTAGCCAGAGAAACAGGGCTCCTGCTGGAGCAGAGGAGACATCACTGCTGTGGCAGTGGAGAAAATTACCTGGAGAAATTGCGCTCCTGCGGGAGCAGAGGAGACATCACTGCTGTGGCAGTGGGGAAATTAGCCAGAGAAACAGAGCTCCTGCGGGAGCAGAGTAGACATCACTGCTGTGGCAGTGAAGAAATTAGCCAGAGAAACTGAGCTCCTGGAGAAATTGGACCCCGAAATCTTGCACGTTAATCGGATACGCGAGCAAGAGGAGGTGAGAGATTAAATCCTTGCAGGATTATGCGCATCCTAAGTTTAAGTGGCCGAGCGAAGATAGCAGTTCGCGTTTAGAACAGTTTAGACTCTCTGGGAAGGTGGATGAGTTTTGAGCAGTGAGTCCTGGAAATCACCTGTATCCAAGTTAATGCCCAAAATTCAAATGGACGAGGCTGAACCCATGGTTTTAACCTGTGCAATTGGGATCCCGAACTCAGCAGAAACTGTGCGGGGCTGAGGGATTGATTATTAAACGTTTGAAAATGTTCTTATTTATTTGTTTGTTTGTTTGTTTGTTGTTTGTTTGTGTCGGATTCCATGCCGATTTGTTCGTTCTTAATCAGAAAAACAATCGTGTGAGCTGTGGGTTTAAATTATTTACCTCAAAAATAAAAGATATATTTATGCCATAACTAAGTTTCTAAGCGATTTTTGTAAATAAGTTGCGGGACAGTAAACAAAAGGTTCTTAATTCTGTGTACAAGCTGCACGTAATATGAGACCTACTGTTTACGTGTGAGTTTACGCCACAGGAAGTATTGCGTAAATGAACGGCAAATTCTAGTACATAAACTATTAAAAACACGTGTTCCCCCGATCAAAAATTGTATCCAGATAGCACGACTTGCTCGTGATTCAACAACTGAAGCGATGCGAAGTTCAAATCAGGGACGGAAAACGAAAATGTTTTGAGCTAAGCACTCACGGAGTTGACCCGGCAGATGTTGAGTGTCGACTGGCCGGGACTGAATCTGCAGCGCGGCTTACTTAGGGCCTGTTGCGGCGGCCTGACGCTGGAGGAAGGCCCTTCCTAAGGGCAGCATAGCCGTGTTGTCCATTTCTATGGCAGGAATTTTAAATGGTCCGGTTTAAAGAAATACGCGGAAATAGATTGGGAATGTTTCGCCCGCGGTTGCGAGGACCCGTTTGTTTGGCCTGACGCCCATGAGATATCAACGCTGCTAAACTGTCGGAGAAATGAGGTGAGACTGCTGAGTCTATATATACACGTTTTATCATGATTGCTGAGTGCTCTCCACCTGTGTTAATTATCTGAACATGCATCTCTCGATGTTAGTAGAACATCATTTAATCATGATTGCTGAGTGCTCTCCACCCGTGTTAATTATCTGAACATGCTTCTCCCGAACTTTGTTAATAAAACATCATTTCTATGAATATGCTGATTAGCCCCGCCTCCACTCACTCACACCAGCTCAGAGATCCACTCGCTCAACTTACTGAGGTAAACGCTGCACAATTGTATCACTCTTTAGAACGTCGGACACATAACGGTAATTAATATGATTAGCCTTTGGCTGGACTACATTATCAAACAGGTAATAATGTATTGCTAATGTTAGACAAACCATGTTTCTGTTCACCATCTCAGATGACAGCTGCATTTTAACAATTAGTATCCTTATAAATGCTCTGAACAACTCAGAACGTCAGTGGAGAAAGGCATATAATCGTAATTACATCATATACTGTAAATTATTCACCCACTATATTGCTAAAAAGTAACCGATTTTTCATATCCAAAGAAAAATATACTAGGATAACATGGCTTCTCTTGGCTTTGTTTGTAACGTAAGAAACACCAGCAATTTCAAACCACGGTTTTGGGACTGTCTTTGGTTCACTGCAGTTTTAAGGAGAAAATACTCAGCAATGGTGTTGACTTATGAAATTGCTCATGGTGTGTCTTTAACCATATTAAAAACACCACATATACTATACACAACGTTAAAAACTTGATTTTCACCACAGGTGACTGGACTTTAAAACATGATATAGCATTAACCGTTTTAGCACCACTTACAAACAACATACCAAAATGTTGCCAGATTCACGTTCGTCTTCAAATAAAACTGAATGCGCTTCTATTGACACTCACTGGACATTTTACTTTGAAATTGTTGCAAAACAAGCAAGAAGCAATGTTATACAATAGTTGCAAGCTAACATCTATTTTCAGACATGCATACAACTCCTGTCTAAATAAAGGGGGGGGAACCAAAATCTCAAAAACTGCTTGCCAAACTCACATTTCAATAAATATATATCAAAACAGCAATACAATCTAACATAAATTGTATCATAAAATGTTGTTTATGATAAAAACACAGAAAACTGTATATTTCATGTTCATGGTACAGTTGCAATAACTGATCTAATTGTAAAAGGTCAGAAAGGGTTAAAAATGGGGATGTTAACTAAATTATAACTGATGTAAACTAAATTATTAACTGATTTATGAGTGTTATACATGTGTGGCCCCTTTAAACAGTCCTTGAACTCTAATTCATACGATCTTCACACCAATTTTTCCCATCATTACATTCATTGTGTGAGGATCAATGGGCCTATATGATTGGACATGTCTCAGATCCTCAGAAGAATTTTAATAACTGCTGGCATTCTCACAGGCACCAGAACCGCCGAGCAGAGGGGGGTGGTTGGTATGTGGAGTGTGCATTTATGCCAATTTAAATGTGTTTTTCTGTATTCTGAGTGAATGCAAAATGATGGTTCTGAAACTTTGCAGATTTATGAATTCAGACAGCTAAATTTTGCATATCGTTATGCATGATGCAAAATCCAAATTGCGTTTGGATGAAAAAATAATTATCCAGTCAGGATGGAATGACCTTAAAGGACTAGGCACGGAAAATGCCCGATTCGGTGAACTCTTCATCATGGTGCCCAGAGTGTAAAGGGTGCCAAGGCTTTCTTGTTTACAAGGTCAGAGAGCCAGTGAGAGAGAATAAAAGCTGTTTTGTCTTTAACAGCAAACAAGCTTTTGTGAACTTATAGACCCCTCAGTGTCTATAAGTTCACCAGCAGGGCGGTTTTTCACGCATCTCCTTAAAAGTGACCACATTAATGTATTTTGTGCTTCATTTTGTTCTCTTTTTTGACATTTCAATGAGTGGAATACAAAGGAGGTTGTTAGATGGTTAATTGTGTCTCACATCTTGGGAATGCTAGTGGGATTGACAAAGCCCATTCCCTCGAAAGAACCATGCTACTGATCGGCACAAAGGCCAAAGGAAATGATGTCATGATGTTAACAAAAGCTTGTGGTAAATGGTCTTCATCTTCAACAATGCAAGTACTCAACAGCAAACTTAGGGGACTTTTCTCTGTTGATGAGGTGCCTCCTCAAAAGAAATTTGGACATCAAAAATTACATGACAAAATATGAGAGAAAACCATCATGTTTTATGAAGTAATGTTGCCCTGCGGAAAAATCCAACATAAACCAGCATTCCACATTGGTTCAGGGGTGTGTTTATGCTGTTCTAGCTAGTGGACCAGTATGGTCATGTTGTTCTCAAGCAAACCTGAGCTGGTGTAGCTGGTCCACCAGCAGCCCTGTTTCCAATGCTGGTGACCAGCAACCATCATCCCATGCTGGTGACCAGCAACCATCACCCCATGCTGGTGACCAGTAACCATCACCCCATGCTGCTGACCAGCAACCATCATGTCCCATGCTGGTGATCAGCAACCATCATATCCCATGCTGGTGACCAGCAACCATCATATCCCATGGTGGTGACAGCAACCATCAACCCATGCTGGTGACCAGTAACCATCATCCCATGCTGGTGACTAGCAACCATCATCCCATGCTGGTGACCAGCAACCATCATCCCATGCTGGTGACCAGCAACCATCACCCCATGCTGGTGACCAGCAACCATCACCCCATGCTGGTGACCAGCAACCATCATCCCATGCTGGTGACTGCTGGTGACCAGCAACCATCATCCCATGCTGGTGACCAGCAACCATCATCCCATGCTGGTGACCAGCAACCATCATCCCATGCTGGTGACCAGCAACCATCATCCCAGGCTGGTGACCAGCAATGTTGGATTTTTAAGCAGGGCATGTCTGTTTAAGATTCCCTACCCAAAACAGTAGCACCACAGACACCAGAATACAAAAATTATATTTTTTTCAAAAGATTAGTATTATCAGACCCACCAAGAAGAGCATGTGTGAACAACTTGGCTCTTCCACTCAGTAAACCACTGCATCAGAATGATTGAATCAGTGAGCTGATCTTGAGAAGAATAGGCTGCTTCCAAAATCTCATATTCTCTGAGTACAGTGTGTACTTTTTAATGAGTAATTACTTCGCAACCATTAAAAACACAACAACAACAACAACAACAAAAAAATCCAGCAGTTTAGCTCAAACCCTGATCAAACTCACCTGTCTGTAGCTTTCTAGCAAAGCCGCTTTAAGACAAGCCTTCAAGGTTCACAAGAAAAGCACAATTCAATGAAGGAGAGGCTTTACTACAATAAATAAAATGCTTTTAAGCAAACAGCTTATTTAACGAATCGACAACATGTTTGCTATTCTACATTCATTTTGGATCTATTTATTTTTAGAGTTTACACCCAAAAATATTTATAAGGGAAGTTAAACAACTTTGCAACAGGTTGGATTCAGTTTTAAGGCAATTCTTTTTCATTATTATTATAGTATTATCATTATTATATAATATTTCATATTATTATATTATAGGTTATATTTTGGCAAATGTAAAGGCCCTTTACCACCAAAAGTGGAAAATGCAAACTCACACCTGTACAGTAGAGGGCACAGCTCAAACAAACCTTCAGCTGTGTGTCATTCTGGAGTGTGTTTCCCATGCAACAATGTAACTCGCTGCTTAACTGCCATAGTACGATGCATCGCTGAAGAAATCAACTAGCTAGTCACGACTGTTTCCCAAAACCATAGTCGCAAATTGGTCATTCAACCTCGTTATTTAACCCTTGTGTGGTGTTCATATTTTTGTTATTCAGCCAGTGTTCGTGGGTCTGGTGGACCCGCTGCATTTTGGGGTTTTTAATTCAACATAATCAAACAATTTATGTTAATATACTCAACAGATGTTTACTTCATACCAATTACAAGCAATATAAACAGCATATATGGTTAATATTTTCCCTTTAGCTTTGTTAGATCACATTTAAGAATTGCAACCTTGTGCGGGAACGGCAGGGGTAGAAACAAAACTCACTTTTGCACTCACACTCTCACACTTACACACAATCTCTCTCTCACATGCATGCACACACTTACTCACGCACGCCAACACACACACACACACACACACACACAAACACACACACACACACACACACGCGACCAAACACACACACACACACACACACACACACACACACACACACACACACACACACACACACACACACACACACACACACACACACACACACACACACACACACACACACACACACACACACTTGGATATGTGGTTTATGGGGACTCTCCATAGGTGTAATGGTTTTACAAATGTACAAACTGTATAATCTATCCCCCTACACTAACCCTACCCCTAAACCTACCAATCACAGAAACTTTTGGCCTTGTTTGAATTTCCAAAAACTGCATTTAGTATGTTTTTTTAGCCGTTTGGTTTATGAGGACACAGATGTCCTCATAAACCATGTTTACGTTGTAATACCCATGTCATTATACACATTTGTGTCCTCATAAACCATATACAAGAACATACATACACACACACTAACAGCAAGCCCTGACAGGAGGAGGACAGAGTAAAGGTACACAGGACCTAAAATTTCCACACTTTTACAGTTTTTTTCGATTGCTAAACGACAGTGAGCACAACTGGAGCTACATGTGCAAAACTCTAACTACAGTCTGCACAGCAGCAGTTCATGTGGACCAAACTCTAGTTCGTTTTTCATTGTTTGAACACAGTTTTCAAAACTCTACACACTTATCCCATGACTTTAACCACAACCTGCACAACACTGTGGATTTACAGCACTTTGTTCAAATGCTAACACACTGCAGTCAAAACTGTGAACCAGACATTCAAAACAGAATAGATTTCAGCCTTGTGCCTTTCAAACACTGCTGATTGCAGTTTCAGCTGAAAGGCTGACACACACACACACACACACACACACACACACACACACACACACACACACACACACACACACACACACACACACACACACACACACACACAAATATATATATATATATATATATATATATATATATATATATATATATATATATATATATAGGTAAAGCTCAGAAAGACTAATTTTGGAAATGGACCAAAGAAGACAGGTTTGTGGAGGGAGAAAGGTGGCAGGGAGAGGGCGGATGCGTGGAGGAAGACAAAGAAGACAAAGAGCTGTTATTTCAGATGAAATAAGGGCTACACTTATAGACCATGTCGTGAACCATGGTCTCTCACTGAGAGAGGCAGGGTTGAGCGTGCAACCCAATCTGAAAAGATCCACCATTTTCACCATTAACAGAATAGGTGAGTTACATCCTTACAGTAAATTAAAACATTACAGCAATTTATTTTGTATTGCAATTATAGAATATTTACACAGATATATACTACAGTAGGTTTGACTGTAAAATATATTTTTACAACAGGACCTAAAGACTGCCCCTAACAGGAGGAAGAGGAAAAATATTTTCAGATGCGCAGGAAAATGCTATTGTTGACATGGTTGTTGTAAATGTACATGTGTTACTGTAATTCCGTAAATTACTACAGACTATTGAAGCAAACTGCTAATTTTCATTTACCTGAAAGAATTGTTATTTTCTAAAAATGTAAATAAATCATGTGAAAGAATGGCACTCTTTTCTTTGAAGAAAATATTACTTTGTATGAAGTCACTGAAATTGTTCAAACTGTAAAGATGAAAAGTTAGTATTTTCTGTATTGGTGTTTGATGCTTGTTTTTTTTTACTCTCAGTTTGTTCTGAGTGACAGTGTGTGTTATCTCAGTGAGGGTTGTGTGTAGTGTTTGCTGCACTGAGCCTGTTTTGAGCCATGTGTTAAGAGTTGTGTTGCTTGGAGTGAGTTTTGCAGGTGATGTGAACTGTTTAGCTCAGGTGACTGTTGGTAGTGCAGACTGTAGTTAGAGTTTTGCACATGTAGCTCCAGTTGTGCTCACTGTCGTTTAGCAATCGAAAAAAACTGTATTAGCCCCGGGTCCAGTGGACCCGAACATCCTGTGTGTAATGTAAATGTGTAGGGGGGGGGGGGGGGGGGGGGGGGTGTGGGTATTGTGTGGTTCGGAGTATATGTCTTCACAGAAAATGAGCAAGGCCAATGAGTCTGAGGTTGAAAAAATTAAATATTAATTGTATAATTTTTCTTTTGATAAAAAATGAAAACGGGTCCTACAGACCCGAACACCATACAAGGGTTAATGATGTCACGCAGGTGGAGGAGTAATAACTTATTTTAATGAATCTGTTTGAGATTGAATTAATGCTAGATGTGTTGCTATAAATTATGGACATTGATCTGAGGACTAGTTCTCATTTTTCTCAGTTATTTTGCTTTATTTTCAAATTGAATCATAGGCTCGTTTTTACATAGTAAAGCACATTCGCATTCTTCAAAAACAGGGCTTTAAATCTCGATAAACTAAAAAGATGTAAAAGACATTTGTAAGTATCCTAAATAAAATATATAGATTGTACTGAATATAAGCTTGCTTATTTTGCTCAAGATAAGGATTTGAGTCCACAAGTCATGAAAACAAGAAACTATGCTTCTAACCACAGGTCGAGAGCTGTCGTTCCAAACACATAACTTTACTGTTTGCGAATGTTCGTTAGAAATACATTTCGTGAAACACAGACTGCTTGAACTATGCTGATAACGACAGAACTTGTGACCATAGTTGGCTAACAAAGCTTTTGGGAAACACACTCCTGGATTGCAGAAGAATAAGACGCTGGAGCAGAAAGTTCAACACTATTCCTTCAGAAAAAAATAAAATAAAATAAGGAAACACAAATGTGGTCTATCTAAAGTAATTTTTGCTTATTTGAACGGTTAAATAGGATCATCGAAGGTCAACAGTTTTCACACAAAAGAAGGGAACAGACAGGTAACTGGATTTATAGATGTTTATTCCAGCAGAGGGTGGAACGATAGCAGGAACTCTGCAACGGTGAGTCTATGACAGCAGGAATTGTCAGATGGCGACTTAGCTGGATCATAATGGAAGTTGTGTCTTTTGCAGATGGTAGAAGAAGGTTTAAGGTGGACAATCTGGAACTGGACGAAGGAAGACAGATGTGGCTATCTCAGGTGAGTGTGGCTGGTAAGTTTTGCAGGAAGGTTGTTGGTGCATCTTAGTTTAATAGTTTCTGTTTAGTTTCTTTGTCATGGTTTTCCGTTGTTTTGACTGAGGCTCCATTTACATGAGAACGATTCCGGGTGAAAACGTACAAATATTTGATTGGATGTGCCTTTCGTTTACATGGCGATGGCGTTTTGGGGGCTTAAAAACGCAAAAAAGTGAAACCACCCTTCAGAGTGGAAATCTTAAAAACGCTCCACCCTCGCGTTCCCGTCTAAACGGTAAAAATGCAAATCTGCTCACGGTGGCTCTCGTCGCGTACGCGTTTACGTCACAGGCATGCGCCAGTACAGGAAAATAACAACCAACATGTCGGATTATTTCCATACGTCAGACCTTCAATGTCATGATTCTGCCATCATGTCTTAGTTTTCTTCTTGTATTGTGGCAGGATCATGACAGACCCATGTTTTATGTACAAGCGCATGGTCTGTTTGGGCCATGTGCTTGTGTTGTCTCGTCTTATAACCCCGCCCCCTTGTTATCCTCGTTTTGTCATTATTGCCCAGTCAGTGTCACCTGTTTCCCTCATTAGTTTCTCCCTATATAATCCCTGTGTGTTTGCTGTCCTGGGTCGGTACATTGTCCATCTTACCTTGTCCACTTTGTGAGAAACAAGCTGTGAGTTACCTGTTGAAAGTTTTGTCTTGTAAGAAGTATTTATCCTGTCTTTGCTGTTAGTTAATCGTCTGAGTCTTTGTCAAGTCTAGTCTATCTTGTCTTGTTTTGCCCCATCGTGGGTTTTGTTTTTCTGTTTTCATTGTCAATAAACCTTGTTTGGAATTATTTGCTGTCTGCGCCTGGGTTCACCATCCATCCTCATGACATTCAAGTTGCCGTAGCAGCTCTGATAAACATACAAGAGTCTTTTCAGCAGTTGTACAATATATTCTCAGATATTGGTGTTGTTGTGTGGCAGTGCTTCGTTACCACCTAGCCGCCTGGAGGGCATACTACATCGAATTTCATACACTTTTGCGTCACCATATGCACATTTGCATTATGTGCCATATGCATTTCTGTTTCAGAATGGGAGGCAAGTCAAACCTGAGAAAGCAGGGTAAGTCAAGCCCGTTTCTGAAAGAGAGGTAACTTTTATACTCAGAGTCAGTTACCATGGCAACTTACTCTGTGAACCTAACCTGGACGGGAGCAGGTTTACTTCTGTAAACCCAGAGTTTATTTCAGTCTCCTCCCCTTTTTTAAAGAGGAAGCGGTGTTTAAACACCTCATTCATTCTTTCGGTACATTTATTCATTGCTGTTTTTTACTGCTGTTTTTTTCTATTTTTTAATAAGATGAAGTCTAATTAAAGTAACACTAAGTAGTTTTTCAACCTTCATAATATATTTCCAAGACCCTTGTGATGGTACATCGACTTAAAATAAGTTAAATGACAGAGCCTGCAGAGCCTGAAGGGGTCTGTGTCGCTTTTACTGGCACTATGTAACTTCGGGTTTCGGGTCGGAACCCGTGCACAAAAAAGAACTACAAAATTCGACTGCTTTACGTCAAGCGCTAGAATAGTCATTATTTCGTTTTTCTTCGTTTCTGATGTCGCAATACATCATCCTTTCATGAAATCATGTAACATACTCTACCTTGTCTGTGGACATCTTTCATTCTAAAGCCGGTGCTGGATAAACAGTGAGCGTGCGTGCGACGGTAGGCTAGATTATTTACGACAGCGGCAATGAACAATTTCGTTTCCAACCAGCAGGGCGACCGAAGAGGAAAATTTACTTGGTGTTACTTTAACTCCTTAACTGGCAACTGAAAATACAGTAGATTAGAGTTACATCATGTAGTTCTAAACAAATTCTACTGAATTAAACTGTGGCATTCACTGAAAATCACTGAACTGTGTTCATCTGTGCACCAGAAGTTGATGGACCTTCCACACTCTGGGGGACGGGGGGAGAGATAAGAATATCAGTGTCACAATGATGAGTCTTAAAATCCAAGTGCAAGTGAACAGTTTATTGATGACGAACAGAACAGGGAAATACTCAAAACGCCACGTTTACAGGCGGGCGACCTGAAGCACAACAGGAAACTCAAAACGCCACGTTTACAGGCGGGGGACCTGGAAGTCACAATCTCAAAAGGAGAGGTGCAGGACTGGATTAACAGCGAGAACTCAGGCCAGCGGCAGGATACCAATTCCCAGACGATCCCTCAGCAGACTGGATGTACAGAGGAAAACAGGAAGAGTCCGCACGAAACTAGGACACAGGTACTGGATGACAGAACACAAACATGAATGACGAACCGACACCATGCATGATAAATTCCAGCTAGATAAAGGCAGCTAACAAGCAGTGGTGATTAGTTGCAGCTGACGGCCTGTTCAATTTCCACACTTTTGAAAAACCCAACCCAAAGTAAAATAAATGGAAATATCAAAAATATCCTATATAAAAAATAACACATAGGCAGACCTGTTACATTTTGTGAAGGCCCTTGAATCTTGGGGAGTGACTGGCTCTGATGTAGTCCCTCCAGGAATTCCCTGAGCCATTGGCCTTCCAGCATTCAGGCTCAGGGCCATCTCCATCTCCTCTGCATCGTACATCTCCATCTCATCTCCATCTTCATCTCCATCTTCATCACTTCTGCATCTCCATCTTTATCTCCATCTTCATCTCCATCTTTATCTCCTCTGCATCTCCATCTCCATCTCCTCTGCATCTCCATCTCCATCTCCTCTGCATTTTTTAGAGGTGGTGGTGCAGACCCTCCTCCCGTTTTGCAAGCCTCTGAATTCTTTCTGCTAGCTGAGTAGATGTCAAATGAGAATGACAATGTCAAATGTCACAAATGCTGCTGCACTGCTAGACACTGGATCCTATTTAGTTATTTAATATGTCAAATGTTTGTAAATTCAGGTAGCCTACATCCATGATATGCTTCTTATTTATATTTTTATATTTCATTTTCAGCTGCTGCCATGTTCTGCAGGATATTGCACCTACATGAAAATTAAAATTAGGTTGAATAACATAGTCTACTGTTCTTCCAGTTTCACCTCTGACATTATAAAGTTGGGTAAGTTACTCTAAAATAATTATTAATTACTAACTACAAATGACATCTTCAACAGTGTAATTAGATTAATGTAATAATTACTATCTGTATTGGTCTACTTATTACTAATTACTTTATAAATCCCATATCAACCTCAACCACTTGAACAATACAAAAAGAGTCAAACTGCACTTTTAATGCTTTCAAATTAACAAAATACAATTGCATGAATTATTCTTGAATTGACCAGTGTGTAGAGAGAGGTTACACAAAAAATATACCTTAAATCCACTATTGTTTTATACAGAATTGTTCTATAGTCTATGCCGTATTTACAGTTTTTTTCAATTGTTTACACGCAATTTTGAAAACGGTTCTTTTTTTTCAAAATATAATGACAATTTTCCAAACACCACACTCAGTTTGCATAATTCCTAGATTGTTTGCAAAATGACACACTTCTGTCAAAACATACACACTTCAGTCAAAAGATATATACATATTTGTGAAAATGCTATTAGTTTTCATTTAACCAACACAGTTTTCAATGATCAGACACTAGGTGCAGCCAGTTTCACACTGCTGTGATAAATAAAAAACACATTTGTAAAAAAAGAAAGAAAGTATTTTTAGGAAATAGCATGTGCCAGATTTTTGGCCAGACATTGTTATGTAAGGGATAATTTAGATGAAAAATGATTTAGATGATTAGTTTGAGATATAGGGAGAATGTACACAAATAGGCCTATTACAGTTTTTCTCGATTGCTAAGACACATTTAATGAAAGCTGCTCTCCTTTTCTCTAAACTGTGAACACAAAACCCAAATTTCAAGCTACATTCACAAAACCTCAGACTCTTCTTGCAAAACCAAACTTTCACCTTAAAACAGTTCTACCAGAAAGACTCGGGAGATAAGATACTGTACAATAATGCATTTTATTAACAGCCCAGCAAGCCATATATTCAATAAAGTTCTTTGGCGTAGGCCCCGTCCGTAACTCGCGATCCGAGGGTACGGATTCTGCATATCCTGGCTGAAGATGAAGGCAGGGGCGCAGCCGACCCCCCCTTGGGGTTTTGGAAGGGACCGACCTGGTGGTGGTGGGGAGGATGGAGCGAAAGACCGTCTTGGTGGAGGTGGGGAGGATGGTGGTAAGTGAAAGCGTCAGCATCTGCGAACTCAGACGAGTGTAAGTAAGGATCTTTTATACTTCACATATTAGAATGCTATTGGATAGATGAGAAGGTAATAGATGACGTAACAATTGAGTGTTCCTGGCGGATCTTACGCTACACTTTCATTTCAATCTGTGCTCAAAACTGAACTATGTTGTCAAATCGTGCCCCGAGTCAATCAAAATTAAAAACACTCCTGAACAGTCACTAAACACTACGTAGAAAAATAGAAAACACAATGCTCAGGACATGAAGCTGGAGAAGTAAATCTTTATTGTTCACTGTAGGCTAAATGCATGTTGCAAAATAAAAAAAAACCTGTGCATTTAGCACTTGTACAAAAAGACAAAACAGAAATCTTGTGCATTTACACATAGCACTTGTAAAAAACAAACAGAAATTGTATGCGTTTGCCACTTGTGTACAGTAAGCCCAAGTACAACAATATACATGGAATACTAGGCCTACAAACAGTTAGACCAACCCTCCATTACAATACTACAGTACATTGGTACAGTGATGTACTGAAACATATATTTACTTACAGTATACTGTGGTACATTATATAGTATGGCATACAGTAATTGCTGTCAACATTTACATACTGTACTATAATGTCAAAAAAGGTAAATACCTGTTCTCTTCTCTAAATCTTCGGATTATGGTGGACACAGTGAATCTACTGATGTTTGGTTGTACCCTTTGTCCAGCCTCCCTCATGCTCATACCATGGACAAGAACATGGTCAATCACAGTAGCTCTGATTTCATCAGATATTACTGTTCTTTGTCTTCGCTGACCACTTCGACCTCCTCTCAAACAAACGAATTCCTCTTAGATTTCTATCCATTGTAGGGCCTCACAAACCAGTGCTCTCTGAACTGGCTTACTGTATATGTTCCCTCACATCATTAGCCACAAGTGTGATCAATTTTGAGTTGTTGTGTTCAAGTGGTGACACATGTGCTTTAATTGTGTTTGACTTTTGTCATCTGTGCTCACCATTATGCAGCACGGGTGCATCACAATGAAAATGTGTTGGCAAGTTGTGTCTAAACAGGTGAAAAGTGCTTATGGTTTTGCCAAAAGAGTGATTGATTCAATCAGTGGGTTCAGGCAACTGAGCATTTGGTTCAGACAATTGGGTTTAGTGTTTTAGCAATTGAGAAAACTGTATAAACTTACCAAGCACTGCACAACACTGATGCTGCAGACTGAAAATTTCTTACCATAATCAGTTACAGTAAACAATGAAATCAATGAAACAAATAAAATCTGTAGACAAATTACAATTACTGCATGAAGTACATACACTTTGACTCTGAAGAAAAACTACTGTAAAACCAGAGATTTGGTTGATCTCTTTGTCCAGATTCCATCAGTGTCAGTCCATGGTTGATAACATGGTAACATGGGCAATAAGTGTTGCACGGATTTCTTGAGTCAAATTTGGTCCTCGTCTTCTTTGTTCAGGTTCTATCAACTCTTCAAGTTCTTCTCTACCTCTTCCTCTACCTAGGCCTCTTCCTCTATCTCCTTCTTCTCCGCTTCCTCTATCTTCTTCTTCTCCTCTTCCTCTATCTCCTTCTTCTCTTCTTCCTCTACCTGGGCCTCCTCCTCTACCCCCTTCTCCTCCTCCTCTACCCCTTCTCCTCATCCTCTACTTCCTTCTCCTCTTCTTCATCCTCTACCCCTTCTCCTCATCCTCTACCTCTTTCTCCTCTTCTTCATCCTCTTCCTCCTTCTCTCCTCCTCTACCTCCTTCTCCTCATCCTCTACTCCTTCTCCTCTACTTCATCCTCTACCCCTTTCCTCATCATCTACCTCCTTCTCCTCTACCTCCTTCTCCTCTTCTTCATCCTCTACCTCCTTCATCTCTCTCTTGAGCTCCCCTCTTATTCTCACTCTTCTTCTTCTTCTTCTTCTTCTTCTAGATCCTTCTATTTTTGTTGAAGACTCACCTGTTGCCTTTCATAGCACACCTGAGTGCTGCGTTTTCAAATTAGCACATGTGTGCTTCCACACCTGGTGGATGTGAATATCCAATTCGTTCATTAGTGTGGTCAATGGCAAACCGGGGCTTTGTAATGACAAGGAAGTAACCTCACAATCCTTATCTGTGTCTAAGGTGTGAAAATGTGTGTAGAGTTCCCCATCGAGGGGAACTCAACTGCGTCATCGTTATGACACTTTGGGGAATGCCCCCAGCGTAGCGCATCTGAAGAATGAATGAAATCTGTCCAATCCTGATTGGTGTTGCGTCACGACGTAGTAGATGACGGCATACCCGGAAGATACAAAGGGACGCCGGCACGAACACAAATCAGCTTTTTGCTATTCAGCAAGCGCTCTGTGTTGTCTGAACCAGTTTGTCTTATTTGGTGTTGTTTGTCCCTCTTATAAGAGTGCTGCGTTCCCGCCTGGCCTTATTTAGTAATGATGGTCAGATGCGCGCTCCCCGCGGATCAGGTCCCGCATCTGCTGAGGCAATGCGGCGGCTTAGATTGTGGGGCTCGCAGAGAGAGCTCTCAGAGGAGATCAGGACTGCCGAGGCACTTTCCCGATCTTCATCTGAAAGCTGCAGATTCCCCTATCCCCCGTTCGGGAGCCCGCCCCGCGGCTTCTCCCGTTCGGGATGTAGACCCGGTGTTGCAGCTGTCTGATTCCGAGGAATTGGACGTGCTCAGCATCGCGGAGGAGAATCTGCACGAAGCGCACACCCCACACACACACACACACACAATTTGCAGTAAGATTCTGTGTCTGGGATCTCGCGTCTGCCGAGGCAGCGCGTAGGTTTAATGTTTGCCTTGCAGTTGTAATACAGAATCTAGCTCGGATCTCGCGTTTGCCGAGGCAGCGCTTAGATTGCGAGTGTACTTTCCAGTAAGATTCTGTGGCTGGGATCTCGCGTCTGCCGAGGCAGCGCGTAGGTTTAATGTTGCCTTGCAGTTGCAATACAGAATCCAGTAGCTCAGATCTCGTGTTTGCCGAGGCAGCATGTAGGTTACGAGTCTACTTTGCAGTTTGCTGTGTGAGTACGAGGCATGAACAGTCAGCTCCTGAGGGTGCTTGCTGTGTTCATTGAGAAAAAAAAAAAACTCGCCGCACACGTGCGTTTCGGGTGTCTCAGCCTCGCGCCTGTTGACTTTCTTCTCGAGAGATGAAAGCCAAATATATTGTACTACTCTCGCGTTTGTTAAGGCAGCGCGTTATGAGTCTACAATAAAAGGGACACACGCGATCTGATAAATAATACTGTTTAGGTGCGAGGAATTCACAGTCAGCCCCTGAGGGTGCTGGCTGTGTTCATTGAGAAATATCCTGACGCGTACAGCCGTGCGCTGTCAGTTGTTTCAGTCTCGCGCCTGTTGACTTTCTTCTCGAGGGATGAAAGCCAAATTATAACGGCTCGAATCTCGCGCTTGCCGAGGCAGCGTGTAGGTTATGAGATCGTATAATTAAATATAAAACAGTATTCTGGTGTTTATGGCTGCATTTATTTCCTACAGCCTACCATTCAGACCGTGTTTCACTTATCCAGTGTTATGGCTGCATTTAATTCCTAGGAGTTAAAGTAATTAAATATTAATTCAGCCTACCATCTGAAGGAGAGTATCGCTTTGAGGTCCCCCTCAAAAAAAAAAAAAAAAAACTGACTGAGCTTGGGACTTTAGGCGGTGCTCTTACCCAGAGCCTCCTGAGAAGACAGATCTGAGGACCGTCCTTCAGTCCAGGAAGGCAAAGGGGAAAGAGGTCCTAACTTTTACAAGACCTCCAAGGGCCCGCCCCCGAGAGACAGCGATTGCGGTCCCCTCTCTCACTGGGCCCTCGGGAAGCTGGCGTCAGTATCCCGCCGTCTCTGACATTTCGGGACACGCTAGATTCCAGCGAGCACACACTGGTCTGTCTGCCCCAAAGGCTTGCAGTCAGTCAGTGTTCAGGTTCGCACACTGTGACTCGTTGTCGGTCTTCCCCTGCCGGTCCTCCGCTTCAGGGTGCCGTCAAGGACTCGCACAAAACACCGGACACCAGCCCGGAAGGGCTGGTTCCCTTGGCGAATTTTGCAGAGGCATGGCAAAACCTCGCGAATATTTCTCCATGGGTCCTGCGCACTGTAGAAATCGGGTACAGACTGCAGTTCCAGGTCCGCCCACCAAGGTAAGTATCAACGGGGTGGTCTGGACTTCAGTTCACCCAGAGCAGAGTCTGGTGTTGGAACAGGAAGTTCACTCGCTGCTGGAAAAAGGGGCCATAGAGCATGTTCCCCCACCAGTCAGGGAGTCCGGGTTCTACAGCCGGTACTTCATAGTTCCCAAGAAGGATGGAGGGCTGCGTCCATTTTTAGATCTTTGGCATCTGAACCGGTCTCTGAGGAGGTTCAGGTTCAAGATGCTCACTATTTATATTATCGTGAGTCAAAACCAATCCGAGGATTGGTTTGTCATGATAGATCTAAAAGACGCCTATTTTCACGTCTCCATCCTTCCATCTCACAGGAGGTTCCTGAGGTTTGCTTCCGGGGGCGAAGCTTACCAATATCGGGTTCTTCCATTCGGCCTAGCACTCTCCCCTCGTACTTTTACCAAGTGTATGGATGCAGCTCTAGCATCCCTGAGGCTCGAGGGCATCAGGGTGCTCAATTACATCGACGACTGGCTAATATTGGCCCAGTCGAGAGAGCTGGCGATTCGGCATCGAGATGTCGTCCTCGCCCACATCCAGAGCCTGGGGTTGAGACTCAACACGAAGAAGAGCGTGTTGACACCAGCCCAGAGAACCACGTTCCTGGGAGTGGTGTGGGACTCAGTCACGGTGCAGGCACCTTTTTCTCCTGCTCGGATCGAGTCCATCCTGACCACAGTGTCCGGGATAAAGCTAGGCCAAGCCATCACTGTCAAACACTTTCAGAGAGTGTTGGGTCTCATGGCAGCAGCGTCCAGTGTGATACCTTCTGGCCTGCTACACATGAGAGCTCTACAGTGGTGGTTAGGAGCCAAGGGGTTTTCCCCGAGGGAAAATCCATTCCGCTTGATAAGGGTTACGCGCAGATGCCTTCGTTCCCTATCAATTTGGAAGAAGCCTTGGTTCTTGTCCCAGGGTCCCAGGCTGGGAGCGTCATGTCGCCGGATATCTATTTCGACAGACGCCTCCCTCTCTGGCAGGGGCGCGGTCATGGACGGCCACTTTACGAGAGGTCTCTGGCAGGACCATCATTCCTCTTGGCACATAAATTGCCTAGAGATGTTGGCGGTGTTCCGAGCTCTGAGGAGCTTTCTGCCAGACCTCCATGGTCGCCATGTCCTAGTAAGATCCGACAACATGTCGGTGGTTTCTTACTTAAACCGTCAGGGGGGTCTGAGATCGCGCCCTCTGTGCAGACTGGCGCATCGGATCCTCCTGTGGTCCCAGCGGAGACTGTCGTCTCTCAGGGCGATGTATGTCCCCGGGGATCAAAATCAAGGGGCAGACGTCCTGTCGAGGCAGGGGCTGAGGCCCGAGGAGTGGCGACTCCACCCCGAGGTGGTGGAGGCCATGTGCGTGAGATTCGGCCCAGTGGAAGTGGATCTGTTCGCGTCTCAAGAGACGTCCCACTGTCCACTGTGGTTCTCTCTCAGGTATCCAGCTCAGTTGGGGCTGGATGCTATGACGCAGACGTGGCCGAGGCTGCGGCTTTACGCATTTCCCCCGATCGCTCTGCTCCCGGGAGTCTTGGAGCGGGTCCGTCGGGAGGGGATCAGCCTACTTTTAGTAGCACCCCACTGGCCGACCCGGATATGGTTCTCCGACATTGTAGCACTGCTAGACGGCCTCCCGTGGCAGGTCCCTCTGAGGAGGGATCTGCTGTCTCAGGCAGGGGGCACAATATTTCACCCTCGGCCGGAGCTGTGGAACCTCTGGGTCTGGCCCCTGAGGGGGCTCAGTTCTTAGAGGCTGGCCTGTCAGCAGGTGTTGTCGAGACCCTACTCAGCTCCAGGGCTCCTTCCAGCAGGAGACTGTACAGCCTGAAGTGGAATGTGTTTTCCACTTGGTGTAGAGAGCGTGAGGTGGACCCAGTTAACTGCCCAGTGGCTTCAGTGCTGGAGTTCCTCCAAGATCGTTTCTCCGCCGGTCTTTCCCCATCCACACTTAAGGTGTATGTGGCTGCCATTGCGGCTTTCCACTCACCTATAGGTGCTGGGCCTTTGGGAAGACACCATATGGTTGTACGTTTCCTCCGTGGGGCTCGGAGGATTAGGCCTGCGGCTCACTCCAGAGTTCCAACTTGGGACCTGCCGGTGGTTCTTGAAGGGTTGGCTGAGGCCCCCTTTGAACCACTGGAGTCAGCTGAGGCAAAGAACCTGACCTTCAAGGTGGCTTTTCTCCTTGCCATCACTTCTCTGAGGAGAGTGGGGGATCTCCAGGCCTTGGCTATATCGCCAACTTGCCTGGAGTTTGCCCCTGGCGGAGTCAAGGCCATCTTGCATCCTAGACCGGGCTATGTGCCCAAGGTGCCGTCTAGTGCGGCACGGTCTGTGGTTCTTCAGGCCTTCCATCCTCCACCTCATGGGACGGCGGAAGAGGGGAGACTTCACCTGCTCTGCCCAGTCAGAGCCCTAAGGGTTTACTTGAAGTCCTCTCAGTGGAGGAAGTCGGACCAGTTGTTGGTGTGCTTTGGTTCACCCAAGAAAGGGCTGCCTGCATCTAAACAGACAATCAGCAATTGGATTGTCCAGGCTATAGCCACGGTTTATTAGGTGCGCAATTTGCCTTCACCTATGGCCGTAAGGGCACATTCCACCAGGAGCATGGCCTCCTCGGTGGCCCTCCTTTCTGGCGTCTCGCTTCAGGAGATCTGCGAGGCGGCCGGGTGGGCCACCCCGCACACCTTCATCCGTTTTTACAGTCTGCAACTCCCCGTGACGCCTGGCGCCAGAGTGCTCGCCTCCTAAGTGTGCCTGGTCTTCCAGCTTCACACTAGGGCGGTCGTGATTACGGTGTGGCATAGTGGGTATTTCGTTCCCCAAAGTGTCATAACGATGACGCAGTTGAGTTCCCCTCGATGGGGAACGTCTCGGGTTACGACTGTAACCCTTGTTCCCCGAGAAGGGGAACGAGACTGCGTCTCGTCGCCACACCTATCACGGGCAGAGCGCTTGCTTCATCGCAAATGAGCTGATTTGTGTTCGTGCCGGCGTCCCTTTGTATCTTCCGGGTATGCCGTCATCTACTACGTCGTGACGCAACACCAATCAGGATTGGACAGATTTCATTCATTCTTCAGATGCGCTACGCTGGGGGCATTCCCCAAAGTGTCATAACGATGACGCAGTCTCGTTCCCCTTCTCGGGGAACAAGGGTTACAGTCGTAACCCGAGACGTTTTACAAATCACTGTGTGTAATGTTTTGCAAAAAGGGTGAAGCTGACAACGTGCTTACAGTGCAAATCTAGGCCGGTGTTTTGCTCCTTGAGTGTAAGGTTTTGCTAATAGTGGGAAAGTTTTAATTTTAGTGTGTAAGCAATTGAAAAAAACTGTAATGCAACGACGTCAGATTTTACTTTATATTAAAGAAGAATTAAGAGTAATCCCTTTAATTAAATTACAGTATATAGATTACTTGGTAATTACACCCAACACTTACGCATTGACTCAAGCAACTATTTTCTCCAAAACTAACTCTCTCGTTCACCGCTGCTGCTGTGTTGCTTAATAAAAAAAGTTTGCGTACTGCTGGTGAGAAATATGCAGACCTCTTTTTGTCTGGCGCTGTTACCATGGTGACTCATAATATCTGCGCTCCATTAATAATGGCTTTTTATAGTTGTGGTGCACGCGCTTAACTCAGAGTCAGTCAAATTAGAGTTGATTGAACTTTCTCATTTCAGCTGTTCTGTAACCGAAAACTCAGAGTTTCCCATCTCAGGGTAAGTCAACTCAGAGTTCAAGTTTTAACTCAGAGTTGGTTGAACCTCCTTATTGAAACAGGCCCCTGGTGTGGCTGGCTCTGTGACAGCACCAACGACTTTGGTTAATAAAGTGAGATTGATGCATAAAGAATATTTGTGTTATATGAAGTTCCTAAACGTAAGTTAGGGAGGAGCGAGCCAATATAATCTTTCAATCAACAGCCTACAGCCTATATAAGCAGCCGCTTACCTCTCCCTGGCATCAGCTGTTCCAGTATCAGCTGTCCCAGTATCCCTCCACCTCCCCAAACTCCACCTTCATCTCAGGTACCTTGCCCTTTAATTACCAGGTCCTACATTTAGCCATTGGGGGGTATATCAGAGCTCGAGTTGAAGCTGCTTCATCGAGCCCCTCTCCAGTGGACAGCAAGCCAAATAAGTTTAACCTAATATCTTAAAGATTCTATGGGCAAACGAACTCGTTAATTAACATTTAATTATTGCAGCATGCGTAATATTCTGAGTTTGCATTTCCCTGTTTTTATTAATTTTGAGGAATACTGAATCTCTTTTTTTGTGCAAGTGAGATGAGTAAATGCATGTTTACATTAGTCTAGAACAACAATAAGCATCATGATAACACAGCGCACACACAAAAATGACTCTGCTCTTACTCCCCATTTCTCTCAATATATTGGACAGAAGAGGTTTCAGTCAATAAATTGGAAAACAAATTAACTTGTGTTACTTATTTGAAAAAGTAACTCAGATATATTGTTGTAAAAATATTGTTACTTGACTAGTTACTTGAAAAAAAGTAATCTAATTACATATCTCGCATTACTTGTAATGTGTTACCCCCAACACTGGGCACACGTGATCAAAATTGACCATTAAGGGTACGTTTACATGACAACGATATGCTTAAAACAAAGTTTTTCCTTTGAGTTTTCCACGTACAGACAACACCATTTTCAAAACGATCCTTATTGACACGCAGAGCCGGTCCGAGCCTTTTGGGGGCCCTAAGCAGAATTTGATTTGGGGCCCCCTTCCACTACGCGAAGTCACCTGTGCTTGACGATTATTGACACAATGTCACGCAATAATGATACATTATAAATGAAAACAGTGAGGTTATGTATTAATACAAAATAAATACTTAATAAAAAATAGATGTCTACTTACAAAAGTTTAAATTTTACTTTTACTAACTCTTTGAAACTTCTTAAAACAAACTGTATCAAAACATATAAATTAAATTATTTGCTAAAATAATGACAAAACTTAGAAATCAGAAACATAATAAGAGCAAGGGTTCAACAATGACAATTATTGTTGAAAACTGTAAAAATATTATTATTTCTCAACTGTCTCAATACAGTGTAACTGTCCTCAAAATCTTTTTTATTCTTATTATTGTAACAGACTTTGTTGGATTGTACATGACAGAATCCAACAAAGTCTGTTACTATAATACCGGTAATGATGTACTGGTGCTTGTTGTATGTGTGTATGCAATGTATTTTTCCCCTCGGGGCTTGCCGTAGTTAGGAATGGGTCGTGCGCACTTGGTACTGGAGTGTCGCGGGTTTTTGGAGTTAGTTATCTGATGTGTGGTATAATAAAGTGGAGAAGAGTTCAAACTGCTGTTTATTATTTATTCAAATTGCTACCCTTACACCTAGAAGGTTAAGTTCCCCTGCGGCTGTTTTCTCCAACTTAAACTGATACCGTGACTATGCGCAGTTGCGCACGAATTGTCTGCACGCGCGAGGTGTCTAGATGATGCGCATGACTTAAATGCTGGCAGACACCGCAGCAGTTGTAGGCAGGTATATTGATCATGAAATCAGAATTTTCTTGTCTTGAATTATTCCTTCATTCATTCAGTCATATTCATTCATTTATGTCACTTGTTTAAGTCATCTAAAAAAAATTTTTTAACTCGATTGGGGGGCCCCCTGGTGGCCGCTTAGTTCGCTTATGCCTCGGCCGGCCCTGTTGACACGGATCCGCGAAAGGACTAAAAATAGTGTATTCTGCTGCCAGGCCATTAGATGGCGATGAAACACTATCCTGAACACGTAATATGCATGTGCATGATGCCATTGTCTTCAGAGATTCGCAGTTTTGTTGTTTACACTGAGACAGTTTTAAAAAACTTGCCTTACTGGGCTGTTCACGACTAGCCTGGTCCCACCAGACTCTCGTACATTTCATTTGTACATAGAGTCTGGCACCTCTCCATTGACAAGCGCTAACTTCCTTGTAGGCGGGAACTCTATTGAAGTCTAAAACTATTGGATCTGCCCAGAGTCACTCTATCTGCCATAACCAATCGCTAACGTTTGGTCGTAACATATGTATTTTCCCGAACCCCGTGGGGAGGATGGCCACCAACAAAACAAAGCAAAGATTGTTCTTGCTCCGGTTTTAAAGGGTACCTATTATGGCATTTAAAATGTTCCTAATATTGTTCTGGGAGTCCCCAACAGTTTTACGAGCATGCCATGACAAAAAACACTTTTGTTGTCTTATAATATGCATTTATTTTTACTTGATTTGCTCACCGACTCCCATATGAATCGTTTAGCGAGTCATTTTTCCAAACGCCGCCCTTGCGTGACGCTAATCTGCGGTGATATGCGTTCCAGGCAACCTGTAACCCGTGTTTTTCCAACTCGTAACTGGGAGTAAATCGTTCCAGGCAACCTGTAACCCGTGTTTTTCCAACCTTATACCCGTGAAAGTGCACTGGAACGGCAGTCAAACCCGTGACTTCCCACCCGTGAATTCGTACTAGATTGATGTACTCCCAGTTACGAGTTGAAAAAACACGGGTTACAGGTTGCCTGGAACGCGCCATTAGCTACCATAGCCCAAAGTTTAGTGGTAAAAGCACATTCAGTCTTTGTTTGTGTTAGCCCAACGCATAAACATATTGATAATGCAGTACTAAGAGGTAACGTTATAGCTATATTCTTTATGACAACTCCATTAACAACGACAAACATATTTCAATACAACTGACGACCTATGCGCTGTGCATACACAACACACACACATAGGCCTACTTATTGAGCATGATACATAAAACATAAAAGCAACAATTAATATTAATAATACTTACAGTTTGTGATTCAGAGAAGGAAGCTGATCCAAATAAACTCGGTACTGAACCTTCAGTATCAGCCGGCTCGCAAATCCATACTTATAGCATTTAGGTTTGTGAAGCAATTATCTTCAAAATGACGCGAACACAGAACAAGGTTGGGCTATACTTCTGTGGTTTAGTTGTATATATGAACTGTAGCTACTTAGTCTTCAAATGCTCCTCACTGGGCAGATGAAAAAAGTTTGCTTTTGCGTTGCACTTCAAAACAGCGTCTCGACATGATGTTAGTTTTCCCTAGCGTCTCGACAGGGTTGCCAGGTCTGCACAACAAAACCAGCCCAATTGCTCATCAAAACTAACCCAATCACGGCCAAAAATAGTCAAATAGCGTTCCCGGGTGTTTCCCCAATAACAATCATGTTCCAGTGGGTAAAACAATCGCGTCAACCCGTGCACTACACAAACAACCCGCGGAAACAGTGCAGGCATACGGACCTGGCAACACTGGTCTCCGAACGCAATAAGTGGGAGTATCTTATTCAAATAACTTGTCAAGTTGACGTCAACTAGACAAAGGAAAAGCATCGTTCGCCGAACGATTCATATCAGCGACTCAGAGTCGACTCTTACTTTTGAGAGACAATAACTTTGTATACGGTGAACTTTCATGTTTAAAACTTTGCAGGATGTTTTCGTTCACTTAGATCTATGTTATACACTACATGAAGGGCAATTTTCCAAAATCCACAATAGGTACCCTTTAACTTGCGAGCATATTCGGCAGCGTTGCCACAACGGACCGAATGGCTTCGCTCACATCTTTCTTATTTTGAACTACAACTCAAAATAATGCACGAGTCGACATCAACGTCATTGTTCTCAGCCACTCCCTCTGTTCGCTGATTGGCCTGGTAAAAAATTGATCGGAGAAAACCAAAGTCTACAGCACAATCCCAGATGCAGTACTGAAGGAAAATGAAAATTGAGCGGAAGTACGCAGGAGGGGGCGGAGTCAGGCTAGTTCACGACACCATTTTCAACTAAAAACCTTTTATGCTTTTTGGCCGTTCGTTTACACGACAACAGTGTTTTGGGTGCCTGAAAACGCAATGTTTTGAAAAAGGGTTTCAAAGTGCACATTTTTGAAAACGGTCTCTGTGTAAACGACAAGAACGCAAATCTCTGGAGATGATGACAGTCATGCAATGCGTATTACAGGTTCAGTCTATAGTTTTCATCGCCATCTAATGGCCTGGCAGCATAATACAGGGGTTTTTATTCGTTTTCGCGGATCCATGTGAATGAGGATCGTTTTGACAATGGTGTCGTCTGTACGTGGAGAACTCAAAGGAAAAACTTATCCGTTTTAAATCGTTGTCGTGTAAACGTACCCTTAGACTCTCTCAATTATAAGACCATCTCTTTTTGTAGTAATCCTGAAGACATAGCTTGTTCAGGTGTGTTTGATTAAGGTTGGAGCTAAACTGGAAATTGGAAATTGGAAATTGGATCTCGAGAGCCAGAACCTCTGTTTTATATAGTCAAGTCACCTTTATTTATGTAGCTCTGTTTACAATGCAGATTGTTTCAAAGCAGCTTTACAGAGATAACAGGAAAATAATGTTGTAATGATATTGTTATATATAAAATTAAATGTTCCCAGCTAAGCAAGCCAAAAGCCAATGTTGACAAAGGCGAAGAAAGGCGAAAAAGGCGACAGTGGCAAGGAACTAAAACTCCATCAGTGACAGAATGGAGAAAAAAAAACCTTGGGAGAACCCAGACTGAGTCGGGGGCCAGTTCTCCTCTGGCTAACAAATGAACAGTGTATGATTATGATTAAGGCAGCATTACAGATCAGAAGTCAGATTGGATTGGAACATTATATTATGCAGTTCATCTGGTTGAAGATCGGAGTCATCACGCGTGTATGGAGACGAGTTTGTTGGGGGTCAGTGCCGATGGCTGTTGTGCCAATGAGGCCTTCACAGGGGAGAATCTAGTTGACACAAACTCTGCTGACACTTCAGGGATGCGTTGTGGTTGTGTCCAGGCGCAGGTCCACCATCTGATCTGGATACGGCCCGGATCCAGCTGATTACAGTAAACCTCGGAATAAACAGAAAGAAAAAAATTAGATGCCATTCTTTTTATGATGTAATGAGTACATCAGGTGTTATTTGAAGTGTTCCCGGTTCAGGCTGACCTAATTTATGCAGCCTAATAATCATTTAACTGATTTGAATAATAGAAATGTATAGTGTTCTATGTGTAAGCCAGGTTCTTCAACGACAACTAGATGCGAGATCTCTTCGACAAGACGTGTTTTTAATCTAGATTTAAACTGACAGGAAGACTGTTCCAAAGTTTAGGTGCTAAATAGGAAAAGGATCTACCGCCGGCAATCAATTTTGATATTCTAGGTATTATTAACTGGACGGAATTTTGAGATCGCAATAGACGTGAAGGACTATAATGCGTAAGGAGCTCGCTCAAGTACTGGGGAGCTAAACCATTTAGTGCTTTGTAAGTAATCAGCAATATTTAAAAATGTAGACAATGTTTAATAGGGAGCCAATGCAGTGTTGACAGATCCGGGCTAATATGGTCATACTTCCTGGTTCTGGTAAGAACTCTAGCGGCTGCGTTTTGGACCAGCTGTAGTTTGTTTATTAAGCGTGCAGGGCAACCACCCAGTAGAGCATTACAATAATCTAGCCTTGATGTCATGAACGCATGAACTAATTGTTCGGCATTTGTCATTGAGAACATATGACGTAATTTAGATATATTTTAAAGATGGAAAAATTAGGTTTTACAGATACTAGACACGTGACTTTCAAATGAAAGATTGGTATCAAAGAGTACACCCAGGTTCCTAACAACCATCAAGTGTTAGACAGTATTCTAGGTTATTACATGAGGAAGTCTTTTGTTTAATAATTAGAATCTCGTAACAGAATTAAGTAGTAGGAAACATACTCGAAGGTCTAACATACATGTTGTCGATTTAGATGATTTAATGAGTTTAGAAAATTCTTCCTCTATAGCAATAAATACAAATTTTCCTCAGGGAGACAACAATGGACTGCCTGATGTGATACTGTATAGACGGTTGCATAGTTATAATTTTCTCCCTGACAGTATCAATCTTGTAAAGAATTTCATAAAGTCATTACTGCTGTGCTGTTTGGAAACGTCTGGGGTTGAAACTTTATTTTTGGTTAATTTAACCACTGTTTCAATACCTAGGGTTTTGTTTATTTTCTTTTAATAGGGTTGAAACATAAGCATATCTAGCAGCTTTTAAGGCCTCTCTGTACTCAATCATGCTCTTTTTCCATTAAATGCGCAAAAACTTTCAATACACTACAAGTTTTGTATTCTGAGTGTGCTCGTTGTACCACGGCGTTGGACTATTTACTTTAATCCTCTTTAAGTGCAAAGGAGCAACTGTGTCTAAAGTGCTGGAAAAGAGAGAGTCAAAAGTTTCTGTCACAATATTGAGTTCTTCTAAGCGATCTGGAATGCTGAGGAGATGAATATAGTATGAATGTCTGTAGTACAAACCCAGATGTACCATTTGTGTCACGACCACTAGTCCTGCTAGTCTCCCCAATAACCCACGACGGTCGATATCCCCCGAATACTGACCGGTTCCCGAACTACAGTTCCCACCATGCTTCACTCTTGCACTGATTTCATCTCCACCTGCGGGCAATGATCAATTACACAGCTGCATCTCATCCCCAGCTCTATATAACTCACGCTCACAGCTCGCTCAGTGCAAAGTCTTGTTTCACCCCTGTGTACATTTCTGAGCGTTTTCCTGACTGTTATTCTGCCCGTGTTTACGATCCTGCTGTATCTAGTCTCTGATTGATTGCTGCCTGCCTACTGACCCCCTGCCTGTTTCCTGGATCTCGTCTTGTCTGCTGCCTGCCCTGATCTCCTGCCTGGTTACCTTTTCGCTGTTGTCTGCCCTGCTCCACTGTTTCTTGCTGGTACTGACCTTTGCCTGTCGACCTTGTCTATTTGAATAAACCGCTTGCAAATGGATCTGACTGTGTCTGATGATTCGCAACAGAAGACTTCGCCGCAAGAAGATCCAGCAACGGTACCTGCATTGTCAGCTGTTTTCTCCGCTCAAGCCAATCATCTCGCTGCTCACCATCACCAGCCAAACCGCTTAACCTCGTTAACCGAGGATCTGATTCAAGCGGTCCGAGCTCTACAAACCTCATCCACCGATCCATCTCTGGTGCCAGTGCGTCCTGCGGCTGCTCACACTCACGCTCCCGAGCCCCAACCCCCCACGAGCACAAACCCCCGCCTCGCTCTTCCCGAGAAGTACGACGGGAACCCAAGCAAATGCAAGGGCTTCATTCTCCAGTGCTCGATGTATCTAGCACAACAATCCATGTCTTATTCCACGGATGACAGCAAAATCGCCTTTGTTTTCTCGCTGCTCACCGGTCGCGCTCTAGACTGGTTCACGGCAGTATGGAGGTCGGATGGTTCCTCTTTCCCTACGTTCGCCGACTTCCTTCAGAGGTTCCGGGCAGTGTTCGAACACACCAAGGAAGGTAAGGGAGCGGAGGACCGCCTCCTCGAGATCACACAGGGCCGGTCTACAGCAGCTGAGTATGCACTTGAATTCCGCACCCTCGCGGCTCAGACGGACTGGACCGACAATGCATTGAAGGTGGTCTTTCGTCGAGGCTTAACCCACGAACTGCAAGCCGAGCTGGCATGTCGCGATGAGGGAAAGGACCTCGATCAATTCATTCATCTGTCAATTCAAATAGACCATCTCATGCGATCACGTCGTCCCGGTCAGCGCCCCGTGCCTTCCGCCCGCAACTTTTTCACTCCTCGAGCTTCTGAGTCAAAATCAATGGAGACCAGTGAGCCCATGCAGATAAACACATCCCGTCTGACTCCGGAGGAGAAGGAGAGACGAAGATCTCAGAACTTATGCCTGTACTGCGGCGGCACTGGCCACTTCCGTCTCCACTGTCCCTCACGGCCACCTTTGAGAGATGTAGCATCGGTGAGTTTGACCATTGATTCCCTCAATCCCAACTCTTGTGTGTCGGTACCCCTTGAGTTCACCATTAATGGCAAAACAGTAGACACAGCCGCTTTAATTGATTCTACAGCCGCTGGTAATTTCATGTCCCGAGATTATGCCATGTACCACAAGATTGCTCTGATTCCCTGTTCCTCTCCCCTCACAGTCGAAGCCGTCGATGGGCGGCCGCTAGGTTCCGGTTTGGTCACCCACGTCACACAAGAGGTTCGCATTGGACCGGAGTCCTTCACCATGAGACCATTCAATTCTTTGTATTCCACGCCCCACACACACCTGTCATCCTGGGCCTGCCCTGGCTCCGCAAGCACGACCCACACATCCAGTGGGCAATGGGTCAAATCATCTGCTGGGGGAAGAACTGTCACGCTACCTGTCTCACCAATGTCACACCCTTACCCGTTCTAAGCATCATCGAGCCCCAGGAGGACGCTGTTATGAATCATCTCCCCTCCATGTATCACGATCTGTCAGAGGCTTTCAGCAAGGCAAAAGCCTCAAGGCTTCCTCCTCACCGTATCAACGACTGTGCCATCGATCTGGTGCCAGGTACCGCGCCTCCAAAAGGCTGCATCTTTCCGCTCTCTCAACCTGAAACTGAGGCCATGCGAAGATATATTGAGGAGGAACTGGCGAAAGGCTTTATTCGACCTTCAACGTCACCTGCATCGGCCGGTTTTTTCTTTGTGCAAAAGAAAGACGGCGGCCTCCGACCCTGCATCGAATACAGGGCGCTCAATGACTGCACGATCAAGTTCCGCTACCCCCTACCCCTAGTGCCTGCTGCCTTGGAGCTCCTGCGCACGGCCAGATTTTACACCAAACTGGATCTGCGGTGCGCCTATAATCTGATCCGCATTCGCGAAGGGGACGAGTGGAAAACTGCCTTTTCCACCTGCACGGGGCACTACAAATACCTGGTTATGCCGTTCGGCCTGGCAAACAGTCCAGCAGTCTTCCAGTCCTTCATCAACGATGTGTTCCGAGATATGCTCCACCGAACTGTCATCGTCTACATTGACGACATTTTAGTCTACTCAGACAACATAAAAGACCACATCCAGCACGTCCGGGCAGTCCTACAGAGACTCATTCAGCACCAACTCTACGCCAAGATCGAGAAGTGTGAGTTCCACAAGACATTGCAACGCTTCCTTGGGTTTGCAAACTTTTACCGCCGCTTCATCAGGGATTTCAGCACGGTGGCTGGGCCTCTGACCTCTCTGGTGCGGAGGAACACGGTGCGTCTCTCTTGGAGTAAGGACGCAACCCACGCCTTCAATCAACTCAAGCAACGCTTCACCACGGCTCCCATTCTGCACCATCCCAACCCTGAGTTACCGTTCATAGTGGAGGTGGACGCCTCTAACACAGGCTTGGGCGTCATCCTGTCCCAACGGCAAGGATCTCCCTCCAAGTTATACCCCTGCGCCTATTACTCCAGGAAGCTCAATGCAGCAGAGCGGAACTACGATGTGGGTGATCGTGAACTATTGGCCATGAAAGCCGCCTTCGAGGAGTGGCGGCACTGGCTAGAGGGAGCCTCACACCCCTTCACGGTATTCACGGATCACAAAAACTTATAATACCTCCGCACGGCCAAGAGGTTGAATCCCAGACAGGCCAGATTGTCGCTGCTCTTCAGCCGGTTCCAGTTTACGGTCACTTATTGTCCCGGGTCTAAGAATACCAAGGCTGATGCTATGTCTCGTCAACACAACCCAGACCTTTCCCTCCAGACCCCTGAAACTGTCCTGAACCCCGACCTTGTCCTCGGCCCTATCCAGTGGGACATTGAAACCGAGCTCAATCAGGCCAACGCCCAGATGGAAGTTCCCTCAGAATGTCCTCCCAATAGGGTTCATGTCCCCGAGGCTTACCGAAGAAGGGTTATGGAACATGTACACGCTTTCCCCAGCTCTGGGCACCCGGGAATCACGGCCACCACCCAACTCCTCCAGAATCACTATTGGTGGCCCACGTTAGTCCCCGACGCCAACCAGTTCGTCCAGCAGTGCCAAAACTGTAACACCCAGAAGGCATCTCGACTTCTGCCCGCCGGTCTACTCCAACCACTTCCAGTCCCACAACGTCCCTGGTCACATATTGCCATCGACTTTGTCACCGACTTGCCTCCCTCCAATGGTTACACCACCATCCTCACTGTGATAGACCGATTCTCCAAGTCCTGTCGCCTCATTCCGCTCGCCAAACTCCCCACTGCCTTACAGACGGCAGAACACCTCTGCAACTTAGTGTTCCGGTTCTACGGACTGCCCGACGACATTGTGTCCGATAGGGGTCCCCAATTCACCTCCCGAGTCTGGGCAGCCTTTTTCCAGATGCTCCAGGTCAACGTAAGCCTCACGTCCGGGTACCATCCCCAGGCCAATGGACAAGTCGAACGCCTCAACCAGGAGATCATCCGGTTCCTTCGGTCCTACTGCCATTTACATCAAGAGGATTGGAGTCGGTATTTAATGTGGGCTGAGTACGCCCAGAACTCCCTTCGAAAACCCTCCACGGGCCTGACTCCATTCCAATGTGTCCTCGGTTTTCAACCACCCCTGTTCCCATGGTCCGGTGAACCCACGAACGTCCCCTCCGTGGAGGATTGGTTAAGGCGCAGTGAGGAAACATGGAACCTCGCGCACACTCATCTCCAACGGGCCATCAACCGCTGCAAGAAACAGGCAGATCGACACCGCCGACCCAACCCTGAGTACCAACCCGGCCATTGGGTCTGGCTCTCCACTCAAGACCTCCACCTTCGGCTCCCTGCAAGAAGCTCAGCCCGAGGTATGTGGGTTCATTAAAAATCCTTCGGCAGATCACTCCAGTATCTTATCGTCTTGCCCTGCCTGACCACCTCCGTATTTCTCCAACTTTCCATGTCTCGCTGCTTAAGCCAGCCACAACCCCCACCGAGGAGAGGGAGGAGAGGCCCGCGGAATCCACTCCTAACCCCTACTAGTGGAGGGCGAGGAGACCTATCAGGTGCACCAACTACTAGACTCCAGGCGCAGGGGGGGCTGTCTCCAATATCTCGTCGACTGGGAGGGGTTTGGTCCAGAGGAACAGTCATGGGTCAACGCCAAAGACATTCTGGATCCCACGCTTACCCAGGAATTCCATCTTAACCATCCCATCAAACCGGCTCCCCGACCATGTGGTAGACCCCGTCGTCGTCAACATTCTCGCGCCGGGAGTCGCTCGCAGGGAGGGGGCTCTGTCACGACCACTAGTCCTGCTAGTCTCCCCAATAACCCACGACGGTCGATATCCCCTGAATACTGACCGGTTCCCGAACTACAGTTCCCACCATGCTTCACTCTTGCACTGATTTCATCTCCACCTGCGGGCAATGATCAATTACACAGCTGCATCTCATCCCCAGGTCTATATAACTCACGCTCACAGCTCGCTCAGTGCGAAGTCTTGTTTCACCCCTGTGTACATTTCTGAGCATTTTCCTGACTGTTATTCTGCCCGTGTTTACGATCCTGCTGTATCTCGTCTCTGATTGATTGCTGCCTGCCTACTGACCCCCTGGCTGTTTCCTGGATCTCGTCTTGTCTGCTGCCTGCCCTGATCTCCTGCCTGGTTACCTTTTCGCTGTTGTCTTCCCTGCTCCACTGTTTCTTGCTGGTACTGACCTTTGCCTGTCGACCTTGTCTATTTGAATAAACCGCTTGCAAATGGATCTGACTGTGTCTGATGATTCGCAACAATATGCCTTCATGAAATCGTCTTCATGAAGTCTTCATGAAATCGTTAACGAAGTTAGCACCTTGTTTGATACCAGGAAAACTCAAAATTCAGAGAGGCCCATGAGGTGAATGGGGTTATATTAGACAAAAATTATGAGATATTAAACCAATCAGTGTTGAGTGTATAATCACTTTGTGATGTTCAAGAGAAGTAAATATATTGGGGATCACCAATAAATCCTAGAATAGTGAATCACAGACATTGCAATTTTGTCCTTTGTTTAGTTTAACTTTGCCTAGCAACAAAAATTCCTAATGCAGGCCAGAGTAAACGAACAACCTTCTCAAAGTTATCCCCTGCTGGTTTCTCCTTCAGTTCAAATGATTTAGCCTAAGTAAGCAAACTAGGTTTGCTTACTAGTTTTGTTCCAGACAAATGAAGCACCTGTGTTGCTATGGACGTCTGGTAAATGGAATTCTGTGTTTCTGCTTTGTACTAATGTAGTTATCAGGAAAATGCATAAAAATATCACATTGAGTCTATCAGCTTTTCACAGTCATCCAGTTCCCTACTGATGTCAGATTGGAGCACGATTAGTTCATATTTTCCTTTATTTTCATGGATTTAGCAATTGTGAGTTGTAATCCATGAAAAGTCTATTATATGTTTTATAGATGTACTACAAGTCACCCCATAAATAGGTCATCTGTCTGCACTGCAATGTGTCATATGCTCTTTTTCTACTTTTATAATGACTTCTTTAATGAGTCCTACTGATCTTTCAGAAAAACACCACAACAATTTTCCAATAAAGGCCTTTTGAGCATCCAGGAGAGAAACAAAAGCTGTTTGTCCTTGTGGGAAATGGGGAGCTCTTCCCATTACTCAAAGGATTTATTCATAGTTTTATTGGAAATTAGACTAGTGTTCCTGACTAGTACATTCAGTGTTAGTCCAATTAAACACTTCTGCCATGTTCTTTGCTTCTCAGAAAACATAAAACAAATACTTTTCTGAAATCATTATTGCATTATTATCTCAATGAAACATGTGTACAGGCTAGACATAGTTTACAGGGTCCAAACAGTGACCCCAAAAAGTAGTGGACACTTGAGACACACTTGAAATGTGAACCATGTCCATAATAAATGTGGTTTACAGCACATGTGGTTGCTAAGACAGCATTTGTTTGCAATGATATTGCTTTGATATTTTACTTCTAATGCAATATAAATAGAAATATAGCTACAAGCAGCAAACATGGCTGAAAAACAACTTGAAAAACTGCAACTAAGTAATTAAAGAAGTTTTTAGATTATTTTAGTCTAATTGGCTGAAAAATCACAAATACAATAACTGTAATATGATTAACCAATAGGTGGCACTGTTATCTAATTATTATGGTGTGATCAGTGTGAGGTGACAATGACAGATAGAAAGTTTGGTGTCGATATACAAGTGTTGCAGATTTAAAGCCTCAGAATCAGCTTGGCATCATGCCAACACATTCGTTGATGCTTTATTCAAGAACAGTGAGGTCTATCAAAAAGCTTTTGATACAGTTTTGTCAGCATTGTCTGGTGATGACCTGAGCCAATTTTGGGGGAAATTGGACCAGCGGTCTATGAGGAGTTTGAAAAAGTAGGTTTTCAAAAAAAGCAACATGGCAGACAGTAATTTTGATCAAATATGGCATAATTGGTATCATTGTTCTTGATATGACTCAAGGAATCTATAAAGATCGGTTTCATTAGAATAGGTAAAATTAATCAAAATCTATTAGCATTTTTTTTTATTTCATTATAAATTATGACCAGAAGGTGGCGCTGTTCTGACACTTTTTGAGTACATCAAGGGCTTATTCCTGATGACACATACTGAGTTTCGTGTCTTAATGAAATTCAGCAATTAGAGACAATATTCAAAATGGCCGACGCCCAAAATGGCCATATGGGAAAATTGGATAACATTCAACTCAGTATGCTGCACTGAATCAAAAGAGACTAGGTTTATGATTTTTTGGACAAACCATTCAGAAGTCATAAGAAAAAATTGCCATTTTTCTTATCTCCTGACCAGTAGGGGGTGCTGAGCCAAAACGCTGCATTTTGATGACATGTACCAAGACTCGCCATGAGGAGATTTAAAAGTGTTTGGGGGCAGTATCTAAAGCACTTGGATCATCATAAATCATCTTATGTTTTCATCAAAATCTCAATGGCTATCTTGCACACTTTTCATCTCCTTAAAGTTGTGGTCAGATTAACAAAGTTTCAGAGAAATTTCATGGGTGAAAAATGTCCATTGACTATTGTCAATGGTGTAGCAGTGTATAAAGCTCAACTCACTCAGAAGTCTCTTTCAAACAAGCAGTTTTCTATTGGTCAACGAAGCAAATTCGCCTGACCAACTGGAACCAAATATGAAATCTGCATGGGGAAATCGTTTGCCCTCATCTGAAATTCTCAATCATGTGGATTCCTATTGAAAGACTGGATTTAATCTGCAAAAGAATCGACAAACAACAGTAAATGTGACTTGACCTCAAGCCAATTTGCATGTTTTAACCCTTTCATGCATAGAGGTCACTACAGTGGACAGTTATTAAAAAATAATTTTCTTGAATTTGCACGGGTTTTGATGACATAGTTGATAATGGACAATGGTCAGTCAGAAATGCCAAGTTTCTCCGGAATATCAACCGATTCCTTTTATCCTATATTTCAGCTACAATTCATACTTATACTGTGAATGTTGTTTTAGAAAATACTTAATCTGCAGTATTTTTTTTTACTGTAAATAAATCTATGTTATATGAGTATTTTTACTCGTAACATCAAAAAGTAATTTGATTACGTAATCCACATTACTTTTAATGAATTACTTTACTTGGATCAAAAAGTAATCTGATTACGTAATGCATGTTACTTGTAAAACATTACTCGTTACATTAAAAAACTCTGATTACGTAATCTACGTTACTTGTAACGCATTACTCGTTGCATTAAAAAAATCTGATTACGTAATGCACATTACTTGTAATGCATTACTTTACTCGTACATCAAAAAAGTAATCTGATTGCGTTATGCATGTTACTTGTAATGTATTACCCCCAACACTGCTCATTTTAGATGAGATTAAAAACACCTGATCGCTAGGTTTTCTCAGAGGAGGGCTATGTTAGAAATGTGTCCATCTTGAACATAATCAGAAATATAGCTGCGAGCAGCGATTGCGGGCCAAAGCCGGTGGCACCGCAATCCTAGTGCCTTTACCTAAAGGCACCGGGGTGGCGGTACCGCCGCCTTTGGCCCTTCATCGCTGCTCGCAGCTATATATATATATATATATAAAGCCGGTGGCACCGCCACCCTGGTGCCTTTAGAGTTATGGTGCACGACGTGCAAAAAAAACGTAACCCTGCTATGACTGTCGAAAAGAAGTGTGCAGTAGAGCTTGCATTGGCGTGGGCTCTGCAAAAGTGCACATCGAGGGCACATATCAATCACAAAGTATGCGTGAGCAACCTTCTGAAAGGTCAGGTCTACATCCAGGTCTACATCTGCCAGGTGTTTACATTATAGTAGTGAAGTTTGAAGCAAATCAGGTAAAAATAAGATGGTGATTTCAAATCATTTTGAAAGTGACACACTTCCTGCTGCCAGTTGGTGGCGCTATAACCGGGGTTGCAGTGCCACCGGCTTGGGCCCATAACCGCTGCTCGTAGTTATAAATATATGTATATATATCTATACACACACACACAGACACACACACATATTATATATATATATATATATATATATATATATATATATACACACACACAGACATACACACAGACACACCACACACACACACACAACTATATATATTAAATATATATATATTATATATATATATATATATATATTATATATATATATATATATATATATATAAGATACAGAGAATATTACTTGCTTTACCTGATTAGAATGCTACCTTGAAACCATTATGGATGGGAGAATGGATGGGGCACAAGAAATCCATTCAAACTACAATATCTGACTTTCTGTTGCTCAGCGCTAATGACTTTAAATTAGAAAATTGATCAGCTTTATGAGAACAATATGCGTGGCAAGTTTTGTAACTGTAGGTTATAGCACAAAGTTATAACACACTTTATGTGTCCTTTTTTAGTCATAAAATTCATTTCCTCGCCACGGCCAAACCGTTTGAGATATCAAAAATCCGTCCGGAATTTAGCATCCTCAATGTCTTGACTTCATGCTGACCGAGTTTGGTTGGAATCTGATCAATTCCTAAGGAGAATTAAATCGAATTTCAGGGGTATGCATTTCCAAACAAACCATAATAGCCGGTTTCCTGTTGGGCTGTCGTAAAACTTAGAGCATGAAAGTTGTTCAGCCCAATGAGATCTATAAAAGTACAGAGTTTCATATTATTACATGCAAGTGTGTTCGACTTATGGAAAAGTGTTCGAATCCCAGTCCAGTGGGCGCTGTTGAGCCGCCCTGCCACGCCCGGGTACCAGCTTCAGCCCGGCCCTGATGGCCACGGGTTCTGACCCTTGTGGACCCTTGTGACCCCCCGAAACCTTGAACAACAATAATTAAAAGCATTCTCACTCAAACAGACACATCCACCTCCCCCCACAGACACAGAGGTACGCAGAGAGAGGGAGAGAGTGACAGAGATTACTCCAAAACATCCACATTCAAACCAAAATATCTGACTTCCTGTTGTTCTGAGCCAAAATCTGTAAATTAGAAAGTTGTCCGGCTTGATCGGAACAATATGCCTACAGAGTTTTATGATTGCAGGTAAAACTGTGAAACTAACCCTCTCACTTTTGTCAAAAGGTGGCGCTACTGAGCCCCTGCACCATGTCCGTTTCTGAAACTTTGCACATGTCTACTGGCTAAGAAATGTTTCATGCAATTTCAAGCAATTTCAGGCATGTAAGATTCTCAAAAGCATCCAAAAAGAATATTAAAATTTGATGCGTTGCCATGGCAACAGTATCTAAGATATCAACAATGATTTCACAGGTCTATATCTGGCGTGTGTCTACATTTTACACATCAAGTTTGAAGCAAATCGGGTAAAAATAAGAGGGTGATTTCAAAGCATTTTGAAAGTGACACACTTCCTGCTGCCAGTTGGTGGCGCTATAACTTTGACTGACAATAGTCACATCCATGAGATCGGGCTCTTACAACGAACACACTGCTGAAGTTTCATCAAGATCAGTTAATGTATGCAGAAGTTATAACACACTTCCTGTTTCACGTTTTCTCACCATAATTTCATTTCCTTGCCATGGCCAAACCGTTCGGGATATCAAAAATCCCCTGGCAATTTTTCATCCTCAGTGTCTTGACTTCACGCTGACCGATTTTCGTGCCGTGTGTTTGATATATGGACCAGTGTTCAAACCCCGTTCCAGGGGGCGCTGTCGAGCCACGCCCGGGTACCAGCTTCAGCCCGGCCCTGATGGCCGGGTTCTGACTGTCAAAGATTCAAGAGTTTTCGAGCACGTTAAATGCCCCAAAAGTGCCCAAAAGGTAGTAAAATAATAATAAATATAGCTGCGAGCAGCGATTACGGGCCCAAGCCGGTGGCACCGCAACAGCGGTGCCTTTAGTTACCTAAACTACCATGCTAATGCAATTCCACTAATGCCAACATATGCCATTTTCGAGTCTATTTAAAAGAATGTTGTGGTCAATGATAGCAAATGCAGCACTAAAATCCAGTAACACTAATAGAGAGATACAACCACGATTGGATGATAAGAACAAATCATTTGTAACTCTAATTAGAGCAGTCTCAGTACTATAGCACAGTCTAAATCCTGGCTGGAAATCCTTGCAGATTAGTGCTGCGCGGGTCGACTCGTAACTCGCGGACCCCGCGGGTAACCCGCGGTCGAGTTGGGGGGGTAAAGAAATTGTCACTTTATTTGTGGGGCGGGTTGGGGTGGGTCATTAATTTTTTTTTTAATCCATGTACCCTATGTTGCTTGCAATTTCCAGCCTATATTACATATTTGGGAATATCTATTTTCATATTTTATTAGGTTATTTGATAAGGTTACAATACGAATGCCGTAGCAACGTAACTTGCGTGAGGTTCCCAAACCTTTGGCGTCACGTGACACGTCACGAAAGTGGCGTGCCAAGCAGCTCCGCAGCTCCCGCCGCCAGCCTCGACAACAACGGAGAAATAAAAGTGAAGATGGAAGACGAGGTACGGGAGAAATTGTGGTCGGTAAATTACATGATTAAAAGAAAAACAAGGTTAGGCTGCTAAATATAATGTTTGGTAGCGGTTCTCAGAAGTAGTTGCAGCAGGAGACAACAGTAGTATCGGCTACCTGAAGTGCAACTCGTGTGAAAAACATACAAACAGTAGCGCCACAAAACGGGCACTTCCAGCATGTCCAGACATACAGTATTTGTGGGGGGTCTAAGAAATAAAAAATGGTTTAGCCTATTAGATGAATACAAACGCTGCATTGTAAATGTTGAAAATGTTTATATGACCTGATTTATGGTTCATATTCATAATCGTCTGTTGTTGCCAGTTTACAGGGCGATGTTTCCAAGCACTTTCAGGCTGAAATAAAGGCTGTTTTCATTTACATTACAATGCCTAGTATTATGTCTATTTAACGGTCGCGGGTGTGGTGCAGGGTGGGGCGGGTTGTAAAAAAAGATACAGCAGTGCGGTGGCGGCTGGGGCGGGCCAAATAATTTCATAAAAGCGGGACCCGCGGGTTGGAAAAAAAGCCGACCCGAGCATCACTATTGCAGATACCATTTCTTTCTAAAAAGTAGATTTGAGATCGGCCTGTGATTGACTAATTCTCTAGGATCAAATTATTTTTATTTTTATAAGAGGTTTAATAATAGCTAGCTTAAAAGTTTTCTGTACATATCCTAGTGACAAAGATGAATTAATGATATTAAGAAGAGGATGACCCCTGGAAGCATCTTTTTCAGTAGCTTAGTCGGTATAGGGGCAAAACATACCAGAATAAGGTACCAGCATGGGATCCTGGTTGCTGGTTTGCTGGTCCCCAGCATGAGAAGGAAGCAGGAGTGCTGGTGGACTAGATAAACCAGTTTTGCCTGAGAACAGCAGGACCACCTGCTAGACCAGGAATATTCCAGCTCCAACCAGCATAACCCAGCTTGGACCAACATGTAATTCATGACAGTTTATGGTGGATTTTTTAGATGGATGGCTTGATGGATGGCTGGATGGAAGAATGGATGGATGGAAGAATGGATGGAAGAATGGATACTGTGCCTAAGTAAATTAATATAATAGAGAACAATATAACGCTAATGTGAAATTGGGCTAGGTAATCTTATTACTTGTTAGATGAGCGGCAGTATAAAATTGATGTAAACAAGTCTCAACTGGTCAGGCGGAGTTTGTGTCCTGATGTCTTGTTGCGCTGTTGTTGTGAACATTTGCATTTCAAGTCTTTCCCTCCATAAACAAACTCCCCCTTCCCTTCTGTACACTTTTAGTCCATCCCTCAATCCAGTGAGAGTGTGTGTGTGCTGGGATTTGGGTTGGGGGTCAGTCTGACCCGATTTTCTGGATGAACACTTTCCTTTTGAACATTGCCAAAATGAGGATAAGAGTTAGTTTTAGGTTTGACATTGTAGTATGGGTTAGATTAAGGTTAGGAATGGGCTGAGGATTTTAATGGTTTAGCAGAAAATGTCAGTTTATAGTTTTGCATGAAAAGGTCCCGTTTGTCAATTTCCATGTCGTAGTTGAATACATAGGCCTATTACATGTTACAGTTACATGCTAAAGTTAAATATTTGAGGTTTAAACATATATCTCAAATTATGAGCAATAAAAGTGATGTTTGCCTTAGGAAGCAATGCTAATAATGTCTGAATGTCACGTTATTTTCAATGAATACATTTCCACCCACCTTTCTCTTTTAAATGAATAATTGTCATCTCTTACTCAAGAGGAAAGATATTGCACTCATATGGAAGTTCAGAGAAGATCCAAATTTATGAGTAATTATACGATTTATAACTCGTAGTCACGTCTGACACATCATTAAATGTGTTATTCATCATATCACTGTTGCAAAACAAGTGTCAGTATTTGTTTTTCACACACGGAATTAAACACACTTTTCACGCACAGGATCATGGAGGACCTCCATTACACGAATTGACACATTGACCTCCAAACAAGTATGGGACTGCGAGGCCAAGATGAAAGGCCCCTATTTGGGCACTGAACTCATTTAACTCGCGTTGTGTATGATGTGCGGGGGGCCGCACGGCCCAATATGGGGGAGAGGGTCACATGGAGTTGGGGCCTCCAACAGCTCAGGGGACTTCTGCGTGAGAGAGGACATGCATAAGACACTGCCAGTCTCCAAGTTTGAGTAAATGGGACCTTTTGGGTTAATCCTCATTAAAAATGGAAGCGGCTTTCATCTTAGCAAGCCAAAATGACCCACTGTGAACTTTTGTCCACTTCCTTTCAGATGCAGTTCTAGCGTATACCAGGGCAATTAGACCAACGTTACAATGGTGCTTCGTTTTAGAGGCGGGAAAGAGCTGTCTCATTGGTCTACCAAACCATCAAAATCTGACTCGTGCATTTCAATAGGATGTTTAGAGACCAAAAAAACCCAACAGATGCCAACGAAATACCAGGCTTTCAGTCAGCAAACAGGAATTAAATCATAGGGAAAAAAAGTTTTTAATGACTGAATGAGTATTAATACAATAAGCTGTCGCTACAGCAATATGACTATGTATTCCTGTTGGTTTCTCATATCGATTTCAAGGTATGTTTATATGTAATGATTCTAGAAACTGTCATGCGGTTGTAACGGTTACCAGGCGGCTTATGAGCAAGATGGAGCTGGTGTTTGTGTCTAGCCGTCTGTCCTGTGTGTTGCTGTCGACTATTTTAATGGTATTTTTAATGCTAGTTCTACCTCATTAACCTATGGCCGTCAAGGCCTGCTTGAAATCGGAAACTTAGTCTCTTTTTGGACTCATGCCTTATGGAGTGGATCTCATACCTGCCCACGCCATTCTTCTCAAACATTCCCGACTTTCTGTGTTGGAGGCCTTTCGACGTTCCTCGGAGGAGGCGCAGCAGGAGACGAGGGAAGCAGGCAGGTGTTGGCATCGGGGTAATGTCAGGTCTGGATTTTTTTTCACCGGTGATTGAGACTGCCTCATCAGTGGATTCGACCAAATACTATAGGGCAAGTGAACGTTTTGTATGTTATTTATTACGTAAAGTATTAATGGATGGTTGTCAGCTACAATAATTCCGGTTTAGTTGTATAGAAAAGTTATTTGGAAAAGGCCCCTTCCTTAATATAAATTATGTGGGATGCATATTCAGCTGATCCTACCTGAAGATGAATCCAGGGGTGGAGCCTACCCCGATGGATGGACAGGGGCCAACCTGGTGGTGGCGGGGAGGATGGAGGTGAATGTCAGCATCATCAACTGTGAACGTGAAACAGAGAGTTCAGTGCTCTTCCCAGACTCTTCCTGGTTGAACTTACACTAAAAGCTCTTCTTTCCAAGGTGGAGAGTTGTGTTGGACTGCGGATCACTGTTTTAAAATGTTTTTGTTCTTTTTTAACAAACAGAAGGTTCAATGTTTCTATTGGTCAATATATTTCTTCCTCATGTCCTCTTGCATGCATGGTGTACCCCAGGGGTCAATTATTGGTCTGATTCTATTTTCAGTATGTTGCCTATGGGTGCTATTTTTAAGAAATACGTGTCTTTAGGGTATTTTTAAGTGTAAATATAGTGTCATTTCATCTTTATGCTGATGACACTCAGTTACATCTTCCTTTGCAACATAAAAACAAAGAATCTTTAGGACCACTGTTAGCCTGTGTAAACGAACTACAAATATCATTAAAACTAACCTTTTGGTGCTAAATGAAAACAATACTGAAGTTAATTTATTTGGTTTAAAGTGACCTTAATCTCGGCTATCATTATAACACCTTGTGCAAAAACCATAGGTGTTATTTTTAAATGCAACCTGAAATTGGTGAAGCAAATTAGTGCTGTGGTCAAATCGAGCTTTTTCTATCTACGACTATTAGAGAAAATCAAGTGTTCTTTCAGCTAGACATTTTTGAAGAAATCATTAATTTACATATTTTTTTCTTGCCTAGACTATTGCAACTCTCTATACTATAGAGTAAACACTTTGGATCAACCATGAGTTGTGTTAAACATGCTTTATAAATAAATGAAGAAGAAAGTATCACAGTTATGTTCAGTTAGTTTGTTTTCATGGACTTTTGGTTTGTTTTCATTCATCACATGTGTCCCTTTGTTTGATTTTCCCGCCACTCATCAGTAATCATGAACATTCATTCATCACAGCGTCACCACCATGTATTTACAGTAGTTCCTCTCTGTTCACTCAGTTTCGGTTGGTCGATGTTTGTGTGTTTACCCCATGTTCCACGCACTGTTAAACCTTCTGTCTGTTCCTGTGTTTGTTGTAATATTAAAATCACTTTGTATTAGATCCTGTCTACCTTCATCTTCATCTTCTTTGTCTTGTGACAGAAAGACTAATAAATAAAAAGTAAGCATTTCTTTCTTACACATTGAATTTTTGAATATTAAAACACATTTTTCAAAGTATTTTGTTCAAATTTATGGGAAGGCACACCAAATGACATTTTAAAACCTGAATTACCCATGGCTCACCAAATTATCTTAAAATTATTATTAAATTATATTTTAAGAGAATTGCTGACCTGCTTGATATGCAGTTCTATGATAGAATTCCCTTTTTTATGTATTTTTTCCTGCAAGTTGGTTGGACTGTGACAAAATTAGACAAATGTTTTTCAGATATTAAACATAGCATTTTGGCTAATTGTGTTGTTTAAGAAAAACAATAATAAAATTCTAAAACAAGTATTAAACATTTAATTAAATAATAGATTATGCCAAACTACGCAAGGAATTCTTTTCAAGACTTGAGTGGTTGCTAGGGTGTTGCTAACCCATTGTTTTCAGCTCTGAGTCAGAAAAGCCTAACCTCCAGTCTTTATGATACTCTGGTCTCTATAGTTTTATTGTCTGACAAGGGAAAATTGCAGGTCTGATCGCTTTGAAAAATGCACCCCTCTCCTCAATAAGCTGCATGATTTGAGCCGTAGCTCCATGAATGAAATCTGGAACCAATATCCATGAAATTTAAGCTCAGAGTCAGTGTCCTGTTATGCCTCTCTAGCAATGTGCAACAGATTGATGCAACCGCTACAATATAAACACTTGTGACTTACCCTATTATCTAACTTTGAGGGCTTAAACCTTCCTTGAAGGAGGTCTGAAACCATTCATAGCTTTTGAAAAACACAGATGCTTCCAAAACACGGTTCACAAGTTTATATTTTTGCACAGAGTTAGACGGATAAACAGTTTTCAAGGGCACGTCTCCGTAATACCGGGCGGATTGTTTCTGAAGCTCACTGGGGGATGTCAAGGCAGCAGGTCTGGGCTCGGCAGACATCCCTCTCCTCTGTTCTTTTCCTCCACCGGTTATGCGATACTTGTTTTTGGGGAGAAAAACAATGAGAGTATTTAGTCAGATGTCACGCAGAGTCTAGTTTGTCTCTTTCGCAATTCAAACCTTTGTTCATTGGGGCTTTCTCTGCCCTCCCCTGGTAGCTCAGCTTCTCTGACTCATGTGTGTTTTCAATTACAAAGCTTCAAATCGAGTTTTTTTCCCAACCGAAGAATCTTTCAAATCATTGCTTCCTTATACATTTGTTACCTCATGAAAATCGCAGAAAGTGGGGAGGAAAAGAAGGTGAAGCAGCAAATGAGAGGGGGTCCCGATAAGGACGCCCGCCACACAATGAAGCTGTTGTATTCATCAGGTCATGTGTGGTTCTCTTAGTTTGATCTTTTGTCTTTGTCTCCGGCCGCGGCCACTCGCGGCTCCCGCTGCATGCGCAAACTCTCTGAGGTATCAGAAGAGAAGTCTTTTCCAGGAGACTCTAAGAGTTCCTTTGGGCAAGGCTCAAATGGATTTTCTTTGGAAACTATGCCTTTGTTGTGTTTATTGTCTGCTTCGCGGTATTACCTGTGACCTGGATGTCTTAGAAAACCAAATCTCCTGTAATCACGCCGAAGAGGATTTTTCTGGAAAACAAAAGTACTTTGCAATAAGATCTTACGGTCTTGGGAAATTCAGGAGATAAATCACCGAAGGTCCATATTTTGAATACGTCAATTTATGTCTTAGTCAAAACAAAGAAAACCTGCCTACACCTCAGTTTTCTAGGGATAATTAAAGGTTGCAGAAGTAGCAGAAATTTCATAATTTCAGCATTGCAGGTAATGAGTTTGCTTTGTTTGGGCCCTGGATCTTTATCAAGGTTTATTTTCCAACTTCGTACAGTAAGTCTGAGGTGCAGGTAATCCAAATGCCGGCTGAGCCACTGAACAGTGTAAAGAATCTTAATCCTCTTAGCCGAATTAAACATTTCAGGTTGATGATCTAGCCAATAATTTTGCACCGCGACTATAGCGCAGGAAGAAAAACCCCAACATGCCCGCATTCCCTCTGAGAACGTATGTTGGAGCCGGTCCCTTGACAATCGGCTCCATTCTAATATACAAATAATCCGCTGTCCCCTGCTTGGGTGGATGTAATCTACAGAACATTTCTTACCTTCAAACTTCCACATGGGAAATTAAAATATTTCATAGAGGTAAGTAGATTAGAAAGGCCTGGTAAAAGCTATTTGCAGTAAGTTATTCAACACAGCTTTGGGGTGGGCTGACTTCCTAGAGAACAGGCTGTCCAGGTCACTGATGGGCTTAACATTTGCCCCTACACTCAACAAATGAACTGGGGACTCCAGCCGGTGGGTGGGCCAAACCCTTGACAGTTCACATAAGCACTTACCCACATGTTCAAGGCTTCTGCAGTGGTCATCTAGGCCTTATAAGCACTTGGCTACTGCCACACCAAGATAAATCACACTACCAAGGAGGCGTTGTTTCCTTCTGATCAATTAGGAGGAAATTCATTAAACGAGCGATTACTCCTACAGATCCTCTGAAGTTTTCTGGTATAAATGAATGATATAAATAGTGTCTTTCAATCCATCTGTCATTTCTGTAGCTTACTTGAAGCAGATGTGAGTCATTTTGTCAACGTAATAATACTTTCTCATATCCCGGTTTTATGTTTGGAGACCTAAAGTAGGCCAATTGTAGAATATTTTCAGCTTGAGACTGCACATGCATATTGACACACATAACTGGAAAGCACTTTCACAATCTGGCGAGCTGTAATCTGATTGGCTGGCTTCCATAAGTAAGAATGCAGGGAGTAATTTTTCATCAATCTGCTTGAAAACAAGACTATGTTACCAAGGTACTGAGGGGATGCAGTAAGCTCTTTTGAAAATGAAACTCTGCCAGGTGAGTGCCATCAAATCATCTTCATAGTCAAAACATATAGTGTTGTTACATATTTGAAATACAAAGTATTTGACCAAATGATGTTAATTATAATTTAAATCGTTGGTATTCAATTAATAAAATATCTAAGAATATCTTCATAACTGTGAAAAAAATATTATACATTCCAAAGCTGAACAAAGATCTTATGGGTTTGGAACGACATGAGGGTGAGTAATTAATGACAGATTTTTTTATATTTAGTAATTTCACTAAAACAATGTATTTGACTGCACTGACACTATTGGATGAAAACAAAAACTTGAACTGAACTGAGCTGGATGACTGCTCTCTTCTATAGAGTTGTATTATAATTAAATCGACTTTGTTTCATAATTGACAAAACTGAAAAAAAATCAACACTTATTGAACTGAATTTTTACACTTATTACATGCATTTTGAACAATATCCATTCTTGTCTTAGGACAACTTTGATTAACTTTTTTGATCCACTTCAAATGTTGACTGCTGAAGTTTAACTCTTTGTTAATGTTTAGCTTTATGCTAAGCTAAAATGCTATTTCAACACCCTAATGCACCTATCATTAGATATCTATAAGAATAACTGTAGTGTCCCAATTCAGAGGCAGCATCCTTTGAAGGATTTCAAAGCCTGAGTGGGACACTGAAGTGTCCATCGAATGTCGCTTCAGAATCGCGGCAGAAGTAATATATAATTCGGGGACATTTCGCGTACTGTTTTTCGAATACTCTGTATTTCTAAATGTACCTGATTGTTCATATCAACAAACAAATATAGCAGGATAACCTGGGTTCCCTTTCGAGGGAACTCAAACTGCATCGTCAAGAACGACACTTTGGGGACGCTCCCTTAGCGTGTGCCTCTAAAGTAAGAATGAAACTAATCCAATCCTGATTGGTGTTGCGTCGTGACGTAACATGTGACGGCATAACCGGATGCATAAAAGTGACGCTGACACACACACATCAGCTTTCGCTCTTCAGCAAGCGCTCTCTGTGAAACTGTCTGTCTTATTTGGTGTTGTTTTGTCTGTGCAAAGCTCTATATTATGGCGAGTGAACAATACACTAAGTGTGTGCACCCCTGCCCAAGATTATGTATATGCCACGGGTGGGGACACGCATCAGCTGTGTGTGTGTGTATTGTTTAGGGGCGCAGCACGCACTGTCACTCACAGAGCTGCCTGTGAACACTGTGAAGCACTTCCTATTAGAGTGCTGCGCTCCCGCTTGGCTATATTATTTTCTGATGATGGCCAGGCTCAAGATCCCCGCGATTCGGGTCCCGCGTCCGTTGAGGCGGCGCGACGGCTTAGATCGTGGAGATCGCAGAAGGATCTTGCGGATGAGAACGAGACTGTTGAGGCACCTTTTCGTTCATCATCCGCAGATTCTATGACACTTGTTCACGACGCAGAAGCCTGCGATGTGGCTTCTTCTGCCCGTGACGAGTGCCCAGTGCTCGAGCTATCTGTTTATAAGGAAGTAGATGTGCTCAGCATTGGGAACGAGCAACAAAAGTCACACTCGCCGGCTTTTGTTTCTGCTTATGTAGAGCTCGTGGAGGTTGTGATGCGTGCTGTGGCCAGACTAAACAAATAAATAAATAAATTTTATATATATATATATATATATATATATATATATATATATATATATATATATATATATATATATATATCAGCTGGCCACAAAATAAGCAGGATGATCCCCGTCAAAATGAACTAGACGAGAGATTCCTGCAGCACCGTTCACAACCTCAGAGCCGGGGCTTACTGATTTTCCCAGATCTTTATAAAATATATATATATATATATATAATATATGTAGATCCTGGGAAAGACCCCACTCTTTACGTATCTCATCACATTCATTATATGTTTATTCGAATGTGGTGGGTGCGAGAGAGGCGGGTTATGGCAAGATGCCGCAGATAGAGGAAGCTTTAGCGAGCTATCGTTCTCCTGATGCGGCATCTTTGCTTTAAGCCCCAGCGCTGCCCAACAAACCATGCAGGGACACCTCTGCACTGATTGGCCGGGCTTATATGGTGGCTGGTGCGTGCCTGCACTCTATAACGATTTTGCAGGCGTACCAGGCCGATCTTCTTAAAGATCTTAATGAGGCAAATATTTCCTGTTCCCCCTCCTGCGGGAGCTTGGCAACAGAGGAAGCACTCTCAACAGTCCTCCAGCCAGAAGGGTGAGCTGTGGAACAATCGAGGTTGTTCTAGCAGCAGGTGCCCTCGGGGAAGAAGATGTTGTCCCGCCGTCCTTGACGCTTCAGGCCACATCGATTTCCATCGAACGCACACTGTGGCGTTCGCCCCAAAAGCTTGCAGCAGGGCACCGACTATGGTCACAAAATCTGTATCGACTTTTTCCTGCGGGTCCTCCGCTTCAGGAAGTCGAGAATCGAGGGGCTGGTTCCCTTAGTAGATTTTGTAGAAGAATGGCAACGCCTTCCGAATATATCTATATGGGTCCTGTATATTATAAAATATTATAAAATATGGGTACAGATTGCAGTTCGGTCACCGACCTCCCTAGTTTGCTGGGGTGGTACCGACTGCAGTGGTTCCAGAACAGGCTCGGGTTATGGAACAAGAGGTACAGACTTTACTGGAATTAAGAAGCCATAGAATGTGTTCCCCTACCAGACTTTATAGTTCCAAAGAAGGATGGCAGACTGAGGCCAATTTTAGATCTAGGGCTTTTGAATCGTTCTTTGAGGAGATTCAGGTTCAAAATGCTTACTATTCCCATTATCGTGAACCAAATCAGATCCGAGGACTGGTTTGTCACGATGGATCTAAAAGACGCTTATTTTCATGTCTCCATCCTTCCATGTCACAGGAGGTTCCTGAATTCACTTTCGGGGGCGAATCATACCAATATCGGGTTCTTCCGTTTCGGCCTAGCACTCTCTCCCCGCACGTTCACAAAGTGTATGGATGCGGCTCTGGCTCCACTGAGGCTTCAGGGCATCCGTATACTGAATTACATCGACAACTGGCTCATATTGGCCCAGTCTCGAGAAAATGGCAGTTCGGCATTGAGATGTCGTCCTTGGCCACATTCAGAACCGGGGGTTGAGGCTCAACACTAAGAAAAATGTGTTGGACCCAGCTCAGAAGACTACTCTTCTGGGCGTGGTATAGAATTCGGTTACGATGTGGGCACGTATGTCTCCCGCTCATATCGAATCCATCCTGGCCATGGTGTCTGGGATAAAGCTAGGCCATCTCTGTAAAGCAATTTCAAAGACTGCTGGGCCTCATAACAGCGGCATCCAACATAATTCCTTTGGGCCTGCTTCACATGAGGCCCCTTTAGTGGTGGCTCAAAGCCAAGGGTTTTTTCCCCAAAGGGAATCCGTTCCGTATAATAAAGGTTACACGCAGATGCCTTCGTTCCCTATTAATATGGAAGAAACCTTGGTTCTTGTCCCAAGGGCCAGTGTTAGGGGCGGGAAACTGTTTCGACAGACGCTTCCCTCGCTGGCTGGGGCGCGGTCTCGGACGGCCGCTTTGCCAGGGGTCTGTGGTTAGGACCATCATCATTCTTGGCATATAAATTGCCTAGAGATGTTGGCTGTGTTCAGGGCTCTGAGGAGCTTCCTCACAGACATCAAAGGTTACCACGTCTCAGTGGTGGCTTATCTAAACCGACAAAGGACACTCAGATCGCGCCCTCTATCCAGATTGGCGCATCAGATCATTTTATGGTCCCAAGGGAAAATATTATCTATAAGAGCAATATATGTCCCGGGGGTTCTGAATCAGGGAGCAGACATCCTGTCGAGGCAGGGGCTGAGGCCCGGGGAATGGAGACTCCATCCAGAGATGGTGGAGTTGATATGGCAGAGGTTTGGACCAGTGGAAGTGGATCTGTTTGCTTCTCGAGGGACGTCCATTCCACTGTCCACTTTGGTTCTCCCTCACTCATCCAGCCCTGCTGGGGTTGGATGCCATGGTAGAGGCCTGGCCGAGGCTTCGCCTATACGCTTTTTCCCTGATCGCTCTGCTCCCGGGAGTCCTGGAGAGGGTCCGTCAGGAGGGCATCAGTCTTCTTGTAATAGCCCTGTTTTGGCCAGCCCAAGTATGGTTTTCAGACTTAATTTCACTCCTGATAGCACCGCCATGACAGATTCCTCTGAGGCACTATAGGCACTATATTCCATCCTCATCCAGGGCTGTGGAAATTGTGGGTCTGGCCTCTGAGGGGGCTCAGTACCTAGATGCTGGTCTATCATCTGGGGTGGTCGAAACCATACTTATCTCTAGGGCTACGTCTACTAGGAGATTATACTGTATGTAGAGAACTTGAGTTAGGCCCAATTAACAGCCCAATGGCTTCAGTTCTGGAGTTTCTTCAAGATCGTTTCTCTGCGAATCTCTCCCCATCCACACGTAGGGTTTACGTGGCTGCCATTGCGGCGTTCCATGCACCACTAAATGTTGGGCCTTTGGGGAGGCACCAACTGGTCAGACTATTTCTCCATGGTATTGGAGGATGAGACCGACAGTCAGGTCCAGGGTTCCTTCCTGGGACCTGGCGGTGGTTCTCGAAGGGCTATCCCTGCCTCCCTTCGAATACCTCCAGTCGGCTTCGCCTAGGACCTCACGTTCAAGATAGCCTTTCTCTTAGCTATTTCTTTAAAGAGACTGGGAAATCTCCAAGCCCTGGCATTATCGCCAGCTTGCTTGGGGTGTGCCCCCGGCGGAGTTAAGGCCATCCTGCATCCGAGACCCAGCTATGTGCCTTAAGTGCAATTTATCATGGCTAGGTCCATGGTCCTGCAAGTATTTCATCCTCCACCTCATGTATCGGCAGAAAGGAGAGGTTCCTTGCTCTGCCAGTCAGAGTTCCGAGTATTACCTTGAGAGGTCCTCTTCTTGGAGGAGGTCGGACCTACTGTAGTGTGTTTTGGATCACCTATTAGGGCTCCCGGCTATACAAACCATAAGTAGGCCTACAAGGTGCGCAATTTGCCTTCATCTTTGGCCGTTAGGGCTCATTCTACTAGAGGCATGGCGTCCTCTAGGGCCCTCCTTTCGGGAGTTCCCATCAAGGAGATCTGTGAGGCAGCCGGTTGGGCTACCCCACACACTTTTGTTAGGTTCTATAGTCTGCACCTCCCTAGTACGCCTGACGCACATGTGCTCTCGTCCTAGCTGAGTGCCTGAATCAGTCTCACTCCGGGCAGGCCTGTTTTCGGTGCGTGGCCTAGTGGGCATTCGTTCTTGACAATGCAGTTCGAGTTCCCTCGAAAGGGAACGTCTCGGGTTATGACTATAACCCTTGTTCCCTGAGAAGGAAACGAGACACTGCGTCATCCTGCCACGCCCCTCGAGGCCTTAGAGCGTCTTGCTTCATCGTGGAGCTGATGTGTGTGTGTGTCAGTGTCACTTTTATGCATCCGGTTATGCCATCACATGTTACGTCACGACACAACACCAATCAGGATTGAATTAGTTTCATTCTCACTTCAGAGGCGCACGCTAAGGGAGCGTCCCCAATGTGTCGTTCTTGATGACGCAGTGTCACGTTCCCTTCTCAGGGAACAAGGGTTATAGTCATAACCCGAGACGTTCTCTTAAGACTCCCTGCTTCTCAGCATAGTTAATTATATGCTAAAGCCCGCCCCCCTTGTGACAGGATTGGTTACAACAATATTTGGGACGTAGAGAACAACTGCAATTTCAAACCGTGTTTTTGAGACTATCTTTGGTTCACTGCAGGTTTAAGGAGAAAATACTCAAAAATGGTGTTGACTTATGAATTTGCAAATGGGTTGACTTAAATCACATTAAAACAACACATAGACACATAAACAATATTAAAAACTTGAGTTCCACCACAGGGGGGGTCTTTAACTTCTAAAGATTGAGCTTCTGTCTGTTGTCAACTGCATTTGTAGTTTGCTGGCACAAAAAAATGTAGCTCAACATTGTTAAGACACTACTGGTCAGTTCCTGACATAGCGCAGCTTTCACAGATATAAACCAGAGTCAGGATGTTGACTGGATGATTCACTAAAAACCAAACAAGACTGTCTATCCACTCCTAACCAAGACACACAGGCAAGAACGGGCACTAATGTTGTTGTCGTTCAGCTGTGAGAGATGCGCTTGTGGTTGCTTTGGCAATGTCTTTGGGTTGGCAAAGCCAGACAACGATAAAAGGAGGCCAGTTCTACCTGGAAGAACAACTCAACTTTCCCCCATCCATGTCACGTCTGGTCTGACCAATGTGGCAAAACCACTAAAAATATCAAATGCCACATAAAACAGAAACATTTGTCTTTCTACTCATTCTTAACTGCATGTTGTCACACTCATTGTCTGTTTTCCCATAAGTCAGTGCACCCCCACAGTCTGAAATGATTCACTGGACATGCAAATGTTCACAGCTTTTTAAAAGGTGAGTGTAATTGAGATCTGACAATCCTCATTGGCTGTACGGGCCTTTAATGCCATCCAGAGACAAAACGAGTCATGGCTGAATTCACACAAAGGAATATTTTACACATTCAGAAATGATCTTTACTCATAACTTCCCCAGTTCTTACGCACATTGGTCACACTACATTAACACATTACACGAATTTGTCTCTTTTTTACAATCACTCTTTATATATCTTACATTTACTGGAAATGTTTTTTGGCGAGTCCTAATCCAACATTTGGGTCCACTTAGGGAAAAATTATATGTGGCCAGATGCAACAAGATTAAAGAAGTCTATGAGAAATAAACACAACAAAACTTCAGAGTAAAGATCGCACTTGTAAAGGAGGGACAAAGTAATTTGTTTTAAGGCTGGTTGGTAGCAAATAACAACCAAATGGTCCACAGTCATGTAATCACACAAGTGTTGAAAGATCCTTTTCAATGATTATTTCACCACTGATTAAACGAATCAGATCGACTGCCGTTAAGCTGTTAGCTTACTTGGCATCATGCTTTAAATAAATAACAATCTTTTGTGATAAATCACGTACTGTTGACCGCAAAAGCATGTTCATGTCCCAGTTGAATGCACAGAAATGTGACAAACAAGATTTGAATAATTAATCATTACAGGATCAGACATACAGCTGAGCCCTGGACCATGCGCAACAATGACATGAACAACATCGCTTAAACAGGAAGTAGAAAAACAACAGTGCAATTACACCGTCGAAGATCAAAGCTAGTTATGTAAGAAAAAGTTGATGGTTCAAATGTGTGCCATTACAAAACCGTGAAATGACTCCATGACGAATATAATTATTGAAGTAACTTGTCTTAATCAGGGTTGTGCATTTAAATCCTGTTCCATTTTCAATACTGAATTTAAATTAAATTAAGGTTGCAATGCAGAAATTCAATTTAGTTCAATTTCAGTTAAAAAAAATGAAATTTAGGGAAATGTATACAAAAACAAGTTTCGGTTTATCAACTCTACTATTGCCAATACCTTTGTAAAATAGTTTTTTTTTTTTACTTCAAATGTTGAGAATAAAACAACTAATAACTAATTAATTCAGATTTTTTTTTTCAAAGCTTATTTTACACAGTAATTTTCATGCTAAATAAGTAATACAATTCTCAATTAAATATTTGGTATTGATATTATGTGAGGGAACTTTAATTGTATTAACCAAGTAGGGAAAACACTACATATCCCAGAATGTTTCTTACTTTTCAATATATTGTGTAATGTGCAGAAAATAGATTAGATTGCAATATTTTTTGTGATTATATTATATTATATTATATAAAATTCTGAATTAGTTCTCTCCAGACTGGGCTATAATGCTCTCTTAACGGGCCTTCTGGCATGAACTATCAAGCATTTGCCACTGATCCCGAATGCAGCGTCGAGGGTGGTCTTCAACGAGCCGAAGAAAGCCCACTTCACACCTCTCTTCATCAGTTTGCACTGGCTGCCAATAGCCTCTCGCATCAAATTCAAGGCACTGATGTTTGCCTACAAGACAACCACTGGCTCTGCACCAATATACCTAAACTCACTAGTTCAGACTCATGCACGCTCCAGAAGCTTGCGTTCTGCAAGTGAACGCCTCGTGGTGCAATCCCAAAGAGGCACGAAATCACTCTCACAGACCTTTCCTGGACTGTTCCCAGCTGGTGGAATGGCCTGCCTACTGTATCTCAATTCGAGCAGCTGAGTCTTTAGCCATTTTCAAAAAAATGTCTAAAGACTTTTTCAACCTATGGCGATTTTTTCGTCAGCATCTGACCAATTAATACTAGCTCTTACCTTACCTTTTCTATTCTATTTGTTTTGTTTGTCTGATAAAATGATTATTATTATTATTTTTTAAAACTTGTTATGTGTTCTGTGCTAGACTAAATGAGACTTGTTACAACACTTGCATACTGTTGCCCTCTAGTTGGTCGGATTGCTTCTATTGTTCTCCTCATTTGTAAGTCGCATTGGATATTCTGCTAAATGTAAAATTCTAAATTAGTTTGATAACCTCACATAGCTGAATTTTGTTTCATCGAACAAAACATAAACATATGTAAACATATGTAAACATATGAATGGGTGAAAGTTTTTCATCCTGCAAAATAACTGAAAAAAAAAACACCTTTAAACAGTATCAATATTTTCTTTAATTTGGTCTCATTTAAGAATTTCATCTTAGCTTGAGGAACAGTTCTGTATGGGTCTTCCCTGAAAGAGTGACTCCTGAGAAAAAAAGTATTGAAGACAAAATCAAACAGCATATACTGGCTTCTTAAACATCTACAATGAAATATACTTTACAAAAACTGTTGGATTATGCGTTGTCAACAGATATCGTTTTGTGTGTGCACGTCATAATTGCTTCCACATTAACTGCCTGTCTATAAAATCTAGAATGTCATTGTGACTTCAAATGTCAAAATACTCCATAAACAGAGAACTTTTATTTAATTTAACATTTGGTCAAGGAGAATTTGTTATTTCAGCTGTTGAAAATTTGACCACAGGTCTGGACTGAAAACTAACAAAGAATGAAGATGGAAATTTATGATCCTACAAATGTTTATGTGTCCCACAATTACCAAGCAGGACATGATGACTTCTCTGAAAACAAGACACAGTCAAACATGGATCATTTTTTATGGATCACATTTTAATAATAAAAGGCAAAGCAATTAGGTATGGTCAACTAAATGCAAAGCGTAAACAAGTCACAGACATGTGGCATGTGATCCATTTGCACTCGATACAAATAAACAATTACTTTACTGGCATTCTTGAGGATTTGAACATGGTTCAACAGTCTGGAGTAACCCAGATTTACTGTGAACCCATGCACCGACTGGGAAACCACACCATTTATTTAATGTCCTCCACATAGACATTATTTTAGGTAAAGAGGACTTCTTTAAATTTGGTTCAATTCTTTATTGAATATTTTTTAATAATAAATCCTTGATGGTGTGTAGCAAGGGTCGGTGTTAGGCCCCTTTTGTTTCTCGAATATGATTGTTTATCATGTGTTTTTTATTCACTGCTCTATCTGTCGCTCCCGTTGTATTCTTGCATGTCTGCAATTCTTTTTGAAAGCACATTGTACAAAAAAAACCTATAATTGAAGTCAGCACTATTATTAGTGGCTTCACCCCAATATAGTCCCAAGTCAATCTCTGCCTAGGAAATCACCTAGTCTTAATCTGCATTGATATTTGTACTCATTGTGAATACACAGGCCACAATAAGTAATTCGTTTTTTTTTTTTACATTGTATCACGTTTACTCACAACATGCTATCCGGCAACAAAGGATTCCTTACATTATGCTAAGCTAAGCTAGCGGCGGCGCTGCCAATAACCCCTATTTAAAAAAAAACGGTGGCGTGTTCCTTTAAAGGAACAACTGATATATGTCATGCAATGTTACATTTTTAATAATTGCATATAGTAGCACATTGCTCCAGTAGATAAAAACTCTATTAAGTAAGTTTCAATCTAGCAGACACTCAGAAAACAGTATTTTTATTTACTAGATCCCACCTTATTCTTTTACATTGACCTGTTTTAAAAAAACAACAATTTTTATGTTTTTTTTTTCAATATAGATGTGTATTTTTCATTAAATCTGTCAGTTCCTTACTAATTCATGGTTTTATTATTCTTGTGTCATGCACACATTGATATTATTTATTTTTCTTTTCTCAACATGATCATTCAAATATATTGTAAATTATTTCTTTGCATTACCTAAATAAATTATGCTATTTTCCCTCAAATGTGTTCAATGCTAAAAATAATTTCAGTGCAATTATTTTCAGGTTAAATTTTAATACTTGCTTGGGGGAAAAGATATAAACATTTACAGTAAAACCAAACCTTAGCTGCTACACATAAAAATCTTGCACATCCGTATCAGGGCAGAATAAATCTGTAAATCTCTCATATAGCAGCCATTCAGATGTTCAGTTTCATGTTTCTCTCATTCAGTTTGAACTTGATGACTTTGTCAGTTGAAATATGTTCCTGTTCACCATTCAGCTTAGTTCACTGAGTTTATGAATGACTGTGTGATGTTAGACCAATCACAGTCAAGGACAATTTTTGTTACTTTTACTGGAATTTGATAAATAGTAGAGATTGGAGGTTTGCCTTTCTGAATAAACCGATTTCACGGTATAATCAAACATCCAATAAATATTCTCTACATTTGGATAGATGCCTCATATTTAGGAAGCAAATACTTTGCACTTCATATGTAAATAATATTCATAAATATGATAATAATAATAATAATAACAATAATACATACATGTTGACTATTCACAAACAGTGCACAGCAGCATTTATTTATTAAACAATTCAAACAACCAATTGATGAAAACATGATTATACCAATATAAGTATCATTTACAGCTAAACAGCAAAACATTTAATAATTTTCATTTAATTTCACTTAAAAGCTGCAAATTGACAAACCTGAATACCTTTATACATTAACATATATTTATGTTTAGTAAATGAACTATTATTTAAAAAAGTATAAAATATCTGATTATTATAATGTATAAATGTATAAAATATCTGATTATTGTAATGTATAAATGTATAAAATATCTGATTATTGTAATGTATAAATGTATAAAATATCTGATTATTATAATGAAGAATGAAAACTTTTTTTAAAATGTACAAGAAATATTATTGACAAGACATATACCAAATTTTATTTAATGATATTAATATAATTATTTTATTATAAGTTTGAGAATTTAAATACATTTTTACAATTAATACGTTTTTATTTTAAATGTATTGATTATATTATATTATATATATTATATATATAATATATATATATATATATATATATATATATATATATTTGTTTATTCTGTATGCATTACATATGATTTGTTTACATTTCTGCTGAACTAATTTTGATACTTTTTTTTGTAGTGAAAGATATTTCAGCAGTTCTTTTGTTGTAAAGTAATTGTTTTTTTTTTTTACAATGGATGATATATATGTATAGAGTGTGGGTGAAATGTATAGTAATAAGAACAAGGGATACATCTAATAAATGTTTGGTTAAGCATGAAGAACCTGCAATGTGGATGACGGCACGCTGTCTACTGCTTCTAACTAGAAAGAGTATTTCATAACGTAATGCTGATGTCAATGCTCTGCTGTAGTGTTTGAGTTAAGCCCTTATCTGTGCTCTTTCTCTTAAAGTTATCTCTACCGAGTTAAAATGTTACAGATCCATTCGGCTAAAACATTGACTGACCAAATGTCAGTCTCCATTAGATCCTCTTATATAGCCAGCAACCACAGAATGAACAGCAGTTTGAAGATTCAATGTCAATGTTAACAAATCTTTGTCAGTTTCAGTGGAAATATGAGGAGTATGTAATTCACTGACATCTAAAAGTTGAATGATGATGAGAACATCAGGCTTTCTAATCAAGAGCTGTCAAAATAATGTAATCACTTGTACAATCAGGAATTAAGTTAATTCAATTCAATTCAATTCAAGTTTATTTGTATAGCGCTTTTCACAATACACATTGTCTCAAAGCAGCTTTACAGAAAGTGCATTTCAGAAATGGACAAAGAAAAATACAGTTAGTTAATCATGTATAAATTTATGCATAACATATCGCCGGTGTTTAGTCGTCTCTTCACAGGCGTCGAGTCGTCTCTCCACAGGCGTTTAGTCGTCTCATCACAGGTGTTGGGGCATCTGAAGTCTTCGTGAGAGGCTGGATACAAACTTGGAGCTGACGAACGCTATTTACATAACAGCAGAAAGACAGATGGGAAATAATTAGCATAGCTGATGTTCATAATATTAATGCATTCGAACTGATTCAGAAGTAGTATAAAAGGTAAGCATTAAGTGAATGCTTGGTTAAAGAGATGCGTCTTTAATCTAGTTTTAAACTGGGACAGCGAGTCTGAGTCTCGAACAATATCAGGAAGGCTATTCCAGAGTTTAGGAGCTAAATGTGAGAACGCCCTCCCTCCTTTAGTAGACTTAGATATCCTAGGAATGACCAGAAGCCTCGAATTTTGTGATCTTAAAGAGCGCGATGGATTGTAGGGCGATAGAAGGTCTGTTAAATACACAGGAGCTAAACCATTTAAAGCTTTATAAGTCAGTAGTAATACTTTGTAATTGATACGGAACTTAATAGGTAACAAGTGTAGAGATGATAAAATTGGTGTTATATGATCATATTTTCTTGATCTAGTAAGAACTCTAGCGGCTGCATTTTGGACTAACTGTAGCTTGTTTATTGAGGATGCAGGACAACCAGCTAATAAAGCATTACAGTAATCTAGTCTCGAGGTCATGAATGCATGAACTAACTTTTCTGCATCTGAAACAGATAGCATGTTACGTAGCTTAGCAATGTTTCTAAGGTGGAAAAAGGCTGTTCTTGTAACATATGAAATATGATTTTCGAAAGTCAAGTTGCGGTCTAGCATAACACCCAGGTCTTTTACTGTAGTGGATAAAGTAACAGGACATCCTTCTAAATTAAAGTTGTATTGTAAGGGATTTTGTGGGTAGTTTTTTAGACCAATAAGTAATACCTCCGTTTTATCTGAATTTAATAGCAGGAAATTACACGTCATCCAGCATTTTATATCTTTTAGACACTCTGTCAAGTTAGATAAGTTAGTGTTTTCATCTGGTCGTGATGAGATATATAATTGAGTGTCATCAGCATAACAGTGAAAATGAATTCAATGTTTTCTTATAATATTACCAAGTGGCAGCATATATATTGAGAATAGCAGAGGGCCTAGGACAGATCCTTGCGGCACTCCATAGTCTACTGATGTTATCTTTGATTTTTCCCCATTTAAACAGACGAATTGGTAACGGTCTGATAAGTACGATCTAAACCAGCTTAATGCCTGTCCCTGAACACCAGTGTAGTTTTGTAGTCGATCTAAGAGTATTTTATGATCTATAGTGTCGAACGCAGCACTAAGATCAAGTAGAACTAGTATTGAGATACAGCCTTGGTCAGAGGCTAAGAGTAAATCATTTGTAATTTTAACTAGCGCAGTTTCTGTGCTATGATGCGGTCTGAATCCCGACTGAAATTTTTCATAGATATCATTTTCTTGCAAGAAAGAGCACAATTGAGCGGACACAATTTTTTCTAGTATTTTAGACATAAATGGAAGATTTGAGATGGGTCTGTAATTTGCTAGGTTATTTGGATCTAATTGCGGTTTCTTAATGAGAGGTTTTATTACTGCCAGCTTGAATATTTTTGGAACATGACCTAAAAATAAAGACGAGTTAATAATATTGAGAAGAGGTTCTTCCACTACAGGTAACACTTCTTTAAGTAGGGTATTGGATCTAATAAACATGTTGTTGGTTTAGATGCAATGATAAGTTTATTTAGTTCTTCCTGTCCTACAGTTGTAAAGCGGTTTAGTTGTTCTAGAAGGGCCATAATTGAGGCTGAGTCATAAGACACCATAGAGGATTGTACATTTACAATAGTGTTTCGGATGCTTTCTATTTTCTCATTGAAGTAATTCATAAAATCATTACTACTATATTGTAACGGAATATTTTGCTCTGGAGATGTCTGATTATTTGTTAGTCTAGCCACGGTGTTAAATAAAAACCTTGGATTATTTTGGTTATTTTCAATTAGTTTGCGGATATGCTCAGCCCTGGCTGATTTTAGAGCCCTTTTATAACGTGACATACTGTCTTTCCACGCGATTCTGAAGACCTCTAAATTAGTTTGTTTCCATTTACGCTCTAAGTTACGAGTTTCTCTCTTGATAGCATGCGTAGCACTGTTGTACCATGGGGTTTTAGTTTTCTCTCTAACCTTTTTTAATCTAATTGGTGCAACAATATCTAGTGTACTAGAGAAAATGTTGCTCATACTGCTAGTCATTTCCTCTAGTTCATCTGTTTGTTTGGGTTATATAAGTTATATATATATATATATATATATATATATATATATATATATATATATATATATATATATATATATATATATATATATGTATATATGAAGAGTTCAGATGCAAAAGCCTCTAAATGCCATCTGAAATTTTCTTCTAAAATGATCATTTTTATCAAGCTCGTATATTTAAGTTCAATAATTTCACTTAAATGGCAAGAAAAATTACCCATTAATTGTATTTTAAGTGAAATTACTGAATTTAAATATACAAGCTTGATAAAAATGATCATTTTAGAAGAAAATTTCAGATGAAATTTAGAGGCTTTTGCATCTGAACTCTTCATATAACTCATCCAGCCTTGGCTGGACAATAAAGTAGTACAATACAATACATATGTATATGTACTGTATGTATATGTATGTACTGTATGTATATGTACCGACCCGCTGAAGCATGGACTCTACAAGACACCTGAAGGTGGCCTGTGGTATCTGAAACCAAGTTAGCAGCAGATCCTTCAAGTACTGTAGGTTGCAAGATTTAGCCTTTGTGGATCTTGTTGGTCCAGTACATCTCACATATGCTCAATTAGATTGAAATCTGGGGAATTTGGAGGCCAGGGCAACACCTTCATGTTCCTCAAACCTTTACTTAACAATGTGTGCAGTGTGTCAGGGTGCTTTATCCTGCTGAAAGAGACACTACCACCAGGGAACACTATTGTCATGAAGGTGTTTAGGAAGGAGACACAAGTCAAATTTAGGTCCACATTAATGGCCATACTGTGTTTCCCAGCAGAACATTAAACCAGAGCATCACACTTCCTCCACCGGCTTGATGTTTTCCCACAGTGTATCCTGGTGCCATCACTTCCCCAAATAAACAGCGCACATGTACAGTGGTGTCCATGTAATGTAAAAGAAAACTGGACTCATCGGACCAGGTGACCTTCTGCCGCTCACATGCCCATTGTAAGTGCTTTCGACAGTGGACAGGGATCATCATAGGCACTCTGATTGGTCTGCAGCTACAGAGCCCCATATGCACTGTGACCTACAAAACACTCAGATCTGACTGGATAGGTTGCTCTCATGCGTTGATGAGCCTTGGATGAGCCTACACCCTGTCACCGGTTTTTGGTTTGTCCCTCCTCGGATCACTGTTGGTCAATTCTCACCACTGCTGACTGGGATCAACCCACAAGCCTTGCCGTTTCAGATATATTCTGACCTAGTCGCATTGCCATAATAATTTGGCCCTTGTCGACAACGCTCTGATCTTTATTCCTGCCTATTTCTCCTGCATCCAACATGTTGATTATGAGAACTGATTGTTTGCTCGCCATCTAATCCACCCAGACCTTAATATGTGGCCTTGTTAGGAGATAGTCAACAATATTCGCTTAACCTGTGTCTGGTCAGCATGTTTTGGTACATATATACACATCATTACCTGCACCATCTCAATATACAGAAATTTGTGCCTCAATCATTTCATGTCACTTACGGTGTGTCTACGGAAGGCTGTATGTCTGATTTTTGTCTTGTCTTATTTAAAATGTGTTTATACACTTATAAAAATGGACTTTGAAGTGTCTTCAACTGATGGACATCAACTCCGATTGGGTTTCTGTGATTGCCGCTGGCGGAGGTGGTGTGTTCCGCTCTGCCGCTTGTTGTGGTGCTTCATTCGGCTTACCTCATTTCACCGGCATGCCTGCCTGACCGTGTTTGTAGTGTGGTTGCTGCAGACAAAGCATCATTGTCGGGAGGATTTAGTGGTGTGGTTGCCATCGGGTGATTTCGTGGTGTGGTTGCCGTCGGGTGTTCCCGTTTGCTGTTTGGAGTCCTGGAGTTTGTACTCATTCGGGCTGTATGGCATTCGAGATGCAGTTTGATGCAGATTGCTCGTTGTACCCACCTGATGATGGACTACTCTACCTACTTCACTTTAACTCTGCTGGCGCTGCTCATTCTCTTTGGACTGTTGGTCAGATATTTGTGTATTTTTCATTGTGGTCTATGCATCTGACGTCGAATCCATGATCATCTGTGGTGTTTGATGTGTATATTGTATTTTTTCTTATATTTGTCCTGTTTCTTATACATTTATGTTTATTAATTGTAAAACACTATATAAATTAAACGTATTATTATTATTTTCAAAAAGACAATAAAGATAAGACAATAAAGAAATTATTTTCAAATGGGTTATTCTATTTATTCCACGTCATACAAAGAATAAATTAATTAATTAATTAATAAACAGACACAAGCATAAGGGTCTAAAATAATCCTCTCTGCTTTTCATTTTGTTTTATTTTATCACATGATAACGTTAATGGTTACTCAACGTAACCCCAGTTCCCTGAGATAACGGGAGCGAGCATTATGGGGGGAAACTACTGTTTCCTCTAAATCCCTCTAAAGCAGGCGGGCTCAGCTGCATCCACCATACGGTTCACTCCCATTGCGTCAGTTGTAAAATCTGGTTAAGGTGGACAGCGAGGACAAGACAAGCCGGCCAGAAATTCTGCTGGACCACGCCTAGGAGGAGGCCATTCCTCATTGGGCATAACAAATTAACACAATCGTGTCCACAACCCATCTGGAAAGTCTTTGCTTCAAGACTGGCAGACCTTTAGTGCAGCATCCGAAGCTGACAAACAGCTGCTCTGATTGCCGAAATTGTCCAGAGCGTTCAGTATACATCCTCAGGGCCCTTACGGGAAAAAGAGTTTAAGGTGCCTGCTCGTCTATCACCTGCGTGAGCACTTTGGGCAAATAGACTTTCCTTGACCTAAGGACAACTTTTACAATCGTTAGGATCGAACTCAAGACATGAGGGCTCTACAGAGAGAGCCTGTAATTCTCCAACTTGCTTGACATACTAGTGCTAACAGGAGGGCAGTCTTCAGCAAGACTGGAGTCAAAGGGAGGACCCTAAGGACTGTGGAGAGGTCCCTGGATGGGACTGAGCAGGTGCGTGAAGGGTTCAGCCTCCTACCCCCTCTAAGGAATTTAACAACTAAGATGTGTTTCCCAATAGACTGGTAGGCTACTGGGGAGCTTTCCGAGCTGAGCAACAGCTTGAGAAAAGGACCATTTCTGGGCATATCGGCGCCTTGTGAATGGGGCCCTCACCTCTGTTATCGTTCTCATGACTCCTTGAGAAAGGCCTGACGGCTCCCATCCAGAGGTCAAACATGAGCGTTCCACAACTCCTAATAGGGGTGGCATATTGACCCCTTAGCTTGGGAGAGAAGATCTCTCCTCAGCGGTATTGGCCACCAGAGTGAAGGAATAAAGGCTTTAACGTGTGCCATATCTTTTCAAGTCAGGGGGTGGAGTCTCCATTTGCCTGGGGGAGGTCCGCTGCGAGTCAGCATGTCCACTGCGAGACGGCATGTCTGCTCCTTTGTTTAAGGAACCTGGCACATGAACCGCACTCACTGAGCTGAGGTTCTTCTGAGCCCATAAAAGAAGACGGCTCTATAAGGGCGAGACCTCCTTGGTGGTTTATAAAGGCCAAACCAAGAGACGTGTCTACACACTTAGTAAAAGCACACAGAGCTAGAGAGAGTCCGAACGGAAGGACTGCATATTGGTATGCCACCCCCTTGAATGCGAATCTCAAGAAAGGTCTGTGATGGGGGGCTATATGGATATGAAAGTAAGCATCTTTCAGATTTACAGATACAAATCAATCCCTGGGACGAATTTGCGCGAGGATTTGTTTGATAGTTAACATTCTAAAGGGCCGTCTTATGATTCAGAAAACTTGAGTATGGGCCTTAGGCCCCCATCCTTTTTGGGGACAAGGAAGTATCGGCTGTAAAAGCCTGATTCTCTTTTAAAAGCCTGCCATGCCCGGAGTCGAGTGTGGAATGGATGAAGAACTACAGGCTGAGATGGCGGGACAACAGTTTCTACTACAGCATTGAGAGGAGGAAAAATTCTCTTTTTGTGAAAATGTAAAATTATTATTTGGTTCATTATAACACCGGGAAGCAGTTTGGGTGTGCAAACGGCAGGGTGGGCCCAAAACTGGAAACAAACAGCGCTTCCAGCACCCTGAACTGAAGAGGGAACTGGTAAACGGAGATGTTTTGGGAGTGGTCCGGCCTTGGCGAGACTTTCTCGAGAACTCCTTTCACCTCCATCCCGAGGCCTCAGGACTGCTTCGGCTTTGGGCCCTTGACACTTTGGGAAAGGGTAGCATTTGGCCGAGTGGAAGCGTGGTTTGATTTGCTCTTTTAAGATCGCCGGATTGCCCAGGGGAGGCGCTGCGTCAGTTTGCTTGCAGAGCACCTACTTCGATCAGCCCGCTGAGCGATGAGGATCAGCTGTTCGCCGAGCAGTCAGCTGTAGCAGAGCGCCGCTGAGTCAGCTTGCTTGCAAAGCATCTTAATCCTCTACGAGGGCACGATTCAACCACGAGAAGAGTTGAGTAGAGAGGCATCAATCTTCTTCAGAACAGCGAGATGATCTTCGCGTTGATAGAGAAAGATCTGACAAGTAAGCATTTCTGCACGGCTTTATAGGCAGCAGAGCCCATCTGTTTTGGCGGACTGAAATGCCATTTGTCTGTGAAATTCACAGACATTAACCAATCAGGCATCAGAATTCAGAGAAAACGAGAGTTTCCACCAATAAGCGCCAGATAACTGATGCAATCAAATGTGAGTGAACCGTATCGAAAGGGAACGAAGCAGCTTCTTGCATGTTGGCTACACCACACTAATTGTAATTTGGCAAATTAAAAATATTCAAATATTTCTAATATATTATTCATATATTTTAAAACAAAACATATTCACTGCTTAGTTAAAGAAAAATCATAATGTTTTATGTGGTGTAACTGTAGCTTCATAAAATATATCAAGATATCAAAAATATGCTCATCATAGAATATATCCATTTATGTCGTTGTCTGTGTCCCTTTTTTTAAGTTTTACCTTTTAACTCTTAACTTATTTTAGAATAGATTTAGCCTAAGTAATTTTTTTCACCTAATAGTTCATTGTACTTGGAAGGCAATTTGGCCTTTTTTTGTTTTAGCTTGCAATATGTGGGCATCATGAACTGCTATTGGGTAAAAAAACATGTTTAATTTAAACAAAAACAACAACATACAGGTTTAAAACATAATATTATTTTCTTTTCTTTTTTTTTTTGGAGGGGGTGAACTAAATAAGATGAATGTCATGCCACTGACATCAAGACAACAATAAAATTATAATTTATATTTTTTCTGATATTTAAATAGAAAAATATGTGCCACTAAAACAATTATTAACCTTAAAAGGCCCACTGAACTTTGATGTGTTGATGTGATTTCTACTGAAACGGGAAGCTAAGCCGGGACATATTGGATGGCTCCTCCACCTTTTCAAATAGCCAATAGCATTTAGTTTACCTCACAGACTGCAAGTCGTACTTCAGCACCATGGAAGCGAATCCGAACGCTGATGAAACGCTGGATTCTATAATAGAGGTGTGAATAAATTTTAGCCATTCATTAACCATTGTACAGTTGGAAACAGGAATAAAACTTGAGCGTTTGAACAACCGAACAATCGAACACACATCTCCAACCCATTTTGCTCCATGTCAACGGTCGCTTTGGCTGGGTGGTATTTATAGCATGGGGCGGGACACTTTCGATTCTAGAGAGCATTTGATTGGACAGAAGATGTGATGAGAAGCTGAAGTCCGCGGGAATGTCATAAAAATCTGTGATCCATTTTAGCAGAAAGTGACTCTTAGTTTTGAATGCTACGTATATTTCTCCGAAAATGCGAATTTTGTATTGTTTTGAATTGTATTGGAACACACTAGCTTATTCATAACCTTAAGGCTAACATATTCATACTAAAAGCTAAAAAACTTAAATTTTGATGTCCTTTAAGACCTTTAAGTTTGATTACGTGGTTTACATAAGGGGAAAAATGGCACAAAGGGATGTACAAATGACAATTATTCTTTGACGTAAACTGGACAGTAACACCCAGTTTTTACTGAGCAGATACAATGACTGTTGTGCACGATCTTCTTTATGATAAAATATCAAGGCCATTTGATTTGATTTTCAAAGGGTCATCAGAAGTGGCATTCACTTCCTGTACTGTAATCTACTCGTGCGATCTCTTTAAGAAGAGCATTATGCAAAGCATTTGATCCCTGTGCCTCTTTGCCCAACCTACCATATGTCAACAGGATGTTAGTCTCCCTAGGGCAATCCAGGGGTGAATGAGAGCATTTTTGGTGACTGTTCCTTTTACTATGAATTATCTAAGAAAACTGGCCCAGACACTGGAAATTCAGAGGTGCAGACTGTATTTTGCATGCCAAATTGGAACCGATGGAAGGTCTTGACTCGACAGAACGACAGAATGTGAATGAAAACACTGGCATGCTGGTATTTAAAGACAGGCTGTTGAAACGTGGGAGCCAAACTGCCCAGGCGGGAATTTTGTGGAGACGTGTTCAGAACCACGGACAGCGCATATTAGTTTGACTGCTGAAGGATACACTAGAGGTGTCTGTCAGGAGTTTGACTGTTTCAATGGGAGTAATGCAATGGGGAAGAATTTAAACATGTTTAATAATTCAAAGGTGAGAAGAGGCGAGTAGAGAGGCTTCAGTTAAATTATTAATTTAAACAAGTTATTCATCAAAAATATACCTTTCATTAAGGCCAGATACTGCAGATAATAGGGGACTTTTTATTTATTTTTTTATGTAAAGATCTTGCATTGAATCTTTACCAGTAAATACATTATCGCAACTATTTTTTTTTTTTGCTTTGCAAGTTTTGGAAAAATATGTGTTTAGATATGCTATTAAATATGTGATTATTAACATATACTTGAAATAAAAAATATCTAGATATTAAAAAGTTATATTCATAAACTTTATTTCATACTAACAACATATCAGAGTTACAAGTTTTTAAAGAAAAGAAAAAAAATCTAGATATTGAAAAGTTATATTCATAAACTTTATTTCATACTAACAACATATCAGAGTTACAAGTTTTTAAAGAACAGATTTTGGGTATCTTAATTTTTTTCCAATTAAAAATACCAGAATTATACATAATACAGTTTTTCTCAGTCACTTTGGAACATTTCTCATTCATTTGAACAAATTGCTAATGCTTTGGTACATTCATGCAATTGATTATGCACAATTGTCTGCTGTTTCCTATATTATCAATTGCTTATGTCATGTTGATCAAAAAATAAATATTATACTGGTTCTCTATTGAATAGTCTTACCCCCTAAAACATCTAGGCATTAGTTCATTGCGTTAGTCATTAAGTGCAAAATGGTTGAACCAGTTGTCATAATCTCTCAAGCGTATTTACTAAACATTTCTATTAGACTTTCTGTAAATGTGTCTTGGATTAATAAATTGATGAATCTTAACACTAATGAAGGGAATGTAGAGTATGAGATCAACCAATGATCAACCAGTTCTCTAAAATTGCTCAAAAGGTGCATCTCATGAACCATCAGTTGGCAAGCATAGACAGCACAACACTGTTACAATTTCCGACAATGGATGAACAAGCAGTAAACGAACAGGGTCAACAGCCGGGAGGAAGAAGAGGAGTAAGGATGCGTGGTGGAAGGGTAGGGAGGCAAAACAGAGGAAGAGGCAGAAGGATGTATCTGATGAAGGACCTGCATCTGGACATGACGACATCGCAGTCCTGAAGTGTCAACTAGTCTCTCCCCTGTGAAGGCCTACTTCTCCTTCCCGTTGCCCCTGTATAGATAAAACGTTGTCAAAATAGTTCCGGTTCACATGGCTACTCGGAAGCGATATATTATTCTGTATTATAAAGTTTTTAAGGCCAGACAAGTCATTTGTTTAGGTCAATTTGTAAAGATAGACTACACACGCAATACACACGATAGACAAACACACATGCCTATAGACTAAACACGTAATACGCATGTGCACGCCATCAGCGTTATTTACAGGTTTGCGTTTTTAAAGCGTGTGCAGAGATAAAAAAAAAAAGTATATATATATTGCACCTTGGAACCTATTTCAAGGTTTGCGGCCTCGAGCCACCAGGCACTGTTTTTGTTTACATTCAAGTCACGTAACCTTTATTTATATAGCACTTTATACAATACATATTGTGCAAAGCAGCTTTACAGTGATAACAGGAAAATTATACATTTCGGCTGTTGTTCAGCTCAGTCAGTTCAGTGTTGAATCAGTTTCATTGTAAAGATCATCAATTATTAAATTAGTTAATTTCATCTATAAAGCAGTTCTGAAAAAAAGATGTCATCATCCGGCTCAGTTCAGTTCTCATTAGAAAGAATCAGTAGTCAGATCAATAATAAGCCAGCCAAAGACAACAGTGGCAAGGAACCCAAACTCCATTGATGACATAATGGAGAAGAAGAAGAAGAAAAAAACCTTGGGAGAAACCAGGCTTAGTCGGGGGGGTCATAGTTCTCCTATGGCCAAATCGCCAACAAACGACCATGTATGATTATTATTCAGGCTGCATTTGCAAGTCAGAATTCAGATAGGGATCAGTAGCATTAAAAAAATCATCCAGTTACTTTTGGTTCAAGATCAGATTCATTACACTGGTATGGAGCCGAAGCTGGACAAGCGGTCTGTGTGGAGGACCTGTCTGGTTCTTGTGGTCTTTGTTGAGGATCAGTGGTGATGGCTGTCATATCGAAGAGGCCTTCATCACAGGGGAGAGTCTAGTTGACATAGTCTCTGCTGACATTCAGGGCTGCACTTTGGTCATGTCCAGTTGCAGATATGGTGTAAATGATCTGAATATGGACTGGATCCAGCTCACCACGGTAACCTCGGGACAGTGTTGTGCCTGAACGCGTTCAATGAACGATAGTTCATGAACTCGTTCATATTTTGGGCGAACGTGAACTGAACGTACTGAATTACTGCCTGATGAACGTTACTGTGAACGCGTTCATTCTGGTGTCTGTGAACGCACGCTCTCTCAGTTTAACTTCGTTCAATAGGGTGCCAGATTTCTATAAAGCCTTCCAGGCGAAAACGCCTTAATATGTAGCGAAAAAAACACCCAATCTGGCAACATCAGCCACCAGTGTCGCACGCACTGCCGCATGCGTCATCAAAACAAAAAGCAGCATGTAGTCGACAAAGCAGCGAGCGAGGCGTCGTATGATCATTTAAACGAGTTTTATGACAAGGTCGGTGAGGATGGGAAAATCTTACATTTCTGTGCAAACTTTGCCAGTCGATAAAATAATTGCTGTCTGTGGTTGTATATGGGCTGTGGCAATAAAAAAAAAGAAGCTCGCAGCAACATATGGACTATGAACTAGAAAAAAAGAACTATGAACTAGTTCATTTTTTGAAGTATGAACTATGAACTGAACTAGTTCATTTTAAAATGTGTGAACTGAACTTTGAACTAGTTCATGTAGAAAATGAACTTTCCCAACACTGCCTCGGGATAAGTATAAGACAGACAAACAAACACTTAAATAGATGCCATTCTTCTTACGATCTAACAAGTACATCATGTGTTACAGGATGTGTTACAAGAAGTACCGATCTTTTATACAGCAAGTATTAGGACATGATTGGATAGATGTGAAGGTAATAAGTGATGTACTAATTGAGTCTTCCCGGCAGAACTTATGCTAAAGCTTATTTCTTCAATGTGGGTAAACTTCATAAAAAACATCATTTTGAGCAAAAGCTGAGAAAAAAAGTGTTTGTAAAATACTACATCTAGATCAGATTCAGAACAATGATCACAACATACAGTAGATGGTAATGGTAAATGGACTGCATTTATATAGCGCTTTCATAGACCCAATGGCCACCAAAGCGCTTTACATTTTGCCTCTCATTCACCCATTCACTCACACATTCATACACCGACGGCGGTGTCAGCCATGCAAGGCGCCACTCAGCTCGTCGTTAGCAGCCGGGGTTAGGTGTCTTGCTCATGGACACCTCGACACTTGGTCAGGTGGAACCGGGGATTGAACCACCAACCTTTCGATTTGTAGACAATCTACATGAACCACTGAGCCACTGCCGCCCCAGATGGAGTAGATCGAGTCCATCAACACCCCTAAAGCTTCTCAGTCATATACCTCATCCTGGGTCGCCATTTCATTAACATTAGGCAGTTTTGATTTATATGCTCTTTAATGCTGATGATTGTGTTATTTTACATATACATGTTCTTCCATATGCTATCACTTGTTTTTGCTTCTTAACATATCTTTTGATCAGGAGATTCAGTACTCTTTAAAAAGATGTGTCAATGCGTCCCTCCACCATATAACAGATAAAATGGGTAAAGCCGAAAATTTTCGGCAATGACGGGGAAGCATGGTCTCGTTAATTACGGAAATTTTCGTCAATGGCTGGGAAAGAGTTAAGAAGATGAAAAAATGTGGTTTTAAAACGCTGGAATGTGGCTTTCAAATGAAAGATTGGTATAGAGCACACCCAGGTTCCTAACTGACGACGGCGACTTCAAGTGTTAGACAGTATTCTAGGTATTCTAGAAAGTATTCTATGACACGCAGAGGTTTTTGGTCCAATAATTAGAATCTCTGTTTTTTCAGAATTAAGTTGTAGGAAATTATTAGTCATTCAGTTTTTTTATATCAACTATGCATTCCAATAATTTTGTGAATTGGTATGTTACGTCGGGGTGCAAAGAAATATAGACCTGAGTATCGTCAGCATAACAGATAAAACTAATGCCATGCTTCCTATTGATACAGTCTATCCCAAGTGCAGTATGTACAGAGTGAAAAACAGCGATCCTAGAACTGAGCCTTGTGGTACTCCATACTGAACTTGTGATTGATAAGACATCTCTTCATTTACTGCTACAAACTGATAACAGTCAGATAAGGTTGATTTGATCCATGCCAATGCAATTCCACTAATGCCAACATAGTTTTCAAGTCTATTCAAAAGAATGTTATAGTATCAAATGCAGCATTAAGATCCAGTAACATTATTAGAGAGATACAACCACAATCGGATGATAAGAGCAAATCATTTGTGACTCTAATGAGAGCTGTCTCAGTACTATGATATGGTCTAAATCCTGACTGCAAAATCTCGCAGATACCATTTCTTTCTAAAAATATAAATAAAAATAAAAAATAATAGTGAGGATACTGCTTTTTCTAGTATTTTTGACAGAAAAGGTAGATTCGAGATTGGTCTGTAATTAACGAATCAATTTGCGTTTTTTTAATAAGAGGTTTCATAATAGCCAGCTTAAAAGTTTTCTGTACGTATCCTAATAACGAAGAAGAATTAATGATATTAAGAAGAGGATCTATGACCCCTGGAAGCATCTCTTTCAGTAGCTTAGTCGTTATAGGGTCTAACATGCGTGTTGTTGATTTTTATGATTTAACAAATTTAGACAATCCTTCCTTTCCCTTTAGCCAGGAATGAATAGAATTGTTCTTCAGTAGGTCTATAGCACAAGGTCTGATGTGATACTGTCGTAGATGGTTGCATGGTTATAATTTTCGCTCTAATAGTATCAATCTTCCAAGTGAAGAAATAAAGTCATTACTGCTGTGCTGTTTGGAAACACCTTAAGTCGAAACTTTATTTCTCATTAATAACCAATAAATTCCTAGGGTTGCATTTATCATCTTTTAAGAGAGTCGAAAAGTAAGCAGATCCAGCAGTGTGTAAGGCCTTTATGTATGCAATAACACTTTCCTTGCATGAATGTGAAATACCTCGTTTGGTTTTCTTTCTGCTACACTCGATCAGATGAAATAAGGGCCACAACTGTGTTGTAAATCATGGACTTAGAGGCGACTCAGAGGGTGCAGCCGAATTGTGTCCTCAATAATTCAAACGTTTTGTTGACAGAATAGGTATATCCACCTATATGTGTGTGCACAGTTTTGCATTACTGCATTTTTTCCCAAATAGGACAGCAAGATTACCTCACAGGTGTGGCAGAGGACCCACTTTCACACCTCAACAGGAGTAGGATATTTGCACTATGGTCAGAGCAAACAATGCCATTAGACTAAGGGAGATACAGAGTGCCATTACAATAATTTCTTTGAAAACATCCAATCTGTTAGCATCTATCGACAGGGTACTGACTATCGACCATCTGTTAACTATCAACAGGGTGCTGAAAAGACACCACACGAGCATGAAACAGCTTTACAGAGTACCATTCGAAAGGAATACCAGTATGTACAGGTAAATCATCTATGTGCATACAGTAACTAAAGCAACATTTTATAGTGATAAATAAATTATATATATATATATAGTACATAAAGTAAGACCTGTACACATTTGCTATGACTGTAGAAAAGAACATTCAATATGTATAAGCTTGATGTAACTATCTTTTTTTATGAAAATGGATGTTATTCATGAAACTAATTTAGTGTCTTATGGGATATATAATGGAATTGGAGTCAAGGGAACCATCTCACAACTTCATATATGTGGATGAGGCTGGCTTCAACCTGACCAGAAGCAGAAGGTATGGTCGAAATGTCATTGGCCACAGAGCTACTGTTGATTTGCCAGGGAATATCCAACCCGATCTCAAGGCAATTGGTACGTATTTTACGAGGTGGCCAATTCGTATGAATTCATACGACCCAACTCGTACAAATTCGTAGGATTTTTGCTAAATCGTACATATTTTACGATTTGCCCAATTCGTATCAATTTGTACGAATAACCTAAACCTGACCCCACCCCAAAACCCTACCCATCACTGGGGTTTAGATAAATCGTACGAATTAGTATGAGTGAGGTCGTACAAATTCGTATGAATTAGGTCGTGAGACAGCGTTGGAATATCACTGTGCGCTGCTTTTTCAGAGCAAACTCATATTCACCTTACAGGACCATACAACAGAGACCCTCTACAGGGCTCTCATCCCCGATGATGAGAGGGGTCCGTTTCGAGATGATTTACCAAAGTATGTGGTAATTTGGGAAAATGGGAGTTTCCATTGCTCAAATACCATCAGGCAATGGTTTGTGGTCCACTACAGGATGCTGATGGGTTTCCTCCCACCCTATTTCCCATTCCTTAACCCAGTTGAGGAGTTATATTCAGCATGGAGGTGGAAGGTCTATGATCGCCAGCCACAGGTCTCTTTCAATCAATATCCCACATACAGTAATGTGTACATTTGTACAGTTGAAATTGATATGCCTACAGAGAAACTGCAGCCTTGTGCACTTTCAATAATTGATCAGGCCATACTGTTATATTGACAACATGGCTAAGCAGTTTGACTATGTTGTATATGAACAATGACACATGTTCATTGACATAAATACTTGCTATTGAAGTAAAGATTGAGCAAGTTACAGGTTTTTACAGGTAATCCGTTGTGTGGTGCTGTTTGCATGATTTTTTTTTGAGAAATGCGTTTACTGGTTTGCAAATTTAATGTACAAAAGGAAAAGTATAATGCACAAAATGAAATGCACCATTTTCACTGAGAAAAACTGTCAAATGTGAAAAAATATTGCCATGTTTTTAATGAGGGAATGTAAATGGATTTTTGACCTAAAATGTCTATATCCTTTGGGCATGAATGAGGAATTAACTCAATTATTTTCTATAAATGTTGGTTGATTTCAATGTCTAATCATGTGACGTGTATTGGTTATGGTACTTTGTGATATTCAATAATGGGAATGAGAATATTTATGGTCAGATTTTTTAAATTTTCAAAGTTTTGAACAGATTATTGTTGTGATATGCATGTATAATTATGTAGACTATTTATGTAATTAATACCGGAATATTACATTGATTACGGTAATAAGTTTGTAAATTACCTCAGGTGTATGCTTGGTAACACATGCACTGATGAAGAGTTGCACCCGAAAACGTTTTGCGCACCTTGCACTTTTTTGGACTTTTGCACTTCATTTGTGGCTTGTGGACAATAAAATCCTGTGAGCTGTTTGGCCTATTTTCGTGTGCAGATCTTTTTTCTGCAAATTCTGCAAATTCATCATTACAAATGTATAGTTACAAATATATTTGAACACATGACACAAATTTCAATAGAAATGACATTGAAGATTATATATTTTTTATATAAAAGTATATTTTAGATTACTTAAATGCTTATCAGTACATTTGACTTTGACCATATTATTTCAAAGAAAACAAAAGTAATTATGAAATTATATAAAGATGTACTTAAGTCCTAATTAAGTGTGTATAAAAAGGGCTATATAAAATTCAGGTAATCGTCATTGCACTTCCTTCACACTCTTTTTTAAAAGTGTATTTTTTTTTAAATAAGGAGTGGCATGTTGCGTTAAAGCAAAAATTTCCCAACGCATTAAGATTTCAGAACTCCGTAAACAACTTTTGACATTCTGCACAACTTTCCAAAAAAGTGCCCATGCTGATCTTCAGCACACTTTGATTTAAGTTAGACTAAATTAAGCCTGTAAAGAGGAAGTGAAAGTGCTGGCTTATGTTTAAAGAAGGGTGGATTTCTATTGCACAACTTAGCAAAAGGACCAGGACCTTTATTTTAACTTGGATTTGTTTTATTTATTTTTAAATCAAACTCATTTAGGCCCTTTATCGAAAAAGTGAACAAACAATTTAGTGAAATCTTATTTTCCACTTTTCTATAAAAGCATTTGCAGGTATTTATTTAATCTTAATCAGTATGGCCTGGAAAAAAACTGGACTTTTTTTCATTTACTTTTTTATCATTAGCCTTTATTTAGCCCAAAAAAAGTAAATTCCTTCAATATGTATCATGTTATTCCAAACCCATATGCTTTTCTTTCTTCCACTTAACACAAGAGGTAAATCCTGTAATGAAAGTGAATGAGGGCAATGAGGGCTGGAGCTTCAAAATGGCAAAAAGCATCATAAAAGCATAAAAGACTCAATAATCCAGTTGAAATGATTCAGATGTTTCAGCACAGTGGCTGTCACCTCGCAGCAAAAAGGTCCTGGTTTGAGAACAACTTGTTCAACACAAGAAAGCAAGTCATACAGCTTTGGAACAAACGCAAGAAATGATGAATGAATCATCATTTTTTGGGTGAACTGTCACTTTAATTTAAAGTCCAGATCTAAGTCAACATCTGGCACTATTTCCAACCTTGCCCTCTTTATTGCGTTCAGGCGTTCACAGCATTTCCTTGTATGAACCTTAAACATACACAGTGGTCCATCTATATTACAGATGAGCAAATGTCACAGGCGGCTACTGTAACCTCACAGGTGGTGCTTCTCCAGATATAAGCAAAACCGCACCTGCATTACTTTCCCTAAACCTTTAACTGGCTCGGAGAGCACAATTTACTCATTTTATCAGACATTGTAGCTCTTTGTGAGCAGAAACCGGCGCTGGATTCATAACCGCCAAACATCTGCACTCAATAACATGCTGACTGCTGCATGTATTATGACAGCGTTGCCCAACTGAACGGCATGTCAGCGTCCATCTTTATTAGTTCAGAAGATGCCGATGATACACAACATGTCAACGCGGAACAGAGCATCAGAGCCACACTATGGATCAAAACACAAGAGCCTCTTTGAGAGAGCAATCCACAATCCTTCTGTCTGATCACTACAATGTGAACGAGGAAACAAATCACAGTCTTCTCAGGAGATGTTTTCAAGACGTCTTCTGTTGACGTCAAAAAGCACATGAAAAGCATACCGCAAATTCTCGCATAACGCGCACCTGGGAGTGTTTGCGGCTAACAAGTCCTTTTGTTAACAGGGCCAAATAACATCTACTTAAGACTACTTTGACTAACAAAGCAGGGTCTTAACAACGTATTTGAATTCTTTAGTACAGCCAAACACGACTGTTTACTTTCCTGGAAAGAGCTATACCGCTGTCACTTTACAACAGAAATATGTGTGAACAATGGACAACGGCCAAAAAGGATGCTGGGAAGTGACCCGCATTCCATCAAGACAGTCAAAAAGAGAGACGTTTTTCCCGTTTCGCTCCTGATAAGCTCGGGTCAGGCCCTTGTGATCTGGTGTTTACACTGTGGCAAACACTCGAGCCATTTCCCTCTCATTTCCCCTTTCTCCACCCTCTGGAGAGAGAGAGAAAACATTCCTTCATGTTTCCAACTCCAGCTGAGGTGGGTTCAAACTCGGGAAAAGTGATGTAATTTCTCGCACAAATAATGAGGTTGCTGATGTGGACGAGCATTTAACGATGCCACCTGATGGAAAAGACATGTCTCGGTCGGTAGGGTTCAGATAACCTTCAAAGGGCGAAGAAAAAATGAGCGAGATCATCACTCACCTCGTAAATCACCCGAAAACAACACTTAAATAATACGAAAAGTATTTATAATGGCGCAAAGGGTCAAAAACAACATCGTGTGATGGTTTTTAATGGAAACCCTACATGGTTACATGAAACTTTAGTTCCTCTGGATAACCACAGGAACAGAGAGATTTATTACCATTCATTAACTACGGGTTGTATTTGTCGACTTAAACATGAAAGGCACAGCGTGTACTACAAAAATATTTTTGTTTTCTGTTCCTAAAGTGGAATTTAGGACACGTAGGCCAATTTTCTTAACTTTTGGATGGATTCCTGAATGTATTTGAAACAGAATTGGCGGCTAGAGACGAACATTTTATCAAAAAACACACAGGACGCTCATTCACTTGGACAAATAATGTGTGGCTGACAAAGTCTTGTCTCATACATTCGCCACCTCTTTTTTTGAGCATTTAACAAATTGAATTGCACAAAAAATATGTCCAGGTCACATTTCTATGAAAGCGTCCATTCTGCTTCATTCTGCATACAATTTATTATAATAAATTGACTGAAATTTGAAAAATGCACATTGTACAATAGAAATCCACAATTACGAGAAGGAAAATTACAATTGTGAAAAATAAAGTTGTAATTGTGTGATATGAAGTTGTAAAAAAAATTACGAGATTATTTTTTTTGCAATTGTGAGATATAAAGTCAAAATTATGAAAAGTCAAGCTACAATTGTTAAAAATTAAGTCGTAATTGTGTGATATGAAGTTGTAACTGTACGATATTAAGTCAAAATTAAGAGAAGTAACAATTACCTTTTTATTCTTTCTGAAGTAGAAATGTGCTTCCATACTGTGCATTTCACTAAAAGAAATGATTAAAGAAAGGAAATTATACTTAATTATAGAAATTATAAATAAAACAATTACGATTTTTTTGTATTGTCTCTTTATTTGCATGACAAATTCGTATGTAATGCATCTGGATGTATAATTGTCATTAGTTTTATCATATTCTTATTAGTATACAAGTAGTGTTTTAGTGAAAAACAGAAATTCATTTCAAAATCTTTTTTGCATTGAATATCAATGATCAATTCATGACCAATCAACACTATATTTTAGTTTATCTTTATTTATTTTAGGATGAAATGTGTGCAAGTTCTTGACAGGTGTTGTGTGATTCCCCCCAAATATGAAGGTGTATATTATAAAAAAGTCATGTGAAGATCATCTCCCCAGAAAAGGGAGGGCTCTTAAACCCGGTCTAAAGAAACCAGGACCAAAGACAGGATTACTTAGTCTCTGTTCTTCTGCATTTTTCCCTTTCCTCCATCTTTTGTCTCCTTTTCAGCCGCCTGGATTGTGTGTCAGACAATGAAACAAGGAAGAAAAAAAGCGGTCAAAGGTCACTCATTTTGGAAACTCGAGTCTTCAAAGCATGCTTTCCCCTTTAAAGGGACGAATGGAGATTTGGAGAGCCCACCGCAGACTTCGCCCTCTCTGAAACTGACTGAATGATGTCATAGGTCACATTCCTCTGCAGAACTGGGCCAGTGGCCTATATGATAGCAGGTTGCTGATTCATCAGTGAGGATTGGATGGGGGAGGGGGTTGAATGGCAGGAAAGAGCCACTTTATATCATTACTTCATTATTTTCCACGGTGCAGTTTGCGTTTCTTTCACTGGGCCAGGACACTTTCAATCTAGCCCTTCTTTAATCTCCTCTCTTGATTTGGAGTGGCACAGAGCGGTCTTTGTTGGCTGAAATATCCAAGCCCTGGCATGCGTGCCAAGAGGCAAGACTGGCAAGGTTGTGCAATAACAGAGTGATTGAATTATGACCTTTTAACAGGGGTAATAGGCCTTCAATTGTCAGCACAGGAGGGCAATGACGTTTTCGGTCAAGAACAGCAACAGGAAAACAAGTGGTTTTATCGCTGGAATAATGGAGCGGAAAACTAGAATCATGATATCACTTTAGGGAACTTTATCATAAAATATTTTAAAAGGTTTTTGACATCCATTACACACCATCACATGGATTCAGGTCTATTTGTTCTGTAGAATATGAATGGGGTAAAAGCCATAGCCTGACATATAGAGCAGCTGCGACCCAGGTTTGAGTCTCATCTTCCAATTTTGTCTTATCAAAAAGGTGAAAAAGGAGAGATTTTAGGAAGAGGCAGAAAGTTTTAGGATAATGTCCTGGCTGCTATTTTCAATACAATGAAACTGAATTGGGATGGACACTATTGAGCTTCATACCGTTCAAAAGTTTGGGGTTGGTAAGATGTTTTTATGTTTTTGAAAGAAGTCTGCTCACTAAGGCTGCATTTATTTGATTAAAAATACAGTTAAACAGTAATATTGTGAAATATGATTAGAATTTAAAATAACAGTTTTCTATTTAAATATCATTTTAAATACAATGTATTCCTGTAATCAAAGCTGAATTTAGCATCATTACTCCAGTCTTCAGTGTCACATGATCATTCAGAAACCATTCTAATATTTGATTTGCTACTCAAGAAACTTTTCTGATTACTATTATCATCAATGTTGTTCTGATTTTAGTATATTTTGGGGGGAACTGTGATACTTTTTTTTCAAGATTCTTTGATTATACGTTTTTTTGTAAAATTCAAAAGAACAGCATTAATTTGAAATAAAAAAATTAAACATTATAAATGTCTTTACTGCCACTTTTGATCAATTTAATGCTTCCTTGCTAAATGAAGGTAGCCTGGCTCCGCCCTCCTACGCACTTCCGCTCAATTTTATTTTCCTTCAGTACTACAACTGGGATTCTGCTGTAGACTTTGGTTTTCTCCGATCAATTTTTTCCCAGGCCAATCCGCGAACAGAGGGAGTGGCTGAGAACGATGACGTTGATGTCGACTTGTGCGTTATTTTGAGTTGTAGTTCAGTAATGGCAGAGGAGACAGATACGAGTGAAGCCATTCGGTCCGTTGTGGCAACGCTGCCAAATATCAAGAAGTTAAAGCCGGAGCAAGAACAATCTTTGCTTAGTTTTGTGTTTATGGCCATCCTCCCACGGGATTCAGGAAAAGACATATGCCACTCACAACCAAACGTTGGTTATAAAAATTCATAACCAAATTCATAACCAAAAATTGGTTATGGCAGATAGAGTGACTCTGGGCAGATCCAATAGTTTTAGACTTCAATACCCGCCTACAAGGAAGTTAACGCTTGTCAATGGAGCGGTGCCAGACTCTATGTACAAATGAAATGTACGAGAGTCTGGTAGAACCAGGTTAAAATGAAGGTATTCATTAGAGAGAGAGAGAGAGAGAGAGAGAGAGAGAGAGAGAGAGAGAGAGAAGAGAGAGAGAGAGAGAGAGAGAGGAGAGAGAGAGAGGAGAGAGAGAGAGAGAGAGAGAGAGAGAGAGAGATGTGATAAAGATAGGACACCCTAATATTGAATATTATGGTTTGATGTTTCAGGTCCTTGGTATTAGGTCTTACGTTAGGTAAATACAGCTTTAGATTATACTAATAGTGTAATAATAATGTATATATATATATATATACATTATTATTACACTATTAGGGTGACCATATTGAAGTCTTCAGAAAAGAGGATGGGTGGGGGGTGAATGCTTCAACAGATGCTTGACAAATGCATTCACAACCTTGCAACTATTGAACTTTAATACGTAAAGTAATACATCATTTCCATTCAACGTTTGGCCCGCAACAATAGAATAATTACAAACAAATAAAAAAAATTAAAATTGCACACGGTGCACTCCGCCTCCCATTTGTCCCGGCCGGGACGGTACGTGGGAAATTTCCAATTCAGTTCAACTGTGAAGCTGCACTACGCTTCGGCATTTTGTGTGCAATGCTGCTCCGCTGTCAGCTCTTTGGATCGCGACAAAGTACCGTATATCTGTGCAAAGGCATTAAGCGCCAGTCAATTTAAAGTAGACGCTTAATGGTCCCATGAAAAACAGTGAAAACCGAACATTTTCATGAATTTATAACCCCCCGAACAGTACGTAAAAAGTGGACATGTCCGGGCAAAAGAGGACGTTTGGTCACCCTATAATACATAAATAGATATATTACACTGTGTCATTATTTATTTAACAAAAAATAGGCCAAAATGGAAAAGCCATGGGTGACAAAGTAAGTGCACCCTTACTGCTTCCATGGGAATTAATAGGGTAAGTAGCAGTTAGGCGCTGCTAATCAAATGTCTTTGATTAACTGAAGCAAGTGTGATCACCTCTATAAAAGTAGTAGTTTTGGTAGTTCACTGGTCTAGAGGGTCTTCAGGTGTGTGTTAACACAATGCCAAGGAGGAAAGACATAAGCAATGATCTTAGAGAAGCAATTGTTGCTGCCATTAATTAAGGAAGGGTTACAAGGCAATTTCCAAACAATTTGAAGTCCATTATTCTACAGTGAGGAATATTATTCAGCAGTGGAAAACATTCAAGACAGTTGCCAATCTTCCCCGTAGTGGACATCCCTGCAAATTCACCCCAAGGTCAAACTGTGCAATGCTCAGAGAAATCGCAAAACACCCAAGAACTACACCTCAGACTCTACAGGCCGCAGTTAGCAAGTTCATGACAGTGCAATTAGAAAAAGACGGGACAAGAATGACATGGAAGGGTTGCCAACAGAAAGCTTATTCTCTAAAGAACATGGCAGCAAGGCTTAGGTTTGCAAAGTTGCATCTGAACAAACCTCAAGGCTTCTGGAACAATGTCCTTCGGACAGACGAGACCAAAGTGGAGATTTTTGCCCTTAATGCACAGCACCAATTTTAGTTTAGTCAGAAAATAAACACAGCATATCAGCACAAACACCTCATACCAGCTGACAATCACGCTGATGGAGGGTTGATGATTTTTGGCTTGTTTTGCAGTCACAGGACTTGGGCACCTTGCAGATATTAAGTGAACTCCGCTGTATACCAATGTATTATAGGGTCAAATATGAGGCCATCTCTCCAACAGCAACAGCTTGGCCGAAATCTTCTGTGAAAGTCTCAGGGCTAAAAAATTGTCCATTAATTGCATTCGGTCTGAATGCAATGATAATATGTCCTATCTGCCCGTCAATGTATGCCTATGTATTTGCATACCTCAGACATCACAGGTTATCATTGGATTCCCATTGAAAGAATCACAGAGCAAGAATGGCAGACAAACAGCAGCCACCTTATCCCGTTCCTCTTGTTAAATCAAGAAATGTTAAATGACAATTCAGAGAAAGAACGAAATTGACCTGTACACAGCCTTCGGTCTGTTGCGCCACAGTCCTTCAGACCAACTGAAACCAGTTCCCTCATTTGAACTGTACGTTAAAACTAAGCTACATTTGTTATGAGAAATAACACTGTGGAAACCTCAAATATTTACTTAAAGCATCTGATAACAGCTAAACACTGAGAATATGAATAATGAATCTTAGAGCTGACTTTAAATGCTGTGTTTTGCCAGTTAGAGATATACTAGAGCGGTTCGGAGCTCATCTGCTATGACCTTAATGTTTCTCTTGGCACCTGTCGAATACTACATTTACGAAACAAATATAAAACGAGAATTCTCCTCATATTTTCTCTGATCCTCTATGTTTTCCCCTCATTTCCTTCACATTCTTTAATTGTTGAAATCTGCGAGGGATCATGGATGATGTTCTGAATTCCAGATTTCGAAACGGTGACTGACGCTGGCATTACTGGAACTTCTGGCCGCTCAGGAATGTGGAACCGAACGTTTCGAGAAAGTGATGTGCAAAAGCAAGTCACCCTTATCCGTGCACTGTTGGAAAGGAAAACACGGAAAACTGATAGGACTCCTGAGAATGTGAGGATATTCGCTGAGTAATATGTTTTTCTTCTTGGCTACCACTGATTGTTTTCACAGAAGGGCCAACATTTTTTCAACATGCCTGATATTATTTATTTTTTTTTTGGCTACAGTTAAAATTTAATGTTTTTACAGAAATAGTTGTGCATTATGGATGGATTTTACTTGTTTTGAACATAATATGTGGGGGGTGCATTTTCTAAATTCACGAAATTATCTATTTTATCTGGCTTTGTTATTGGAATCCACGTCACAACAATATTTTCAAGACAAATTAAAGTAAGAAAAAACACACACACACACATATTCTGGCAACTACATTAACTCTTTATGAAGCTAGCCTGAACAATTGTCTTTCATTTTCATAACTTTCCTCTAATGGTTTTTAAAGGTACAGTCTATAATGACTATAACAGCACCACTTGCGCACCGGGACCTAGATTCAAGTTGTGAATTTTGACAGCCCCACCATAGGAATATATGACACTGATGCTAATTTTAAGGTTATACGTCATTGTACTACCAGTAATGACCTGTCACTTTAAGCATTTATGTATTAGTCTTTTAAATATATGACCCCATTTACACATGTTACCTATATGTGCAGACGGGGTTGAAAACCAAGATGTGAATATTAGCACCAGATTTAAAAGATATCATCAGACCAAACTGCAATCTAAACAATTTAAAAGTGATTTGCGAACGAAAATGAGCATGGCCCTGACCACCATTTTCTAAAGTGCTCCATTCTACTGATCTTCAGTTCTTGTTAAAACTCTTATTGTGAAACCATCAAATTTACATCCTAAATCAAGAAATTTACAATATAAAAGTGTGTATACAGCTTAAATGTCTTCAAATAGGCCCCTATCATATTTGAAGGATATACAATAGGTTTGTGATTATTGAATGGTTTAAGGCAATGATTTAATAAAACAAAACACTATTAACACTGTGATTCTGTGAAAGAGAGAGAGAGAGAGAAGAGAGAGAGAGAGAGAGAGAGAGATAGATAGATAGAAGATAGTAGATAGATAGATAGATAGATAGATAGATAGATAGATAGATAGATAGATAGATAGATAGATAGATAGATAGATAGATAGATAGATAGATAGATAGATAGATAGATAGATAGATATCTGTCTATCACTGTGTAAGTATTTAGAGAAGTAAATTAAGTAAAATACAAAATTGGCTAATACCCAAGCAACTTGAGTTTAAAATGTTATGTTTTACCATTAAGCAATGCCATGGCACAAAACAACATGCTTTGCAAAAGAGAAGGAAATGACCACTGTGATTTAGTTGTCCCTTGTCCCTGAGTTAAACTGACTGACTAGCATGCTGAGACTGATGTGTAAGAATCAGCAGTTTTTGACTGTCTGGTTTTCATTCACATTTAATACCATCTACGACAGCACTGGCTGACTTACTCCAACATACAGTAAATAACACAGCGTAGGTTTGGTGGAGACGAGTAAATGTTCACTTAAGGCCCAAAATTATACGCCACATGAACTGTACACACGCACAGTCTGTCTGCTATGCAGGAAATAATACATGTTTACCTGCCCTGAAAATCCAGTCACATTTTGGATTGATTGGCTTAATAACACAATGGCTGTTGGGTACTGAAAGCTCAATGAAAACTTTTTTCAATGAAGACTTTTAATATTATTGGGTGATTGTGGTTGTGAGAAATTTAAATAAAAGCAAAATAAAATTCTTCATTAGTTGCGCAAAGGTTGAATGGTTTTACAACTTGTATGCCTCTTTATGATATGTTTGCTGGTAACACTGCAAATAAAAGATGAATTAGACTATAATTTTAAACCTTTACTTACTTTCTGATAAAAAAATTGATAAAAACTTGTAAAGAAACCTAATCACAATCCTTGTGAAAGCTTACAAGCCTGCTGAAAAGACCAGCTTAGGCTATTCTGGATTGGTGTTGATCTAGCTGATGGAACGAAAGGTTATACTGGTAAAGGTCTGATCAGCAACGCATGGTACTAGACCCTTGGAATACTTGCAGCTTGAATGCTGGGGAGTTTCAGTAATGGTTTAATACAAAGACAGCACTTGTCAGGGTGCTCACTTTTAATATCTGACTATTTGTTTGTATCAAGAGGTGTTGAAAGGTCTTATACTTCAGATAATAATTATTTTTGATAAGTTTTGGAATATGTAGTGCGTCAAGGTTCTGTCTTGGGCCCTTTTGTGGTATGCTTGTACACACTCAGTCTGGGCAATATTGTCAACAAACATGACATTTTCAAAATGCATACATTAAATGTCATGTAAGTCTCTTTGTCTGTCAAATGCATTATGGTGATATATAAAGTGACAAATAATGTCAATACTTTGTCATTGTCAATAAGGCATTTTGATACTGTTTAAAGGACATTACAATTACATTGACTTTCAACTGCTCAATTTGGCTCGTTAATTGCCTCTCTTGGGGTTGGCTGCTGATTTCCCTATTCTAATAACGCCAATTGCTCTGGAACACATAGATACTGCACTGCCACTCATCATTAGTCACAAAGTCTTGTGTACAGCTTACAAACAGAAAATACGTTGTAATTTGTGGTGTGCAAGTGTACTGGCCGACCCTGTACAAGAGCAGTTTTGGATGCTGTCCCATCTACATTAATGGGGCATTAAAGTGAAACTGACAGTTTTCAGAGAAAGGGGGGGGGGGGGGGGTTCCCAAACTGTCCAGTTAGCTAGCATCATGAGCCTTACCAATAAGCAAGTTGTTTTGATCAAGGGGCACAATGGTATCAACATATCTTCTCAAAAAATTAATACCACAGTAAGAAATAGCACAGGGATCAGGGGAAAGATGACATTAAAAGTGAAAAAAAAAATACTGTAGATATCTAAACTCGACTCAAGAAAAAAAAAAACATGTAGTGACTTACAATTCCAATATTATTTCTCCAGTTGATTCTCGAGTTGAGCCCTCTATCTTGGGCAGCAAACCAAACCTCTTTAGTTTCATTATATATTTGTATTATATGAGCTAGTGAATTCATAAATCATATTATTCAACTCTAGACCAAGACCTTTATTTTGTAATTAATTGTACCGACTGATCATTTATTATTGACTGAATAAAAAAAATTTACTTGGTCACAAAGTTTGAAATTGCAAGAGCCAAATACTGAATTTAAATTTGCCTTTCTTATGGAATTTTCCGTCATTTATGACACGCTTCCCCACCACTGAAGGAATTTTGAAGGAGAATTGGCGAGCGAAATTTGCATGTGCCACTCCCCCGGACATACAGGTATAAAAAGAGATACCACGCATCCACTCATTTAGGTTTGTGCAGAAGAGCTGAGAGCATGTCCCAGCCATCCAGCGGGTAGTCCAGCATTATGGCAGGAGGGACACCACATCTCGTTTCCTCCATCAGGGAACGAGTTACAACAGTAACCAAGATATTCCCTATATGGAGGGAATGGTGTCATGGTGTCGAAGACTGACACTACGGGTCTCTTTGGAAAGCGCCAAAACTGCTGAAATGAGTTACAAGGTTTTGGAAATGCAGAATTTGGCAAACCACTGCATGTCGGTTAACAAGTGCACACCCAACATAATAACCTACCCAGCACCTCACGTGAGCCATGTAGTCCTGCGTACCAGTCGGGGACTGAAAGGACATTACTTTTTATGGGAATCGGTTACTTCAGCCAGACTTCTTTTTGACCTTTTCTGTTCTTTCTATTTTTTTTTTTTTTCAATCCACAGCTGTTTAGACCAGAGCACAGAGGAAGCGTTTTTCCTCCCAGATTGGAGAAGGAACACCTACTGCCTTAGGAGAGGTTAACCCCGGCGCGATCACCTCGCTTTTTTTCTTATCAGTGCGAAACAGACTCAAATAACTCCATCGATGTTTGTCATACAGTCAAGTTTTATACATCATTCAAAACTGTTAAATGTCTACTTATAATTATGTACACATAATAAAAACAAAATGTTCTGCTTTTCGCAAAATAAAGAAAATAAAAATGATGCGTTTTCTGCCATCCCAGTGCCGTCGACTGAAAATGAACAGTAACTCAGTGAATGCTTGCCACACATACATGAGACATATGTCTTTACAAAGCTTGAAGTCTCTTTTTTTAAATGTAAATGTAAAAAGCAATTCACATGCACATCGTCCACGTGAAGGAACACAGTACTGTAAACGCCCTCATTACCTCAAAACAAAGAATCAGAATTCATCAGTCCTCTGCTTTTCATCGAGTTTGGAAGACACATTGTGTCTGTGCTTTGCTGTGCTGTTTACCTTGGATTTACCTCAGAAGAATGTGATTTGAAGATAAAGATTTTTAAGGTAAGAAATTCCCATTCATAATAGTAAGCATGTTATTATTGCATAAACTTCACATTGCAGCTACTAGTTAAACTGGTCCCAGACTAAAATGTATGAAATAGACAAAAACATGTTGAAATATGAACTATAGACAGGTAGGCAAACTTTCAATGCTAAATTTATATACATGTACAACATGATAATGTTGATACTAAAATGATAATAAAACACAGCATGATATAAAAGTAGGCAAGTATGAGTGTTATCATGTTTAGACCACTGTTTACTGTTAAATACTGTGTTTGTGGATATCTGCTCAAACGTTGCTACTTATAATGTGGTAACAATAGTCAAGTGAAGTCACCTTCATTTATATTTATATGCTTTTAACAATATGGACTGTTTCAAAGTAGCTTTACAGTGATACTGTGCACATGCGTTTTATATGTTTAGTCTATAGGCTATTACGTGTTTTGCGTGTTTGAATATTTATGTGCAACAGGTGTGAAGTCCTTTACAAATTGACCTGAACAAATTACTTGTCTGGCCTTAAAAATTAATAAAACCAAATTATTAATCGCTTCTGCGTAGCCATGTGAACCGGAACTATTTTAACAACGTTTTATCTGTACAAAGGGAAAGGGAAGGACAAGGGGCCCTTCACAGGGAAGAGACTAGTGACACAGGATTGCGTTGTCGTCGTGTCCAGGCACAGGTCCTTCATCAGATCCGGATATGGCCTGGATCCAGCAGACTGCGGTAAACCTCGGGATAAACAGACTAATATTAGACTCCATTCTTCTTATGATATAACGAGTACATCAGGGTTTATGGGAAGTGTTCCCTGTTCCGGCTGACCTAATCTATGCAGCCTAATTATAAAATTCTAAAAGTTTCAAATGTGTTATGTGTATCTTGTGGGGTGGATTTATTTAAAGTAATGTAATCATAAATCGTCTGGTTTTAGCCAGGTTTCTGTCAAACACAGCATATCTAGGTTATAATCTGTGATCATATCACACAATAAGTGCTTTTAAAGTAAGGGATCGGATATTTAGCAACCCAACCTTTACCAGTAGGAGAGGGTCTTTGTCTTTCCAGGTGTGAAACAGATCAATATTCAGTGTTTCCCATAGTTTGAGAATTCACTTATGGTGGTGGGCAGGACGAAGTGGCGTGGCGTGATGTGGCGCAGAGCAGAGCAGGGTAGTGCTTATTGAGCGGGTTCAAAACAAACTAGCCAAACAAAGGTTTATAAACTATTTATTACAGAAAATACTCAATATCATTAACAAATTATTTAAAAAGAATGTAGAAATTCATATTATGCATAAATTCATAAAACTATACTACAAGCATGAACAAATATTTTCATAAAGAAATCTTCAGATTCCCAACAGAACACCTCCAGGGCCCAGAAAACACCTCAGACCCATGGAGAGAACTCCTACATGAAAAGGGAGGAACTTCAACAAATGCAGCGAATGGTGGCAGATATATCATATCATGGACAATACATCATATTGGATTACCATCAGGAAATGGCACATAGCCCAAGTATATGGGCTGACCTGGAAGGGCATGCATCATGAGTTCTGGGCCTGCCGTTGAATTCCTCTGCCGAGGAATCACTCCCCTCAAGTCTCTCACGTTCCGTCCAGGGGCAAAACGTAGAGGTTCCAGAGGTCTGGGCACGGGTGACAGATTTTGCCCTGTCCCTGAGAAAGGAGGTCCTTCCTCTGGGATTCGCCAGGGAGGAGCAGTCGTAAAGAGTAAAATCTCGCGGTGGTCCAATACGGCGCAACCAAGAAGCTCCCTGAGATGCGACATGAACTTAAAACTGCCCTAGTGGTTTAAGTCTGTAATCATCACCTTGTTTCGTCCACGCTCTGCCGAAACCTCTGCAGGGCCAGCAACTGGAGGCAATTGATATGCCAGTGCAGTCGAGGTACTGTCCAGAAGCAGAAGGCTTGTGACCGTTGCTGTGAGTCACACTCAGAGCCCAGATACCATTCATCCAATCATGGCCGGCAACTCTGTTATACGTATACTGGGCCACCGCATCCGAGGGTGGAAGCCCAGCCTAGTCTTCCACGTCAGAAGGCACTGTCTATCGACAGCTCATCCGCATCCAGAGCCCCGAAAGAGAGGTCAAAATCATCCGGGAACTCCACCGGGCACAACGTGCATGATAAGGGAAGGGAGGCCCACTGGGATAGATCCGGCAGAAATGCTCCAGGTGAGAGCAGTGGCACTGGTGCCACCAAAAGATTTGGTACCTGATTTTGTAGCACCAGGCTGGTGGGGATATACATTTATTTAAAAAGTTAATTTAAATTTACAAAATGGTAACATCTGTAAACATTTTAACCTAATTTGTATATGATAAATTTGAAATTTTACACTTAGGTCTCTTAGGAAAGGAAATTATCCTTTAGTCTTCATAGTATCATACATAGATCATGCTAACCACTGGTAAAACCATGCATGACATCTCACTGTGCCATGGTTAAAAAGGAACAATATGATTTCTATGGTATTTAAAATTGTTCTATGTTATTTAGTCTAAATACATTTCATTACATTCCCAGAAAGGAATGACCCAAAACCAGAAAAATGCTTAACTTATTATAACAACACAAAAAACAGCATGAGCCGCTGGGCTCTGAACCAACTGTGCAATAGGCAAAAAGAAAGTCAAACAGGCTGGGGTCGAAATTCAGATCAGTCTATTAGCATATAATATCCAGTCGTGAGGCGAAAGTCGAGGTCAGACTAACAGAGATCAAACAAGGGGCAGACAGTATCAGAGAAATCCAAGCTTACAGTTTAGGCAAGACCGTAAAAGCAGGCAAGCAGTGTACTGAGAGAGAATCTAAACTCCTGACTCCAGACTCCAAGACCAGAATCAGATCAGATGGTCAAAACCAAGAGAGCTGTACAAGACCAGAGAGTTCTGGGGAGCAAACAGGCAACCCATAACACAACTGGGCAGAAGAGAAAAACAAACAGGCATCCAAACTTAACAAAATGGATGGAAACACAAAACTCACTTGCAGGAATCAGAGGGAAAAAAAGGATATATATAAAGAGAGAAATAAAAAAACAAAGAGAATCGATAACGATAACAAATGGCAGCGCTGATTGCAGAGCGTGATCAGTTGAGCGCGGTCGGACACGGAGGAGAGAGAAACAAAACAAGGGAAAAAAATGGAATGATCACATTTAGTATAAATACAAATTCACAAAACTGTTATACAAGTAAAATTGCTGTACATTACTCTAACAAAATCTGATATAATGAATATCCCACATTTTGGCCACAATAACATGGTTACAGTAATGGTGTAGTGATGCTGTCATGTCTGAACAGGCAATGGAGAGAAGAAGGATCTAAACAGTTTTGTCAAAACCAAAAAAGCTAAGAAGATACCGATTTGCAAATCGGGCTCAAATCGGGCTTAAAATCATGTAGTGTGAACTAGGCTTAAGTTGGCGTAAGATTATGCTTTACACTCCTCTCATCGCCTGATTTATGAAGCTGTGCGTACCTTTGAAATCTAGGTGTACGCAATACCTGCCCTTGATAAATGCCGCGGCTGAAAACGATCGTCATTAGAATAACACGCCCCTATATATTCAAGTCTCCGCTTCCCCCACGCCCTCATTTTACGCCATGGACACATGGAAGACGGCAAAGTAGAGAAACTTCGCCGACGTGGAGATCGCGGCCATCACCAGGGAAATGGAAAGAAACAAAATTGTTTTATTTGGGAGTTTAAAGAGTGGGATTGAAGGTTAGAGTGGATTAAAGTGGGATTAATTCAACCTAAATTACGAGTTCTGTTAATTCATAGATTTCATGTGACGTCACACAGTGGAGCGGCCGCCATTTGTAGGACTGAATTGCAACATGCCGTCTATCTGCTGTGCTGTAAACTGTGATAATAGGGCATAACTGGGGCATTTAATACAACACTAAATCATAAATCAGATATACCTATACAACAGTGTTGTGCCTGAATGTGTTCAATTAACGATAGTTCATGAACTCGTTCATATTTTGGGCGAACATGAACTGAACGTACTGAATTACTGCCTGATGAACGTTACTGTGAACGCACGCTCGCTCAGTTTAACTTCGTTCGGGTGCGAGATTTCTATATAGCCTTCCAGGCGAAAACCCGGCTGAAACACCGTAAACAGGCCTTAATATGTAGCTAAAAAAACACCCAATCTGGCAACATCAGCCACAGCCACAAGACTGTGCAGTGTGCGCGAGTCACGAGAGAACACTGTTTCTGCACCACTGATCCAGAGTCAACAAGCACTTTGATCACTTGATTTCAAAAACAACACATTTCAGCGTGGTAGATCACCTCTTATTTTACCTTTATTTATTTGTATTGGTACATCCGTGTCGCGAGATGTTTCAAAAGTGGTGGGGACAGGGAGAGGGATAGTGTAGATGTAAATGTCAGCAAACGTAAAATTTGGCAAGTTTTTACTAGACTTTAGTGGAGTCAGAAGTTTGTTTAACAGTAAATACGGATCTAAACCTAAAGTATCTATTTTATTTAAATACCATTGCTTTTCATCTGTGCTATTTAAGTGTGCAACATATTTCCGATCAACAGGGAGAGATTATGCGATTTAACGCAAAGGTCCTAAAGATGGCGGCCACAACAAAAAAGTCACGTGACTGAAACCCATGGATAGTATGGGGGTTGAGACGCGCACTCCAGCAGAGTTAAAAATGTTTTTTTGCTTAATATAGACCAATAGTGATCAAGTTAAGCATGAGTTTTCTTGTTTATTCTAGGTAAAAAAAAAGTGGTCAGATTTTTATGATTTTTATTATTAATGACGCTTATTGTTATTTAAAAGGAATGCCGTTATTATTATTTAAAAGAAGAATAATGTTATTTTTATTATTTTGTCATTCTGAATTATTTTTTGGTCATTGAAAGCCTTTCATTACTGAACCCAGTCCATGCGCACCACCTAACCTTGAAACGTCAGGTAAAGCGCCGCAACTGAAGGAATACATATGCCTACAAATCAAATGCTTTGGTAAAATCACACAAATAAAACATTGAAGTCCATGTTGCACAAAAATAAACGCAGAAGTTTATAATTACTTTGTTGTTGTTGTTGTTGTTTTTATACAGTGGGTCATAATATATCATATATTTTAGTTTGTCAGTGCGTTTTTGTGGTGTTAGGAATTGTTTTTCTGCGCATTTCCGCACTAACTCAAAACATGCGTACACCTCCTGAGCTGTCGTAGGATTTGAGCATGCCGTACGCCAAAGTCCATATTGATAAATCTCAAAGTCACCGTGGTTTTGGGTGTACGCCAGGTGTACGATGGAAATTTGGTGTACGCACTTTTGATAAATGAATGCCAATGAAACTAATACATTTATGGCAGATGGGAAGGCTGATTCTGAGTTTTTTTTTTTTTTTTTTTTGAACAGTTAGTTTTAATGAACCAGTTAAAAAAAACGATTTAAGTTTGTTTACATAATCATGCAACGAGGTCACATATAAGCAATTGTATTCATAAAGCTTGGTGCTTTATGAATACAATTGCTTATATGTGACCTATATGTCTAAAACTCACCTTTTACATAAACCATAAGATGCGCAAAGCTCGTATCAGCAGCTCATCGTTTCTCCGCAGACATGTCCGAGTCCGAACTGTTTCCTCAGTTCAGTGTACTGGTGACTCGAGAACTCTTAACTCAAGAGCTACTGCCATAAGATTTATATTTATAGTTATATTTCCAATATGTTTTATTTGTTATACTTTATTTTTTTTTCAGAAAAAAAGACAACAGAAACATAAATTTTGCCCCCTTTACGAAACCCTAGGTAGACAGTTCTCACTACTGTTGTCAGTTCAGTGTATTGTTTGAACTAACTGGAGTGCTGAATGTGTTTGGCAAAAACCAGCATCATAGATCGACTCATGGATATTTGCTTGTTTTTAGTTAGAATGATAGTCAGGCACATCTGACTGAGTTTTGAATGGGTAACCTGGGATTAACTAATTAGATCCCACTTCAAGCAGGCCAGGGCATAGATCAACACCTGGCATGGTAAGGAGTGATCACACTACTCAAACTAACTAGACTGTTGGGGGCTCAAACATGCTAAGGGCACAGTTCAGATTGCCATGGCAAATGTTGGTGATTTTGGGATTAAAAAGCCTTTAACCTGATCAATATGGCCAGGGGCGTCATGCAAGCCAAAATTTTGGGGGGGACACAATCTGAGACGTTGCAATTGTTTTATGACGGGTGATATGGATCATGTTAGGGGGGGTCAGGGGGTTTCTCCCCCTGAAAATTTAAAAATTCTGGCTGCTAAACATACCATTTCAATGCAGTTTGGGAGGGACAGAAATACCTTAACAGAGCTAGCAGCAACCCTCCACTATCTGAGGACTAAGTTAAAGTATCTATTTTGTAAGTTTATGTAAAAGACAGGTTGATAAAAGAACTGTGAGCTCAAATTCAAAAGCTTTTGAAGTCTACTTCATTAAAGCATGTTTACACACACACGTGACTTACTGTACACTTAGGCCTATACACATGATTTTAAAAACAGTACCATTGCAGTTTTTATGTTATGATTTTAAATTGGTATGTGACCTAAGAATTGGGGTGCTGAGGTCTGACTTTGTGGTGCTCTGAAATTAAGTTATTTTAATATTAATATGTGATGAAGGACTTTGAAATAAGTTTGACAGATTGCAGTGCTGAATAAGGTTAACACTACCCCGTTTATTTGAAAATGGTTAATATTTGACAGAAATGTAAAAAAGTAATCAAATCAAATGTAATATGTAACATTACTTTAGTGAAATCATTGAAATACTGTAGTTACACTGCTCATTATTATATTTTAAATAAGGAACTTGTAAAGAGTAATTTATGAGCTATGAATTAATTTATCAGATAATGTTACTATGGCTTATTAGCTTTGTATGGCAGGCAGTAACGTTCCAACTAGTTTATGGTTAGACTAGGCTAGCTATCAATAACGTTACACTGACACATCTTAAGTTAATGCTCTGAATTCGCAGCTAATATCAAATCTATAACTTTTTGATCAAGTTAAAATTTCCAGGTCAACCACAAATAATCCCACTACCTTTTAATACCATCCATAATATCACCTCATGCGAGACGAGTGCGTTGTTTGAACATACACAGCAGAGTGTGTAGCGCACACAGACACCATATTAGGAAAAAAGGGCGGGCTGATGCTGACCGATTTATTACACATCCAGAAGAATACATTTCAGTCGTTATAGGCTCTGGTAATTATAGAGCATAATAGGAATAAAGTTGTGACAAAAAAATTATCAGGGAGGAAAAATCTGAGGGGGAACGTGCCCCCTCACTTTGAATGGGCATGACGCCACTGAATGTGGCACAATGTTTCTCCTGCTTTCCATGTCAGTGTTTTTGAGAATGTCAGAGCAGTTTCATTTGGCTTTGAACTACTGAACAGGTGCAGTATGTAAGATTGACAGATAGCGGTTGAAATGGGTACTGCAGTCCAAATTCAAAATATTGTAGAGAGTTGTTTCTTTCGCCGCCTCCTCATCAGACTTGATGCTCATGCGGGTTGCCAGTTTGAGGACACGCAACAGGAATGAGCGCAATTGACAGTGGAATGCTAAGAGATTTACACACTTTAAGCTGATGAGTCGATTTATTGATGTATGGTTGTTGATAGGTTGATAGGAGTTGATAGTTTTTTTTTAGGTTGGGTAGAATTTGCGATCTCTGACCCAGATTGTTCGCTGGCTTCCATGACTGCAATACGTTGTTTTTTCGGGCCAACTGGCAACATGTGGTGGGGAAATACTATTGGGTAAATTGACAACATCCGGTATTGCACAGAACAAAACAAAAACAGACATTCTGACACAAAACGCACATTTCAAAGTAAAATAACTGGATGTAGCATTGTTTTTCAGAGAAACGATTATGTGAACTCAGCATGTTTCCTAAATATCTGAAAAAATATTATGGTATTTTTATGCTTTAAAGTAACACTAAGGATTTTTCCTCTGCGGTCGCCCTACTGGTTGGAAACGAAATTGACCATTGCCGCTGTCGTAAATAATCTAGCCTACCGTCGCACGCACGCTCGTTGTTTATCCAGCACCGGCTTTAGAATGAACGATGTCCACAGACAAGGTAGAGTATGTTACATGATTGCATGAAAGGATGATGTATTGTGACATCAGAAACGAAGAAAAACGAAATAATGACTATTGTAGCGCTTGACGTAAAGCAGTCGAATTGTGTAGTTCTTTTTGTGCACGGGTTCCTACCCGAAACCCGAAGTTACATAGTGCCAGTAAAAGCGATACAGACCCCGTCAGGCTATGGCAGACGTGTCATTTAACTTATTTTAAGTCGATGTACCATCACAAGGGTCTTGGAAATATATTATGAAGGTTGAAAATTGTTACTTAGTGTTACTTTAATATGGTCAAAAACTTACATATAGCACCTTTAAATCACGGAGACATTTGTGGTTTGTATTAAAGAACTATGTGCTGTCTTTTTGGGCTGAATTGTCTGTCCACACTACTCGCTGCAACCTGTTTAAAGATCCCTCTGTTGGGTCAAATCAAACCAGCTTCCTTACCCAACAGTCACAACCCAGCGCTTGGGTTGAAAATGTAGCCCAGAGTTTTTAAGAGTGTTGTACATTGCGACACCGCTAATACACGCAACATGGCTATAGACTCTGGAGGTCAATCGGAACTCCATATGGATTTTTCATTCCATACCATAGTTCCCTAAATTTTGAAATGGTTATTAAAATGATTTGAATGTCAAGAGACTGAGGAAAAATATGGGAAGAGAAGAAAACCACAGACATGGAGCTATAAAAGAGATGTGTAAGGTTTTGCACAAGTTCTTGGTTGCACCAAATATTATTAATGACTCGTCCAGTGACCACATGAGTTGTGGTCTGACAATTTAAACTGAGCTAAGACATTTTAAAATACCATTTTACTACTCATTGCTAAGCTGGTAAAGTAGAGGAAACAGCCATAATATCTATCTTACAGTTTTTTTTAAACATTTCATGAACTTCAACAGAGTTACACAACTCTTGGCTTTTTTATATTCATCTAATATCTTAACACGGTCACTGAAAGATTAAAAAAAGCTTTTATAAAGTTACTGGATACTCTAAGTTTCTGTACAATCATAACAGATTGGCCTCCTACCTTATCAACTTTATTTTGTCCACTTAATGAATCACTTTGCTGCCAACTGGCCAAGGTTATGCACACAATCAGAACAGATACCCATCACTACGGTACCCTTCACAGCTCAAGAGGCATGTTGATATTCAATCCAATTTAATCTAGATTAATTTAGAATGTGGTGCATAATACTGACTCTGTTAGCTGATTAATTCACTTATCAACATCTTCCATAAAAACAACTTTAATATATCATTGCTTTTCCAGAATACGAAGAAACCAAAATGGAGTCTTGCTTTGTTTTTTGTTTTGTTTTTTTAGAAACAACTATTTTCAACTGATTAAACTATTTTCAAATTCACCAAGATACCAAAGTCTGCAAACAAAAGACAAAGAATTCAAAATGAACTCAGTAATATTTCTCATCATGTTCTCACAAGACCAAATGTCTTCCTGTATGTCAACAATTGTCACATTTGTGGGTTTTTTATTTCCCCTATTTTACAAAAAAACATCTGGGACAAAGTTCATACTTAAATGTAACATATCTGAGAGCCTCAATAATTCTCTGGAGCTATGAATGAGCAAACAGTTCAAATTCAAGCAAACTGTGTGTCCAACCTGAAAAAAAAAAAAAATGATTGCCTTCCTAACAATCAGGCGGTATCTAGTTACCGCTAAAAGTTGCAAAATATTTCTTGAATTACAATCGCTCAAGTTCAATTGCACATTCTGTAGCTTTACAAAATAACTCTACCCTTAGGAAATCTACCCTTTCATCTCACCTGTTTATCAGGGTAATGGTTAGACTATAAACCAGCTGGTGATGTCTCTGGAATTGCACGTGTTGCTCTGTGACCTTGTGGCCCTCCTGGCGTCGAGCCACTGAGCAACTTTACAGTATAACCTTCAGTAGTTGCAGTTAAGTGAACTCGTAAACATAGCTAGCTCATATAGCTGTCACGCACACTGTCGGCCATGACAAGAAATGTTTCAATTTCATGTATGACGCTTTGTCCTCCACTTCTTAGTTTTTCTTTTCCAGAACCCATATAGATCCTTCATTCGCTGCTGGTATTTTGATTGTGGTTAGTTTCGTATTTCCACAGCATCATTTTTAATCATAGTGTTTTTGTGTTGGTGGCCAAAACTATGGTTACTGTAAATATTTTGACCATATTTGGCATGTTCACCTACATTTCATTTCTCGTATCAAAACAATTCCCGGTTATTTAACCACAGCATGGCAGGTAGACGATAACTAATCTTGTGGTTGAATTTTAGGTTAGCGCTAGATTAACATCAGTGGTGTAGTGGACTTATGAAATGAGGAGGCAAAAAGTATACACTCTGCATTTTGTTTTTTTGTAAATTCATGTTCCATATAGAACACAATTGTATCTTCTCTATCAACAAACTACCAATAATAACATTTAATTTTGTATATAAAATATTATATACAAATAAACATATCAAGTCAAATTCTCAAAGTTTTTGTTGTTTCAAAAGTAAGTATCTTTTATTTTTTACAAAAACCTGTTGGAACATCAACAAAACATCAAAGAATTTGTATAGCTGAATAATGTTTCCTAAAAAATAGTAAGCAGCTAAATCGTTTTGATAAATATTAAGAAATATTCCTTGAGCAGCAAATCATCATATTAGAATGATCTCTGAAGGACCATGTGACATTGAAGACTGGAGTAATGATGCTGAAAATTCCGCCTTGATATCACAGGAATAAGTTACATTTTAAAATATATTAAAATAGAAAACATTTATTTTAAATTGTAGTAATATTTAACAATAGCCTGGATGCCAGCCCGAATCCCGCCCACAACATTTTTTGGTCGGAAGTTCGGTCTGGAATCGATCCATTGAGGAGTAATTATAATCAGTTCAGAAATCGTCAGGCCAATCAAATTGGCAGGGCAGGCTTTATACGATGATGGACAGATGATATGCAGTTACGTAATCATCACGTCACTTACTGCGTTGCTCTGATTGGTTGTAGTTCTATCCAATTGAGTGCAGAGTTTGTTTGTTTTTTCCTGGTTCGGTTAAGACACTCATAATCAAAGCCCTATGGAGCAGTAGCAGACTCACAATCTGACTAGAATATGAGTATGATGAAGTCAGGCTAATTTAACAATATAATTTTTTTTAAAAAAAATTTAATTAAAATTAATGCAGCCTTATTGAGCATAACAGACTTTAAAAAAAAAAAAAAAAACATAATGACCCCAATCTTTTGCAGGATAGTTGGTAACATTTTTACATTGACAGAAAGATGGTGGAATTGCTTTACATGCAATTGATTGCATGTTTTTTCTAGAGATTTTTTTCATCCAAATTCTTTTGACAAGCCACTACCTCTCTTGCCACTGGAGAAAAACTCCCCTGCTCAGCATGTTCTTTTTGGTTGTACCTTGCAGCACATTTAGATTTAAAACTGCTGATTAGGTTACTAGAAGTATTCCACACCTGTTTATCACAGGTGCATACTACGATCAATGTACCTGTGAAAGTGACATGTCCCCATAGAAGAGTGGAAAAAATTGTCCGTTCTTCATAGTAGTTGGAAGGCTGACTTCATATAGAAAAGTTGCACCAGTTCTTTGTATATAAAACAAACAGAAGTGGCCGCTAATGCACGCATATGGGCAGCATGAACCATCGCAATTTCTGTCAACTTGAGGGTGTGGCATAGAGTCTCTGGCCACTGATAAGACTTGGCCAAAGTAAAAACTCTGAGAAGCGTTACTTGTGGTTGGTTGGATGCACGGGATGCATAGGAGTTCCAGCCAACTATTGAAAGTGGATTGGCAGTGGCGTTGGAGAGGTCTTGGCCTGGCCAGAAAGGCCAATGCCAGTTTTATTGGGTAGAGCGTGGCCAGGCATTCCTGTACAAGCAACAACTCCTCTAATTACTCCAGTCTGAAAGGAAGCAAAAGGGGGTCACTTCCTTGAATCGAGCAAACTCTTCAAACCGCCATGTTTTTTTTATGCTCTTCCGCTTTGTTTAAAGATTAATGCCTCAAATTTCTTGTTTTGTTTCTTTTCCTTTTTCCAATGGGCCTAATTTTTATAATGAAATCAATTTCACTCCACATCCCAGCCGATGCTGTTTGTTACAGCAGGAGCACCACATAAAGACGAGATTGTGTTTCTTCAGTGCTCCACAAAGCGATCTAATTGTCAGTTCCTAATCAACCAGTAATGTGAGGAAGGCTTTCTAATTATGTAACCATAGTTTCTGACTTGTAAACAATAGATGGACATTCAGTATCTTTGAATTATCTTTGAGCGCTATGGGGCATGACATGCTGGCAGAGGTTGTTATGATGCTGTCTTTATGTTTATTGGGTCATGCCCTTGTAAAAGATACAATAGGTTAAACAGTAAAAACAGTAGGATCCGTACAGAAGGTTTGCTATAAGGCCAGTATCACTATTACTTATACATAAGCTTGGGAATTTGAACAAACACATTAAATTAAATAAGTATTAAAGTTATACACTCTCAGTTTGTGCTGTGAACATGGGGCGGTGCCGTAGTGGACAAGTACGATCGTGTAACAACAACTACCTGGCAACCGCATACTAATACCATAACACAAGCAACTCCTACATAAACCTACAATAAACCTACATAAATGACCTGAAAGGGCATAGCAACTAGAGTTCTCAACGGCCGGGTCGGCCCGACAACCCGACGGACCCGCGGTTCGGGCCGGTTCGGTCAAAAATATAAGCAAATGACTCGGTCGGGTCGGACCTCGGCTTAATCTTTCCGCTCAGTGAAAAAAAAAACATTTATTAATCATCGCTTGCTGCTGCGTGCGCTGGCTGGCCGTAAGAGAGGAGAACACGCATCAGTCCATCCACTGTGACGCACTACTGTTCCTCCACGATGCCATATAGCATACGATTATGTTTGCTATGCTACGCTGGCTGGCTGTTTGAGTTCTTTTTATTTATTATTGTGTTAAGATTTTTATTAAAGGCATGGCTTACTACTTTCCTTGAAAACAGTTGCAACACTGCACTTGCGCGCATTTCAGACGTGATAGACAATGAAAAAGCAAAGAAAACGCGGTTGGAAGACTAGAAAAGGAAAAGAGAATAACCCTAACCCTAACCACCTAGTTACACCATAACTAATACCTACGACCACCTAAAGAAACCTTATAACAATATGGTAAAATCACTCATAAGCAACTACATTAAAAACCTGGCAACCACCTAGAAAAATGCTTTGGCAACTGCCTTTTAACACCATAGCAACCTGGAAACACCCTAGCAACACCTTGGCCACCACCTTGTAAAACCCTAACAACTACCCAGACATACCAACGCAACCATATTGCAACATCCTGGCAACCACCCACAACACCCTAGAAAAAGAAACATTAACAATTTTTTTCAGAAAAGTTCAAAAATAGCCGTTATAAAATAGTGCATGTAATTAATTTATCTGTTTATATCAACATGATGGAAAATTCTGAGTAAAATATTTCCAGATGCTTGCACAGGTTCATTGAGTTCACGGTGAGAGTAGGCTACTCACGTGATCTTGAATGACAGTTTAGATCTTGAAATATTCATTCATGTTGTAAAGACTTCTCCGATTGAAATCTATTGCAGGGAAATGGAATTTTGTAGAAGCGGCTGTTAATATTTAAACCACCACAGTGCACTGAATTAAACAAGCAGGTTAACGTCGTGCAACATTTAACGTTTTCTTTAACGACATTCACGTGGCGTCTTGAGGGGATACATCGAGTGCATCCATCATTATAGCAGACACAAATACTCACTAACACACGCCAGGTTGCCTTCCGCCATGGTTCACTAGTTGATGTGTCTCACAACACACACACACACACACACACACACACACACTAGTGCTCTGTGCGTTAATGTGCAGCCTCTGACAGCTAAAATGAATCTGAAAGGCATCAAAGGAAGCGCTCGTAGGCCTACTCCTTAGTCAGCTGTTCAGGACACGGCCGACCGGCGGGATTACCTGAACCAAAGCTGATTCATCTTAAAGGAGTATTGCACCTAATATTAAATGCTTCTAAAGTCACCAAAATGAACCCCCTTTAAAGTAACACTAAGTAAATTCTCCTCTTCGGTCGCCCTACTGGTTGGAAACAAAATTGTTCATTGCCGCTGTCGTAAATAGTTTAGCCTACCGTCGCACGCACGCTCGCTGTTTATCCAGCACCGGCTTTAGAATGAGCGATGTCCACAGACAAGGTAGAGTATGTTACATGATTTCATGAAAGGATGATGTATTGCGACATCAGAAACGAAGAAAAACGAAATAATGACTATTGTAGCGCTTGACGTAAAGCAGTCGAATTTTGTAGTTCTTTTTGTGCAGGGGTTCCTACCCGAAACCCGAAGTTACATAGTGCCAGTAAAAGCGATACAGACCACATCAGGCTATGGCAGACGAGTCATTTAACTTATTTTAAGTCGATGTACCATCACAAGGGTCTTGGAAATATATTATGAAGGTTGAAAAACTACTTAGTGTTACTTTAACAGTGCACTTGAAATCTTTAATCAAAATAGCTTACCCTCCCTCTGATTATGTTTTTACTGGCGTGTAATACATACATTTTTTGTACGAAAAGACATTTTACTTGTCACAATAGGAAAAGATGGTCAACTTCTGTTTCATGACTTTAAACCACACTTTGTAAGTTGATACGAGAGAAAATGTAAATAAGTAAATTATAATGAAGTAAAATATGGTCCTCATCTTAAAGGGTTAGTTCACCCAAAAATGAAAATGAAGTCATTAATTACTAATAATTATTAATTACTCTCCCTCATGCTGTACCAACCCCATAAGACCTTTGTTCATCTTCGGAACACAAATTAAGATATTTGTGATTAAATCTGAGAGCTGGATCACTCCTTCATAGGCTTCTAAGGGATTGAAACCTGACAGCCCCTAAAAGTCATTAAAGACATCGTTAAAATAGTCCAAATGGCTACAGTGGCTCAATCTTAAGTTTATCAAGCGACTAGAATATTTTTTGTGCGCAAAAAAACCCTAAAATAACGACTTTATTCAACCATCTCTTCTCTTCCGTGTCAATCTCCTAAGCTGTTGACGTAGTGTAACAGAACAGCGCTTCTGTGTTATACGTCACACGTAGGCTCACTATTGGCCGACGCTGGTAATGTGTGTGATGCGTGTGACGTTCAACCAGAAGCGTTGCGCAATAACACTACGTGAAATCTCCAGGCCCAAAGAGAATACTTGAATAGAGTCGCTATTTTTGTTTGTTTTTTTTTTCGCTCAAAAAGAATTCTCGTCGCTTGATAAACTTAAGATTGAGCACTGTAGTCACTTGGACTCTTTTAACGATTTCTTTAATAACTTTTCGGGGCTGTCAAGTTTCAATCCCTTAGAAGCCTATGGAGGAGTGATCCAGCTCTCAGATTTAAAGGGGGGTGAAACACTCAGTTTAAGTCAATCTCATGTTAATCTTGAGTACCTATAGAGTAATATTGCATCCATCATATCTCCAAAAAGTCTTTAGTTTTATTATATTTATAAAAGAAACATAGGCTGTACTGAGTCTTTCCGGAAAAAGCCGAGCGGGTGGAGGCGTGCCGTGTGGGCGGAGCTAAATGACCACGAGCGCGCGAAGCTTTGAGAGCGTCTGGAAGCTGTGACACCCTGTTTTTAGACCACCATGTCATGCGCGAGTTTTAGAACATTTGTGTGTGTCTACTCGTGGTTTATGAAGACATGATTTGGTTTTACAATAAACAAACAGACACCTACAGTAGCCACCTAAACAAATGTATTTAAACAAACACACACCATACATCGCATGTTCCATAGATACATTAACTATACGTGATCATGTTGTTTAGCCTACTTGCTGTGCTTAAGTTACACACGCCGATAGACACACACAGAAGCAGTTCTACTCACCGCCTGCGGTTCCAACGCAAGACCGTAAACCTTTAGTGTTGGGACTGCTCCATCCTTGAGAACTAAACGATTAGCAAATCCGGCTTCGAACTGGGCCTTGTTTATAAAAAAAATCATCCTCGAAATGCATGGAATAAACAAGAACACTTTTACAACTGTGTTGATGTTCTGGAAAAACAAACTCCCTCCACTGGTCCCTTAACGCTTGATTCTTTGGGAATCTGTGCAGTGTTGTCTTGCCTTGGCAACCGAAAACACACTTCTTTGGTGACATATCGCAGCGCAGCGGATGCACAGCGCTTTGATGGGCATAGGTTACGGCTATCGCTCTACCAGCCCGTTCTCATCCCAAGGCGTAATATACTGACGCTTTTGCCAAAGCGTCTAAATAGAACGCACATGGCACCCTTTAGCGTCAATATGAGACGCCGATATATATGGGGCAGAAGGCGCCTCCTAGCGGTCTAACCCTAACCCTACACCATACCTAAACCTACCCATTTCTTGGCGTATTATATTGACGCTAAAGGGTTCCATGTGCGTTCGATTTAGACGCTTTGTCAAAGTTCCCAGAATATGACGCCTTGGGATGAGAATGCGTTGGCTCTACAGCTGCGCGCACGCCCTTCTGAGAGAAGTCCCCTTAGGACCGTATAAGGAAATTCCGGCGCAGCTGACGTCATATGCGCCCATACTCGAAAAAAAAACTTTCCGAAACTTGTGACAACCAGGAGTATTTTGAGAACAGAAATACTCAATCGAACATGCAACTTAATTTTTGAAACTTTGTCCATGTTTAGCATGGGAATCCAACTCTTTAACAGTGTAAAAAACTCACTATGGATGAAATAGCATCCCCCCCCCCCCCCCCCCCCCCCCAAATTTGTGCTTATGCAGATTTCGGATCAGGTTCACTTGTTCAGGTCAAAAAAATTCACCGCTGTGGTGTGAAAATGACTTCTGTGTAAGTTGTGCTTCATAAATCTCTACACTATTGATTGACAAAAGAATTCAATTTCAATGAAATTGGTTGGCTCCACATCTTTACCTTGGCAGCCAAGTGATTAAGCTTCAAAAAACACTATTCAAATACAGCTGACATATTAATTGCACTATTATGCTAATGGGAAAATACCATTTGTTTGGTGAATGATAGTTGTATATACTGCTTTTATGATTTTTTTTTATTATTATTATTTGGAGCTTTATTATTTGTGAAATGTGAGTTTTCTTGTTTTGTGTTGCATGGAAAAAATAAAAGCATATGATTTTGGAACGACATGAGGGTGTGTAAATAATGACAGAGCAGTTTGTCACGGGTGAAATAAGATTACATTTGGTATAATAAATGATTTAAAGAAAATAAAGATTTTATTTTATTACTGTAAATTGCTTAGCCTATCACTGAATATTGCACGTTTACAGGGTGAAGACATGATTAGTCATGTGTAGATGGTAACCATCATTTGATCAAATTTAAATACTGTTTACTTGGAGGCCTCTACAGCAGCCCTTAACCTTTAGCAGCAGCACATGCAAATTCATTTCACAGAATTAGGTTTATTATCTAAACATCCCCATTATGATCACTTGATTTAGGTGGATACATTCTGTGGGGGTCCAAACATTTGAGCTCACAGTGAAAATCTGGAATTCAAAGTCTTATTTATACCTGGAAACAAATTACTAAGCAATATTATGTTGTATAATTAAGAAATAAGGTTCTGCACTGTTATGTCACTAATCAAATAAGGAAATGTGTATAGCAAATAAGCACAATGTGCTCTTTGGAACATTTTCATGCTGGATGACATGAATCATCAGGTTTTGCACAAACCTGGATAATCAAATAAATGATAAATTCCGAAATTCAAAATGTCATGCTGATAATATAATATATATAAAAAAATATATACTGTAGAAGAATTTTTTACCAGACTTTTGAACTCCACTGTAGATGAAAAAGTCTAAAATATTATTTAATATCGCTGAAATCAATCTAAATAAGTTCATTTATTCCAACAAAACTAGTTTTTATGTGTAAAATCAGGTAGAAATATTGCAGGTTACCACTTTTTACATTGCTTGAACGTGGGGATGTTAGCTTGAATCCTGCTGGATACAAAGGTTTCAAGAGTTTGTTGACTTCATCTGATCTGAACCTAGCGTGCGGAGCTGACGTGCATCTGCTCCCATGTCAGTTGTACTGTTTGGTCACATTTTAGTGCATTTTCCTTCATTGGCACACTGCAGATCAGCCAGTGCAGAAAAATGCTAAAAGCATCAAGGAAATTCTTTGTAGGCCTCAACGTCTACTAAATCATTTATAGTGCAACCCCGGCAATAAAAAAGACGTACACTTGCACATGACTGAAACATGTTTGATAAAATGGTTTTTATTGATATTAAAAATGAAAGTACATGAATTGTGCATTTCGGACGTTCTAGCGTGCAGAGGTTAAATCAATTAAAATACACACAGGGCTACTGATATTATACTGTTGCCAATGAAAGACAAAAGATCCCTTCATTTTTAGCGAAAAAGGACTTGTTTTCCTCACACGCCTTTTTTCACACGGAAAGATACCAGTTTGGAAAGGACAACAGTGAATGCAGTCCTTGCAGGAATAACATAATAGACAAATGGCAATGCCTCTGGAAATATGGGATGTTCAAATAATAAAAATAATGATAGTAATTATAATAATTGCACTGCTTAGTCACAACTGATATTAATCAGATAAATATTGGATTATCAAGGCAGAGGGATACACTGCAGGCACTTAGACCTTTACGTTTCAAGATACTAAGCGATACTATAGTATAATTTTTTGACCTTAATATGGGGCTTATACAAGAAACGATGTTGGCTTGTTGTCCTTGTTTGAGAAACTGCAGAGAAAATGGCCTTGTATTGGGTTTTTCACATAAATCCGCTGATATTTCCTGAGTATTAGGGTAAATAAGTATGGTAGCCCTTCAACAACTGAGATGAAGATACATGGAGGACTTGAAAAAACACCCCGACCGAAAGGAAATAAGAGGATTTAGGGCATATTATTGTAAAATGGCGAGATTGAAAGGATGTATAAACAGTCCACTCTTTGTGACTTCATAATGGATCTTTATAATGGGTTTTTACTTTAACTTATGGCTGCAGTTCAATTACTCAGCAACAAGAACAAACATTGAACCAGGGACAGACTCTTCTCAACCCCCAAAACATGGCATACCTTAGAGAAGCCAAAAATTATGATACAACAATGAAGACTGTAGTGGTTTTGTGTACAATAGTGAAATGTAGAGACCGGGTTTATCCAGAACCTCGTGAGGAAAGTTAAACGCAAGTTTTTTTGTAGTTGTTTTTGTTTTTTTTACAAACAGAAATCCATTTGGCAGATTAAAAAGCCATGCGGGAGAGAGAGAGAGAGAGAAGAGAGAGAGAGGAGAAGAGAGAGAGAGAGAGAGAGAGAGAGAGAGAGAGAGAGAGAGAGAGAGAGAGAGAGAGAGAGAGAGAGAGAGAGAGAGAGAGAGAGAGAGAGAGAGAGAGAGAGAGAGAGAGAGAGAGAGAGAGAGAGAGAGAGAGAGGAGAGAGAAGATTATTCTGAGTATGTGCCTATTTTTGTATTACAACATGCCTAAGCAATCCAGGCTACAGCTGCTGTTAAAATATTGATTTTAAAATAGCTCTGTGGCAAACCAAAAGAAAAAAAAAAAAGGAATTTTTTTTTGGTACAAAGCATCTACAAAAAGCATTTACATGTAAAATGGGAAAAAAAAAGAGAGCATATAAAATAAAATCCATCAGTTGAGCATCAGTGCTATGTATATTACTGTATTTGGACTGATTTTAATATATAATTTTATAACAAAATAAATAATGCCTTTATACAGTGCCCACATTTGTACTTAAACAAACAAACAAACAAAAAGAAGCTTGGCGGCTCATTACGCAAGATACAGCTCAGACTAAAAGAATATTACATGATGTCCCTGGAAACTAATTATAATATATATTTCCATATTTATTCTATATATATTTATTATATATATATATATATTTATATTCAAGTATTTGTTTCTCAGGCAAAAGCATGTGAATACTACGGATAAACGTCTAAAATATATGTTAGTTGACATTATTGCGTTTTTTCCCTTTGAATTGATATTTGTGCCTTTTTTTCAGAACTGTAAAATAACGTTACAAAAACACAAAGCCTATTTTGCAACAACAAGAATGTCACGGTACCAGAAACCAAACTGGGCTTTTTTTTTTCCTTTTTTCCATGAAGCGTTTTCACGAAGAAGAACATAGAAAATACAAACATCCCACTTTTTCAAGGTCACAATGTTCCCTCTTCCTGCAGTGCAAAGCAGGGGTTTTGTGCAGCCAAGCTTGAAAGGAGGCGAGTTCTTCACGTCCAGGCATTTGAACATGATCTCTTCAGCATCCCCACAATGCTCCTTCCTTTATCGCAATGGCAGCGCCGGGACACAAGGCATACGTTGCGTGTCTTACGTGTCTGATATTCCCGCAGCCAATATGCTCTTGTTTACTCTTTCCAAAGTCACACTTTCCTTAAAACGGAAAGTTTAATAAAGTTTCAAAGGAAAAAAAAAACATGCTTTTCAACCCCTTCTCCTTTGAGTCCATTCCCAAAGCTAGCACCATGACATTTTTTGAGCTACATGTTCATAGTCCATAAAAAAATAGTGCCTTTTTTATTTACTTAACAAGAACTTTGACGTAATCCGTGGCGATGTGCAATTCGCAGACTCTTCTCCGCTTTTCATTTGTGATTACAAGGTGCTGGAACAGGAATCTAATTTTAGAACAATTCCTTACAGTGTGAATGTCCCTTTATAGTTACAGGTGCAAACTAATATTTAAAAAGGACTAAAAGAGAGATACTTTTGTCTCGGGAGAATGCAGTGGAATGGGTTCGTTCATGCTAGCTCTAGCTGTTCCTCGCGTTCTGACGTCCTCCAAACTGGCGAAAACGTTCGACGTTCCGCAGCTTCTTCGCTCTTTCTTTTGCTTCTTCACCTGAATTGTGTTCCTCTCATTTATGATTTGCCTTTTTGTTGGTGAACGAAACAGCAAGAATAGAAACTTGAAGAGCGTGTGAGCACGTCTGGTGGGGAAGGAAGAAGGGTTGTTGAGGACTGCCACAGAAATGACGTCAGAGACAAAAAGCTTTGATCCCCTAGTCTTTTTTTATCGACTCTGTGCAAATGATCCTGGATTCACTTGTGGCTGACGTAGTTTTCTGTGGGAAGAAGGATGGGCGGCAGCTTGCTGGAAAGTGTGATGAGAGGCCTGTGGTGGTGCAGTTGCTCCTGGGCCTTGATTCTCTCCGCCTGCCGCCTAAACTTCTTGGCCCGCAGGATGGCAGGGACGCCCCTCCGTAGCCTCTGGGCGGCCTTCCGTTGCCACACGTCATATTTGGAATATTTCACGGTCACATGCTTTCTTGGGATCTCCTGTTGCAAAAGTAATAACAGTGTTAGAAAATGACTCCTGAAACAGGTTGAAATTCTTACAGATTTCCTGTTATCTCTGTAAAGCTGCTTTGAAACAATCTGTATTGTAAAAAGCACTATCTAAATAAATGTGACTTGACTAGACAGATATCTACGATTGCTTGGATGATCTTTAAAAATGACTTTAAACTCTCTTAAACTCAAAAGCATTTGACTAAAAATTTCAATGATTTTGCAGATATTTTACCAAAAATAGCCAAAAAGCCTAAACTACGAAGACAACACCCCACTCGAAATTCTCTTGCCCAATCCTCGTCTTTCTTAAAGTCTTAGATCACCCAAAAATGAAAAATCTACTATTATTTACTCTCATGTCGTTCCAAGTCTCCTCCTTTTAAAATCATTACAATGAAAGTCTGTGTTTTTTTGGACCCCATTGACTTTCTTTATATGGATAAAAACATTCTTCAAAATATCTCCTTTTGTGCTCCGCAGAAGAAAGTCATATAGGTCTCGAAGGACATGATGCTGAGGAAATAATGAATTTTGGGCAAACTATGCATACCATATGTTATTTAAAGGGCTATCAATTTCTAATACTGTCAAAACACAAAACTCAACACTGAAGAATGACAAGGAAGGAGATACGGGCACAGTTCCACTTGTCCCCAATGTCCAACCAGCTAGTCAACATCCAGGTCATCTAGACACTGGTTTTGTAACCCAATCCAGGTATGTGATGTAAATCTACAGGAAAATGTCAACCTAGATATGACCTCTCACTTCTATCATATCATTTTCCACTTGGTCAGCAGTTTTATGGCAATACTTGCTTACTAGCTCCTTACTCTGGCTCATTGTTTTCTTTAAACCCACATGCCAGAAGGCACAAGTTCGGCAGAAAGCACAGGACAATCAAGATGGTGCGTGTGATAAAGTGCTGGAGAGTATCTGTTGTTTCCCACGGTCGACATACCTGTTTTAATGCGGGCATCACCGGGATGACCTGTAGGGATGTGGCTGAAACGTCCCTCTCTGACTTGGCAGGTTTAGCACAGTATTGTTCCAGTAGAGCTAGGTTACAACTGCTAAAACAACACTCTTCCACAATCCCACGATTTTGAGAACGCCGACTATTCGACCTACTAGTTGGTCGACCTGCAGGGATACAAATAAAACATGTTTATGGATGACAGGGAGAGAAGCTCTTAGATGGTCACATGTCAGACAAAATTAATGAGGTTCACCCAAAAATGTCCTCATGTCATTGCAAATCTGTGTTCAAAACTATTTTTTGTCCATGCAGTGAAAGTCAGTGGTGACCAATGTTGCTTTGGACCCCATTGACTTCCATTGCATGGTCAAAAAAAGTGTTTAAAAATATATTATTTTGTATTCCAGAAAGTCATACAGGTTTGGAAGGACATTAAGGAGGAGTAAAGGTTGACACTATTATACAATATTGATTGAACTATACTAGCCTAAACTGGTTTGCTGGTATCCCAGGTTTGGGGCACTTGTCAAATACTCCAGCTGGCTGACCAGGTAACTCTACTGAAAAAGCCTGATTAAACCAGCCTAAGTTGGTTTGAAAATCATTCATGTTTTAAGTTCCCATTCACTGAGCCTGGTAAAGCTATTTTTTAGCTGGGTAAACTAGTCATCCAGTCTGAACAGCTGAAAGGTGGAAAAAAATCCCTAATTAAAACCAGCCAACAGAGGAGCAAACTAGCATAGACTGATTTATTTTTTCTTTTATTTTTTCAGCTGGAGATCCAGCTGAACACCAACATAGCCATGCTGAAAGGCCATTTGACCATCTCAAACCAGTTAAGACTAGGGGGGAAAGCTAGTTTTGTCTGTTTTAGCAAGAAATAAGAGATTTGGCTCAAACTCTCCAAACAGTTGCCATCAAACATGCAAACACATTCAACAAACCCTACAAACAAGTCAATGTAAATCAAGCTACAGTGGCCTGATTCCATTGTCAAAGCAGATTTCATTATCGATTCATTGTGTTTTGACTGGGACGCATCCATGGTGTATAATAAAGGCAAAATCTATGGCATAAAATGGAGTCTGTTTATTTGTTTTCTCGCCCGGACTGATCTCGTTATGCCGTCTAATTAAGCTGTTCGAAATCTGTTTCGAAGAATTCGCCGACAACCCAGCAACACGGAACCCAGGAATGGAAGACCGAAAGTCTACAAATAAGACAGCTAGAGTGTTGAAGGGCAAAAGTCTTTGCTTCTGTTTGGATGAGTAAATGGTGGATATCCTTTGACCTTGTCCTTTGCCAGCTCAGCAGAGATAAAAAGAGCATGAAAGAGAGGAAGGGGGAGGGGTAGAAGAACAGACTTGGCATGAAAGAGCGAAGATACAGGACACAGTAATGGAGGTGGGGGAGCCAGACCGGGGGAAAGGAAGGAACAATTGATTTTCAGTCAAATATTATGCAAACTATTGGCGCTTCTCACAACCGCAATGATCTGAAAGGATGTTCTTGATTGTAGGATGGGAAACATTGAAAGGTGGATCTGGTGGATAGAGGGGGGGAAATCTGTGCTGGCCCAAATTGGATAATGATCTTTCGGGGTAGTTAGGCTTCTGTGGACAAGAGAACACAAAGGCCTTGTCTGTTTGTCAGTGCTGGCGTGAGGAAGACGACAAATATTTAAAAAGTTGTGCTCTCGACCCCCTCCGTGCATGTGAATGGTGTACAACCAGCAGATGTATCTGGATTGAACAATCGGCAATCATTGCACTGAACTAGTGCAAATCAATTGGTTAGTATCTGTTACGCTAAACTAGTAATGAAGCTGTCTCAATCCATCCAGCCATGTAAGAGGACAAACAACTTTTTTTCAATTGAGTGTAGCCTGGGAACATTTCTGGAGAGGTGAATGGAATGCCACTTGGGTACTATTACTTTCCCTGGCGGAATGTGCAAGTAAACAACCAGGCCATTGTGGCTCATTTAGCATCCCTTTCATATGCAATCACAGATATCGCGAGAGAATGCGCCCAGTCAGCACAATCTGCAGAGACTTTGCTCGTAACTCTGGTCGTTCGTGACATGCAATTGGCAGGGTTTGCAACCAAAGAAAAGAAAACACAGAGATGTCCAAATGTACGTACTGAAATAGAAGCCTCTGTCTTCGCACACAAACTGTAGCGCGTCCACCAGCTCTCCACCACATAACGTTTCAGCTGAAGCGACTTCGAAGGCAGACAAGGTTAAAAACAGTATGCATATGGGCATCCGTATGGACCAGTACATCTTTATGACCTGCAGAGATAAAGTGTTTTAGTTAGTTTAGATGGTGCAATTCATTTTAATGTACCCTTTTTATATATAAAGATATCATGTCTACCTTAAATACTTAACATAATACTGAACAACTAACAACAGGAAGCTTCCTCAAGGCATTGAATTTAGTAATGCAATAAAATGTCTGCATGCACGGCCATCGACTTGCTTGATCACATGGTTTAAACCAGTATGTCAATGTACAGTATGGAAAGCAAGCAGTGTAGTTCACAATAAGTACAATAATGTATACATGCAACACTGGAATAATTTTTTTCTCTGTCTAATGCATGTAGCCTTTGTTTTAGCAACAAATAAAAAAAGAGGTCCGATTTTTGAGTAACTGTATTATTTCTTTCTTCGAATCATTGAATTCACCAAATGCAATACTACACCCTGGGAAATTGTGCATTTTGTAGCATTTAATTTTTCACTAAAAAGATGATAATTTAAAATCTCAAGGCCTGATGATCAATTATCTTCAATATCTTCCTCTGGCAATAGTCATTGGTTCCTTCAGTGCATTCCAAATCGCCAATGCATTCTTCAAACTCGCTGGGATTGTACTTGCATGCATCGACTTTTTAATTAACTCTAGAAGATGAATTGCTTATCCACGTTAAAACGAGTTTTTGTCTCCCTTATTTAGGCTACACTCTTACACAACGTTCAACAAGTTCCAAGACTGCTCAATATACCCAGCTATCTCATTCCACACAACTCAGCATATAATTTCCCTAAACCCAGTTCATTTAAAGTGCTGTCGCCCCCTTGCGCAACTTCTTCCCCGTGCGCGCGTATCCTGAATGAACTGGCAAGTACTTTTTTATTTGTAAAGCGCTTTACTACACATCGTTTCAAATCAGCTTTACAGAAATTCATTATGTTAATTTTTATAATATCTTACATTTTAGATTTAGAGCTGTCAAGATGTTTAGAGCTGTTCGCAGTTTAAAGTGTCTAAAACATCTCCGTTGCATTACGCGTACTGACCGTGCAAAAGACTGCATCTAAAATCTCTTCTTGTTTCCAAACGTGTCAATGTCTAATGTTTATTCAAGTCAATAATAAAAAATAGATTTTTTTTCTATTCAAGAGAATATCTTCTTCAGATATGTCCAAGATTTCCTAAAGGTTGTCAAATAAATTTCTTTACCTTATTTATCAAGCAGGTATGGCAAACAGAATGATGTTTTAGTTGGTCCTCCATGACAACGTAAAAAAAAATGCGGTGCTGTTGTATTTGGTTGAAAAGGTCTGTTAGTTTCCCCAGTTGGTGTTAGGATGTTGTGTGGAGCTGTCCCAAAAATCAGGCGACAGGCAAAAGTTCTGTGAGAGAACTATTATATACCAAACCCGCCCCTTAACACCCCCTCCGCCCCCCGCCCCTCTCGTGCGCATGTCCGTGAGGTAAAACTCGAGGTGGTCAGTGAATCTCCAGCAGTTTTCCAAGAATTCCAGATCACATAAAGGCCAATGAGCATTTAAAAAATAGGCTATGCTTTCCTAAAATATTATGACGGCTACATCGTTATTTCACTTTTTTTTAACACCATCTCAGCCAGTTCTTTAATAAATAGGCTATAATAAAATAATAAATAAAATATATGTAGCCTAAATAAACTGATGAATAAGAATTTCAGAAACGCACACGTCATCAGTATCAGTGTACCGATTTCTGGCAGGACAGTCGATGTGTAAAATTTTACAATGGAAAGTGCCCGGATGATAAGGAGTGAAGATGAAACGCTTTACGCCGTCATTTCCTCTGATATCCACCTGCCTTATCGATCCTCACGCGAATAGTGGCTGTAATGATGGTAATTCACTTTACAGGCTGACCATTCAGAGCACTGAGAGGATAATGAAGAATTAGCTCGACTTGAATTGAACTTAAATTGGTTTGATTGAATTACTTGGAAATGTCATCCATCACCTGACAAAGCAATAAGGGCCATTATTTGATGCAGATGTTATTCTTCGTGGACACTAAGTCTCCATCTGATATGAAATGCAGGGTCCAAAATGTCTAATGCCGCCGTACTTAAACACCTTTTGAAATAGTTTTAAATCATAATCATCATGTGAACAATAAATTCTGTATAAAACATTATATGATCAATAAGTTATGACAACACATGTTTTTACATCAAAATAAGTTAAGCAATTTTCACCTGTTTTTTTTTATTTATTTTAAGTCAGTTTAAAATTCAAGTTGATTGTACTTAAAATTTAAGGCAGTGTATACCCCCCCCCCCCCCCCCACACACACACACATATATATATATACATTGCAAACTGTATACAATTTAATAGACTATAATATGATTGAATATAATATAATAACTAAATACATAATATATGTATATAATATATAGGCCTATACTATACATAATAAACATATGGAAAATTGTTCAAGACAATTTGATTGTTAATGTCATGATCATTAAGATTAATGTAAGCTATTTTTTATTTTATTTTTTAAATGGTGTGATTGGATTGGCCAATGAATAGGCCTATTTGAAGAAAACTCATTTTAGGGTTGGAAATCTTCAATGAAATTCCTCAGGCAATCACGAGAATGACATCAAAATGTGGAGATCACAAACCGTGCATTGTAAAATTAACAGCTTCTTGCCAAAAACAGTGTCAAGTCTGGTAGAAATTGATGAAAAAATTAGAGAAAGGCAATGATCCTGTCTTCTTTGACTAAAAGGGCGCCCCTGCTGGTAAGAAGAAGAACAGCAGCGCATGAAATAAAAGGGGGGGGGGGGGGGGGGCTTCTGCTGCTGGCATGAATTATCAATGCACTCTGTTACTGGAAGTACCATTATAAAGACATTAAACCTCTCTTCCTCTGTCTCCTATTATCCATCAGATGAAGGAAGCAGGAAACCCAAAAGATCTGTAGGGCCTTGCAATAAATCATTCACTGCATTCAGTAAGCTGCATTTTCATCTTAGTCACATTGCCATGCACAACAATGGATAAAACTGCCCATGATACAGGACCAACCAGTCCAGAACAAAACATTACAGGTCATCAATAAAAAAAAAGTGCAGGAGGTTTTGTGATAACCAATATGTACAGTCAGCAATATCCAATATTTGACCTGAATAGCTCTCTGTTTTAAACTCAGTGACCTCAGTTTAATTGTTCAAATTATGTAACTAAAATAATATATCAGTGTTCGTTAGCGTAATATCCTACACCTACTGATTTACTACATGACGTATTCCACTGTGGGATTTTTAAAATGTATTTAGTGGTTGGTTGCATATTGAAATGGTAGATCTTTCACACTACTTGGATCCAAAATCAGAATCCTCATCACGATCCTAACCATAACCTCATGACACGACCCTGACAAAATCCCTAGTCATTATGCCGTCCTTAATATAAAAGTGCTCATCAAAAAGTGCTGGTGTTGGACGCCTCACATACATATATGCTTAGACTACCATCTGGTGGTGGGTGTTTTATTTAAAGTTCAGTCAGACAAATAGTCTTCAAACCAACATACTTTAAAAAGCCTTTATGAAAGGGTCGATTTGACATAAAGTCAGAAACTAAACCACAAGAACAGTTTGGGATGTTTTCAAATATATTTCTTTATAATAGCACATATCCAATTTGCACTACACAGTTTTCTTGTAACTTTATTTGTGCTTAATAAAAGCAATGCATTGTTTGCAGTGACTATTCATATTTATATTTCATATTTTCTGGAGCAAGTTGAATATAAACAGGCACCAATCAGTAAGCCAGTATTTTCTGCTTATGAATGACTTGCTGTTAATAATAAAATAGGTCTACCATCTGTAGAAGAATCAGCTCAATGTATTATTTTAGGAATATATTTGGAATACTAATACATTCAATTTGTATTGATTATACACATTTGATTATATATTGTACAATCTTTTTACTTAATCTGGTGATATTTCATAAATAACTTCAGTCTAGCCTCAGGGTACGTTTACACAACAACGATTTAGCCTACCAAAAAAAAAAAATTCGCCTACAGATGACAACGTTGTCAAACAATTTCGTAAAATCTGCAAAAACGGTTAAAAACGCTGTATTATTCATGTCAGGCCAGTAGATGGCGATGACACTTTGTAAAGAAAACTAGGTAACGCTTCCTTTTACAGTACAGTACTTACAGTGTACTTACCTAGAAAGTACTGGCTAATATAAGGTAAGTACATGGAACAGGGGTAGGTTCAGGGTTAGTACTAGTTATTACCCAGTAATTGTAGTTACTAAAATAATTACATAGTATTTACATGGGTAACTAGACTGTAAAAGGAAGCGTTACCGAAAACTACACGCCAAGACTGAACACGTAATTTGCATACGCATGACGTCACTGTTTCCACAATTCAAATTTTGTTGTTTACAAAGAGAAGATAACGGTATCGTTTTCAAAAACTTGAACTTTGAATCGCGTTTCTAACAGTTATTTTCAGGCCCCCAAAATGCCGTTACTGTGTAAATGAACGGCCAAAACACATAAAAAGTGTTACGTTTTTAGCAAACGGCAACATTCTAATCTGAAAAATGAAGCCTACGCGGAAATGTGGATAAAATCCGCTAGGGGCAGGTCCCAAAAGGATGGAAACGTCCCTAGACCCCATGTTAAAATGTCCATTTTCACAGCATAAATTCATGTTTTTACAGGTTGGTCCCATGGACTTTTATTGTATTTTTCGATAAGTTTTTCCGAGTGCCTGACAACTGTGAGGGGGGTGAATTTTTTTCTAACTCGTTAGTTTAGATCGTATTTAGATGTAAAATGCATGACAAATAAGGGCGTGGTTAACTTTAATTGACAGCTTGATTGCGCGAGTGGAATTCCTGAAATTTGACGTCTCGACCATGATCTGACACAACACATCATACCACCTATCCTTTCTGAAAAGATTTTCCAAGATGGCGCCGCCCATACCCCCCATAAACGGCCTCAAAACCGTTCTTCAGAAAGTCTATGGGTGACGTCACAGACGCTTGGTCCATATTTTTTACAGTCTATGGTTTTTAGTTGAAAACGTTGTCATGTAAACGCCCCCTTATTACCTTAATTTACAACGGGCATGATAAAAAAAAATTTATTAGTGTCATGTTGACACAATTTTTGTTTAGTATCGCAGAGTGATCCATTAATCCAGAGATCAAAAATAAAAATTCTGTCATCGTTTAATCAGCCTCGTTGTTCCAAAAATCTGTGTGACTTTTTTGAAAATCTGTGATTTTGAAGAATGCTGGTTTCGGTTCCAATTGACTTTCAATGTTTTGTCCATACGAACCAAAACTGTTTGGTTACAGACTTTCTTCAACATATCTTTTAGATGTTCTACAGAAGACAGAAACGCATACAGGTTTGGAACATGGACATGAGGTTGAGTAATCGATGGTAGAAATTTCATCTTGGGGTGAACTATCCCTTTAAGGTTTCTGGAATAGAGTTCCAACATGAGGTTTTGAGGCTGGCACTCAGTGTTTTAAAAGCAACAACGTCAGAATAGCAGCAGATGTAGACGTACAGTAGACGCACAGCATAACGATGAGACGTCACATATAAAGCATAGAGGAACAGGAGAGTTGTTTGGCTCCTGAGACAGAATCAAGCCAACACGTTCAGGGCATCCGTGAGGATCTTGAGCTCGTCTTTAATGGTCTCCAGCCCCTGCTGGATCTTCAGAGGGTTGTCCAGCACTTCTATGCCGTCTGTGTACGGGTCGAACCGCACAGAAAACGGTCTCTTGATGCGGGTCACGTACGCTCTGTTGTTTAAAAAAAAAATTAATTGTTGTTATAGAAACACCTGAAATTATTTAATAGCAAATAGTTCAGATAATAAATTACATGAAAATGTATGCAGTAAATTCCTTTTTTTATTAGTCAATACTTGCTAGATTTTTAAGGAATAATTTAATCTTTACAAAAAAAAAATTAACCAAGTTTTATAGAGTAAAATAAGTTGGATGAATGAATGAGTTAAATACTTTTAAAAGTTTGCATGTAGAATGTGACATGCTATATGCAATCTAAATTGATTTCAAATATTAATTAGCATTCATTTAAAATTAGTCAAATATATAATTTGCCTTATATTTTCATTAATATTTTAACCAAAAGTGTTGTTGTAAAGTATCCTCTGGAAGCAAGTTGTAGCGAACCCAAGTGCAGTTTATTCAAAAATGAACATAAGATCAAAACATAACATGAAACAAAAGCATGACGTGGCATGAAACAAAACCGTGGACAGACTTACAAAACAGAGGTTACAGGAAACAATACTTGACCAAGACACATGGCAAACATGAGGGCTTAAATACACAAGACTAATGACAAGACAAGGGACACCTGTGAACAATGAACAGACGATTATCCAATGACAAGACACATGGCAGGATCACATGACAAACAGGGAATCACATGACAGACATGGAACATAACATGAACAAACCAAAACGTGACAGAGACAAGACCAAATCGTGACAGATTCCCCCCCTCTAAGGGCGACTCCCGGCGCCCAGCAAAACCAACACAAAACATAACAGGAGGGTGGTGGAGTGGAGGAGGTCTAGGGGGAGGGATGGTGGGCCAGGCCCGTGCAGTGGTACAGTACACGGGACGGGGCATGGCGTGGACGGGCCTGGGTCGTGGCATGGCATGGGCGGACCTGGGCCGTGGCATGGCGTGGGCGGACCTGGGCCGTGGCATGGCGTGGGCGGACCTGGGCCGTGGCATGGCGTGGGCGGACCTGGGCCGTGGCATGGCGTGGGCGGACCTGGGCCGTGGCATGGCGTGGGCGGACCTGGGCCGTGGCATGGCGTGGGCGGACCTGGCAGTTCAGATGGCCAGGGCGAAGCAGGAGGTGCAGACGGCCAGGGCGGAGCAGGATGTGCAGACGGCCAGGACCCTTCGGGCGGCCAGGGCGGTAACGACCCTTCGGGTGGCCAGGGCGGTGAGGACCCTTCGGGCGGCCAGGGCGGTGAGGACCCCTCGGCGGCCAGGGCGGTGAGGACCCCTCGGGCGGCCAGGGCGGTGAGGACCCCTCGGGCGGCCAGGGCGGTGAGGACCCCTCGGGCGGCCAGGGCGGTGAGGACCCCTCGGCGGCCAGGGCGGTGAGGACCCCTCGGGCGGCCAGGGCGGTGAGGACCCCTCGGGCGGCCAGGGCGGTGAGGACCCTTCGGGCGGCCAGGGCGGTGAGGACCCTTCGGGCGGCCAGGGCGGTGAGGACCCCTCGGGCGGCCATGGCGGTGAGGACCCCTCGGGCGGCCATGGCGGTGCGGCTTTCATGGTTCCATCAAGGGCCCTACTGCCCCCCCCAAAAAGTTCTTGGGGGCAGCTATGGTGTTATGGGCAGGAACAGACACTGGAAGAGCAGGCGTGACGTGAGGCTCTGGCTCGGCAGGCGTGACGTGCGGCTCTGGCTCGGCAGGCGTGACGTGAGGCTCTGGCTCGGCAGGCGTGACGTGAGGCTCTGGCTCGGCAGGCGTGACGTGAGGCTCTGGCTCGGCAGGCGTGACGTGAGGCTCTGGCTCGGCAGGCGTGACGTGAGGCTCTGGCTCGGCAGGCGTGACGTGAGGCTCTGGCTCGGCAGGCGTGACGTGAGGCTCTGGCTCGGCAGGCGTGACGTGAGGCTCTGGCTCGGCAGGCGTGACGTGAGGCTCTGGCTCGGCAGGCGTGACGTGAGGCTCTGGCTCGGCAGGCGTGACGTGAGGCTCTGGCTCGGCAGGCGTGACGTGAGGCTCTGGCTCGGCAGGCGTGACGTGAGGCTCTGGCTCGGCAGGCGTGACGTGAGGCTCTAGGCTGGGCCGGACCAGCGGCGAAGGAAGCTCTGGGCTGGGTTCCTGGGCTGTAGCTGATGTGTGTGCTGCCCATACACACAAAACAGCCATGGACCCCACGATGATCACAGTATCTTCCAGACCTGGCTGGACGGTCTCTGGCTGGACGGTCTCTGGCTGGACGTGAAGCTCTGGCTGGACGTGAAGCTCTGACTGGACGTGAAGCTCTGACTGGACGTGGCTGACGTGAAGCTCTGGCTGGACGTGAAGCTCTGACTGGATGTGAAGCTCTGACTGGACGTGGCTGACGTGAAGCTCTGGCTGGACGTGGCTGACGTGAAGCTCTGGCTGGACGTGGCTGACGTGAAGCTGCTCTGGCATGACGTGAAGTGCAGGCACAGGTTGGGCAGGCATGACATGAAGTGGCTCATGCTTGGCAGGTACTGAAGGTTTGTGGGGCTCCTTGTCCACCAAACCCACAGTAAAATTCGAGCCGCTTAATAAAAGGGCATAGTCAATATACTGGGCCAGGGAAAAGTGAATCTTCCCACCTGGCATACATGACCGGATAGGCTCATTTAAACCTACCCTAAATATGTCCTTTAAGGCCACATCATTAAAGTCCAAGTGGTGAGAGAGTTCACAGAATTCTGCCACATAATCCTCTATGGTGAGGTCTCCTTGATGCAGGCTTAGGAGGGCAACTGCTGGGTTCATGGTTGGGGTCAAGTATTCTGTAAAGTATCCTCTGGAAGCAAGTTGTAGCGAACCCAAGTGCAGTTTATTCAAAAATTAACATAACAAGATCAAAACATAACATGAAACAAAAGCATGACGTGGCATGAAACAAAACCGTGGACAGACTTACAAAACAGAGGTTACAGGAAACAATACTTGACCAAGACACATGGCAAACATGAGGGCTTAAATACACAAGACTAATGACGAGACAAGGGACACCTGTGAACAATGAACAGACGATTATCCAATGACAAGACACATGGCAGGATCACATGACAAACAGGGAATCACATGACAGACATGGAACATAACATGAACAAACCAAAACGTGACAGAGACAAGACCAAATCGTGACAGTTGTTTAATTTGGTTAAAATATGAATGAAAATTGTTCATTAAAAAGTTTAATTTTATCAATTTTTTTCATTATTTATTTATGTATTTATTTATTTAATGCATTATATGTCCATTAACTTTTTAATTTTTAATAAAAATAAGTACCAGTAGCAAACAGTAAATTACTTGATTGCAAACAATAAAGACAAAAGCGATGCAAATGTATGTAATATCCTATTTTTATTTTATTTGTGAGCAATTGACTATTTTAATTAGTTAGTTAGTTTGACACAAATTAAAAATATATTTATTTATTTATTTATTTTCATTCATTCATTTTTTTTTATTACAGAGAATGTAATTATTCGCTGTTATATATTTTATCTTCATTAAATGCATTATGTAAAATTGATTTATAAATAAATAAGTAACAGTTGATATTATTTGCAAATAAAATAACAATACAGACAAAAAAGCAAATGTATGCAATAAATATCCGATTTTTATTTTTTTGGTGGGCATTTGTTTTATGGACCACTATAATCATTTTAAAAATGTTGATTTACACTTTTTAAAACTTATTTTCATTCATGGTAAATGATACGATGGCCAAACCTACAGTACTGACAGCAACAGAGTATTTTTGATGCAGTTCACCTCAGTTTCTCTGTCGCAACTATGAAGCTCTCCGACACAAAATAGACGGGCTGGTACGTCTGGTCTTGGTACGGCTGAACAGCCGCAATGTCCGGGTCAAATTCCCGTCTCTCTGGCTCATCTGAGAGAGAATGCTGAGAAAACAATGGCCAACATTAAATGTCAAATGCATTCATCATGAAAAGCAGCCAAAACAATTCATTCGGTAAACTCCACCAACCACCAGCTCCCCGAAGGACGACAGCAGTCCTGCTCCATACGCTTTGATCTTCCCGCCTTGCTTACACAGTCCGAACTCCACCGTGAACCAGTACAGCTGGAAAACACATTTAGAACAAACACACTCAGCGCTTTTAGTGTACAGCAGCAGAGTTTGATGAGATGCTTTTACTTACTGTTGACAGTTTCTCAATATCTTCCTCAGAAGCTCCAAGAGAGGCCAGACCAATACTCTGAGGAAACAGAGAGATTTCAGGACGTAGATCCAAGATCAAAGATGTAAGGAAATATGGGATATGTATTTTTACCTGGGAAAACTGTGCAAATGTTCTATCAGCCAATATCGGCACATGTCCAAGAAGTTCATGAACGCAATCACTGGAACGTAAAAGATACAAAATAATTATGATTATTTGTGAATATACTGTTCCCTCAGAAGACTTTACTTTTTTTACCCACTAAGTAGGACTTAAAAATATCGTTATATGTAATTTCATCATTACTTCTATTATCTTTGAAATATGGTTGAAGTGTACTGCCAAATGTATTGACAAGCATTTATAATAAACTAAAATACACTTTAACGTCATTTCTGTGCAAGTTATGTATGTTAAATGTATAAGTTAACAAATAACGCAGTTTTAAAATTATATTCATGTGCTTTACTGTGTCAGTCAACACATCAAAATGTGTGTTCTTGGTAACACTATTTTACATTGTCCTTGTTACATGTACTTACTGTAGTCAAGTCAAGTCATCCTCATTTATATAGCGCTTTTAACAATGTAGATTGTTTCAAAGCAGCTTTACAGAGATAAACATAAACATTAATTTAAGTTAACAGAGATTGGTTTGGTTTTATAGCGGTTCTTGAATAATGTTGTTTCCAGCTAAAGTTAGTTTTGATTGATTCTCTTCCGTCTAAATGATCATTTGTTATTAAATTAGGGGCCGCTAAGACGACGCCGTTCTCTCTAAACGCAAACCTGTGATAAACGCTGATGCCGTTCACATGCGCATTAAGAATTTATTCTATAGTTATGAGCGTTTGAATATATGTGCGCAGGTTTGTAATTCGCTACAAACCATGCCTAAACAAACTACTTGTCTTGCCTATAAATTTTGATGCAGAATTTTATTTTATTTTATCATTTCGGGTAGGGACGCGAAACCGGAATTTCCACAGCGCTTTATCTGTAGAGTGGTATCGGGATCCTCCATAGGGAGAAGCTAGTTGGCACTTCAGCACTGCGTTGTCATCGGGTCCAGGCGAGCGTCCTTCGTCAGATCTGGAAACGGCCTGGATCCAACAGAGCAGCCATCAAGTGTTAGACAGTATTCTAGGTTATTAGGTGAGGAAGTTTTTTGTCCAATAATTAGAATCTCTGTTTTTTCAGAATTTAGTAGTAGGAAATTACTAGTCATCCAATTTTTTATAACAGCTATGTATTTAGTTAATTTTGTGAATTGGTAAGTTTTGTTAGGTTTTGAAGAAATATACAGCTGAGTATCATCAGCATAACAGTGAAAGCTAATTCCATGTTTCCTAATGATATCTCCTAATAGTAGCATGTACAGCGTGAACAGCAGCGGTCCTTGTACTGAGCCTTGAGGTACGCCATACTGAACTTGTGATCGATAAGACATCTCTTCATTTACTGCTACAAACTGAAAACGGTCAGATAAGTATGATTTAAACCATGCTAGTGCAATTCTACTAATGCCAACATAGTTTTCTAGTCTATTTAAAAGAATGTTGTGGTCGATAGTATCAAATGCAGTACTAAGATCGAGTAACACTAATAGAGAGATACAACCACGATTGGATGATAAGAGCAAATCATTTGTGACTCTAATGAGAGCAGTCTCAGTACTATGATACAGTCTAAATCCGGACTGAAAATCCACCCAGACATCATTTCTTTCAAGAAAGGAACACAGTTGTGAGGATACTGCTTTTTCTAGTATCTTTGACAGAAAAGGCAGATTCGAGATCGGCCTGTAATTGACTAATTCTGTAGGATCAAGTTGCGTTTTTTTAACAAGCGGTTTAATCATAGCCAGCTTAAAGGTTTTTGGTACGTATCCTAGAGACAAAGATGAATTTATGATATTTAGAAGAGGATTTATAACCTCTGGAAGCATCTCTTTGAGTAGTTTAGTCGGTATAGGGTCTAACATACATGTTGTTGATTTAGATGATTTAACGAGTTTTTAAAATTCTTCCTCTCCTATAGCAACAAATGAATCAAATTTTTCATCTTGAAGACTACTGTAGTAGACATTTGCATAGTTATAATTTTGTCCCTGATATTATCAATCTTATAAGTGAAGAAGTTCCATTTTTCTGGTTGCTCTCTTAAGGGCCTGAGTGTGCTCGTTGTACCACGGTGTTGGACTATTTTCTTTAATCTTCTTTAAGTGCAGCGAAACAACTGTGTCTAAAGTGCTGGAAAAGAGAGAGTTAAAAGTTTCTGTTGCAATATCAAGTTCTGCTAAGCTATCCGGGATGCTGAGATGATGAAACTGATTAGGAAGATTATTGATAAAGCAATCTTTAGTGGCAGAAGTGATAGGTCTAACATATTTATAACACGGAGTCGGCTTCGCAGCCTTGGCTAAATGTAATTTACACAAACTAGATAATGATCTGAGATGTCGTCGCTCTGCTGCAGAATTTCAACGGCATCAACATCTACTATTCCATGTGATAATATTAGATCTAGAGTGTGATTACGACAATGATTCTGACACGTGTTGTCTCACTCCAATTGAGTTTACAATGTCTTTAAATGCCAATCCCAATGCATCTTTTCATTATCTACATGTATATTAAAATCACCAACAATTAGTACTTTATCTGCAGTCAATACTAATTCTGATAGAAAGTCAGCAAATTCTTTGATAAAGTCTGTATGGTGCCTTGGTGGCCTGTATACAGTAGCCAGCAGAATTCTCAAACGTGATTTATTGTTTACACTATACATTTTTACATTAAGCACCAACACTTCAAAAGAAGTATATTTAAAACTAGTTTTCTTAGTGGTTTTGAGAATATTACTATAAATTACAGCAACACCCCCCCTTTGCCTTTCGTACTAGGCTCATGTTTATAACAGTAATCTTGCGGGGTGGACTCATTATTATCAACTGCCCAGAATTTTGAGATCGCAATAGACGTGAAGGACTATAATGCGTTAAGAGCTCGCTCAAATACTGGGGCGCTAAACCATTTAGTGCTTTGTAAGTAATCAGCAATATTTTAAAATGTATATGATGTTTAATAGGCAGCCAATGCAGTGTTGACAGAACTCGGGCTAATATGGTCATACTTCCTGGTTCTGGTAAGAACTCTAGCTGCTTCGTTTTGAACTAGCTGTAGTTTGTTTATTAAGTGTGCAGGGCAACCACCCAGTAGAGCATTACAATAATCTAGCCTTGAGGTCATGAACGCATGAACTAATTGTTCCGCATTTGTCAGTGAGAGCATATGACGTAATTTAGATATATTTTTAAATGGAAAAATGCGAAAAATACACGGTAAATATTTAGCAAGTATTTATATTTACTAGATGCCAACAACGTTTTGTGTCTCACTTATCAAAAAATTAGTAAACGAAAAACATGCAAAAGTAATCAAAAAATAGTTAATTTTACAGTTAACACGACTTTCAAATGAAAGATTGTAACAAAGAGCAACCCAGGTTCTAACTGACGACGAAGACTTAACAGGAGCAGCCATCAAGTGTTAGACAGTATTTTTAGGTTATTACGTGTGAATTTTGTCCAATGATTAGAATCTCTGTTTTTTTCAGAATTTAGTAATAGGAAATTGCTGGTCATCCAATTTTTTATATCAGCTATGCATTCCGTTAATTTTGTGAATTGGTAAGTTTCGTTAGGTTTTGAAGAAATATACAGCTGAGTATCATCAGCATAACAGTGAAAGCTAATTCCATATTTCCTAATGATATCTCCTAATGGTAGCATGTCCTATATTAGACCGATGCAGTAAAATGCTAACCAACCAATGGGCAGAAGTTGACCCCCTAAGACAGCCCCTCCTCATTTGCATAATGAGGCAGAAATGCATACAGAAATATAAAAACGACAGGCAGAAATAAATAGCATTGAAGAAATAAATAGGGTAAAAAAATACAAAGGAAGAATAAAACAGACAAAAATAATATAACATGCACATAAATAAATAAGGTAATTATTACAAAGGTGAATAAATAAAGAAACTAATTAAGAGATATATACATTTATGTCTCACTGTATAATTTAATTTCTACCTACATTTATTTGTTTATTGTATTTTTGGGGGGCAATTAATTGTATGCTTATTTATTAATTGAGCATTTATTTATTTCTGTATTTATTTTTAAATATGGTAGAGCTGGTCCTCCATAGTCAGCCTACATCTTCTGGATGTAAATCAAATGCTTAATAAACAGGAAGTGTGTTCAAGTTCATAAATGTAAAATGTGTCACAGTAAGTCTCTTACGGTTCAGGCGAGTGCATGGGGGAGGACGCGTGCCGGATGTACTGCGTGCACTGGAACACACGGAACGCCAAGCTCGCCAAAAAGTCTCGTGCGGAGAGGAGACCAGCCACTGGCCTCAGCTGGAAACCTGTGCGCTCTTTATACATGAGAGAGAGAGAGAGAGAGAGAGAGAGAGAGAGAGAAGAGAGAGAGAGAGAGAGAGAGAGAGAGAGAGAGAGAGAGAGAGAGAGAGAGAGAGAGAGAGAGGAGAGAGAGAGAGAGAGAGAGAGAGAGAGAGAGAGAGAGGGTGCTTGACTGTGCCAAACTCATCACCATCCTTCTGTCTGATTACTAAGGTGCTGCTATGCTGTTGCTAGAGTGTCCAGGTGATTACTATGACATTTCTATGCAGGTGTTCTGAGTGGTTTGGTATTGCCATTGCTGTGCCATTCCTAGGGTATTTTGGGTTGTTGCTAGGGCGTTGCTATGTGGATGTTCTGGGTAGTTTTTATTGGTTGCTAGGGTGTTTTAGGTGATTGCTGTGGCATTACTAGGTGTTTGCTAGCACAATGTTATGGAGTCTCTAAGCTTTCCTGAGTATTTGCCAGGGTTTGGGTGTGTAGTTGCTGGTGGTTGCTGTGAAATGCCTACGAGGTTGCCAAGGTGTTCTACTGTAAGTGGATGTGAGGAAGTTCTGGGTGGTTGCCAAGGTGTTGCTATGTGGGTGCTAGGGTGATCTTGGTGACGGCTATGACATTGCTATGCAGGTGTTCTGAGTGGTTGCTAGGGCGTTGGTATGAGGATGATCTGGGTGGTCGCTACTGGCTATGTGGTTGCAAGAGTTTTCTGGGCAGTTGATCCGAAAACAGTCAGGTTCTGGATGTAAAAAAATCATTCATGTTCTCCGTAGGGAAATAGATTTTGAACGATAACGTATAACCCTTTAAAGACAGACCTACTGTGAGCTACACTGTTGCACACTATTACAAGGAGAACGCTTACACATTGCTATGGGGTTGCTAAGGTGTTCAAAGTGGTTGCCAGGGTGTTACTGTAGTAGGATGAAGTTGCTGAGTTGCTACGGTGTTCTAGCTGGTTCCTAAGATATTCTGGGTTGTTGCTAGGGTGTGGGTATGTGGTTGCTAGGGTGGGTCAGTGGTTCTATGTGATAGCTATGAAGGTTATCTGAATGGTTTCTATGGCATTGCCATGTGATTCTTAGGGTGGGTTTGGGTGGTTCCTAGGATTCTCAGGTCGGGTTGCTAGGGTGTTGCTATGTGGATGTTCTGGGTGGTCTCTAAAGGATAATTCACAACACACCTACAGACGGCAACTGACACAGAACCTGATTTCATCAAGTACAACATGTTATCCTGCGTCTTATTTGATCCTGGTACACAATTATAATCAACCAATCAGATTTGAGGGACAAGTTTACAGTTTATGTCAAGTTTAAGATTACAACCAGGGTTACATGCTTCTATCAGTGTTATTCACCTATCATTTTCCTCTGATTTTATGCATACGGCAGGTATTAGGGGTAGGGATAGGGTTAGGACTACATTTTGAATGACAAAGAATGTTGACCCAGGAAAGCGTCTAAATGGCCAAAATTAGGACATGCGTAACTTGGTCGGGAGCTTGTTTCCAGCGATTGAACATGTTGAATGAGAATTAGACTATCTGAGAAGTGACGTGCTTTTATCTGGTGACTCTCTGCGTTGGTCTGTGTCTGTCAGTGCAGTGTGAATTGGCCTCTAGGGATGTGTGGCAGCTAGGGTGTTGTTGGTGGACAGTTTGGCATTTCCAGACAGCAACATCCACACATTCCAAATCCACAGCCCAAATCCACACATTCCAGATGTGGGCCAAATCTGGGCCAACACTACATTGCTGTCTGGGTTACTAGGTGTTTTCATGCATTGCTATGGGGTTGCTATGGGTATTAGTGTTGACATCTGTGGTTGCCAGGGTGTTGCTGGGTGGTTGCTGTGGCATGGCAATATGGTTGCTAAGGTATTCTAGGTCCTTGCTGAGGTGTTTTCCGAAACGCTTAACATATTGCTAGTGTTTTCTGTTACTGGCAATACAGAAGAATATTTAAAGTAACCAATTTTGATATGTTTATATATTAATTTAATGATTTATTATATTCAATAGCATGTTGAATGACGCACAGGTTGCACTGTTGTCTAACTGTGCTATAATTTGATTGGTACCTTTTAAGAAGCGGGACACATCCTCCAGCTGAGGGATGTTATCGGGACTGTAGCCGCAGTGTTTCTCCAGCAACTGGAAAGCCTCTAAGTGTTCACTACAGGCGTGGGTCGTGTACAGATCTCTGAGGGTGGAGTACACTTCTCGCCTGCGCACACATTTGGTTGCATGTGAGAAATTTGAACTAATTTGTTCATCAAGGATAGATTGTTTATTTCAGCACAACGCACCATGTTCCGATCTCCTCTTCCGTATACTCAACTCTAGGAATCGATTCTCCTCTGGAAAGAGACAGGTGTCAGTCAAATATCTGCACCTACATGTCCAGAGAGGCAAACATTGCATTATAAACACTGTTGCAACATACTGTTTATATTTGAAGGCAATGTCTCCAATCATCTTCCGTCGTTTCCTGTAAACAGGGTCAGTGAATCCCTGCGAAGACATCAAAAAACGTATAAGACACAAATGACTGAATTTGGGTAATCAAACGTAGTTATATTTTATTAGAAAGATCATCTTACTGGATGATCCTGATCCAGATCGGGATCAAATTTGGTGACAAGATGATGGCATCTATCCAACTCAGCGATTTTTCTGGGAAACCAATGAACTGAAGAAAGACAAAAGTATAAATTTAAATTACATTCAAATAATGAAAAGAAAAACATAGCAACCGTTGGTATTAATAGACGCACATTTGACCTCTTTTGTGGTTTTGACGTCCTCTGCACTCCTCTTCAGAGAGCTGACCAGTGTGCTGACGTCTGACAGGTGCACCTCACACTGAACATAATACTCCAGATCCTCCACGCCGTCCTTTGGTTTTCGGCTGGGTCTGGTCTCAAGATGGTGGATCTTGGCTTCAAATGTCTGCGGTGTTCAGTAGTTGAACATTACAATAAAAATCCCAAAGAAAACACTAGAAATGAATGCACATATTGTGGCAATGCCATTAAGAAAGTGATGTTCTTAATCTGGTGAACTCTCAAATGTACAATATATGAAAACGATGACCAATTATCACCATTAGCTTGCATATCACTAACATATTGGCTCTTTATTAGTAAAGCACATATTAATGCCTTATTCTGCATGATCATATTCTACATCCCTTAAGCTTACCCAATATAAACGTTACAATTACATTTCTAACCATTAAGCAGTAATTAAGAGTTTATTGAGGCAAAAGATGTATTTAATAGTGAATGTTTCATGAAGTGTGAACAAAACTATTTGTAACATTTGATTTTCGAACAAATTAGCAATTTAAATATGTATAGATAAATGTCATAATATACATATTGATATATTTTATATTAAATATTAATACATATAAAATAATGTCATACATTAATAAGTAGATTGTTTAATTTGCAACAATTTTGCATTTTGTTGTTCCCCAAAAGCATATAGGTCTATATGAAGAATATGTATAGATATTAAATGTAGAACATTTTAAAAAAAGATTTGGAGATATTTAGAATATTTTTTTGTAACTCTATGTGTCAATGTACCATACATTTTGCAATTAATTTTGTCTGATATTTAACCTAATTGACGAATAACTAATATTTTTTTATTTCAAAACAAAGACTAAATAGTACATGAAAATGTAGGCAACTAAATTTGAAACATCATCATTTGAAAAATAAAAATAAAGGATCTAACGCGATAATAAGAACCCCGAATCGCTGTTTTTCAGGATCTTAATTGATTCACAAAAGATATTTCAAAAATCCATCTTTTAGCGTTTCTTTCTTCGCGATATCTGGTCTAAACCTTTTTGCGAAAAAATAAAATCCCACCTGTCTTACCTCAAAAACCTTGAGAGTGCGGGACAGCGCTGGGCTCTTTGAACTCCTCAGAGAGAAGAAGAGACTGAGCAAGGCTTTTCCGTCGCTCTCCTCAAACACGATCTGCTCGTTGAGTCCCGCGACCTCCGCCGCCGCTGCCGCCGCCTCGCGCTCCTTCCGCGCATCCTCGATCAAACTCTGCCGCCTTCCCACAAACTTCTGAGACTGTTCGAAGACAACACCGCACATCATTGAAGACCAAACATTCATGTCTATTCATTTTTAATATGCATCTAATCTATAAATAATAACGTAGACCTGCTTACCTGTTGGACATCGAATGGAGGTGATTTACATCTCCAAAATCGCATAAGAACTTCAATGCAGTGTATGTAAACCTGCCATATAGCTCAGACTTAATCATTTGCTCTTGAGCCAATGTTACAGCCAATTATAGACTTGTTTTCAAAGCGTTTGCGTTTACTAATTACCGCGTAATGCTGTGCGTAATTCTCAACGAAGATTATATTACTCACAGCAAAACTGTAGAGATGGAGGTGCATCTCAAATGCTACACATTACTCAATATACGAGAAGTAGAAGTTAATTATATTATTTCTCAAATTATTAATTAAGTTAATGAAATACCTTACTAATAATACCAAATACCAATACTAACTGGCATCTGCAAACAAATGCTGGACGAATATTTTTTTTTCACTCTGTAGATTTTCTCACTTTTCATTTTTTTTATATATATATATATATATATATATATATATATATATATATATATATATATATATATATATATATATATATATAATATATATATATATATATATATATAACAGCAATAGTTTGTATAATGTATAATTCCATTTATAAACATTTGTCATTATTTAAAAAAAAAAAAATTAAATAGGGACTTGGTTTGGTACTGTATCTTGTTTTCTAATAAAATGAAAATCATACATTTTAAAGTGAGTCTTAAGTGTCAAAATCTGCCCATCTGTATAGTTTATTTAATGTAATCGTAGACAGTGTAAATTTCATGACCGAACTCCCCAAGAAGTTTAATGCGTAAACTCATCTCAATTTTATTACAAAGATTGACGAGGAGGAAATGTCAAATAATTCTTGCTTTCTTTCTTTTCCCCTTCATTCTAAAGCTCTTTAAGATGAGCTTACAGTGAAGTTAGATACTCTTACCGTGATGGAGTCCGAGCGCTCGAGTTCAGACGCAGCTCTCCGGATGCTCTTCGTGGAAGATGTGGAGCTGCTTGAATTCGGCATATTCAGATGACGCGCGCACGGGACAGATGAATGTATCTTATTGTGCTCTCTTGGGAGTGCTCACTTACTTCCATCTGTAGCTTTCTTTCCCCTTTATTTATAGAGATAATTTCTCTTGACTGACGTCAAACTGACCCCCTCCTTCTCCGTCAATGAACATCTTGAAGCCCCTCGCAACACATTCGTTGATAATTCGATTCTTTGCTACGTGTCTGTCATTTACAATTGTCACTTGTTAGTGTATGAATGAAAAACCTGCAATTGTTACCTTAAAGAACGATTATACTTGAATTAACCCTTTAAAGCATGATAAATAATATCAGTGATGCTAAATAGTGGAATTTATTTTTGTAATTCAAATCAAACCAGCTAATTTAGATGTTACCATCACCAGGTTGGCATTTTTACATATAAGTTTTTGAGTTAAAAAAAAAAACTAATGATAAAAATATATTTTTTGCTTTAGAATTTATAGAATTTATTCATTTCATAGTAATTTTTGTTGGTCAAACAATATTTGTAGGCTATATTTTTGTTATTTTCATTGCAGTGTTGTGAATTGTTTTGTTTCATACTTTTTTTTCTAAATGGTGCTGAAAAGCTTATAATACAGTACGGTACAGTAGTATGTGGCTATATAAAATAACTTAAATGTGTATTGCTGCTAATGTTATTTTTAATTAATTTATTGCGTATAAAACATCTGAAAAATAAATAGTTTCGTGACGTTTACCAATTAATTGATAACTCTACCACAATCCATTTTACTAAAGCCTTTGGTTTAATTTCCCCTTTTTAAAATCTTGTCCATGCAGCTCTAGTTACTCTTCTATAGGTCTTAGTTACTTGGCATTTAATATTTTTAATCTAAAGTGACTTATAAGGCACCAACTGCAATGGCAGTCAGCCTGGAGCAAGCTGTGGTCAAGGGCATGATGATGATAGAACAGGACTTGGTACATTTGATTGAACCTCCAACCCTTTGTTTTAGCAGCCCAGACCCTCAAACATTATCCAGTCACCCTGAAGGTCTAACATTTATGTTAAATGACATAAGCCAGAGCTCCACTGGGTTACTTTAAAAAAAAAAAAAAGGTATACACTTCAGATATCCCAGACAGCAACATAGTGTCGGCCCAGATCCGGCCCACATCTGGTACCAGATCTGGGCTGACACTATGTTGCTTTCTGGGATGTTCCTTATCTAAATAAAAAGGATAAGTGCCGTTTTAAAAAACACACTTTCAATGCACCATAAAACATTCAAAATCAAGTAACGTGCCTGGTGCTTAATAAAATGTCTTCCCTTCCAACAAAAGGAAACAAAAGTCAACTGTGGTAAATTGAGTCACTTTATCAGCTCAACCGAAAATCCATTGTCATTTTCCTCAGCAGATGTAATTGCGATTAAAACCTGCCAGTTGTTTTCTGTCTTCTACCTGAGCATCAAGTGAACCCTCCAGCCGTGAACAGTTTGATGTGTAAATTGATTAAAGTCATGATGCACAGAGCCCTGCGGTCCGGATTACCAGCAGTTTCAGCCTCAGAGGCAGCAACAGCTGGAAAAACGCTCGGTCACTGGGGGGTTGTGTCTCTAGTGGGATGAGATGAAATGCTAAAGAGTACTTGCGTACCCTCGGGGCTGTGTGCCGAAAGACTGTCCTTTACTGGGAAGGGCGGAGGACAGGAAAAGATAACGCTTAGTGACATTAAAAGAAAGCACACAGATTTTCTGGATTGTTCACAGTCAGTTTGTGTATGAAATGCAGCTGAACTTGTGTTTCTCTGATCTCTCTATGGAAGGCACTGGATGGAGATTTGGATAACAGGTCTCGCAGACATTTAAAGGGATAGTTTACCCCAAAATGAAAATTCTGTCAGAATTACTCTCCCTCATGTTGTTCCAACCCCGTAAGACCTTAGTTCATCTTCGGAACACAAAATTAAGATATTTGTGATTAAATCTGAGAGCTGGATCACTCCTCCATAGGCTACCAAGGGATTGAAACTTGACAGCCCCAAAAAGTTATTAAAGAAATCGTTTAAATAGTCCAAGTGACTACAGTGGCTAGCTCTTAAGTTTATCAAGCGACAAGAATACTTTTTGTGCGCAAAAAACAAACAAAAATAACGACTTTATTCAAGTATTCATTTCCATCTCTGTCGGCCTGGAGATATTCATTTAGTATAATTGCGCAGTGCTTTTTGAACGTCACACGCATCACACACATGACCAGCGTCGGCCAATAGTGAGCCTACGTGTGACGTACAACACAGACGCGCTACGCAATTACACTACGTGAACTAACTCGAGGCCAACAGAGATGGAAATGAATACTTGAATAAAGTCGTTATTTTTGTTTGTTTTTTGCGCACAAAAAGTATTCTCGTCGCTTAATAAACTTAAGATCTAGCCACTGTAGTCACTTGGACTATTTTAACGATTTCTTTAATAACTTTTCGGGGCTGTTTTCGCAAGGATTTGCATTGTATTACCTCTTTCTGCAGGTTACATGAGTACACCAAGGAGGTTTCATTATTACATGGTGACAAGCCTTTCTTTTGAATCATTCATTCAAACGATTTGTTCAAAAACTGGCTGAATTCAGAATAACACACACCACTCTTACTATTTCTGCCATGTATTGATGAAATAGTATGTATAGTGTCAGTATGCTATTCAGAATTCAGCCACTTTCTGAGTGAGTCATTAAATCTCAAGTGATTCATTCAAATGCTGACCAATTTATAGGAATTAAACAAATGACTATCGAGTCATGGAATCACTGATTGAAAAAAAAAAACAATCAAATCGATTCAGTTGACATTGACTACTGCACTACTGTTGAGTTGCTAGGAGAAGCGCAATGTTCTGTGGATTTTTTCGGATTGGTTTATTTGGCGGATCAAAACGGATATATATATATATATATATTATATATATATATATATATATATATATATATATATATATATATATATATATATATATATATATATATATATATATATACTATATTGCCAAAAGTTTTGGAATGTCAGCCTTTACATGCACATGAATTTTAATGTCATCCCATTCTTAATCCGTAGGGTTTAATATGGAGTTGGCCCACCCTTTTGCAGCTATAACAGCTTTAACTCTTCTGGGAAGGCTTTCCACAAGGTTTAGAAGTGTGCTTATGGGAATTTTTTCCCATTCTTCTAGACGTGCATTTGTGAGGTCTGGCACTGACGTTGGACGAGAAGACTTGGCTCGCAGTCTCCGCTCTTATTCGTCCCAAAGGTGTTTTATCGGGTTGAGGTCAGGACTCTGTGCAGGCCAGTCAAGTCCCTCCACACCAAACTCACTCATCCATGTCTTTATGGACCTTGCTTTGTGCACTGGTGCGCAGTCATGTTGGAACAGAATGTTCCCGCAAAGTTGGGAGCATTAAATTGTCCAAAATGTCTTGGTATGCTGAAGCATTAAGAGTTCATTTTACTGGAACTAAGAGACCAAGCCCAACCCCTGAAAAACAACCCCACACCATAATCCCCCCTCCAGCAAACTTTACACTTGGCACAATGCAGTCAGGCAAGTCCCGTTCTCCTGGCAACCGGCAAACCCAGACTCGTGCATTGGAACGCCAGAGAGAGAAGCGTGATTCGTCACTTCATAGAACACGTCTCCACCGCTCTAGTCCAGTGACGGCTGCTTTACACCACAGCATCCGATGCTTTGCATTGCACTTGTTGATGTAAGGCTTGGATGCAGAAGCTCGGCCATGGAAACCCATTCCATGAAGCTCTTCACACTGTTCATGAGCTAATCTGAAGGCCACACGTAGTTTGAAGGTCTGTAGCTATTGACTCTGCAGAAAGTTGTTGACTTCTGTGCACTGTGAGCCTCAGCATGCGCTGACCCCGCTCTATGATTTTAAGTGGCCCGACACTTCGTGGCTGAGATGCTGTGGTTCCCAATTGCTTCCACTTTGTTATAATATCACTAACAGTTGACCGTGGAATATTTAGTAGTGAGGAAATTAAATAATAGTACTTATTGCAAAGTTCAAAATATAATATTTACTTTATAGAAGTTTTGTATATTGATGGCTCTGTCCACAACATTGTTACCATAATATATAAAACCCCAAAACTGTGTGTGTATATATATATATATATATATATATATATATATATATATATATATATATATATATATATATATATATATATATATTATTGTATTTTGACGAAATATTGGATGAGGATTCAATCTGAGATGTCCAAGCTATAGGCTAGGGCCATCAAATATCAACAATCATTAAGACCACTTGATGGAACATGTCCCGGTTTGCTTTGGATGACACAAAGATTAGCAGATGGATGTAGAAACAATGGCTATCCATCAACCCTGCGCTGACTCACCGTCATTCATGACCCATTTCTCCACACTACAAATTGAGAGCCTTTGTTCTAAATGCCGTTCCAAACTAGGTGACATCGCTTTGGCATTCAATGTGCACTGTTTATTCATTTTTCCCCCTTTTCTGTAAGTTACAGAAGAACCTACACCGGCACACTGACAACAATTACCACAATTACGTATTGATTGGATGGTAGCCTCCTCTCGAAGGGGCCCGCGGCATAATTGTTAGACTTCAGACAGAGTAATTGCAGCACGCTCACAGCTGGCCGATTATTCTTCGTCCCCCACAATTCTTTTCTCTTTCCTTCATCGTCCTTTCTCTCATTTTTCTTCATTGAATGTTACCTTTCATCTCAACAGGGGTCATTGGGAGCAACAACAAATAAATATTCTATTAAATGTAATCAACTATATTACTTAATAACCATAACAATAATGTGGAACCTGGTAATTAGCTAGGCACTCTTGAGGAAACGTCTCTTCTGTGAGTTTTATCCAGCACCACCAAAATCTCATTCTTTACTATATATTTTAAGGCATTCAAATGTGACTCTGTACTGTAGTACTGAAGGATTTAATTTCTTTACTCAAAGCCAAACTTTTAGGGATAAAATACAAATGTGGTCATCATTTACTCACCCGTACATACTCATGTGGTTCCAAACCCTTATTTTCTTTCTTTCGGAAGACACAAAATGAGACATTTAACAGATTGTCCCAGGTGGTCTTTTTCATACAATGAAAAGTCTTATTAAAATTTGTCATTACTTTACAATTTGTTAAATTGGTTTTGAATTCATAAGATCTCATTTGTACGTTTTTGTCAGTCTGCTCATGCCCCCATTAGGGTTTGGTTTAGGGGTGGACCTTCATATTTTTACCTAATTTTTTTTACCTACCTTCAAATAAAAAGGCACACTTGTACAATACTTAAGGATTATCATTAGATCAGGTTGGTACTTCACATCAGGGGTTGCGTCCGAAATCGACTTCAAAATAAGTCATTACTTCACAACCTGTAAAAAAGTATGTTCTATACAGTATGAATGTTTGTAGTATGAATGCAATCTGGACGTACTATATTCACCATGTTGTCATTATCATGTGACCTACCAGCGTCAGTTGCGTCATTTCACTTTCATTAATCCTCTCCTGTGGCCTCATTGGATAGTAAAGTGTACTTCATATGTACTTCATATTCATACTACCGGAAGTAGTATGTCATCCGGCCGGGAACTTGCATCTCTTTAAAAAGTACTGTGAATTCGGACATACTTTTGTCACATACTGTTTTTCACCTACTATGTAGTAGGGCAGTATGCGATTTCGGATGCAGCCGTTGTGTAATGAGGTGTGTGGCTGTAGCAAACACACAACGAATAGAATATCCAAAAGAAACACGTCAAAAACAAAAGAAAAAATGACAGAAAATGACAGAATAACACAACCACTATATACGCTACCTTAAAAATTAAACAATAAACAGAGGAAACTATCTGTTTTAATACACAGGGAGAGCCAATGAACTAGAACAGAAACAGATGTGTGATTAATCAGAAACCATAGAAATGAATGAGTACCTTTTTGGTAAAAACATGGCAGAGTCAGAGAGAAGCTGATGGAGAGAGGATCCAAATAACAACCCAGAGTACAGCCAGGATGAAAATCCATGGTGTAACTGATTGTGGGAGGAGCCAGGGTAGAGTCAGGGGTCTGACCACCAGCGGTGAACCCAGAAGAACTAGAGACGCTAGGGCCAAGGACCAAGGCGGAGCCGGAGGGAAGGCGAAGCCCGACAGAGCCGAAGGGGTGGAGGGATGAGGTGCAGCCGAAGGCCTGAAAGTCCACGGCATAGGCAGAGCGACGACTGACCAAGGTGGAGCCAAAGGGATGAAGGAGCCCGGTGGAGCCGTAAGGGCGACGGTCCCAGGTGGAGCCGAGGGAGGGAGAAGCCAAAGTGAACCCGAGTGATCAACGGGCCAAGATGGAGTGATGGGCTCATGGCTGGAGGCGGAGCCAGGGGATCCTCCTGCAAAGCTGGAGCGGAGAGCTAGAGCTGGGTCTGGAGTGGGGCTGGCAGGGTCTTTTTCCAGACGATGAAAGATGATCCACAATTCACCATCACCCACTCCATATGGCAGCAAAGTCCATCCACAAGTGAGCGTGCTTTGGACCACTTGCTGAGGCTATTGTAATACATAATGCAAAGCGAGCAATCTGGTTATCGGTTCGTCACAAAAAAAAAATTGTGGTTTGTCCTTGAGGTTTTGCTCAAATTTAAATAAATCAAAAATGATTTTGATGTTTTGGAAAAGTTTAAAAGCCTTTAAAGATGCAGTATGTGCAAGCGGTTGAAATGGGTACTGCAGTCCAAATTAATATATTCTCATAAATATATTATCTCCAAAATATTGGAGAGAGTTGTTTGCTGCTCAGACTTGACGCACACGCTGGTTGAGGACACGCAACAGGAATGAGCGCAATTGACAATGGAATGCAAGGAGAAACTGTCACTCCATATGTTGATTCATTGATTTATAATGAGTTGATATGCTCCCATTCATAGAGATTTTTCGATGGATGCTGAGGCTTTTTGGGTCAGATATAATCTGCGATCTCTGACCCAGTTTGTTCTCTGGCTTTCTTGGCTGTAATTTGCTGTGTTTTTCCGCCAACTGGCAACCTGTTGTGCTGAAATACTATTGGGTAAATTGGCAGCAAGCGACATCACACAGAGCAAAACAAAAACAGAAATTGTGACACAGATTATGTGAAGTCAACATGTTTCCTAAATATCTGCAAACATTTTATGCTATTTTTATGCATTAGTTCAGTCAAAAACTTACATACAGCACCTTTAATTTGAAAATTTGCAATGAAACTATTTTGAAATAAGAGATGGCTGATGGACGGACGGACGGACGGACGGACGGACGGACGGACGGACGAGACAGACAGACAGACAGACAGACAGACAGACAGATAGATAGATAGATAGATAGATAGATAGATAGATAGATAGATAGATAGATAGATAGATAGATAGATAGATAGATAGATAGATAGATAGATAGATAGATAGATAGAATTTGACTGATTGATTGATTGATTGATTGATTGATTGATTGATTCTATTTAATAAGTTCACTTTTATTGACCAAGGTGGAAGAAAACTTCATTTTGAACCACAAAAGCCATATCTGTATTACGTGTTTTGCAAGTTATGGTGTGTGGATGTAATTACCCGTTGGCATAATTGCGCTTCAATGTGTCAAAATACAGCTGCCAAGCAAAACGGCTAATCACGTAGAGTGCATCTCCGTCAGTTTGTGCACTTGTAATTTGTCAGAGGTGGTTTGAGCTGTGACTATAGTTGTGTCGTGACGGCCTAACGTCTCAAAAAGGACCTTGTAGTCGATACTAGTGCAGTTTGATGCTCTGTAGGAACTGTAGTCTTTATTTGTGTCTTTAAAAATGGAAAATGTCAGAATATATTTAATGCTCATTATGTATGATTGGTGCTGGTTTTATCACCGAACCTTTAAGGAAACAACACAATGTTTTCTGAAGCATTAGCATGAAGTACTGTAATGTGTAGTCTACTGTACTTTTCTGAAACCTTTCATTTTGACTTTAATGAGATGATTCTATATCTGTGATTGAATTGCCATCTATTTTGAGTATAGCTAAAGTGGAAGATTATATTTAAGCGGACATAGATAGAGAGAAACTCACAATAGAGCATTAGAAATAACAAAAATTTCAAAATAAGGTCACATGCATTGTAATATAGTGAAGTAATTGAGGGTTTAATAATTGTGAATAATAATTTACTTTTATTTTCATTAGTCAAGTCACTTTTTTGTGATTTTTCAAGTGATTTGCTTTTGTCCGCCTCGCTGCCTGCTGTGAGCTGCGAGTTTGTTTGCGTCGTGGCTGTCTAAGCCTCGTATTAGCTTCGTATTTCCTTCTGTTTTTCCATATTTTTCTCTTTTATTCTGTTCTGAACCATCATTTAACTCATAATTACAAATCGGACTGTTGAGCAGACGCGTCTCAAGCCGTTACCCAACACCGGTCCTTTACATGGGTCACGGCTGAGCGAGTCTTCTTTACACTCACAAACTAACATTTTCCCGTCTATCGTGCGTCTACATTACACCTGTACCACTAAAAAGACGGACTTTACCCAAGACTTGAGTCATAAATTAGTATAAATATTAATAGCATCGTGCATCATTGCTAACTTACTGTCCATCTGTTAAAATGGCGAATATATCAGGTGTATGTTATCTACCGTTTGGTGCAGATGAGAACAAATCTGATTTGCTCGCGGTGCAGTCTGAATTAGAAGCTGTAGAAAAGCAGATCCGTGACCTTCTAGAGAGACAAGCTGAGCTGAGAGACCGGCGTTTAGCTCTTGAAACATCACGTGCTGATGCACACGGATCAGTGATTAACGTTAGTAACCCGCTGACGCTGACCTCGTCTACTCCTTGCGTTTCTCAGCATTGGTCGTCCAGGTCACGATCAGCCATGGTTTCATTCACTCCGGCTCCAACACACCACCACAAAGCCTGGGTGGTTCCGTGGAAGTCGCGAGCCAGGACAAGAATATTTTCGCCCCTCCCGGTTTTCGAGATCTCCACTCAGAACCGCTCCTCTCCTCGTCATGAAACGGAACGCAATGCTGTGATCATCGGCGATTCCACCGTCCGACACGTCCACGCTACGTTACGTAAAAGTAGGGTGACCATATTTTAGTTTTCAGAAAACAGGACGGGGGGCGTGGTTGATGGGCGTGGTGTGATTTTTGAGGAGGCGTGGCTAAGGGGTGGGGCGTGGTTTGGGGGAGAATGCATCAAAAAAATACTTGACAAATGCATTCACAACCTTGCAACTATGTTATTGTACTTTAATACATAAAGTAATACATCCTTTCCATTCAATGTTTGGCCCGCAACAATAGAATACTATTTAAAAAAAAGTTTAGCTTTTAACACCTTTTACATGACACTATTTATTTTCATGGCCATAGCATAGGTTAAAAATCTACTACTAAAATAAAATAAAAAATCTACTACACTATTTCAGTAAAAAAAAAACAATTTGAATCCTCCTGATGTTCTCTTAGCTTATACGTTCTTTATGTGGGCTTCTAGGTCGCTAGCACCTTAACACTGACACGACGTGCCAGCTTTGCAGTTCATGCATTCTGCTTTACACGGATCCTGACCGAAACGAAAACACAGGAATTTTCTCTGTAAATCGTCTGTGAATTAACATTTGGGCTTTTTTTCCTTTTTTTTACGCTGTTAGCTACTTACATCTTACCTCGCACTTGACCGTAAACTGAAGCGTCTGAAGCGTCACGCTGCTAAAATTCTGTGAACGTGTAAAGTCCGCCTACTTTGATTTGATTGGTCATTTCAAATATTCTGACATTGACAAGCAGTGACAGACCAATGAGGCTGCGATGAACACACACACACACACACACACACACAGGCCTCTGTATTCTGATGATTCTGAGTCTGACATGCTCTGTGCTTGACGCTGCGGATTAAGGAACGCGCTGATTATAACAAGAGGGGGTGAAGCCAAAGTCAAATGTTTTGTGTGCAAAGGCAAGCATGTATTTAAAGTACACGCTTAATGGCCCAATGAAAAATAATGAAAACCAGGACATTTTCATCACTTTTTAAAAAACAGACAGGACGGCCAGGACAGGACGTGAAAACAGGACATGTCCTGGGAAAACAGGACGTTTGGTCACCCTAGTAAAAGTAAGGTGCACAGTCATTGCTTTCCTGGTGCTCGTGTTCTCGATATCACTGCGCAGGTAACTGAGTTCTTGAACGGTGACGAGCGCGTCGGAGCTGTTGTGCTGCACGCGGGAGCTAACGACATTAGGCTGCGACAGACGGAGGTTCTGAAGAAAGACTTCAGGAGCCTTATCGATACGGTACGCAGCACATCGCCTGAAACATCGATTATTGTGTCTGGACTGCTTCTTACGTACTGACGAGGGCATGAAAAGTTCAGTAGATTATTCGCGCTAAATGAATGGTTATTGTCATGGTGCAATGACCAGAAAATGCTCTTTGTAAATAATTGGAATCTGTTTTGGGAGCGACCGAGGCTCTTCCGCGCTGATGGCTTACACCCAAGTAGAATCGGGGCAGATCTTCTGTCGGATAACATCTCCAAGATGTTAAATACTGTTTGATTAGTAACCAAAAATCCAAATCACAGTCTCTACTGCACCAATTTAATTGATATTAATACTAGTATAGAACATTGCATAGAAACTGTGTCTATTCCTTGTTTACTAAGATCAAACAATAAATCTACTGCGGGATCTAGAAAAAATCTAATTGTTATTAAAACAAAAAATCTCGCTATTAGTGAAAAACAATTTCTAAAGCTAGGTATTCTAAACATTAGATCGCTCATACCTAAGGCGGTTATTGTAAATGAAATGGTCACAGATAATAATTTCGATGTTTTTTGCCTTACTGAAACCTGGCTTAAACCAAATGATTATTTCGGTCTAAATGAGTCTACTCCACCAGGATACTGTTATAAGCATGAGCCCCGTCTGATCGGTCGCAGCGGCGGTGTTGCAACAATCTACAGCGATATCCTTAATGTTACTCAGAAAACTCGTCATAGGTTTAATTCGTTTTAAGTACTTGTGCTAAATGTAACGCTCTTAGATGTAAGAAAAAAATCCCTATTATCTCTAGCATTGGCTACCGTATACAGACCTCCAGGGCAATACGCCGATTTCCTAAAAGAGTTTGCTGACTTTCTATCAGATCTTTTGCTCAACGTCGATAAAGCATTAATTGTTGAAGATTTTAACATACACGTAGATAATTCAAATGATGCGTTAGGGGCTGCGTTTACAGATTTATTAAACTCCTTCGGGGTCAAGCAAAACGTCACCGGACCAACTCATCGTCTTAATCATACACTTGTTTAATTTAATTATATCATATGGAATCCAAGGTTTTTATTTAATACCGTGGCTAGACTAACAAATAAACAGACGTCATCTGAACAAAATACCTTGTTACAGTTTAGTAGTAATGATTTCATGAACTTCTTCACCGAGAAAATTGAAAGCATTAGAATCAAAATCGTAAACGTTCAATCTTTGCTCGCGCCTTATAATTCAGCCGCAATTATCACCCCGCAAGAACAATTACAATGCTTTACAACCATAGAACAAAAAGAGTTAAATAAACTGATCACTTCATCTAAAACAACAACATGTTTATTAGATCCTATACCAACTAAACTACTGAAAGAAGTGTTACCTATAGTGGAAGAGCCTCTTCTCAATATTATTTATTCATCTTTATCTCTAGGTCATGTTCCAAGAACGTTCAAGCTGGCCGTTATAAAACCTCTTATTAAGAAACCACAATTAGATCCAAATAACCTAGCAAATTACAGACCCATTTCAAATCTTCCATTTATGTCAAAAATATTAGAAAAAGTTGTGTCCGCTCAACTCAGCTCTTTCTTGCAAGAAAACGACATCTATGAAAAGTTTCAGTCTGGATTCAGGCCACATCATAGCACTAAAACTGTGCTTGTTAGAATCACAAATGATTTACTTTTAGCTTCGGACCAAGGCTGTATCTCAGTACTAGTTTTACTTGATCTTAGTGCTGCGTTCGATACTATAGATCACACAATACTCTTAGATCGACTACAAAATTACACTGGTGTTCAAGGACAAGCATTAAGCTGGTTCAGGTCATACTTATCTGACCGCTACCATTTCGTCTACTTAAATGGAGAAAAATCGATCATAACTTCGGCAAACTATAGAGTGCCACAGGGATCTGTATTAGGCCCTTTATTATTCTCAATATATATGCTGCCACTTGGTAATATTCTAAGGAAACATGGAATTAGTTTCCATTGTTATGCTGATGACACTCAAATATATATTTCATCACGGCCAGATGAATACGCTAAATTATCCAAATTGACAGATTGTGTTAAAGATATAAAAGATTGGATGACGCGTAATTTTCTTTTATTAAATCCAGACAAGACAGAGGTAATACTTATCGGTTCTAAAAACCGTCCACAAACCCTTTCACAGCACGACTTTAACATAGTAGGATGCCCTGTTACATTATCTGCTACAGTAAAAGACCTGAGTGTTACATTAGACTGCAACCTGTCTTTTGAAAAGCATATTTCATATGTTACAAAAACAGCCTTTTTCCACCTTAGAAACATTGCTAAGCTACGTAATATGCTATCAGTCTCTGCTGCAGAAAAGTTAGTTCATGCATTCATGACCTCGAGATCTTTAAGATCACTAAATTCGAGGCTTCTGGTCATTCCTAGGATATCCAGATCCACCAAAGGAGGCAGAGCATTTTCACATTTAGCTCCGAAGCTCTGGAATAGCCTTCCTGATATTGTTCGTTGCTCAGACTCGCTCTCCCAGTTTAAAACTAGACTAAAGACGCATCTATTTAGCCAGGCATTCATATAAATTTGTAAATATAGACTGTAATTTCGGCCTCTAGTTCATAAACGCCAGAGGAGAACTGGCCCCCGACTCAGCCTGGGTTCTCCCAAGGTTTTTTTTTCTCCATTGGGTCATCTGATGGAGTTTTAGGACACCATTAGGTCACTTGATGGAGTTTTTCGGTTCCTTGCCACTGTTGCCTTTGGCTTGCTCAGTTGGGGATATTCAAATTAATTAACCAACCAAACCATTGAACAGCTCTACCTGTCAGGGTGTGTGCAGGTAGCCGAAGACGAGGACACAGTAGCAGCAGTTTAGGATATTTATTATATAAACTTAAACTTCCAAAAAACAAACAGGAACAAAATAACAGACTCCAGGACTTCAGGGTAAACACAACCATACATAGACGACGACCAACAAACACTGAGGGAAAACACAGGGCTTAAATGAACTGAACCAAACGAGATAATTAACTGAAAACAGGTGAAGAAACTGAACACAAACGAGGAGCGGGAAAACTAACAGGACTAAACCAAAATCACAAAGACAGGGGGAAACAAGATCTCAAAACAGAACTAAACACATCAAAACGTGACAGTACCTCCCCCCTCCCCGGAGGCGCGTCCTCGCGCCGTATAACATCCAAAGGGGTGGGAGGGTGGGCGCCCTGGAGGCTGAAGAGGGCATGGTGCAGGTCCGGTAAGCCTCCAGGGCGGAGCAGGCTGTGGGCGTGGCCACGGCTGAGCAGGCTGTGGGCGTGGCCACGGCGGAGCAGGCTGTGGGCGTGGCCACAGCGGAGCAGGCTGTGGGCGTGGCCACGGCGGAGCAGGCTGTGGGCGTGGCCACGGCGGAGCAGGCGGACCCTCGGGCGTCCAGGGTGGAGCAGACGGACCCTCGGGCGTCCAGGGCGGAGCTGTGGGACCCTCGGGCGTCCAGGGCGGAGCTGTGGGACCCTCGGGCGTCCAGGGCGGAGCTGTGGGACCCTCGGGCGTCCAGGGCGGAGCTGTGGGACCCTCGGGCGTCCAGGGCGGAGCTGTGGGACCCTCGGGCGTCCAGGGCGGTGAGGACCCTTCGGGCGGCGGTGGTGGTGTGGACCCTTCGGGCGGCCGTGGTGGTGATCTTTTTTCAGGCCTCCGTGGGTCTTTGGCCGGCCACAGCGAAGGCGTATAGCCCCCCTAAAAATTTTCTTGGGGAGGACAGGCTCAGGATCGGGAACTGACTTGACATTAATGGGCTCTGGCGCTGGGTCAACGGGCTCTGGCGCTGGGTCAACGGGCTCTGGCGCTGGGTCAACGGGCTCTGGCGCTGGGTCAACGGGCTCTGGCGCATCATGGGACTCGGAACTGGACGGGGCCAGCACATCATGGGACTCGGAACTGGACGGGGCCAGCACATCATGGGACTCGGAACTGGACGGGGCCAGCACATCATGGGACTCGGAACTGGACGGGGCCAGCACATCATGGGACTCGGAACTGGACGGGGCCAGCACATCAGGGGACTCGGAATTGGACGGGGCCAGCACATCAGGGGACTCGGAACTGGACGGGGCCAGCACATCAGGGGACTCAGAACTGGACGGAACCAGAATTTCAGGGAGCTTGGGGCTGGACTCATGCTCTGGCGGGCAGGCGACGGTCTCTGGCTGGACGGTCTCTGGCTGGACGGTCTCTGGCGGAATAAGCTCAGGAAGGTCGTCAAAAGGGTCAGACTCAGACTCTGGTGGGCAGGCGACGGGCTCAGGCTCTGGCGGGCTTGGAACTGGCTGGAGTGGGAGATCTTCCACGAGGTATTCGGATCCACACGACCACAGCGTGTGATCCACGAACTCCAGGAAGGATAGATGGAGGTCCTTTACCAGAAATATCTGGACTCGCGGGTCCTTCAGACCACCCCAGAAACTCCGTTTCAGTTCCTCCTCATCCTGAGTCACATCATCATACAACTTTATATAAAGTCCCGCATATTCCTCAAGTGAGCGCTCTTGTTGGAGAAGAATAGGTATTTCCATGGGGCTCACATTCTTTTCTTTTTAATGGTTGGTCGTTCTGTCAGGGTGTGTGCAGGTAGCCGAAGACGAGGACACAGTAGCAGCAGTTTAGGATATTTATTATATAAACTTAAACTTCCAAAAAACAAAATAACAGACTCCAGGACTTCAGGGTAAACACAACCATACATAGACGACGACCAAAAAACACTGAGGGAAAACACAGGGCTTAAATGAACTGAACCAAACGAGATAATTAACTGAAAACAGGTGAAGAAACAGAACACAAACGAGGAGCGGGAAAACTAACAGGACTAAACCAAAATCACAAAGACAGGGGGAAACAAGATCTCAAAACAGAACACATCAAAACGTGACACTACCAAATTTGGATGTCTTTTTTCCAGTAATAAACAAACATTGTTAAGTTGTTTTGATTGATACTGTGAAGCAGCTTTGATACAATCTGTATTGTGAAAAGCGCTATATAAATATATTTGACTTGACTTGACTTGACTTTTATTTATTTCAAACACATATCATCACCAGGTTCAGCATCTTAAACAAGGATTATAAAGAGCAAATAAAGCTTAACTTACCTTTCAGAAGCGCGCAAATAAACTACTTCCTGAATGAATATATTAAACAACGAACTTCATGATCGATCCGTTCATTGCGTGTCACGTGACAAATGAACGAAAGACTCGGAAGGTAAAGTAATTATTTATGTTCCCTGTAAATTATTTTTGACTGCATTATAATGATTTCTTAATTCAACATATGATCAACATTGCGTAGGTGGATTTGATCGGGGAATTTGGCTGTTAAAAGTAGCCTACTATAACATTAAAGCCACGAAATTAACTAAATGACTCGAATAAAGATTCGTTCATTTTGATGAACGAGATCGAACAAGAGTCAGTAAAATTATCCGAACTTCCCATCACTCAGTCATGACTCGTGAGAGCAGGGGGCGGGGCGGTGGCACCTCAGCAAATCATATAGCCGTGAATTGTTCATTCCCGGTTGGCACACATTTTGGCGCCCTTACAAAAGTGCCACTCTAGGCAATTGCCTAGTTCGCCTATATGGACGCGCCGGCCCTGTGTACTTCACGAACCATGTATTTTTCTTTTAAACTTAAAAAAAATGCAAATATTGTTACTTAACTGGGCTACTCCGCAGCAGTACAACCGTACCAGTCTAAATGGTCAGAATATAAACACTTATTATAGGTGTATCGTAGTGATTCAGGATAAGACAAAAACACAGTTTTGAAAATGGATTCATTATGTACTCGCTTATTATATACATTTTCTAAATTGTATAAAAATTATTTTTAAAAAATGATATAAAAAATTTGTAAAAAAAAAAGTTACGGACTGCAGCTTTAAATAATTCACAGGGATTTGGATTTTGCTCTAGTGTAACTTTATGTCAATGTTGATCTGCCTGGAGTCTAAATGACGGTACGTTTAGAAAGTGTGTGTCATATTTGATCAGGAACAAGGTCTTCAAAGAGCATAGCGAAATTCAAAAATCTTCGAAATAGAAACCTTGTTTTGAATACATTCACATTGTAACTTAAACCCATAAGATACATTATATGTACAACAGCTCTCACCTGAGGGTTATTTTGGGACAACAGCACTGCTTCCCATTAGTCCAAAACCTTCTCCAAGAGGGAGCGTGTTATTGAATTTACCTTTGGTAATGGCACCATGTGCAGCCCCTGCCGCAGGCGAGGAGGGAACTGGCTGTGATAATTACGAACACCCTAAACCCACAGACGCACCTCCTAATTAAACTCTGACATTTTCTCTCAACACACACACACTGTTTTCCTCTGTCTTATCACCTCCCTCTTGCTCTTTGTTCTCGAAATCAGCTCTGATGATAACAAGGACAAAACAGCAACAAAAATGTTTATATTTAATACCATTCTTGAAATTTTAATGAGCCAAGAAAATGTCTGCCATAATTCACAAAGACAAATCTACAGCTCTTAAGAACAACAGGAATGAGTTTTCACCCTCAAGCCATGAATTGACAGTGACATTAGCCAAAATCATTCCAGTTAAAGAATATTTGTATGTTTTATGAAGCAAATGGGGTGATGCTTGCCTTTAAAATAGTCGCACCACAAAATATAGGATTTTAACATGTTGCTATGTGGTTGATAGAGTTTTCTTGCTATTATTGGTCACATAATTGATGTCCACAAATGGTCCAGGATGTGTTTCATGCGAAGTTTAATACTTTTCAGGTTCTTTTTATCAAGTCCTAAATTTGAACAATATATGCTTGCCTTATTTCCGCGTAGCCAGACCTTCAGACTTTTGAAAATCCAGCGTATAGTTGATCCTGGTAAGCACTCAGTGTCACAGTTGTAAACATGACGGCGTTTTTCTTCCACAAGGGGTTTTGGCGTCACGGCATTTGTTTCCAGACGGACTACACACACGTCTCCCGGACATCCTGCAGAATTCAACCAATCAGATCACGACTTCGAAACTCCTGAAGTGTTTCCAAGTGTGCCATATGCATCAGTCGTTCAGCCAGTGGTCCGTGGGCTCAACCTTAGCAAACACCACTAATAAGCTACTTATCAGATTTACAGAATACAAAAGTGGCACAATCATATTGTTAAAGGGATCCCAGCAAGCAATTTTGTGTTTAAAAGACGTTTAAAAGACGTTTAAAAGATGTCTAACAGCCGTTCAAACACAGCCCTGTCGTCTAGGCTAAAACAATGCAGAATTTGGGCTGTCAGTGAAAATTTAATAGAGGTCTAACCATAGCCCAAGAATAGAAACACAGGCTACGCATAGAACTTGTCAAAGACATGAAACCAAACACCTTGTAATCCCTGTTGACTTTGCTTACATTATGGAATATCTTTGTTGTTTTGGCAAAAATGACATGTACAGTAACCAAATTGAAGGTCATTTTGACTAGAAGTGGGTTACTCAAAGCCAGGTAACCTAATTATAGTTAACCTAGACGGTGAAATGACGGCTATTGCTTGCTAGTTCAACCAAAAAATAAAATTATTCTGCCATCATTTACTCACCCTCATGTCATTCCAAAACCCTTACTTTTTTTTCTTCTGTGGAAAACAAAAGAAAATATTCTGAAGAATGTTTCAACTGTTTTTTCCATGAAAGTCAATAAGCCCAAAACAACCATGGACCCCACTGACTTTCATTATTTAAAAAACTTTTTACACCATCTAGGTCTCACTAGGTCTTCTAGGTAATATGCTTTATCCTTTTAGCATTCCAACAGTTTTGAGTGACAAAACAATTGTGAGGAATGACAAGGTAAGACAGATCGTTTCCAAAGCAGAGGGCAGAATGATGTTTGCATGTAGCGATAAAAGGCTTTCTGTCATGGAATGTGTGAGACGACACAACACAAATAAGACATTGTGTCTGAAATTGCTTATCGGAGCAGATGCCAGTAAATTGCCTCTGAAATGTGCCGTGACCGGAGAGCTGACGCCGTCATAAGGCTGGATCAATGCCATTTCGGTAAACATGGCAGTCTGTGGCTGTGACGTGGAAGCAATGGGTGTTGTTGCGCTCATTGAACGACGTCCACTTCCTCTCGATAATGGCTGCAGCTGTGGCACGAGTCCACGCCGGCCCCTTAAACTCACACAAGAGGCTCGGGGGCTCATCAAGTCTCCCAGAAAAGCCATTACTGCAGAGTTAGGTTGAAGAGGACCTAATGGAGACCAGGGCATGCACAGACAGGGAGTTCATACTCTACAGTCTGTTTGTATCAATAATCCGATCTCTCATGTTTGCCCACTTCAGTCAAACTCAATTCCACCATTAGATGTAAAAACAGCAAATATCCGGGGCGGGCAACATTTGCCAGACGGTTTCGATTTCCACATCCGTCAACAATTTTAGTCGAGTAACCATAAATTGGGCTGACATTCATTGTACTCCTCTCTCCAATTGCATATGCAGGGAGGACTGGAGAGGGTGGGTGTGTTAGGGCGCAATCTCAGTCTCATCTCTGACCAATGATGTGGAGGGTCACGCAGACATCAGCGCTTGAGGGCTTATTTGCAGCCTTTATCGCATCAGGGAGTCAACGGAGCCAAATGTATTTATTGGATCTGAGACAGTCTAACTGCGTACTTACTGCCTGACCTGACCCTGGAACAGAGGAACCTGCCATTTCTTGAACTTCTAATGCAATGAAGATGTCCTGTTTATCAAATGTACAACCCTCAACCTTACGGATTTATTCACATAAATCAACAGACAATTAGCATGTCCTGAAGGGAAATCCTGCAAGGAAGCAAAAGAATAGTGCTGGTTTTCTGCATACAAGCATGCAGCTTCTGGGTCGTTTTGTGTCGTAAACTTTGTTCAATTGACTTCAAATTCAGGAGACTGGCAAAGCAATGTCATGCAATTTTGCAATGCGACCGGTAAACTCCAATAAAATTGAAGTACGAATTCATACGACCTCACACGTACTAATTCGTACGATTTGTAGGGGTAGGATTTGTTGATGGGTAGGTTTAGGGGCGGGGTCAGGGTTAGGTCATTCGTACGAATTCATACAAATTGGGCAACTCGTAAAATATGTACGATTTAGCAAAAATCTTACGAATTCGTACGAGTGAGGTCGTACGAATTCATAAGAGTTGGGCAACTCGTAAAATATGTACAATTTAGCAAAAATCTTACGAATTTGTGCGAGTGAGGTCGTACGAATTCATAAGAGTTGGGCAACTCGTAAAATATGTACAATTTAGCAAAAATCTTACGAATTTGTGCGAGTGAGGTCATACGAATTCAAAAGAATTGGGCAACTCGTAAAATATGTACGATTTAGCAAAAATCTTACGAATTTGTGCGAGTGAGGTCATACGAATTCATAAGAATTGGGCAACTCGTAAAATATGTACGATTTAGCAAAAATCTTACGAATTTGTGCGAGTGAGGTCGTACGAATTCATAAGGGTTGGGCAACTCGTAAAATATGTACAATTTAGCAGAAATTCTTACGAATTCCTACGAGTGAGGTCGTAGGAATTCATCCGAATCTGGACAACTTGTAAAATATGTACGATTTAGCAAAAATCTTACGAATTCGTACGAGTGAGGTTGTACGAATTCATACGAATTAGCCAACTCGTAAAATACGTACAAATTGCCGTGAGATCAGGTTGACCTGCGAATTCGTATCACACGAAGAACACTAGAAGAACAAAAAGTGAAGTTCACAACTTAATTTCCACTCACCTTGAAGTTCTGCTGTTTGGCATCCCTGCACCTCCCCAACTCCACCAACATAATTTAGGCATCTTGCTACTATACGCATCATCCATGCATTCGTAGTCCCACTGGTGTTTATTTCTAAACTCGAGTTGAAGCTGCTTTCTCGAAAAGGTTAAATGGTCCTGAAAAAATAGTCACACTTGTTTGTGCTCCTCGCAGTCAAAAAATGAGCGCATTGGAAATAAAAGGGAGATGAAATTCATCTAGTGAAAACTTTTAGTACTGCGGCCAAACTAAATCTTACTGAAAGCTAATTTCTTGAAATATCAACCTCAAGTTTGGAACACAACTTGATTAGATTTATGAGTTTGATTTTTTTGCCGTTTTAGAGTAAAATGTGTTTTTGAAAATATACATTTTTCATAACAATAAACTTAAAATTCTGTAACTTTTTTGAGTTCACTTTTTTTTTTAAATGTCACTTTAGCCATAATCTGCAAAATGTCGTCTTTGAAAAGAGATCAAGGTAAAGTTTGTGCTCTAAAACATTCAGAATTTACGAAGATTTACAAAGTTGGAAATTACATTTTCAGGTCTGCTCAAAAAGTGAATAAATGGATTATAAATACAGCGTAAATATAATTAGGGCCCGAGCACCGATGGTGTGAAGACCCTCTTGGAATTGCTCTGTTTATTTAGTAAGATAAAGTCCCCTAAAAATACAAAATATTAAATGAAAAACCTTACCGAAGTAAAATATAATAGCCTCCATTCATTTCAAAGAGTGAGAGTATGACTTTTTTTGTCAGCCTAATCTAGATATCATTTCAATTTCGTTTGTGTATATAGAAAGTGTGTTTTCATCCACCCATTTTTATGTGAATTTTGGAATATTGCATTTAAAAAAATTCATTGGAAGGAATTCATTGGTAGAAATACTTACTTAAAAAAATGTAACTGGCAAAGTTTCAATGCATTTACCAATAGCGATGAATCTATTTCCCAAATTAGAATTTTCTGATGGATTTGTTGTTACAATTACTCAAATTGTTACAATTTTGCCAGTCAAAATCTAACCAACAAGTCGGTAAGATGAATCAATCGCCAAAATTACATAAATTGTTCTAATTATTGCCATTCAAAATTCAACTGACTTCATTGCACTTCAAAATCAAACGGACACCTATAAACACCATCATAGTAAAATGTTGACACTAATCTGTGTTTAAAACTGTCTTCCTTCTTGCGTTTACTTGGTGCCTAGCAATCACCTTAACAAGTCAGAAGCCAAGTGCAATACTCTCTGCTAAACCTCCACAAATTAAGATGTTAGGATCTGTCCATCGACCATCGCCACATATTTAGACCAATCACCAAACATCCCTTCTCCAATTGACTCAATCAAGAAAAAGACTTATCACCCCACAATTATCCCAAAATCTGCCAAAAACAACTTTTCATACAAATAATGCACTTTGCTAATATCTGATCAGGCAGGTGTGTATGTGACACGGTCATGTGTGGTTTAGGGGGTACAGAGCGAATGACGTGGGCTATACGCCACTGTCTGGTTTTTTAAAGGCCCCATTGCCTGTCACAGGTGTCTCCTATTGTGCATCTGTCAAAACACCACGCACATCACGCCATCTTGTTTGGAAATTACACCCTTCACAGCAAACAAGCTTCTTTGCAGAAATAGATCCTCTGTCAACACCGGTTTGTATGGGGAACGTGTAGCACTGGCAGTTTTATAGATCATCATGTCAAATAGAGATAGAAATGTGGCATTATCATTTGAATCATCTGTGTTTTAATGTAATTGCTCTTGATGTAAATGGTGGCTATTTCACTGTGACACTGATGAGACAATAATGAGCACAGTTATAGCTCACTGGGTGCTATTGTGTGTACCTTGTTTTTTGGGGGAACACAATTTATCACAGCAGACACACACATAAACATGCAAATGATCCATAGATCCATTTAAATTGGGTAAATACTAAAACATGTAGTCACATAAAAAAGATTTTAGAAGATGATGCAAAATACAAATAGAATTTATTTGTAATTAACTCATTTTTGCTACATTGCAAAGATTAGTGTTGTGGGAAATGTGCTTTGCTTTCTTTTAATAACGGGAAGAAATTTTAAATATTTGCATTGTTGTATTGTAATACCAGATGAAGTACCATAACTAACACAGAAATGCTATCAAGCACACAACACATCTTAGCGAACACGTTTCCTTGTGTTGTACCTAGACTATTTATTTTTTTCTTCTTCTACTTTTTAAGTCATTTTTTCACTGTCAAAAAAGTTGCTGCCTTAACTATTTAAGTACATTCAACTTGGATGTTTAAGTAATTTCAACTTAAATTACATTTAAAAATGTGTTGAATATTGTTTAACTTATAAAAGTTGAAATGTCTATGTGGTGTTTTTAATAGGCTTTAAGACAAACCATGTGCAAATTCATAAGTCAACACCATTACTGAGTATTTACTCTTTAAAACTGCAGTGAACCAAAGACAGTCTCAAAAACACGGTTTGAAATCACTCGAAATCTTGTAACCAATCAGGTCAATGTGTGATTTTGAGTGGATCTCTGAGCTGGAGTGAGTGGAGGCGGCGCTCATTTGCATATTCATAGAACCAGGTATACTAAATGAGGCAAGGGTGTAGAGTTACATTCAAGCTATTTTAAGGCATGACAACATTTCTTTTTATGGAAAAATGATTGACTACTTTTTTGATGAGTTAAAACTATGTAAAAACATATGTTGATCATATACATTTTTACAGTGTTCTGCGTTTCCCTGTTGGAATTAAAAATAGGAAAGATCTCTTTAATATGTAAAATTCCTTCTCTACGACCCCGATGAGATTGCATTACCAATATGATAGATGAACACTTTTACTCGTTTACTTCTCAGATTTGAAAAACACCTGCAGTATTGTGACATTGCAGTCTTTGGTATATCTTGGCGAATCTGAGCACAGTTTGAGACATACAGTATATGTGACACACTGCAGATGTTTTTCAAATCTGAGAAGTAAACGAGTAAAAGTCTTCATCTATATTGGTAATGTAATTTATACTGTATGTCTCAAACTGTGCTCAGATTCGCCAAGATATACCAATCAGACTGCAATCAGAACCCTTCTTCTACCTGAGGTAGGCCTACTGAGAAACATCCGAAACAATATTGATATTTATATGAAACATAATTGAGAAGTCCATTAAACATATGATTTATGAAAGCTCAGAGAACTAAACATTTCCTCTAGGCATGATAAACGTTACCATTACACATGGTGTTTGATTATATTATTTTTTTCATGCATGCAACAGAGGAGCAGCCGGTAAATGTCAGTGTGTGCCTGAGACCGGCCAGAGACGCCACATTTGGGCCCTCGGGCTTCAAACCCTGTCACTTCAGTTAGAGAGAGAGCAGCCCGTGCCATTCAAGGGTTTCCCAAACGGGGTTCTGGGTTCCCGAGTTCAATGAAAGCTATTCATTAGCGGTTCACCTCACAGTGAATCCACACAAACTCCATCTTTGCATGTCGCTTACACTATATAATGTGCATGCAACTTGCACCAGAGTCACTTTATTTCCAACAATTCTGTGCATGTGTTTTCTGAATTTATCAGATTTGTAATGAGAAGCATTTATAAACTTGTTTCAACCTAACAGATTTAAAGCCTTCCTGATATTCTGCCAAAATATCAGCTTGAGGGTTTAGCGTTTAAAATAATTAAGACATAGGCTATTAGTTTTGTAACTGAAGTTGTAAAATTAATATAATTATCAAGTATGTTTTTATATTAACGTACAATTGTATTATTACAACAACTCTTATTACAATTAGGCCTGTTGTTGCATTAACATTTACACAGGCCCCTATTTTGGACTAAACCACTCGATTCCTATAGTTTTACGATCTCTTTATGACCTTTCTGAAGCGTCAAAGTGGATGTTGCATAGCTGTCAATGGAGGGACAGAAATCTCTCAGATTTCGTTAAATTATCTTCATTTGTGTTTTGAAATTTGAAGATGAACAATTTTGATTTTGAGTTAACTTTAATGCTGTCAGTTCACGACAAAATAACCACAATAGGCTACATGTTTCGAGTTCACCATTAACCTACATCAGAGAACCATGAACAAGTGTAGTTAAATTATGAAAATATTAACTCAAAATCTCAGGGGGTAACCTACTTCAAAAATATTTTATGTCAAAGGGGTGCGACCGTGCGACTAACAAAATAATGTGAAGCCACTAATTTTACCCAACCCAACTTAGCTAAAACGGATTAGCAATTGCATAATGAACCACAATTTATATGTGATTTATATGTTTCTTGCAAAATACACATTTTATAAGAATACATCGCTAATTTTGAATATAAATAAATAAATACTGAAATGTGTTTCGTTCCAGATGTTGTAGTTCCAGAGTTTTCCAGCAGGGGCTGACTGCTTATGCTAACACTGGCAAGGAGGATTTTAGTATTTTCTATAAAAAGGGGGGATAACTCCTCCTTTTTTCTTGTCCATCAAGTCCCAAGCATTGCAATTTAGTGTGTGCTGCTTGTGTTTTAGCAATTTATATTTCTCAGTTATGTATTCATAATCTGTAGACCTATTTTTGTATTCATTTCTGCAGGCAGAAAATTAGTCAACTCTACACAAAATTCATCTAGCCAAAAGCCATTTGGTGTACTATGTACGCATTCAGTTGATTGATTTCCAAAATCAATGTAGGATAATTTCTGCATAAAAATGAGTGAAGAAATCAAAAAATGAGAGAAGAAATCAAAGAAAAATTAAAAGCTGTGATTGATAACACCAATACAAAAACATTAAGCTGCCTTTAGATAGATTAATAATGTTATGTTTATTACTTTCACTACCAATTACAGATAATTTGACTAGTCTGCAAGTCTGGAGTCTGATCAATTGTTCCCTGAAACCTGAAATATGGAACAATAATACAAATATGTCTTGTCTGTCTTAAAACATATTGAATCCATTTTTTTTCTCAAGCAATTCCCACAACATATATATTTGTATTACCTTTCAATATTTAATGTGACATTATATATTAAATAGGTGCTTAGCATTTTTTTTTTAGAACAGACAAATCTATTTGAAACTAGATACATCTGATAAGCAGCAAAACACACAAATGAATAAATATGCCATGCATTTATATTAACCTATATAAACCAGATATTTATTTCAGATATTAAAAGATTTATGCAAATACACCTAAACCAAATTGTTGGACAGAAATATGCATGGCCGCTAGAGGACGCACCAAGACCACTCACTGCATAATATATAATATAATATAATATAATATAATATAATATAATATAAATATAATATAATATAATATAATATGATTAGGCAGCCTATATCTAACAATTTAATAATTTGTATAAAATGTATATATTTATAATACTCTAAAATGTGTGTCATTGTTTTTAGAATATGTTCATACGTTCATCATATAATTCATTGTATTGTAATAATAGGCCCAATATTATTAATAATAACATAATTATATAATCTATAATCATAATAATAGTCGTAGACTACATATATATTGATTTTACAGCTCTAGTGATTTTTACAGTTAAACTGAAACTATTTCTTGACTCTGTCTGAACTGAAGCTGATCCGCGGTCACTCACAGCCACGCGCGCGCGCGCTCGTGTTCTCGTGCACTGGTGTGATCAGGCAGTGTTGAACTGGAGTCTCGTCTGTCCACGTTGAGCGGATTCATTATGAACACAGATTATTATTAAACAACAGCCCGTGAAGCGCAGAGTGACTGTTTTTAAAGGTAAAAGACTTCATATAATGATGTTTTTATTTTCGTTTGTGTTTTGCTGTCGCGTCTATGCGTGAAAACAACTTGAGTTCTCAGATAAACGTCAATTGATCTTTCTGAAGTCAGATAAAGTCTTGCTTTCAACGTGTTTATTTTGTCTAGAACGCTAGAATAGCTTGGTCTTGTTTGTAGTGTTGCCATTTCACAACTAAAAGTTGCCGCTAAATAAACTTCACGTGGATTTAGTTTAGCCTACAAGACATTTTGATTCTACTGAAACCGATTGATGATGATGCTTTAGCCATGAAACATTTTACATCGGCAGATCATGTATGTCATAGATATTGATATGATTTGTAGGCTATCAGTCATTTGTGTCTTTTTGAGTGCTTTTTAATTTTTCCATTATGGAGGATGTACAGTCAATATATGGGTCACGTGTCAGCTTCCAAATCGAACATTTTAACCACGAGTTCTACTATATCTAATTGCATTAATGCATCTTTACACATTATGTCAAATTTACACCACAATGGTGGAACAGAAGCGCTTCCAAAATGGCATTTATGCGTCTTTACACAGGCTGTTTAATACTGCTCAGAGGTGGCATTGTTGTAACTATTGAGGAGCTGAGGTGGGTCAGAGCAGGCACAATTGAATTTAGTCTGGTTTTTATAATGAAGAATTGCATCTTACACTGAATGTGAGCAGGCGCCTGTGCCTGCTCAAAATTCAGTGTAAAGATGCAATGCTTCATAAAAGCCAGACTTAATCATGACTATCAAATCTTACAGTAGTAATTGCCATCACTGTGTATTTTTTCCCATTACACACATTTATTCCACCTCTGAGCATCAGACAGTCTCAGAAGTGCTTCTACGCCAGTGTAAATTTGCCATTTGAATTTGGTATAACAAATTGACTTAAGCGTGAGAACGTAGTGTTTTCGTTTCAATACACTACGCCAGACTACCATTTTACATTTTAAGCTTGAATAATTGCTGGTCGTTCCCATGAGAGAGTGTTTCGTGTTGAAACCTTGAACTTCAGGAGGACAGGATGCATTGTGGTCACCAGCTCACTTCCTTACCTTCTTTCAGAGCTCGAGGTGTGGCCCACGCCGCTTTCCACTTCAGTCGGCTGATCTTGTGTGTAATAACAAACACTTTGGCATGCCCTTAAATCTCCTATCGTGTGCAAGGTGTTGCCAAATGTCATGATAATGTCTTTGATTAACTCAAAATATTTAGAGGAAGTGCGGCAACGGCATGTGTTTCTGTTTCTGAAACCCTCCAGTGAGAACTAATGAACCACAATCTCACTGACATGTGTGGCCTGCTCCGCATATGTGTTTCCTCACTAAGTCTTTAACTATTTGTTATCAGGCCTACTGCCGTTCAAAAGTTTGGAATCAGTGAGATTTTTTAATGTTTTTGAAGTCTCTTTTGCTCACCAAGACTGCATTTATTTAATCAGAAATACAACAACAAAAAACAGTAATAGTGTGAAATATTATTACAATTTAAAATAACTGTTTTATATTTGAAAATATTTTAAAATGTAATTTTTTCTTGTGATCAAAGCTTCATTTTCAGCATCATTACTCCAGTCTTCAGTGTCACATGATCCTTCAGAAATCACTATAATATGATGATTAGCTGCTCAATAAATGTTTATTATCATATTATGAATGTTGAAAAGAGTTATGTTAAAAAAAATCAGGATTCTTTAAAATAAAAGTTCAAAGGAACAGCATTTAACTGAAAAAGAAAGCTGTTGTAACGTGCAACATTGTATACACTACTGTTCAAAAGTTTGTGGTCAGTATGATATTTTTTTCCGGGTAAAATAAATTAATACTCTTATTCAGAAATGATGCATTTAATTGATCAAAAGTTACAGTAAGGACATTTATAATGTCACAAAAGATTCTATTTCAAATAAATTAAATAGAACTTTCTATTCTCCTGAATCCTGAATTGATTGATAATTGACATGTTTCCTGATTGATAATCTAATTTTTTTGAGCATCAAATCAGCATTTTATAATGATTTCTAAAGGATCATGTGACACTGAAGAATGTAGTAATTACATTTTAATATATATATATTTTTAACAATTTTTATATATATGATCAAATGTAAATTTATGTTCCTGTTACACTTAATTTTTCTGCTTAAATAAACATTACATAAAAAGAGAGAACCAAATAGAATTCTATTTTGTATTTTTTTTCACTAACTATGTAATGTTCTATTTATTAAAACCATGCAAGTATAAATTTCATGAAGTTAGTGTGCTTAACACATTTTTACGTTGGCTATTCCAAAATAATAACTAAAGGCATAACAATTTATGCAATGCATATTAACTGTGAAGTAATATATTTCCTTTTTATAATAGCCAACTTATTTTCATCAGTCCTCAAGCTTGGACACACTGGTCACAGACATGAAGAATTACCTTAAATTTCACCAAGCTAATTGCTCACCAGTAAATACCAGTAAATAAATACCAGTCATCATGTTTTCAACCCATTTCAAGTTTGATTTTGACGTGACATAAAGTAGCTGAGTTGTTTACTTACTTTTTAATTAATCTTCTCATTAACCGCCTAACCCCCCGCACGCTTTTAAATTTTTTAATGTCACATTTTGTAATATTTGTGATGTTTTATTTTTGTAATATCAATTATGTTCTCGTCCAGTTTTTACCTCCCTTGCCTTGGAAACAGCCCTGGTTTATGAAATACTTTATTAGATCATCTGTGAAGAAACTAACATGTTGCAGCCTGTCATCTAATAATAGGTTTGTGGCTTCATTTATTGCGGCAGCTTTTAGAACACTGGTTTAAAGGGCACCTATTATGGCATTTAAAATGTTCCAAATATTGTTCTGGGAGTCCCCAACAACAGTTTTACATGCATGCAATGACAAAAAACACTTTTGTTGTCTTATAATATGCATTTATTTTTACCTGATTTGCTCACCGACTCCCAAATGATTCGTTCAGCGACTCATTTCTCCAAACCCCTCCTTTGCGTGATGCTAATTTGCGGTGATTGGTCAGATGACCCAGTCAGTTATTTTTTGCCTTAACCCAAAGCTTAAACATATTGATAAAGCACTGCAGTACTACAATACGCTCTATTCTTTATGACAACTCCAATAACAACGACAAACATTTCACATATTTAAAAAAAATGACATTGGAGACCTAGAAGCTGCGCTGAGCGTAACTTGCACAACACGCACACATACTTATTGAGCATGCTACAAAACCCATAAAAGCAACAATTATTAATATTACTTACAGGTTGTGATTCGGAGGAGGAAGCTGATCGAAATAAACTTGGTACTGAACCTTCATTCAGTATCAACCGGCTCGCGAATCCACTCTTGAAAGCATTCATGTCATTAAAATGACGCGAACACAGCACAAGGTTTGGGTACAGTTGTAAATATAAACTCTAGCCACTGATTCTTCACATGCTTGTCTCTGGGCAGTGAAAAAAAGTTCGCTTTTGAATCGCACTTCGGAACACAGCGTCTCGTCGACATGATGTTTTCAAGTTTCACTGGTGTCTGCGGCGCGCGCAATGAGTGGGCGTATCTTATTCAAATAACTTGTCGAGGTGACGTCATATAGCTAGAGAAAAAGCATCGTTCGTCTATCGATTCATATCAGCGACTCAGAGTCGACTCTTACTTTTGAGAGACAATAACTTTGTATACGGTGAACTTTCATATTTAAAACTTTGCAGGATGTTTTTGTTCACTTATATCTACACACTACATGAAAGGTAATTTTCAAAATTCCATAATAGGTGCTTTTTAAAAAGGATGTTGAGTCCAGTTTTGCTCTTGAAATGATCTAATAAATCATAATTGGCTCATTTTGACCTTCAACCTTTTAAAGTTGTCTGGATATCTACAGCTGTCAAACGTTCAGTGGAAATCTGCAGAAGCTTGACGGATAACTCGACAGTTTTGTTCTTCCGCCAGTGTTCTGTTGTGTTATTGGTGGTCTACCATTTTTCATTATTGCCGATCAGATGATAACACTGCAAAAAGGCTTGTGACATTAAGACACGGTTCAGGCACTCTTACATTCTTCATTTCATTTAGTTGAGAAGGCCACTTGAGTTTTCCCTGGGGAAGAGTCCGGGGGAAACTGGGTTCATAGGAAATAGGCTGAGCTATTTTAACAGAACATTACTAATGTTAATTTTCCAAACTTGGGCAACAAACAATGAACATGTTTTTCATTGTTTTTAGGCCGGTGCTTACATATGCTGATCCATCAATTAAAATAATAAGATTATTTTTTAATGTATTTAAAGGTTAAAGGATAATTCCGGCATTTAGCACTTTGAGTCTATTTTCTAGTTTGTTTTGGATGAACTAGAGTGGTGGACACAGAAATGTTGACAATGGGTCCTGTCTCGACTTTTTGACTCTTTTAAACTCTCACCTCTGAGCACTTCAGAGTGGCTGTCTATGGGCATGCACAAACATGTCCTTAAAACAACCCTTAACGTTTGTTTTCAAAACTGTGCAACTCACCGAGTGGTTAGTGGTGTTCGTTGATGATTAAAAACAAATATATAGGCGCAATGTATGATTTCAATCCGTGCTATTTGCTATAGTGGAACTATTTTTTCAGATACCTCACAACCGCGTATAAACTTCCGCTCGATATTTGAGTCTGAAGCGTTAGCACACTCCCGACCACTTGATGGCGACAACCACTTTGGCGTACAAGGACGCTGTACGGAGAGATGGAGAACCGAGCGAAAAGACTACAACGAAATGTAAACAGACCCCTTTTCCGTTTCCGGTAGCGCAGTAATATCGACGAGCAATAAGACCTCCAACAGACATGCGATTTTACAAAATGCCAAATAAAACACGACAGAAACTGTATTTCGCTACGCTACTTGTTTTGTATCCTCAACGAACACCACTAACCACTCAGTGAGTTGCAAAGTTTTGAAAACATGCTCAATAGACAGCCACTCTGAAGCGCTCAGAGGCGATTCTAAAAGAGTCAAAAGGTCGAGACAGGACCATCGTCAACATTTCTGTATCCACAACTCTAGTTCATCCAAAACAAACTAGAAAATAGACTCAAAGTGCTAAATACCGGAATTATCTTTTAATTCACCCAAAAGGAGTAGCCTATACTAAGAAAATATTATTGTTTATTCCTTTTTTCTGCAATGAATTGCTCTGGAATTGGTTGACTGGCTTATGCATAGTATGTAATGAGGCTCATCAAGTTATATTTTTAATTACTAAATCAACTGTTTGTATTGATATTTCATAGTGTGTGTATCACATGCTAAACTTGTCATGACGTCTGATTGTTTGAGTAGTTTTTGGCATTGTATCAGAGAAGGGATGTCTGCAAATAGTCCAAACTTGTTCTCTGCAAAGCTCAGAAGATCCATGGCATACAAATGAGAAACTTGCACGAGATCTTGCAAAACACCCATTTATTTATAGTACGTTTATTTTAATTTATTGATTGTTTGAGTCTTGAGTTTCGGTGAGATTTCTGTAGTTTGGCTTTGCAACTTTAAACTATGTGGTTGGGCTTTCCACGGACTGTGAGAACTTCAAACCTAAAGTGAAAATGATGTATCTAAACCTTCACTTTTATACACAGTTTATTAAATAGAACCTACATGGGAAGTTCAAGTACGCAGTTCTCAAAACTAACCCAAAGCAGACCATGAATGGTGATTATTCACACTTTCATGTAAACTGTAGTGCGTCTCTGGCTGTGTATTGCTCTTGTTGGTTGTTGCATGTCTGAGTATTGGCTTCTGCCAGTAAAAACAGCTGAACTGAGCACAGATCAGCGTTCAGGATCTTTCTCCGTCAGCACTTTTTCACTGCCCTCCTGCCACTGACCTGTGATTGATGCAAAGCAAGCACTCCTGCTGTGCAAACGTTGGCGGTGGCACACCTGTATTCCTTTGGCGGAACACCAAATGGCATTTTCAACAGGATCCAACTGTGGATTTAGAGTTGGCATTTAGTTTTAAAGAAGCAGAGTGATGTACAATTTAAATCCATTGGTTTGATGTTAGGTGTCACAAATGGGGATCCAAAAAGTTTAAAATTATTTGCACAACAAAGTAGTTTCATTAAGACCATGAGCTTCTCAGATAAGTACTAAAATTCTGTCTGAAACATCAATGAAAAATGGTAAATGGTACAACTTATAATTGCAAGCATGTGGTTTTTCATTTAGATCTGCGGGTGGCGTCTCTGTATTTAGTTTCATGAGAAAATTGAAACTGCTTTGGCTTAACCTTTGTGTGGAGGAAAAGTCACAATATCACGGAAAATCATTTATTGCTTTTGTCCAAAAGGATGGACGTTTATGCAGGCATTGCTATGATCCTACTTGTAGTGGCCCACATTTTTAATCCCATGATTTCTGTCAAGCCATTAAGTTCCCCCGACTCATAGACAAGACTGCGGTAAATAAATGATGCTTGCATCTCTTGCTAGCTTTGACCTGTTTTCCCCGGTTATAGGAGACGTAATGTTTCTCAAAGAAGACTTTCCCTGTAGCAGTAAATTAAGTGTTTTGGCTCCAGATCAAGTCTGAAGACTGATCTGTTTACTGTGGCACATTTAAGTTCTCACGAGGTTATGTGTAGAGAGCATTAGGATAGTGCGATTCCTTCCTTAACTTACCATAGACAACACGGTGTTAAAACAAAAATCCTGTCGTTATTTACCCATATCAAATCTATACAGGCTCATAGTGTTAAAGGAATAGTTCCTCCCAAAACAAAAATCCTCTCATTATTTACTGCAACCCGATCCAAATCTGTATGATTTTATTTATGAATAGAACATAAAATGAGGAATGCTGAATAATATAATGACCCCTCTTTATCAAATAACATTTCTGTTTTTGTCATCCGCAGAAGAAATAAAGTCATATTGATTTTGAATGAAATAAGTAAATTATGACAAAATTAGCATTTTTCTGTGAATTATTCCTTTAATAACTTCAGCAATCAAAGAAAATCCAGCTCACTTATCGATTTAGGAGCTTAAAACAATGACAGGAAAAAAAATTGCACAGTTCAAACCTTTAGGAGTAAAGGTTAAACAAAAAAAGGTGCACCGTTTTCTGAGAGTGAAGAGAAATTTAAAAGGGAAACTTGGGTTTGCATTTATACGATGTAATGTTTTGAATAGGACAGGTGGTTAACCGAGAAAGGTGCCCATGTGTCTCAGCAGAGCAGTTGTCTGGTAAATGTAGACTATAAGAGTCCCACCTGTCCACAGAGGAACTAACAGACCTCGCTAGTTTAACACATGGTGATGAGTATCAGCTGCGTCAGTTCTGCTCTGTCAATTTCTGATTACATGCTGTCGCCACAGAGTTTCACAGGACTAAGTAACTTTTCCTTCTCAGCTCATTTGAATCCTCAAATAAGCTTCTCTTCTCTTATGGCCCTTTCACACCTACCTTGTTTGGTCCGGATTTTCGAACTTTTCAGTTTGATCCAAATCAAAATTACAGGCGTGAAAAACCTCCCAAACTGAACAAAGGTTTGTTATTTTCTAGTTGAAAGCATTTTCTGTTTGGTTCAGACTTTCAGACCATTTATAGGAAGTTCCGGTGGTTCTCGCAGGATTGCTTGAAGTCTTCTCCTCCTTTCCTGTCGGCGACGATAAAATGTTCGCACAAAAACGAGGACGTTCATTTGGCAAATTCGAACTAGCCTCGAGTATAGTTGGTGCTGCAGGTTAGTAATGCCGTAATAAAAACAGTTTAGTGGCAACAATATGCCTCTGTTCATTCATTCTTGTCAAAGTTACCCGCCGAATTGACAATACGCTGACGTCAGGCGCACGTCCGGTTACAAACCAATCAATGTCAAAATGCAGCCCACATAGATGAGGACGACAGGTATCTAGTATGCCATGTAAAGTTATTTAGTGCGCTTGCATAATTGCAATGTTACACCAAACCAAAACTTACCGAATGTATAAAATGTATCAAAACATGAACTTTGGTTCGGACCTTGGTGCTGACTTTCAGATGTGAAAACGCCCTTAAATGATCCCAAATTGATAAAAATACATTTTTATAGATTTTGTTTCTAGAATCTAATTGGTCTAACTTTTGAGTTAGCCTACATTTTTATCCAAAGTGACTTAAAAGGATAGTTCATGCAAAAAAAAGAAATATTCTGTCATTAATGACTCATCCTCATGTCGTTCCAAACCCGTAAGACTTTCGTTCATCATCGGAACAGATGTATATATTTAATGAAATCTGAGCGATTTTGTCCACCCATTGACAGCTATGCAACTACCACGTCAATGCTTCAGAAAGTTCATAAAGAGATCTGAAGATGAATGAAAGCCTACAGGTTTGGAACAACAACCCCTACAACCTTTCATTTACTATTGACTTGCTGCTTAATTTTAAAGTAATTTTTTTGTCAAAGCTTGGGTTTGTGAATGAATCTGATCTGACTAGAGAACCATACATTGGGTCATCTACATGGGAGGGCAAAGGCTAAATTGTTGGCCTGCGCAGCAAAGTGTGATAATGGTGGGTTGTTTTTTGGGTTGCCTATGTGACTTCAGTCCTGGTCTTCTTGCATGTTACATGAGTTTGTCCAGCATTTTTCCTGACAAGACTGTGGACTGAAAAAAAAAGAGTGCTTGAAGAGTTAGCTGACAGAACAGCACTTGTCTGTTTTTGGCTCATGATGAATGTGCATTTGTGCAACCTCACCTCACATGGTGTCTCTCAGCTTCTGGCAGAACTTGATGAATGTTGTAATATTGGTGGAATGTGGATTCCTCTGATCATTCCCATGCGTTTAACCCAAACAGAACTGAAGGTGGATCAGTAGAGGAATAGTAATGTCAGTAACACTGAGACATGTTTCCATGCATCTGGATGAGCCAGTTGCCTCAAAAGTCTTCTGTTTGTTTTGTTCCTTTTTCAGATTTTGAGATGAAGAAGGACATTGATACGCTAATAGCTGAAGAACGGCTGAAATCATCAACAAATATGAGAAGGCAAGTTACATCCTTTTAGTTGTCTACCTTCTGACTTTTTGTAGTTGTTGACCGAAGTTTTGGACTTTGACCGGTTGAGCCAATGTCCAGAGAAGAGGAAACTGGTTAATGAATGTCCCTGACCTTCAGCGACATGGACAGCAAGGCACACTGACAAAATAGCACAAGTAAAGTAGTAATTAGCCATTAAAGTGATAGTTCACCCAAAAATGAAAATGGCCCCATGATTTACTCACCCTCAAGCCATCCAAGGTGTATATGACTATCTTCTTTCAAACAAACAAACACAATAGTTAAATATCCTGGCTCTTCCAAGCTTTATAATGGGAGTGAATGGGGGGTGAGATTTTGATGCCCAAAAAATGCAGCTATCCATCATAAAGGTACGCCTCCAGGGGGTTAATAAAGGCCTTCTGAAACAAAGCAATGCTTCGAAGTCATGACTAGGCATTTATTAGCTATAATAAATCGCTACTGGCAGACGACCGCACACATACTGTGCTTGTCGACTTGCACCACGAGTAGCCTAACTCTTGACGCGATGTATGACGCTGGATGTAGGAGTATCGTAAGCTTAGACGTCTCTCGCGGATTAAAGAAATCATCTGGAAGCTAGTTATTTTAGCTAATAAAGTTTTAAATATGGATATTTTTCTTGCAAAAACCCATCACTTCACTTCAGAAGGCCTTTATTAACCCCCTGGAGCTGTGTGGATTATTTTCTATGATGGATGGATGTCTTTTTTGGGGCTTCAAAATCTCACCCCCCCCCCCCCCCCCCCCCCCCATTCACTACCATTATAAAGCTTGGAAGAGCCAAGATATTTTTTTAAATATCTTTTAAAACGATTGAGTTCATTTGAAAGAAGATAGTCATACACCTTGGATGGCTTGAGGGTGCGTAAATCACTGTATAATTTTCATTCTTGAGTAAACTATTCCTTTAAATCAGATGTCTTTGCAGTACATTCAAGGACAATCCTCTTGGTAGAGGCCAGTATTTGGGGTAGGCCACTGCTGGGAGTAACCTAGGGTTAAGTGTCTTGCTCAAGGGAATGATTGTGATAACTCATGGATCAACTATCCCAGATATTTAACCACTAGACTACACCTCCCAAAAAGTTGCTGCAATTTGCTGATCTTGGCAAGGAACAACTTTCCTTAGAGATGCTGCACACAACTGATTTAAGACAAGTTACATAAAGACTGCTGATGTATAAAAATTGTGTTCTTATTGTGTTCATTTTCTGGGGGTAGATTGTGGCTGTGTCTGCCTGGCTGCCCAGTCATGACTTCACAGACAGTGGTTTTGTAGGAATGTACGACCTAAGGAAACGTTTCAGACATGCTTCACAGGCATAAAACATCACGTCTAATTATCTAAAACAAAATACAATTAGATTTAAATACAGCCAAGATCTAAGCTTTTGATCAAATCAAAAATATGCTTGAATATTTTATACTGAGAAAACAATGTGTGTTTCTCAGTATAAATGGAATTTCTTCTGCTCCAAAAAATGCAATTTTCTTAATTGTGTGTGAACTGTAATCACAGGGTTGTGGGATATCATGGACACTGAAGGTATATCTATGCTTCCTTTAAAAACCTGTCCATAAAAAGGTCAACACTTAGTAGACAGGATGTTATGTGAGCATTGGATCCAGACAAGCCTTAGTGCCTTCGTACCTCCATATACAGCTTGCGAAGGCAGCAAGTTTTAGCTTTCAACAGCTAAAATCTTTTGAGGAGGAAGCGTCTTGATGGACAACAGCTGTATGTCATGCTTGCGTTTCTGCTACACTGACTCTGGATGGAAATTCTCAGCGTACTTAAGATACCTTTAGATAAATGTGTGGAGTTTATACAGATAAGGAATTCAGGATTTACAGAGAAATCACTCTGTTAGAATAAATTATGGATTATGGGAATTTCTTGTATCCCCATTTTTTTTATATCTGGATTGTTCTAAACAGAGTTTGGGTGTTTTTCTTGCCTTTTATTGTGTCATGTTGTTTGATTCTCAATCGTCTCTTGGATTGAGGGTCTTTTGCCTTTGCTCCAGTTCCTCAGTGTGTTTGTTGGGCTGATTGCAGGCAGGCAGGAGGGTGTGCTCATTAAACCCTGGGAGGATGCCGACTACAGCGTCTACAGGGTCACAGACCGCTTCGGTTTCCTGCAGTAAGTCTCGCCTGTCCTGGCAGTTTTGCCACTCAGTCTAACAATACGATACCTCTGATTTTTTTTTGAAGATGTTAAAGGGATAGTTCACCCAAAAATGAAAATCTGTCATTAATTACTCGCCCTCATGTCATTCCAAACCCCGTAAGACTTTCATTCATCTTCAGAAAACACAAATTAGAATCTTTTTGATGAAATCTGAGAGCTTTCTGTTCCTCCATTGACACGTTGACGCTTCAAAAAATGTATAAAGAGATTGTAAAACTAATCCATATTAATTGAGAGGTTTAGTCTACATTTTCTGAAGAGACTCAATTCAGGGCTCCAGACTAACTTTTTTCACTAGGAGCACAGTGGCCCCCAATTGAAATTTTTAGGGGCACAACCAGAAAATTTAGGAGCACACACCATAAGTCAATATACTAACCAAATATTCACTTTTCTACTCATTTCCAGTGTATTACTAAATACTTTGATAATAGATGCAGAAATTACAATGATTTGCGCTCTGATTTAACGTTACAGCCTCTTGTCTTCTAAAAGCAACCAGCAGTGGTGTTGCTTTTTGATTTATGAACATGTCACCGCATACTCTATGCTTGAGTTTCAAATAGCTCACGGCTCAGTTTGTATCACGGTTTCGGTATGATTCGGTATGTGATATGTTCAGGGAAAAAAAGACTACTGTCAAAAACAAAAAATCAGAAACAAATAATTTAACCACAAGCAAAAGCACAAATAAATACAATAGAGCAAAAACACTAATAAAATGAACTATGCTTTTCAGGCTGGTCTAACATTAGGTACAGAAATTTAATAAAATAATCAAATGTAAAATAACATTGCATATTTGACTGTATAAATTAAAAATTAATCCTTATTAAAGTTACAAAAGCTATTCAATTCAGAGCTGATTCAGTAGGCCTACATCGATTCTGAGTGTGTCTTTCTTGACCAAGTTCACCTAAGGTAAGGTATAACAGACTATGTCTACTAGGATACTCATCAAGACGGACATGTTGACATACTTTTTGTGTGAATTTGTCCATTCAAGTGCAAGACTTGAAAGAGAAGTCAATATTTGCGCGCTGTCTGAGATGAGTTGCCTACACATACACATAGAGACACACACACACGCGTGGTCGCGCGCTCACACATACACGCACACATACATGAACAGTGTTTACAAAGTAATCGTTTTCTTCACGTTTTTTTTTTGTTTATCGCTTTTGTAATGTATTATTTTGGAAGCCAGCAAGTAAATTTAACTGGCACACTAGCCGCAGGTTGGAAGAACGAGTCAATAGTTAGTTCGCTTGCTCATTGCTCAGACGCACATAGCAGGTTGTGATATTTGTCTCCGTCTCGATCCCACAGACGTTTAAACGCGCGCTCGATTATCTCTAGGACCTTCCCCCTCCACACATTAGCCACTTACAGTGGCCATTCCCTATTCTTCTCACACTTATTGGCCTGCCACACATTCCGGATTCATTGATAAGCCCCTTCCACGTTTAACGTGTAAAATTTTTATAATAATAAGGGGACAAATTTACTGGTCGCACATGTGCAACTGGACGTAATATTCAGTCGCACACTTTCAAATTTTGGTCGCAAAATGCGACCATTTGGTCGCAGTCTGGAGCCCTGCAATTGCTTTATATGATGAACAGATTTAATTTGGGCTTTTATTCACATATAAACATTGATCAGCAAACATAAACCGAAGCTCAACCGAACCTGCTTGACGTGCGAAAACAAACCTCATTGGCTGTGGCAGAAGCTCAAACGTGCAATGTAACATGATGAACCTCAGTGGTGACATGCTTGAGCCTCTGTTTACCACCACTGATGTGTGAGTTGCTAAATGTTTATATGTGAATAAAAGCCTAAATAAAAAGCCTTAAATCTGTTCATCATATAAAGCGATTGAGTCTCTTCAGAAAATTTTGACTAAACTGCTCAATTCATACAGATTCGTTTTGCGATCTCTTTATGAACTTTTTGAAGCGTCAAAAGTGGTAGTTGTGTAGCTGTCGATGGAGAAACAGAAAGCTCTCATATTTCATCCCAAAGATCTTCATTTGTGTTTTCCGAAGATGAATGAAAGTCTTACAGGTTTGGAACGACATGAGGGCGAGTAATTAATGACAGAATTTACATTTTTGGGTTAACTATCCCTTGAATTGCTCAACTGTGTTGTCAAAGAATATGTGCGAACTATAACGCCTGACTGTGAACACTAGATCATTGTCAGGATTGTGTTTCATAAGTCCACAGTAAAATCCTCCAATGAAGCTTCTGAATTTTGAAATACAGATTGAACAACCATTTACCGTTTATACTTTCTTTCCAGTGAAGAGGAACTGCCAACACCAACCGCAGTGGAGGAGAAGGTGACATTAGGATATCAGCTTTCCTTGCACCTGCAATCCTTGTTAAATCTTCTATGGCAAAATTCATTTGAAATAACAAGTTAACCCATTGAATTATGGTTTCTACTATATACAATTATAGGCATTCAAGTTGTGATGTTACATTTAAACCAACATGGGTTTAGCTTTAACCATTTCCTGTTTCTCTATATGACTATCCTCTTTGGTTTAGGTACATTTTTAGATTTAAGACTAAAACTCAGTATGTTCTGTCTCTAGTACAAACTCCAGGAGGTCGAAAGAGAGGAAAAATGGGTTAAGATGGTGAAAAAGTGGGAAAAGTACCGAAACAGTGACAAGGTAACTTGGACATTTGATTGTTCCAGCTTTAATTGGATGAATTCGAAACAATCGTAAAATAGTTCCTATATTGAAATATTGAACGCTGTCTGTTATCATATTGCTGCCATTATATTCACAAGGCTTTGTTTAAGGAGGTTCTCATGTCCGGCATTATGGAGATCCAGAAATAAATCTCGCCATCTATTTGTTTCCCATGTGCATTTTGCAGATGGTGAAGCGGGTGTACAAGGGGATTCCCTTAAAGCTGCGCGGTCAGGCCTGGGCTCTGCTGCTGGATGTGGAGAATGTGAAACAGGCCAACTTCAGGAAGTACGAGGTAGGAGCTTTGCAGGGATCTTCTGTTTGGGTTCCAGCAGCTCCTTTGAATTAAAAGTGGCTGTTTGATGTTCGTTCATTCAATGAATCACTTGTTTGGGTTTTACTTTGTCCTGTGTGATTGTTTGGGTTGAAATTAGCCAGACATGTTTCGTCTCTGCCCTCTTGGCGCTACGTTTTAATTTCATAAGAAAGGTTTTCTGCTTTGCATGGTTTGTATAATCTAACAACTCTTACATAAAAGTTACTTGGTATTAAAGGGATAGTTCACCCAAAAATTTAAATTCTGTCATTAATTACTCACCCTCATGTCGTTCCAAACCTGTAAGACTTTTGTTCATCTACAGAACACAACTGAAGATATTTTTGATGAAATCGAAGAGATTTCTGTCCCTCCATTGACAGCTACGTAACTACCACTGTGATGCTTCAAAAAGTTCATAAAGAGATCGTAAAACTAATCCATATGTATTGAGCGGTTTAGTCCAAAAAAAACTGGATAGCTTAATATGATGAACAAATTGAATTAATTTTTGGGTGAACTATACTTTAAACATAAAAAAAATAAACCAAAAAAGAAAAAAAAAATTTCCTGAATAAGCTGTAAAGGAGACCAGACTTTATGCCGCAAACCAAAAGTCTGATTAATTGAGACTATGTTGTAGTGTGTGTGTATATATATATATATATATTAGGGCTGGGAAAAAATTAATTGTGATAAAATATTGTACATAAAATATGTGTGTGTAGTTTGTATAATTATTTTGTATATATAAATACACACACATGCATGTATATATTTAAGAAAAATGTGTTATTAATATAAAAAAATGTATATTTATATATAATATAAATGTATAAATAAATATATATACACTATATACATGCAAATATTTCTTAAATATATACATGTATAATATATATATATATATATATATATATATATATATATATTATATATATATATATAATATGTAAACAAAACTTTTATTTTGGATGCGATTAATCACGATTAATTTTTTCCCAGCCTCTAATATATATATATATAATATACACACTACCGTTCAAAAGTTTGGGGGGAATCATTTTAGAATAAAGAAATTCATACTTTTATTCACCAAAGACACATTAACTTGATCAAAAATGACAATAAAGACATTTACAATGTTACAAACGATTTATTCTTCACTATTTATCAAAGAATCCTGAAAAAAGTATCACAGTTTCCACAAAAATATTAAGCAGCAATTTATTTTTAAATTGATGATAATCACAAATGTTTCTTGAGCAGCAAATCATATTAGAAGGTTTCTGAAGGATCATGTGACACTGAAGACTGGAGTAATGATGATGAAAATTCAGCTTTACCATCATCACAGGAATAAACAAAAAATATTTCACATTGTAATAATATTTCACAATATTACTGTTTAACTGTAATTTTGATCTAATAAATGCAGCCTTGGTGAGCAGAAGAGACTTCTTTCAAAAACATTTAAAAATCTTTCCGACCCCAAACTTTTGAACTACTACCATCTTGTACTTGCCTTTATCTGATACAGGTACTTTGTTTTTCAGTCATTGCAGAAACTGTAGAGCTCAAGATGACACTTTGTATATCTGTATCTGAATTTCTAAATATATCTAGGTGCCGCTGTTTTATTTATAACTTGTTTATGGCTATGATGAATAATGATAAAACAGAGGTGTTTATTTTAAATCGCAACCAGTGGCTATCAAGGTTTCTGTATGAATACAATAATACATAGTGTGTACTTCTGTGAATCTATAAGTTAATATATAAAAGCATAACTGTAAATGCATTGTTTTTAAAAGATTACCTGTGGATTTACTTTAAAGGATAATTTACTACAAATGATGTCATAGTACCCCAAACCTACCTATATAATGTTATTTTCCCCGTGGAAAGCTAATGCAGATCTCTGCGTACAACAACGGTTTAGTGACCATGTAAAAAAAAAATCTCCTATCAGTTTAATATGCACAGATCATCATTAGTAAGCCATTTGTTCATTGATTTTCGGAGTACTACTGGATGAACATTGACGCTTCAAACATTTACTTGAACAGTTCGATTTTGTCATGTTTTTTGGATCAGCCAATGGCATGACTCCCTTTTTGACTGACCAATGGCAGATGGGCAGTGTTTGAGAAATCTTTTTAAAAATGTCACTGTTTAACTGTCGAAAGGATGGTGTTTTTTTTTTTACCTGTTCATTTAATAAACAGCAGTCTGTAGCGTCTGCAAAACTCAATTTTTTTTATAACATATGCATTATTTCAAATCATTTTTGATTTCGTGTTGTTGCAGAAAATGAAGGAACAAGCCAAGAAGTATTCAACAGAAATTAAGCAGATTGACCTTGATGTCAACAGGACCTTTAGAAATCACATCATGTTCATGGATCGCTTTGGGGTCAAGTAAGATATTGCGTGAATCAATAAATGTACATACGAAATCTAGTTTTATCTTCGTTTCACTCAAGGTCTGTTTGGCATTGTACTTTGTGTGTGTGTGTGTGGTGTGTGTGTGTGTGTGTGTGTGTGTGTGTGTGTGTGTGTGTGTGTGTGTGTGTGTGTGTGTGTGTGTGTGTGTGTGTGTGTGTGTGTGTGTGTGTGTGTGTGTGTGTGTGTGTGTGTGTGTGTGTGTGTGTGTGTGTGTGTGTGTGTGTGTGTGTGTGTGTGTGTGTGTGTGTGTGGTGTGTGTGTGTGTGTGTGTGTGTGTGTGTGTGTGTTGAGATGGTTCTTAAATGAGGTGCTCAGACCTTGTAAACCAAAACAAGAGCAACTTCCTCTTTGTCACTGCGTTTTTGTTCGGCTTCCTGTTTCTGTGAGTGGCCAAACAGGAAATGACACAACCGGTGACTCGTTACCATTATGCCCAGAATAAATATATACTTTGATGTTGTCCATAACAACTAAAGTTTTGCCACAGTGTCATGAAGAAAAAAAAAATGATTTCCTTTTGCGCCGGACAATCATAAAGACCCACTTGGGATTGTATATCCTCTTAAGAATGGACAGATTCAAAAAAAAATTCTTTCTTTTCTGTTTTTAAACTGCAAACGAGTCAATCATGGCTTTTTAACGAAACGTAGACCAGATGCTATTCAATAACCTTTCAGTAAATTTGATATTCAACAGTGTTTTCCCACGTACTTAGCAAACTGAAACATCAAGGTGTGTAGACCAAAGTGCATGGAGATGTTTCAGCCATGTGGTTTGCATGAGTGGCACTCCCACAATAGACATAGATCAACCACTAACCTCTTTGCACAGGCAGGGTATCTGGTGGATGGAAGCTTTGAGTAATGACTTCTACATTTTTATTTGTGCAGCATGTCGAATAAGAGGATATGGGGCGGAAGTGCAGTTTAACACTTCTGCTGTTTGTTTGCGTTACTCGTCACTGTTTCTATAACACACTAGGCACAATTCTGCTTTCCTCTGGCTGGTTACCAAGGGTCTGCTGTGCATTGCTAAGTCTTTTTAAATCCACAGATGCCATGAATTATTAACATGCATCTCCTGGATGTGATGGCATATGCATGAATGGACTCTTACTGCTACTGTGAGCTGGTTTCTTTCTACTGTTCAATTTGGGCTGGACCCTCAGGGCTTTTTGCTCAAAATGTAGTTGGGTTACTGACAAAGAAGATGTCCATGATCAAAAAAGGGAAAACTATAAAAAATAAATAATACATATTTTATATTTTAATATTTTATAAATATTTAAATTGAAAATTATACATTTGTCTGCGGAAGCCCTAAGAGGCCATGGATTATTATTATTTTTCTTTCTTGTTTTCTTGTGATGACAACTTAATTTTCTCATGATCTCAACAAAGTTATTTTCTCATTATTAAGACTTAATTTTCTCGTGATCTCGACACAACAAAAGTTTTATCGTTATTACAACTTAATTTTATCATTGACAAAGTTGTTTTATCGGTATCAAGACTTTATTTTCTCATCATCTCGACATAACAAAGGTAGTTTTATTGTTATCACGACTTAATTTTCTTGTGATCGCGACAAAGTTGTTTTCTTGTTATCACTAGCCTATATTTATTTATTTATTGTAGACTTTATTATTAAAGGCACACCGTGGAACTTTTGGCCACTAGTGGCGCTCGACCTGTAACTTTCACGTCTAGCGTCCCAGCACTGTCGCAAAAGTCAACAAACAGTCAACCGGTCAGCCTCCCGTGTCTTTAGATTGTGTGTGCAGACAGTAGTTGACTTGTTGGTTGGAGAGAGATAATCGACTCACTATTGAAGAAAAAAAGAATATAAATATAAGATGAATAATATAAATTATATAATCAAAATAAATTGAACAAAAGTAAACCGAAAACAATGTCTGATCGTAAGTCGCATAGACAAGGGGTGCCCAATCCTGCTCCTGCCGATCGTCTGCCCTGCACAGTTCATCTCCAACCCTAATCAAACACACCTGAAGCAAACAATTAACGTCTTCAGGATCGCTTGAAAATTAAAGACAGGTGTGTTTTGATTAGGGTTGGAGATGAAATCGTGTAACAAAACTGATGTAAGTCACAACATACTGCCGTTATTTGTAGGCTTCAGTTTGTTTGTCCTTTTACACACATATGAGCTGAAGCCTGAAGTATGTTGTGACTTATATGAGTTTTGTTACACGATTTCCCGACTTCGCAGTAAATATTACATATATACACTTTTATGCCGATGTTTGTTTTATTTTCAGTCGTCATTTTCTTTGCCGTTTGAAGAATCTTCAGAGTCCCCTCCCGAAACGGGGAGAGGACGACGAGGGAGAGCCAGGGATAAATGGAGGACCAGATAGATTCCGTATCATGGCCAGGCAGACAACAAATTCGAAAAAATAGAGATAGTGTGCAAGCAATAGACTTGTAGTCAAGACCGCCTAAACCGAGACCAAGACACTACCAAGACCAGAGGGTATCGAGACCGAGACAAGACCAAGACCGAGACCAAGACAGACCAAGTCGAGACCAAGACCAAGTCGAGACCAAGACCGAGACCAGGTCGAGACCGGAAGGGGGAAAAAACAGACTAGTGTTGTTGAAGCTAAGCAATAACTTGTAAGATTTTGTTTTGCATTGCCTGCATCTCTGCCAATTTCGAAGTCTCCAAATGAATCCATTCTGCAACTTTTAAATACATAATTATATTTTTAAAAACGAAATTATAGGGATATATTATATTATGCAGGATTCGAAAGTTGGTCGTTTTGTCGCTATGGTTATACACACACACACACACACACACACACACACACACACACACACACGGTGCACTCAAAGTCATCTGTCAGTTGTGCAGTTACCCAAAATCTCCTGAATGAAGTTAAAACTTATCATGTCACTGATATGTGTTTTACTAAATATTAATACATCAAAAACTGTACATGATGTGTGTTTTTTTAAATCAAGTGATCAAAGTGCTCGTTGCCGCTGTGATCAGTGGCGCGGATACAGTGTTTTCTCGTGTGGCTCGCGCGCACACACCACACCGCCTTCACTCGGACGTGCGCTTCAATCCGTTGCGGATATCGTCGTGGCTATTGTAGTATTGTATTGCTAAATCCCCCGACCACTATGTCGGTCTGAGACAGCGAGACCTAGACAAGACCGAGAGGTCCGAGACCTAGACAAGACCGAGAGGTCCGAGACCAAGACAAGACCAAGACCAAGACCGTCAAGGCCGTGACAAGACCGAGACCACGTAAAAGTGGTCTCGAGACCGGTCTCGAGACCAAGACCGGTCTCGAGACATACATCACTAGCAAGCAATATATTTAACTTACTAGTCCAAAAGCATGACGGCCAGGTCAGCATCGGTTGGGCACCCCTCCTCCTCCTTTAGCTCACGCCAGCGAGCGAAGCCGGACCAATGTTGATCCTCGTCCTGGCTTTTAATTTGTCACTCTCCCTTTTTCTTTTTTTAGTGTCCTCTGACAAAACCTTTGCCTTCTTCCTTGTAGCTGTTGGTTCGGCCATGACGAAAACATACAGACGGCAATCAAACGCGAGTTGAGCTCTCACGTCAGAATCTGAGGAAGTTGAGGTTGTGTGGGAAGTGACGTATGCCGTAAAGCGGTCGAATTTTGTAGTTCTTTTTGTGGTCTGGTTCCTACCCGAAACCCGAAGTTACATAGTGCCAGTAAAAGCGATACAGACACTGTCAGGCTATGGCAGACGTGTCATTCAACCTATTGTAAGTCGATGTACCATCACAAGGGTTTTGGTAATATATTATAAAGGTTGAAAAAATACATAGTGTGCCTTTAAGCGAAGCCGACGTTTTGCTGAAGTATTCACAACATATAAGAGCGCACAGTTTATCTGTCGATCAGATGCACGTGAAAGTTGCATTCGTTACAATAGCAACAGTAGACTCCTGTTTCAGTGTGTTTCAGAAACAAACAATCATTATAAAAAACTTTTATGTCGAGATCAAAAAAAAATATAATAATCCATGGCCTTTTAAGGCTTCAAAATAATAATTTAATTAATTCAAGCTAAAAAATGACAAGTGGTGTAACGATCAAATAAAAACATTTTCAAACGTAGTATACATAAGTTTATTTTTTTTAAATATTCACTGGCATAAACAACATTGGCATGAATATCATGAAATATCATGATGAAGTTCTTAGGGTTATACTTTGCCCTGTCATAAACGCGTCAAATTAATCTGATCTTTAGGGTTTGCAGGGGTCTTCGCTATTATAATATATAATTTCCTGTTTAATGTTGTTGGTGTCACTGTCTGCCAAAACAAAGTGTGGTATAACCAACCTGCAGTAAGCGGTTTTAAGTTTTTCAAATGTTGACTACGTCTCATGAAATAATAATACAAACTTTTTGCACGTACAAAAATTTCATAAACAAATTTTAATTCTGAAATTGAAGACAAGTTCATCAGATTCAAACATTCTGTAGTCTGTATGAAATGCACATTTAATGAATACCATATTAAGTCACAAAAATAGTAGCTTCATGTCATTGACACAATTTTTAGCCCACTATTAGTATCGCATTATTAACAATACATACATTAAGAAAATGTAAATTTGAAATCTTGTTGTTAAACTTCCTTAACTTTTGATAGCAACTGAAGGCTGTTTTTGAACTGTGTTTTTTGTCCTTAACAGACAGCAAGCCCTGTTCCATGTGCTGGCAGCTTATTCGGTCTACAACACGGTGAGGGACTGACGGAGTCTGAATGTTTGTGTGTAAATGTGTTATGTAACTCAGAACAGCATGTGCTGGATGAACCAGGGTGGAGGGGAAGAAGGGCAGTTCGGTGTCCTACACACATACACACATAATTACCGCACTAATGGCGACTTCCCATTCAATTGTTCTTAAGTTGAGCTAAATATAATGACTACAGACCCTAACAATGAAATAAAACTTGTATTTTTATCAGTGAGTGAATAAAGACACGACTGCATGCCAATTTGCATACTTATCTGTATTGTATAGCATGCAAGCTACATTGTGTCCCAAATGGTAGCATGTTGAAAATAGTAGGTACTATAAACCCGGATGATATACTATTCCCAATTGTGGAACTGTGCATGTCTCTCTTGGGTTAATATTGCTCACAACCCCTTTTGTTTGCAAATGTATGAACTTCAAAGTTGGATAAACTTAAAATTAAAATCGCCAGGTCAACTCTTCACTGCACAATATCTGCAGACTGGCTCCTCCAGACATTAAATTGTGTTGTGTATTCCAGCCTATAAATGATTTCAGATGTTTGGCTAGTTACCAGGTCTATCAGCCTGACCAGTTGAACAGCCCAAACCCACTCTAAAACCAGCTAACAACCCAGCTAAGACAAATAATCCAAGGATTTGACCAGGATCTATAACAGAGGCTAAACATAAAACTATAACAGAGGCTTCTCTGTCTGGTGCTAATTGGACGTAATGCTATTTAATGTATTTATTGGGTACTTGTTGGGAACTGACCACCATAAACACAAACAATATAAAGGATCGACAAAGACAAGTGGAAGAATTTTATAATGATGATTTGACAGGATGCTTGACAAAACTGCTGGAACATTAGATGCACATACATTTCCTTGTTTGTAAAAATGAGGAGCGTGTCAGTCCCAAATAATCAGGAAATGGTGTTCTATTGCTTTTCCTTCCCGATGTGCCTATACAAAGTGGGTCAACTGGGCAAAAGGAGGGCGATGGGGGGGAGAGAGATTGAGAGAGCGAAAGAGGTAGAGAGAACAAGAAGCAGGAGAAGGTTTTTTTTTTTTTTTTTTTTTTTAAGTATTACAGGAGCACTAAAAAGATGTTATTAGGGAAATGAACATTACTGTTTTCTTAGGGCTTAGGCCATTCTTATGTCTGAATGTTGTTTGATGTTTTTTTAGCGTAACTTACCCAACACTTCTGGTTATGTGGTTTTGTGTAGGAAGTGAGCTACTGTCAGGGGATGAGCCAGATCGCTGCCATTCTGCTCATGTACATGAATGAGGAAGATGCGTTCTGGGCCTTATCACAACTACTGACCAATCAGAAACATGCCATGCATGGTGAGTACTATCTCTCATTCTCTGTAGGTAAACAGATACATCTTTTGTTTTTGTAGAACCTGCTGTAATTATTGATACATATCTGTCTTTCTCTGTGGTTTCTAAAAGGATTCTTCATCCCAGGTTTTCCCAAACTCCATCGTTTTCAGCTTCATCATGACCAAATACTGTCTAAACTCCTTCCCAAACTCAGGAAACACTTGGTGAGATTTCTTATTTTAATCTTAAGTTACATGGCTTCAACAAAATATAATTAAAAGCTTTCTCAGTTTCTTAAATGTTGTCTTCAACTCAGGATAAGGAACAGATGTCCACTGGTATCTACACAACCAAATGGTTCCTTCAATGTTTTATTGACAGGGTGAGGCACAATTTATTTTCTAAGGTTCATAGTGTTACCGTAAGGGTACATATTATGACTCTTAGGGTGCTTTCACACCTGAGCATTTGTTTTGGAACTGGTTGCGTTTTCTCCCTGGATTCGATTCGTTTAGGCATATGTGAACATGGCAATCGCGCTCGGATCCGCACCAAAACAATCGCAATCTGAATGAGGTCTCGACCCGATTGCAAACAAACTCTGGGGTGGTTTCGTTCGTTTGAGGTGTGAAGCAATCTGACCCAACAAACCAAAGGGTATTATAATTCATAACGGGAAATGTGTTATATAAATAGCAATAGTGTCTGATTCTGTGAGTGAGCACATTAGTTGTCACAGTTGAAAACGTACTCGGTTACTAACGTAACCTCGGTTCTCTCTAGAGAGGGAACGAGTACTGCGTAATTGCTTACGCTACGGGGAAAACTCTTTTCATCGAGATATTGAAGCCAAAAAATTATCCTTAATTTTTAATCAATGTAAAACGCTTTGCAGCAGCAAGCAGACATAGGCGAGACAGCTTGCGCGCCTATTGGCTGTCTTGCGGCAAAAGCAGCAGCCTATCGAGAGAGGCTCTGCGTGACGTCATGACGAATGGGGGCACTTCGCGCCCATATCGTCACGTCCCGCCAGAAAGGGCGTGGTCTCGCCCTATAAACAAACTCGATAAGCTGCTATACACTGATTTTTCATCGCCGAAGCGAACCAGAGCGTATTCCAAGCACGGCAAGATACGCAGTACTCGTTCCCTCTCTAGAGAGAACCGAGGTTACGTTAGTAACCGAGTACGTTCTCTTACGAGAGTATCTCTCGTACTGCGTAATAGCTTACGCTATGGGGAACACAGTGTAACACGCCGTGCGGATAGGGATCCAACACCAAAGTCCCAGGGGCAAAGGCCCAGGGCTCATGTAGTGCATAATCACCATACACTCACAGAGAGTAAAAAAGGAGAGGCTGGAAGCATTTCTCCTTATAGATAGACCCACAGGGGCTAACCATATGACCATTAAACCACGCAGCCAGGGTGAAAGCTTTCAGCCTAAACTGGGTGGCCCTACTTGTGCCAGTACTCATGGGGCTGCTGCATCGGTCTGAACGATGCGCATGCCAAACACTCAGCATCCAAGCCGCACAGCGGGCAGATAGCACTGAAGTCTAGATAGCCAAAAGCTTAGCTTGTAAGGCAGGCACCTCCAGGTTATAGTATTTTATAAATGTAGACGGCGAGGCCCAGCCCGCGGCCGTACAGATATCTTGCAGGGTGACCCCGCTAGACCATGCCCACGACGAGGCCACGCCTCTCGTGGAGTGCGCTCTGACACCCAAGGGGCACTGCAAGCCCTTGGAAGTGTAAGCCAGCGCTATGGCATCGACTATCCATCTGGATAGGCTCTGTTTCGAAGCGGCAAGCCCCTTGGAACGCCCGCTATACGAAACGAAAAGCTGCTCGGTCTGTCTGAACCCAGACGAGCGGGACACATAAGCTCTTAATGCCCTGACTGGGCAAAGAAGAGTCGCGTCGTCCTCCTCATTGAGAACCGGAAGGGCAGACAGGGAAATCACCTGGGCCCTGAACGGTGTGTTGAGGGATTTCGGCACGTAGCCGTGCTTAGGTTTGAGTATGACCTTTGAGTCATTAGGCCTAAACTCCATGCATGACACGCTTACTGAAAGCGCTTGTAAGTCCCCTACGCGCTTCACTGAAGCAAGAGCCGTAAGAAACGCTGTCTTGAAAGACAAGTGTTTCATGTCTGACGACTGGATTGGCTCGAATGGGGCACCTTTCATGGCCTCCAAGACCGTGGAAAGGTCCCATGTCGGGACTGAAGGGGGCCTGGGAGGGTTTAGCCTCCGAGCTCCTCTAAGGAAACGCATGACTAAGTCGTTCTTTCCCAGTGACTGGCCGGACACCGGTTTTGCAAACGTTGCTATGGCCGCCACGTATACTTTGAGCGTGGATGGGGTCCTGCCCTTATCCAGTAGCTCAGTAGCTCCGCAGTCTACAGGTGAAAAAGCCCTGCGCTTGACACCAAGCAGAGAACACAGACCATTTCGAGGAGTAGAGCCGTCTGGTAGACGGGGCTCTAGCCTGCGCGATCGTGTTTAACACTCCCTCTGGGAGGTCAGCGGGTACCCGTTGATGGCCCATGCGTGCAAGGACCACAAATCCGGGTGAGGATGCCAAATCGAGCCTTCCGCCTGAGAGAGGAGGTCTCTCCTCCACGGTAAAGGCCATGGGGCAGCGCTGGTCAGCTGCATCAGGACAGGGAACCAAGACTGGTTTGTCCAGAGCGGAGCTATGAGTAGCACTGGGCATCCCTCCCTCCTGATTCGCTCCAACACCTGAGGCAGGAGTGAGACAGGGGGAAAAGCATATGGGGGGCGGCGGGGCCAAACATGGGCCAGCGCGTCCCGGCTTTTCGAGAAGAATCTCGGGCAATGAGCGTTTTCTTGGGACGCGAACAGGTCCACCTGCGCTTTGCCAAACGTTTCCCACAGCAGCTGGATCGTCTGCGGGTGCAGCGACCATTCTCCTGCTGGGACGTTGTTTCTGGACAGCCTGTCTGGCCCCACATTTAGGTGACCAGGCACATGCGCCGCTCTCAGCGAGAGCAGGTTGTGCTGAGCCCAGACCAGGAGGCGTTCCGTCAGCCTGTAAAGGTTTCGGGACCTGACGCCGCCCTGGCGATTTATGTACGCCACCACTGACATGTTGTCTGATTGGACCAAGACGTGGTGGCCTTTTATCTGGGGACAGAAGCGCCGTAGCGCTCTGTCGACTGCTATTAATTCCAAGCAGTTTATGTGAAGGAGCTTCTCCCGTACTGACCACAGGCCAGCTAGCGGTCTGCCCTCGAGCAGCGCTCCCCACCCCGATGTGGAGGCGTCCGTAGACACCACCTTCACACCCGAGGCGATCCCCAGACTCACACCTGACTGATACCAGTCGGTCACTTTCCACGGTTTCAGAGCTGAAAACGCACTGAAGGTCGACCCTGAGGCGAAATAGACCCGCGGTCCACGCCCTGGGGGAACTCGTGCTTTTAGCCATAGCTGCAGTGGGCGCATGCGGAGCAGGCCCAACTGGAGTACGGAGGCTGCTGAGGCCATCAGACCCAGCATTTTCTGAAACCTTCTGAGCGGGACTAAAGAGCCGTGGCGGAAGGATTTCGCGACGTGCTGAATATTTAATCCGTGCTTCGGTAACAGGCGTGCCGTCATGGATAGCGAGTCCAACACTGTTCCCAGAAAGGAAATTTTCCGACTGGGGAGCAGTGAGCTTTTCGCCCAATTGACTCTAAGGCCCAGCTCCTCGAGGTGCTCGAGTAATGCGGCCCTGTGTTCTATGAGCTCTGTTCGTGAACGAGCTAGAATCAGCCAATCGTCCAAGTAGTTCAAAACTCGCATGCCCCGAAGTCTCAGGGGGGCGAGTGCCGCGTCCATGCACTTCGTGAACGTACGGGGTGTTAGGGACAGGCCAAACGGCAGGACTGTGTATTGATATGCCTGGCCCTCGAAGGCGAATCTCAAGAATCGCCTGTGATGGGACGCCATTTATATTTGGAAATGGGCGTCTTTCAGATCTATTGACATGAACCAGTCTCCTTGGCGCACTTGCGCGAGGATTTTCCTGGTCGTAAGCATTTTGAACTGGCGCTTCACAAGCGTTCTGTTCAGCAGTCGCAGATCTAGAATGGGTCTGAGCCCTCCATCTTTTTCGGTACCAGAAAATATCTGCTGTATAAGCCCCCTTCGCCCTGAGGTTCTATAGCCCCTTTTCTCAGTAGTTTCGCTATCTCGGCTCGAAGTAGATGAAACACTTCGCTTTTCACCGTAGTTTCGACGCGCGCCGTATATCGGCGGGGGCGTCGAGCGAACTGTAGCGAATAGCCTCTCGTTATAGTGTTCAACACCCATTCTGATACCCGGGAAGCCTTGGCCACGCATCTGCGTGAATAGCTAGGGGTAGAATGAAATCTGGGCTCTGGCCGCGGCAGGACGGCCGCTCGAGAGCCCCTGTGTACTGGGAACACAACACCGTGTTTACAGCGTTCGAGGCGGGGGGCGCGCTGATCACAGCGGGCAGCCTGGCCGCGCTCAGCTTCTCTATGGCGGGACGCGCAGAGAAAGCGAGCGGGGCGAATCCCGTGGGATTCGGCGTGTGTGAGAGAATGTGGGCACATTTACTACACTGAGAATACTGTCAGCTCGCGCGACTGAATCACTGTTGTTTACAGCGTGCGAGGCACGCGCTGATCACAGCTGGCAGCCTGGCCGCGCTCAGCTTCTCTGTGACGGGTTGTGCAGAGAAAACGAGCGGGGGCGAATCCCGTGAGATTCGGCGTGTCTGTGAGAAATGCGGGCGCGAGACAGCGGGCACATTTTCTGCACTGAGAACACTTGGCTCGCGCCGACTGAATCAACGCTGTGTTTACAGCGTGCGAGGCGGGGTGCGCGCTAATCACAGCGGGCAGCCTGCCCGCGCTCAGCTTCTCTGTGACGGGTTGTGCAGAGAAAGCGAGCGGGGTGAATCCCGTGGGATTCGGCGTGTCAGTGAGGAAATGCGGGCGCGGGACAGCGGGCACATTTACTGCACTGAGAACACTGTCGGCTCACGCCGACTGAATGTGTGTTAGTTTCGTTTTTACAGAAACCAAGGGACACGCATCGTGTAGTGTAAGCGGGCATTGTATGGGCGCGTTCACTACATTTTCTGCACAACCGACCTGAGTCGGTTTTATTTGTGCTAGCCCTGCACCGTGGCGGGCTGTGTCTGGGTGTGGGAATGGGCACTGGGACGTGGGCATTCTTACAACACTCGTAACACCATCGGCCGTGGCCGGAACACCAGAAAATGCACTCTTTATTGGATTTATCTGGGTAGCCATAGAAACGGCTTTTGTGCGCAGGCAAGCGGGCTGAGACACCGGCTGCTTCACTGCGAAATACACTGGGACAGTCACAACGCATGGAACTGAACGAGCGAGAAGTTTTGGTGGAAATCCGGCCGCAGCGGGCTTTACCTCAATCCTCGGCCGGGGCCCGCGCTGAGGGGGGCGGCGTCCAGCAGAGCGAGAGCGCGGTGTTTGATCTCGGGCCTGGCGGCGCTGTTGGTTAGCCGAAACGACGGCCTTTGTGCGCAGGCAAGCGGGCTGTGGAACCAGCGTGCTCACTGCGAAATACACTGGAACAGTCACATTGCTTGGAACTGAACGAGCGAGAAGTTTTGGTGTAAATCCGGCCTCAGCGGGAACTGAACACCGTCGCTTTCCTAGAGAGACTAGGAAGGCCTTGAGACCTCGGGCTTTATTTCAATCCTCGGCCGGGGCCCGCGCTGAGGGGGGCGGCTTCCAGCAGAGCGAGAGCGTCGAGGAACACGGAGCGCTCAGCTTCCGTCATCTCGGATAGCGTTAGCCACAAATGTTTCTCACCTTTCAGGGAGGAAGGGTCTCGACTGTGACGGAGCTTCGTCTTTCCCGAGAAAGCGTCCGTCCAGCCTGCTGCGCGTTAGTTACGCGGGCGCCTTTCAGTCGAGGCCGATGTAATCCACGGCTCGAGAGAGCGGACGCCTCGGCTCAGTTTCAATGCCGGCTCCGGTAGGTTCGTCGAGCTCAAGTGCGGACGCAGCGGCAGACGGCGGCCGTTGTCCGTTTGGAGCGACTCGAGCGAAACCGGCGAAGCTGGCGGGCGAACCGGCGAGCTTTGGCTGGCAGAAGATAGCTCGGGAGCGCGCTGGGCGCGGCGCTTCTTGCGGCGCGGCATCACGGTGGGCTGGAATGCGGGCTCGGAGAACGACGCCAGGCGAGTCCGCAGAGTCACCATAGGCAGCCGCTCACAATGATGGCATCCGCCGTCAGCGAGCGCGATGGCCGCGTGATCCTCACCCAGGCAGGACACGCAGATGACGTGGCGGTCCTCATCGCTGAGTGGGGCTCGGCAAGAGCCACAGGAAGGCATCTTTAAAAAGACGCAGCTCTTTTAGAGGTAGTGGGAGAAAAATGCAAATATAGCAAACACACACACTCTAAGGCAGAGGAAAGGATATGTACGCCGGAAAGCGCAGCAGGTACGGCGGCTGAAGGCGGCGAGGCCAGCGACTCCAGGCTCAAAGGCACGTCCCGCTGAAGGCTACAGGTCGACGGCGCGGCTTCTCATCCGGATCCAGCGATGCGTGAGCTTCGCTGAAGAGTTGAAAAATCAGTGTATGGCAGCTTATCGAGTTTGTTTATAGGGCGAGACCACGCCCTTTCTGGCGGGACGTGACGATATGGGCGCGAAGTGCCCCCATTCGTCATGACGTCACGCAGAGCCTCTCTCGATAGGCTGCTGCTTTTGCCGCAAGACAGCCAATAGGCGCGCAAGCTGTCTCGCCTATGTCTGCTTGCTGCTGCAAAGCGTTTTACATTGATTAAAAATTAAGGATAATTTTTTGGCTTCAATATCTCGATGAAAAGAGTTTTCCCCGTAGCGTAAGCTATTACGCAGTACGAGAGATACTCTCGTAAGAGAACCAAAAGAGCACCTTCTCATCTTAAACCGTTGTGTAATTGCGTTTCTCCGTGCGAGAATGCCGTCCCGATGAAGCCTTGATTCCTGCTCTAGCTGCATTATAACATTGGTATAGTGTTTGCTTGTCTCGACAGTTACTAATAAAGCCACAATAAGCTCATGGAGCAAACTTGTCAATCATCTTGGTGGATGACGCAGAGGAAACTAACCAATAAGAGGACGGTTGTACTCTCATGTGACTTGCGTTAACACATTTTGATACGCTTTGAAAAGTTGCCTTATGAAAGTGAACCGAACCAAGAAGAAAATGCAACATTCAACAAATTAAGTCCCTGTTTCAGAACAAAAAAAAACGGTCTATATGTGTGAAAATGCCCTAAGGTACTAATATGCACCTTTTAGGCATATATACATTTTGAAATTGCAATCACTCTCTCTTTCTGGACCCCCTCTCCGTGATCTAGTCCAGGCCGGGAAAAAAGGTTAATTTTTTTACCAGCTGAGTCCAAATTCTGCAACTCTTTGCTGAATATTCAGGGAAGAGAATCACGTCACTCGCTTACAGCGAGTTTTCGTGTGAAAAAGACTGGAAACATCATCTACTAAAAGTTTTATATGTCTTGGCTGAATCCCTTTGAGAATCTTATGTTAATGTTTTATTCATGTTGGAGCTCTTGCTTAGCCGGTTGATGACTTGCCTCTGTTGTGTTTCTACTACATAGACACCCTTCACACTCACCCTGCGTCTTTGGGACATCTATATATTAGAGGGAGAAAAGATTCTTACCGCCATGGCCTATACTCTCCTCAAATTGTACAAAAGTAAGTTAGATTTTCACTTTGGTGGATCTCTGTAGCCTCTGTAGTGGTTAAATATACGGGCTGGTAACTGAAAGTTTGAAGGTTCAGTCTCTACAATGGACAATCCATGAGCTATCACCATTACAACACAGAACTGTATGGTGGTTAAAGGTTGGGTTACCGACAGTTGTAGCTATACAAATCCCATTTTGGGCAATTCGGCTATCATCATTGAGCACTACCGTAAATAAGGTTATATTTAGTCTGAGCAGTAGCGCTCAAAAACACAAGAGTTATGGTTGTAGTAGTAAATGAGCTTCCTAGATATACTGTCAGCCAATAGTTTCTAATGTTGCTATTTGGTTGGTGTAGATGAGATTAATTTGAAGTTTATAAAGTCTATAGCTTTATTCTTCCTTTCAGAGAATCTTCTGAAGATGTCTCTGGAGGATCTGAGGGAGTTCCTGCAGGACCGTATTGCTTCTTCCTTCAGCATGAGCGATGATGTTGTTATTGAGCACCTACAATCGTCTATGTCAGAACTCCGCAGGATGAAGCTTGACCTCCCTCCTCCAGGTAAAAGACTTTTGTAAATGACAATATTTTGTGCAAATACCAGATAGCATAATTAAGAACGACGTGTTCACAAGGCGTACTTTACTATTCTATACTGAATGTCTTTGGTCTCTGTAAGTGTAGACTTCTAAAAGTAAAGCTTCCAATGAGAACCCAAAAAAATAGTTGTACAGTCTGATGCAATAGGAGAAGCTTTCACAAAGCAGTTTATATCCCCTAGTTGTTTAGAAAACCATCTTTACAGGTCTTCAAATTGAGTTCTCTTACAAACTTATGTAAAATCAAGAACCATATGACCAAATCCAGAACCCAATACAACAAAAATCATCCTTAAATAATAGAGGGTTATTTGTTAAACCTAAGGAACCTTGTAACAAGCTTGTTTTTTAAAGCGCATCCTGTGGTTTTATATAGGATTTTAGACTGTTCAACAAATGTCTTTTCTTGGTTTGTCTTGTAGCCAAGGGAGACGAGTTCCCAAAGATACCATTGGGTGAGGAGCGTCCAATAGTGCTGCTTCCAGTGATCCAGACTGAGTCTGTGCCCTTACCACCATCTGCACACAACAATCAAACCTCAAACAAGCTTCAGGCGGAAGACACCACCACCCACAACCAGGGCAGCAATAAACACATCCCTTCCATGACATCCTCTTCCCCCGTTACAAAGCATACCCACTCATCTTCCAACTCCTCACTGTCACAAGCTACACCTGAAGATTCAGGGTCCACTCTGAAGAATCAAGAGCGTGCCCCTGTACAACAAATTCAGCTTCTCCAACCAGAACCTACACCATTTTCAACAGAGACTCTTGCGTTGAAGGGTGAATGTGTCAACAGGCCCTTATCAGGAGTGTCTGAAGACTGGCCTCCTCCGTACCAGACACCCCTAACAGATTGTTCCAGTATCCACTCTTTAAATCTCCCTGAATTACCTCCTCCACCTCTTCCCTGCACAGAACAAGGGGTCGAGCTTTTACCTTTCGAAGAGGATGTCCAGTTTTACCTTCTCCCACCTCAACCACCTCCAATTACCCAACCTTTGGATCTCATCTTAGAGGATCCGTCTTCATCACCTTCCTCGTATAGATCCTATCGGCAGCTAAGCAAGTTTCCCGTCAACCTGTATGTCCCACCATCCTCAGGTGACCGGAGGCCTTCCAACACCTCGCATTACGACAACCTCTCGGAAGAGGAGGATCAGTCTGTGGAGAGGCTGCTGGAGATTGCGGCCACATTGCCGCAAAACCCAAACTTGGGTCTCAGGAACACCACCCTTCCCTTTCCTTCAGAAGATGCCATGTCTCTTTCTCTACCATCCCCATCTATGTTCTTCTACAGCCCTGACTCTTCGCCACTCCCTCCACCTCCTCCATGCATTGAGGATTCAAACCGTTGGGTAACTCCAGACTCCGTTTTCCCCCACCCACCTACCAGCTTTGCAGATAGACCCTTTCTTATATCTTCTGCCCCATGCAATCAGGTGGTTATAAACCAGACTGAACAAAATAGGGGTCAGTCACAGCCCCCAAGACTACCGCCCAAAAAATCTCAACCCACAATGCTCTCTCCTGTACACTCGGATTCAGACTTCTACCTAATGCATGTTCCAAGTCACTAGTTGCTGGAATCAACCTTATCATGCAAGTATCATTGTTAGTGTGAACTGAATGCATGTTTCCATCTTTTGGACTTTTATACTTCAATGGAATGAAGTAAAAGTTTTTTTAATCTTTTAGATGTTGTTATTATGTTGCAATATGCGTAATATAAGATCAAAACAGGTTGCTAGAATGTGTGTTTGTGTTTAATGAGTGTGTGTGTTTCAGGCATATTTGTTGCATTGACACCCCCTTGTCTAAGGTGAAGCACTAGGCAGTGTTTATCAGAATCACCAGTTACTAGGTTGAGTAATCAGTTTTCCGGGAAGTCTTAATGTGTTTTAAAGGGATCGTTTTAATCATTTTAATAATTTAGAGGTGCAATTATTGATATTTCCACTGGAATCTGAGATGTGACAGTCACCACTATTTTGTTTGGGTCTGTTTATTGTTTTCTGAGGGGGTTCTTGTCATACAAGCATTGGTTTTCGACTTGATGGAAGGCAAAAATAATTGATTTGACTGCTTTTTTTTTTTTTTTAGGTTTTTCCCATTAGATTATTGTTTTTGTCTTATGTTTTGTGGGTTTATTTTATATCTAAGTGCAATTTTTGTGTTTTTGTTTCTTTTGAAACATATTTAGGAAATGTAAACAAGGATCTCATCACACCGACATAAGCAAAAGTTCCTTGGTTACATAATTGAAAGATTTTTCAGTGGTCCTTGATTTGCTCAAAGGGATTTTCTTTGAAATTTCTCTATATGTAAACCTTAGTGTTATATACTGCCCTTTAGCGCCACCTTGTGAAAATGAAGCCCAGCTTGGTCAATTTATTTACTGGGAAATACAGCCACCACAATGAATGTTAAAATGAAGAAACTGTATATTCAAGGTCACTTTATGGCTTTTTTGTGTAATTGTAAATAGAATTAGTTTGATTTGTACTTTATTTGTATCAACAGCCTATATTTAATTGCTTTTTATATTGATTCTCGTGTTAAAATGGTGTTTTAAGCCCAGTTTAAAGTTTATTTTGGTGTATGCTCATTTGACTTATTTGCTTAAAGTTCTAGTCCGTAACTTTTTTGGGTCAAAAATTATCCAAAATAAATGAGCAAGTACATAACCCAGCCAGTGCTCAAAACTATCTGCTTGCCGGTAAGCTTGTAATAATGTTTTTAATTCCAGTGGTACCGGTGGATTTCCGTGGGAAATTTAAGCATGTCTTTGCGTCATTTACGTCACATCTGTACACATTGAGTCTCGGCTTGTTGGCCATATTGCGTGTGAGGATGTTGGAGGTTGATGGCAGATCCAGAAATGTTCAAACGACAATCACAGTGACAACTGGAGATTTACCCGTTGTAAAATGCAAAAGACTTTGTTCGGATTTGGAGTGGCTAGAGAAAAAAAAGAGACTGCAACCCAGCCCATGCGAAAACAAGGATAAATATCGGAAGGGAAATGTAGTCACGCAATGCTGATGTTCTTAACATTAATAATTTGAGAACAAAGTATAATTTGCACGGTTTGATGTGATATGATAAGCGATCTTTAGATTTAATCAGTGCGATTTACTGCAATGCTTTTTTCCCCTTAGTTGGTCAGAACAAAACTGGATGTTACTTGTTCAGATGACATTTCCAGTGAAAATTCTTATGTTGGTAACACTTCCAAAAAGTAGCTTTGTGATTCTGAATGACAGTCTCCACACCGGCATGGCGACTGACAGCCACACACTCTCCTCAATACGTTGGATTCATCCGCGCTGTGCCGTGGCGTGTCGAGGCACAACTCACGTAAAGTTGATAATTCCGCGAATAACTGCAATTGCAGATTTCAAACAGAGATGGCGACAGAGGAAAAACTACGGACTGCAGCTTTAACTAAAAACAAAAAACCTTATTTGTTTTCTTAATTGCAACAGTGGAAACAATAGAAAGTAAAGTGGAGTGTTTTATTTACATTATTGCTATCATCATTTCTGATTGCACATTCAGAGGTACAGTACACGACAAGCACAATGTGATAAAATATAATAACAGGATCTATTTCTTTAGAAATGAAAATGTGCATTCGCTTGCAGAAAAGCACATTAGGAAACCCACACACCCTTTAATTAATTTAAGCAAACCTACATCACTGATTTGCATGATTGATAACAGCATTTAAAGGGATAGTTCACCCAAAAATTAAAATTGTCACCATTTATTCACCTCAAGTTGTTCCAAACCTGTATGAATTTCTTTCTTGGTAACACTTTAGAATAATGGTCCGTCATTAATAACTAACTATGCAAGAAGTAAGGCAGGACTAATAGAGTACATTAACACTTTAATACTACTATTAACTAATATGGAAACAAGCTTAACTAATCAGTAAGTAATATTGTATTTAGGACTAAGCCATTATTTTAAAGTGAAAAAATATGTTTATATGTAATTAGTGATGTATTTTATGACTACATTCAGAGTAAATAAGACTGACTACGTCTCAGACACACGATAATGTTTTTTATAAATCGTCATTGAGATAAGCCTTTATTAATAACTAAGTAATTGGTGATTACCTAATAATGAACTATCTCCTAAATTTGATATTACTTACTGATTAGTTCAGATGTTTCTATATTAGTTAGGCTGAAGTGTTAATGTAGTATTACTAATTAGTCCTGCATTACTTCTTGCATAGTTACTTATTAATCACGGACCATTATTTTAAAGTGTTACCTCTTTCTTCTGCTGAACACAACAAGGAACAATATTTTGAAGAATATGGTAACCAAACAGGCACAGGGCCCATGGAAGTCAATGGTGCCCCATCATTATGTCCGGTTACCGACATTCTTCAAAATATCACTTTTGTGTTCAGCAGAAGAACGAAATTCATACAGGTTTTGAACAACATAAGGGTGAGTAATGATAGAATTTAACATTTTTGGGTGAACTATCCCTTTAACAGGCACTTAAAAGCCATTCAACCGTAATTTATCATAATTTAACCTTCCATAAATGCATCATTGTCCACATACAATAAGTTATATGACGAAAAGGATTGCATCTACAATAGTTTGTATTGTAAACATTATTGAAGTGCAGTAATATTATGCATAAAGCTTCACTAGAAGCCAGGATAGAGTCTTTAAGTGCTATTGCGATCAGATGCAAGACTTTCACTTCACAGTGGCTTCAGTGAGAATATAACATAAGTGTTGCAGGATGGATTAAACTGAATCTTCACATTCTAGTCGAAATTTCTTTGAATAGCCCCTGATCCGTAAATGTTCTGAAAGCTGCGGTTGTATCAGAGAAAATGTACCGCTTGTAGAGGTGATGCGTTTTATCCAGCTCCCGATTACACTCTCAGCTGCATGAAGAGGTTAACCTGACACGCCACACTCTCCCTCAGCTTCATTTCATCTTCTGAGCCTAAAGACACTCCTGGTAATCTGGTGGAGCCGTTCTCCCCGAGGATGCATGGCAAGCTGAGGAACACTTTTGAACCGATTCCACCCCAACCCTGAATGAAGGAAACACACATATTGGAGAATCACATTTACAGACATGGATATTTAACATTTTATTGCAAAACAATTTCAATGTTTCAGTGGCTTCTTTAGAGTGCAAAAGTTGAGTTCTGGAAGTACAAAAATATTTTTAACGATCATTTCTGAACCTTTAAAGGCAGACCTGTTGTTAATCGATGGTATATGGTTTTGGTTGAAGCAATCAGTTTGCAATATTTCAACTTTATTTTAATACTTGTATTTAATAGTGGAATTTGTGCTGAAAAACTACATTACCCATGATATTGTATCGCGGTGAAGAAATCGCACCAAAAGAGCTTTGCAGGGAACGTCCACTCCCATGAATCACAATAATCGAGCTGGTTTCTCATTTTTGCATATATATGGTCATTGAAAACATGTCAAACCATTCACATTTCATAATGCAATAAACCCAATAAAATTTATTTGATATATATATATATATATATAACTGTATATATGCATATTTTGCAATAAAATATATTGTTATATAGATATTAATTCAATTTTAATGAATAGTTTTCACTATTGTTTTTAACTTGATTGTCATTCACAATGCTTCATGGGATTGTAGTTATTTTCCTCATTGAAGCCGTTAAGAGCACAGCCTTGAACCCTTTGTCTTTTTGTCAGATTTTCAAATTCTTCAAACTGATGTTTGAATTTACTTCGTAGCTGGTTGGTTTGGTTCATGGCTTATAACACACTAACAAAATGAATGGAAAAATACTTACTGAACCAACAAATCTGAAAAAGTGGCAGGACACGAATGCACTCTATAAGGTTTTCACTTCCAAAATGTGACTTAAATAATTTTGAACAAATGGACAGGCAATTTGAATCTTAAATCTCAAAACCCTTATGAAAGTTAATTGCATGTTAATCATCACTAATGCACATGTAGGACTGGCCACAAAGTTACTTAACTGAACATACCTCAGCCAATGTTGTGACAGAGTGTGTTTTCCTTTGGTCTGTTACGATGCTGTGAATGATGCCAGCAATGGATAACCCAACAGACCATGACCTCTGACCTCTGCCCTTGAGCATCTCTAACGCCCTAAAAACATATTGCATTATGATGTGTGAACGGTTTATATTTTTATTAGAAACGATATTTTAAAAAATGTGGACGGTGATCATTTAAACCCATACCTGTCCATCAAGGGTTTGGTGGAGTTGGACACTGGGGTTAACGCTTGTAGTTGGTCGGTTCCCGGCTCCATATTACCCCACACTGCCACTGAAGAACAACCAAAAACAAATCTCAATTATTGTTTAAAGCCAGACTCCGACCTCAGAACATCAGTGCACACTCGCGGTGCTGATCACATTTGCAAGATTAAACGTGCTGAGTAACACGAGGATGAACTTCATTGGTTCTTGCAGAAGTTCAAACGTGATGCGTAACACGAGAAGGAACCTCATTGGTTCTTGCTGAAGCTCAAACGTGATGCGTAACACGAGAATGAACCTCATTGGTTCTTAGCTGAAGCTCAAACGTGATGCGTAACACGAGAATGAACCTCATTGGTTCTTACATGTAAGCTCGAAACGTATGCCTGAGATTGTACCACAATTGTGTTGATTGCAAAAGTCATACGTGATGGAAAACACCATCATATGAAGTGATGTGTTCTCATAAAAAGTGCAAACCCGTGTATGCGTTACAACCTATGAATGAAGCTCAATGGTTTTGCGAACTCAAAGACGGAATCTCAGTCAAACAGAATGAACCTAATTGTGTTCTTGCTGAAGCTCCAAACCATGATGCTTAACACAGAGAATTGAATACCAATTCGTTCTTGCTGAACCCTAAATCGTGTGCGAAATCGAGAATGTAACTGTCATTAGTTTTCTCATAATGTCGTGCGGAACTTGTCATTTGACATTTGTTCCACTAGTGGTGAAGTTGCGAAAGTTTATACATTAAAACACTCATCAAAAGTGTCGTGTCTCTCCATAAAAATTTGGACTAAACCGCTTAGATCATATGGATTCGTTTTACAATCTCTTTATGAACTTTTTGAAGTGTGAAAGTTGTAGTTGCGTAACTGTCAAAATGGAGGAACAGAAAGCTCTCAGATTTCATAAAAAATATCTTAATTTGTGTTCTCAGTACTCGCTCTCATGTCGTTCCAAACCCATATGACTTTAATTCCACAGTTTTTGCTTTGGTACCTAAATCGGTACAGAGAATTGCAAAATTTTACTGGTATTAGTTGTGACTACATAAATGTTGGTGCAGTGATAAACTAATTCATTTGAATCTGGCGCTATTACAGCAGTGTTTACATTAAAACACACGTCACAAATGCTGTGGTGAAGTTGGCCAATCACAGCAGTGGCCGTTTACTTGCGTTTCTGAAAGAAGAAACGGCCCTTGAAATAGAGTGTGATAGAGTCAAAATGAGGATGGAAAATTATCTTTTTTTAAAAAAATACTTGAACTTTTTTGATGCAAAAACCTTTGCTAACTTCATAAGATAACCTCAATAAACAATATACACATCTGACAATGATTTCATGAACACTTTAAAATATGTCAAGCTGCACCTGATTCACTCACCCTTGTTCTTTGAGAGTTCTCCAATGACCCAGGCCTGCTTGCCTGTGTTATTAGCCACCAGTGAAATGTTGATGATGTGAGACAGTCTCTCTGAATCCAGATTACACCCCACACCGATCACTTGAGAGGGCAGAAGATGGCTTTGTCTCCAGGCAACATGCGTCATAATGTCCACTGTGAACATTAAGGTCAGAGGTCACATCCGTGGTCGACAAAGCAAGATTTTGTTGTCTGTTATATATTAGATTAGTGATTACTGACTAAATCATGAATCGTTATTATATAGAACTTGAGCTGCATGATTCTGGATAAATTGAGAATCAAACATTTCCTTGTTTCAAACAGAGATGACGATTCTCCCGCGATTCTGAACAGTAAAACAACATTTACTTGCTTTAAATAAATTGCTACATTTACATTTATTCATTTAGCAGACGCTTTTATCCAAAGCGACTTACAAATGAGAACAATAGAAGCAGTGAAACTAACAGTAGGACAACAAAGTGCAAGTGCTATGACCTTTCCCAGTTTAATTTAACACATGTATTATGTTTCTTATATATATGTTATATATATTATATAAATAGAGAGAGAGAGAGAGAGAGAGATTGATATTGAATAGAAGAAAAATGATGATGATGATGATTTTAAAATGTTTAATTTCAGAGAATCAGTTTAAATGAATGATTCAATGACAGTTATAAAGACTTTGCTTGTTTAATTACAGGAAAAATCTGCATTTTTGAACGAATCTCTTGAATGAATGATTCAATGTCAAATACATTTTAACAGTCATTTGTCGCCACCTAATGGTGTAACGATCGATATAACGAAGAGCCAAGTTACTTTCAAATGGTGATTTTGCTCTATTTTTATGCTATTATGACATCTGTGATAATATATGAATGTAAAATGAATATTTTATTTGACTGTTCCGGTGTGATTTTGTCAAAGGTTTAATAATCACAGGCAAATCGTTGTCATTTAGGAATGAGATCGCAATCTTTTAACGATTATTCGAGCAGCTCGAATAAGAACAATCAGTAATGAAAATAAACGGGAGATTTTGGTTTTCTGTGGTCTTAAAGCACAGGCTGAGCCAGCTGCGATCACTAACCTGGTTGAGAGGCGATGAGCAGCACAGCTTTTGGACTCAGCTGGGCAAGATGTGGGATGATTCCTCTGTACATGTCCACATTAGTCTGAACTACACTTAAATAAGACTGCTCATCACTCCAGGCATTCGCTGTGACGACCACCACCTTAGAGCCCGCTGAGGCCGACAGGTCTGAGGATTTCAGATTAAAGACAGTCACTATCTGTAGTGTAGGAGAGGTGGAATAACTCTTACAATGTAGAGACTTTTACACATGTAAAGACTTCGTGCTGACAGCTGTATCTTCACCGTGGTTATTATCCGGGGTTATATAAAAAAAAATTTCATTAATTGAAGTAAAATTAACAGGAATAAAAATAAAAAAAGACCAGAAAGGTTTTAATTTAGTTTAAGTACTAAAATGACTCAAAACTAAAACTCAAATCCTATACACAGGTATTTAAAACTAAACTTAACACAAGTTGTTAACTATTAACACAATAAAATTAAAACCATAAAATATGGGGGGAAAAAATCTAAAATGTTATCAAAAAATATATATAATTACACTAAACTTACACATTCACATAATGGAGGGTTGGAATTATGAATACATTGTCTTTTTTAAGTCTTTAGGTCTTATTTAACAATAAAATTTAAAAAAACAATTATTGTATAGGTCCTATCATTTAAAAAAAAAAAAAAAAAAAAATATATATATATATATATATATATATATATATATATATATATATATATATAATATATATATATATATATATATATATATATATATATATATAATATATATATATATATATATATATATATATAAATAGCTTTAAATTAATACGAATCAGGGCTGTAATTGTTAACTAAAACTAATAAAACTGTTTTTGGTAATTGAAACAAATCTGAAAATAAAATAAAATAAAACATAAGGTAACAAACTAAACCTGAAATGAAAATAATGAAAGTTAAATTATTAATAAATGACAACACACATAACAAAACTACTAAAACAAACAAAAATTTAAATGAAACTGAAAATGTAAAAATATTAATAATACTAGGATATTAAATAAATAATAATAAATTAGCACTAATGAGAAATGTGTTTAAATGTCATGTAAATAATAGTCGCAAAATATTATGTCTGATTTCTTTCCTTTGATTTCGGAGTGAAATATGACAGATGCTGTGTCCCAATTTGCATACTATCCGTCCTAAATAGTATTCGAAATTAGACGTACTGTGTCACAAAATGAGTATTAAAAAACTTAAACATGTAAAAAAAAAAAAAAAAAACTACAAACATGACAGATGTGCGAGACCGACGGTTAAGCAGAGAGGTTTAGATAAAGGGGTTTGAGTGATTAAAAATCAGTATCTAACCTGACAAAAATATATTTATTAAATGTTATCCACATAATATTTCATCTAAAACAACATTGTGAACTTTTATAACGATGCGTTTGGTCATTAACTTTTAAATGCATCATTATGCAAATGACGTGCCCAGAGACCCATGACGTGCAATTCTCTTACATTTCTCTCAGAAACGGTTAAATGTGGAGGATTTTAACTGTGGCAAGATGATTGACAGGGCAGTTTAAACAGTGGCTACGTTTACATGCAACCAAATAATCTGTTAGTAATTGGATTGAAGGCTCAATCGGACTGAAAAGCCTTCATGTAAACACCTTAAACGATCCGCGATCCACACAAAATTTCGACCGGATTGAAAGGTGTGGTTTATTCCTTTTCTAACCCGATCCAGAGGACATGCAAACACTTGATCGGATTGAAAACCGAAACTGAAAGATGACTTAGAAACAGCGTTATGACGTGCAGTCCTATGCCTGTTGAATAGAGTGTCATATAAATGAGTGTCCCGTCATTCTATAATTCTCCTTTCACTGCGTGTTTGAAGTTGAGCAGGACAACGTCCCACCAGTGCTTGTTTCAGACTCTCATCCACAGACGACTGCTTTTGGGCATTTTTACTGCGTGATAAATATAAGCAGAACAGCACAACTGTTCATATGATCATTGTCTCCAAATTATGACCAGAAATGGACAAATATTAAGTCTGCTGTTTAAAACAAATAAAGAACCAATGTAGGAGAATGGTTATTATTATGCGCAAACAGCGGGAAACTCTGTATATTCGTGCAGTGTGCGCATGTCGAAAAATATATTCCCATTTGAATCTTGTGACATATATAAACGCTCGGATTCATCAATCGGAATGAATTCAGTCCGATTGAAACAAAAGTTGTGCGTGTAATAGACAGTGACAGGTTGCACGTTATTAAAAGTCAGAGCGTCCGTTAAAGACGCAATTATGAGGAAGTTATATGTCCCAAAGCTTGCATACTCTTCTGCTACACACTCAAAAGTATGTACTTTTCTTCTCAAAAACGACATACTTTTAGGGCATAGGACAAGTAGGCCATTTGGGACACAGCACCAGACATGTTATGGATGGACATTGTGAATGTAATGATGAAAAGCACCTTTTGAGACCTCGACCTTTGGTAAACTGAAAATTTCCAAATCCATCGTGCCGCCTTTGGTTGAACTCTCAGGAATGTCGATCAAAACCAGTTTGTCAACACAGCACTGTGACAGAAAGAATAGTCAGACAGAACAGCCTGGTCATAAAAACGTGGTTACGTAGATCATAAGCTATTTCTGGGAAACAAAAGACAATCATGTAGTTACTTTCGCCATGATACTCAACACGGCAGCAATTCCCAAATCTCCCCCGCCAATCACAGACACTTTAACCTCTTGATCAGGCCGATTCCCACCTAAGAGCAATACCACATCAGATGATGATTTGAATTATAAAAGCTGTACTCAACGCTTGGTCCATTCCACACATACCTTCATTAACTTTGAGATTGGCCACATAAGCCAGTAGATCATTGGGAGTGTCCACATGTGCTGAAGATCTGGTGCTCAGAGGGGGTTCCTCTTCAAACTTAGCAGTCATCTCTGCCAGAAGGCCATTCACAGAGGACTTTGGCTGCAATAGTGACATTTTTTATATATTTATACAGTCAAAATGTATTCAGAGTCAGACACCTTCAACATTTCTCACATTATCACGGTTTATTCGGTATGGTTTAGAAAATTTTAATAAAATATGACAAGAAGAGTTCTCAAATCAGTTGATATTTCACTGGTTTTGTGCATCCTTCTGTTAGACTGTCTCACAGATGAATTCTGTTGAATATCTGTCAGCTGTTAAATTTAGGTCAACCATTTAAGAAGCAATGCTTAAAGCTCTAAGCAATGTCGGGTGATGTCACTTTTTGTTGACGTTCGAAGTATTGTCAAGCTAAACGGAGGCTAGTAGGGCTGGGCGATATGGACCAAAAGTCATATCCCGATATATTTTGGCTGAATATCGATATACGATATATATACCGATATTTTTTCCGCAAAGTGAGAGCAAATGTTCAGTCAAAGCCAAATATAGTCTTATTGTATAAATTAAACATTGATTCTTATTAAAGCTACTATTAAAGTTATCAGTCAAGAGCAGTGAGTGATTTCCTATGTTTTGTTGTTTTATAACATTAAATAGATAGTTCTCCCAAAAATTTGAATTGTCATCATTTACTCTAAGTTGTTTTAAACCTGAATAAGTTTCTTTCTTCTGTTGAAGTTATTTGGAAGAATGTGGGTAACCAAACAGTTAATGTACCCCAGTGATTTCCATAGTACATTTTTCCCTATGGAAGTCAATGGGGACCAGCAACTGTCTGGTTACCCACATTCTTCAAAATATCTTCTTTTGTGTTCAGCACAAGAAATAAATTAATACAGGTTTGGAACAACATTACAGTAATTAAATAATGACAACATTTTTATTTCTGGGTGAACTATCCCTTTAAGGACAAACGCTGCATGTTTACTTTTAAGGCTACTGTCTCTTTAAGACCTGTACGCGACGCGTCTATACACGCATTTGACAAGCAGATTTCTCTCAATTTTCTCAGTTTGCTTTCAGTTTAGACATAACCAACTTTCCTTATGTAAACATTGTGTGTATTTGAGAGTATTAGGAAAATAAGACTTGAAAGATAACTTAGTCCAGTAACCAGGCGCTGTTAGACAGGCTTTTAGTGCATGTGCTCGTCGGTGTTCGCGATCAGAACAGCGCATCAGCAGTGAATGACATGTTTAAACCGGCAAGGCTTTAAAGCACATGCAAATGTGTCCCGTTCCTCTGCGTTAATATTTGATGTGAGTATCTGTCGCGTTGTACACTAATGCTGTTGAGACGGAGGCGCCAGAACTGCAACTGATAAAATGCACGATATACATATTTCTACAAAAGCATTCAGCAGCTTTCTTGGAGCAAGGATCATAGCGCAAATTTGAACTATATCGATATATGCGATATGGTCTAATTCAATATCGCATTTACAAATATATCGATATATTTTTTATATCGATATATCGCCCAGCCCTAAGCAAGACCCTCTCTCCTCATCCACGCACTAACCCCCCACATCCTTCTTGTCTGTTATTGGCTGGAAGAGTTTGTTATGTTTCGTGGTGCGGGTTAGCCCAGTTTGTTTTTGTTGCTGTTTGTGGAGCCTGGGGTTTCTGCAGAGACCGCGTCTTTTTACAGTGTGTTCAGGGGACAGGCAGCTAGCGGATAGTGAGGAGATGTTTGCTGTATGTGACAAAAAATGTTTTGGCCTGAAAAAAGCGTGACATTGCTTAGAGCACCTTTAATTTTGTTCAGTCTGTGGTGTAAAAAAGGTTGCATTGGCAATTGACAAGCAAGACATGATCAGGTCAAAGTGTCTGAATAATGTTTGGTCCCTTTACAGAGTGCTGGACTCTTGCATTGTCAGCACAAGATCTTGACAAAAAATGTATGCACCTCTTGATGGACATAAATGTTATTTTTGGTCAAGATCTTGTATTGACATTGCAAGAGTCCAGCACTCTGTAAAGTCTCCTCTAGCACATCCCAAACACTTTCAATGAATTTAAGGTCTGGACTCAGAAGAGCCGATTCATGTGAACATCAAATGATTTCTCAAGAATCATGTGACATTGAAGACTAAGACTGCACTATTAATGCTGAAAATTAAGCTTTGATCGCAGGAAAAAATTATGTTTAAAACATATTCAAATAGAAAACAGTTCCATTAAATTGAATTGAATAAAATATTGCTCTATATTATTGTGAGCATAAAGGGATAGTTCACCCAAAAATGAAAAGATGTTAAGATATTTTTGATTAAATCTGAGAGCTGGATCACTCCTCCATAGGCTTCTAAGGGATTGAAACTTGCCAGCCCCGAAAAGTTATTAAGTCATCGTTAAAATAGTCCAAGTGAGTACAGTGGCTCAATCTTAAGTTTATCAAGCGACGAGAATACTTTTTGTGCTAAAAAACAAAAAAAATAACGACTTTATTCAACTATTCATTTCCTTCTCTGTGGGCCTCGAGTCAGTTCACCTAGTGTAATAGCGCAGATCGTCTGTGTTGTACGCATCACACACATGACCAGCGTCGGCCAATAGTGAGCCTATGTGTGACGTACAACACAGACGGGCTACGCAATTACACTACATCAACAGCTTACGAATGACATGGAAGAGAAGAGATGGTTGAATAAAGTCATCATTTTGGGGGTTTTTTGCAGACAAAAAGTATTCTCGTCGCTTGATAAACTTAAGATTGAGCACTGTAGTCACTTGGACTATTTTAACGATTTCTTTAATAACTTTTCTGGGCCGGCAAGTTTCAATCCCTTAGAAGCCTAGGAGTGATCCAGCTCTCAGATTTAATCAAAAATATCTTAATTTGTGTTCTGAAGATGAAAGAAAGTATTACGGGGTTGGAACAACATGAGGGCGAGTGATTACTGACAGAATTTTGGGTGAACTATCCCTTTAAGGGAGATTTTTTAAAATAGGATTAATCAATCAATCAAATAAAGCATTTTGCATATACTGTAAACAATTTCTCTTACGTGGTCCCAGTTGTGCAGGCCCGGCAGGTGTATTCTCCCCTTCGAATCGACATGTTTACCCTCCCGTATGACCATGCTGGAAGTGGGTCTCAGGAAGCAGATGGGAGGCGTGAAGGGGAAGGAATCCAAGAGCCACAGCAGGACGGGCAGGTTATATGAGTGTCCTGTGAAACATTATCATCGAACAAAGAGTGTTCAAATCAACGTAAAGAAGACTCCTTTTAGCAGTTATAAATATCTATATTCAATTAAACAACAGATTCTCTTTCATGGTGTCTCACCTTGATATCCGACTGGGATGTTCCCAACCAGTTTGAGTAGATCCTTCTGTGCACTGTCATTATATGCTGCAAAATAAGTTTCAATAATGACTCAGCAGATTCACAAGAGTAAGTTATATGCAATAATTTAAGCTTTGAACTCACTTTGACTTAACCAGATAAATGTCAATCAATTATGTTATGGTCAATTATGGTTTTATATGTTATTATGTTTTCTGAAAATGACTTACTGTATGTTCCAGACTTTACTTCCATATCAGTGTGAACGCGAGACACTTTCTGAAGCTCTTCAATGGCCACATCACGAAATTTATACTAGTAAGGAAACCAAGTACCATGTTGAGAGGGGTAAATAATCCACATATAAAGGCGTGATTTTTAACACACTGACTAAACTTTACAAACAGGTTTAACCAGTGTTTATCATCACTCTTATTCACCAATATTTAATATTACAAGCGTTCATGTTACTCACCTTAGAGAGAACTTTCTTCACCGATTCCGAATATGAATCCATGATCGCTGTTTAAAGCTGTGAGGTAAAACCGTAGAAGCCCGAGCTGTTGAATCTCAATCTCAACCAGGCAATGAAGTGAAACAGTGAAACTCAAACTTCCGCAAACACATTTCAGCTGACTGTAGTTGTCTGGTGTATCCTACGGCAAGCCGAGAGGGCTGATGTCATGCAAATAAAATACGCTAGGCGGTTTTATTTATTTTACTAAATCAGTAATCACAAACTGAATTAAAAAATACAAATATAAATAAATATATTGTAATTTATGAAATGTAAATGCATTGAAAATATTTTAGGGATGGCTTTCTGAAGGCACCTTTATGAATCTTATTTGTCCATAATATAAACTAACTTTATTTGTAAATCTAATTACAGGGCTCACCATTTTGAAAAGAAACCATATTGATAGACATGTTCAAATTTTGATTGACAGAAACGTAGGCGAGGTTTGGTACCGTCATGTCACCATGAAATCAAAATGGATGAATATGAATTAGAATCTTTTGGTCTTCTTTATTTGTGATATTTCTTGGGTTAAAGCATGGAAATTACCAAATAAGTTTTGGGTCAATAAGAAAATAAAGGAAGTGTCTTACAAAAACAGAATTTATCCTGCTATGTTTTGGAAAGATTTAAGATTAATATTTCATATACTTGTGAATTTTGTGCACTAGAAAAGAAACAATTTTACATCTGTTTTTTTTTTTTTTTTTTCATTGTATTTACTCAAGATTATTTTGGAAAGATTTAGAAACCTTTTATATTAAAATTTGTGTTTGTGATGTGCTTTTTAATACTCAGAATGACCATTTGGAAAGAAAAGAACAACATATTATAGAGTTATTTGTTTTATTAGGAAAATACCAATACATAAAAAGAAGTGGGCTCAAGGTAAACCAAATGTTTCACATTTTATAAATGACTTCACATATGTACATATTTTGGAACAAACTAAAAACAAAAAAGCAATGAAAACATGTGATTAAAAATAAATAGATATAAATAAAAAGCACAGGATTTTATGTAAAACAGTTTTTTTACTGGCAGGTAATGTTAATGTGATATTGTGAATATGTAATACCTCTTGTTCTTGTGGCGTTGAATAATAAAAAAGAATAAAGAATAAATATGAATGATCCCTGCCCATCATAATTATTAGTTTGTGTGTGTGTGTGTGTGTGTGTGTGTGTGTGTGTGTGTGTGTGTGTGTGTGTGTGTGTGTGTGTGTGTGTGTGTGTGTGTGTGTGTGTGTGTGTGTGTGTGTGTGTGTGTGTGTGTGGTGTGTGTGTGTGTGTGTGTGTGTGTGTGTGTGTGTGTGTGTGTGTGTGTGTGTGTGTGTGTGTGTCCTCTTAACCTTTAATCATAACTTCCCCTCTATCAGTGTTTACTGGCAGAGGGCGGGTCACCTCAACCTGTCACGATCGACCAATATCAAACTTGACATATTAGCAATATTTACATCATATTCAATCCAAACTCAAAATCAAAAGTTCATCATTTTCTATTTAGAGAGATTTCCAGAATAGAAAAATGGTGCAATGTTTATCATTGGAATAATATACTTAAGTGGTTATATTATATTGTTTCAATGCTTCAATATAAGGCTTCGTCCCGCCCACAATAATCAAACAACCAATCGGATGGGGACATTCCATATCTTTTTTTGTTTTGTTTGGGACATTCCATATCCAGCAGAACTAATCTGCCTTGCATATCTCATTCTAGCAAGCTCATTTAACCAAATGCATGCTTGCTTATCAAAATAAAAATATATTGGGTGAAACACCCTAGAATATTTATATTGTATTTTCTGATGCAATATTTTTTTCAATAATGTAGAGGTATATTCACTTTTTCTGTTCAACTTATTTTTCCTCCATTCAAATTTTTTTTCCACCACCATATGGGGGCTCTGTAGGGGAGAGCAGGGCACAACCTAACACTTTTTAACTTTCAAACTAAAATATCTTGTCAATAAAATACTATTATTAACTTTTTCATATAAAAAAATGACATTTGTTTTATAATAAAAAAAGTAATTTTTGAGTTTGACAACAAACACACCACACAACACACCTATACAGCATAGACCAAAACATAACAATAATTAATAATTTCTGAACATTGACTGTCTTTATTCACCTTTTTTTCTCAATAGAATTAATAAGTATAGAATAGAATAGTTCTAATAGTGGCACATTGTAACGCAGTGTTAGAACGTCCCCCAAATGCACAACTAGGAGTTAAAGTCACTCTTAAAACCCTTAAAACTCACCAAAATTACCATTTAAAAATGTTTCCCTTGAAAAAAATGTTTTCATGCCTTAAAATAGCTTGAATGTAACTACACCCGTGCCTCATTTAGTGGACCTATGAATATGCAAATTAGCACCGCCTCCACTCACTCCAGCTCAGAGATCCACTCCTTAACGATCACACGTTGATCTGATTGGTTACACGGTAGTTTGTGACGTCAGAACCACCAGTGATTTCAAACCGTGTTTTTGAGACCATATTTGGTTCACCGCAGTTATAAAGAGAAAATACTCAGCAATGGTGTTGACTTGTGAATTTGCACATGGTTTGTCTTAAAGGGGTCATCAGATGCCCATTCTCCACAAGTTGGTATTATTATTTAGGGTGTTCATGTACTGCCTGTATTTTACTTTGGTTAAAATTCCTCAATGGTTGTGTAAAACACATTTTACCTCCTCAAAAACAGCTTTGTTCACAGTGACCTGTTTCAGTGCATGTCTCTTTAAATGATAACGACAACTGCTCACCACCTCTCTTCCATGGGGGGTGTGGAATGGCTGAGGGCAGAAATATGCTAATACGGGAACAGTTCGTCAGCGGTCGTGGGCGGAGCGTGAGCATTATGACATCATATTTTGAGTGTTTAGACTTTTTGAGAATAAAAGTAGTGAATGAATTTCATTGTATGGTGGTTGTGTCCACACACTGCAGACACACATTTATATACAAACACCATATAAAAGTGAATTTTGCTTCCAATGATGCCTTTTAAGTATATTAAAAACATCATATTGACATATAAACAACATTAAAACTTGATTTTCTGCATACGGGGACTTAAACCCCCGGCTAGTGTCTTCGCAGTTAGATCAGCATTAAAGAACAATCTCAACTCTTATAAGATTAAAAGATTATTGATTTGTCTCATTTTAATTAAACAAAAAAAAAAATAAGAGACGAAAATCTTAAACTCTTCCAAAGATCTTTTTCTCTGCATTGTGTTTTATCAGCTAGCATGTGTGTAACGTTTTAAACCATGTGTGTTACAACTAGCCCCGCTCACCCCTACTCTGTAGATAATGAAGACACATGATGGTGATACTTGAGTCGGTTTCACTCTAATCTGGTCAGTGACAAAATTAGAGCGAGCAAATAATAGGTAAAGGTAGGCAAAGTTAGCATGCCTAATCCATAGCTATAGCGAGTCATGTACTCTGTTGGTCAAAACCCCTTCAGCACTTTATTTGAGCATTGTGCTTAATTTCTACCACGGTTGTCAGGATCAATAACCTTTAAAAAGTACTGTGGTGGTAACATATTTAATTCACATTTGAAACCCATAGTATCAAATGAGAATACCATGGCATTGCAACTAGCTGTCTAAAAGCATGACATGTTGAAATTTGAATGATGTAATTCGCATTACAAGACCATGTGCAAAGTGACAAAGTTAATATTTGAGTTCCACACCCACTAACAAACTTTTTCTTTCAGATTTCTGTAACCAGATCCACAAGTAAAGCAAAAATATTGAATTAACAAATGACAAGACAAAAGCATCTGTCAAATAGTTTTAACAAAAAAATACATAGGAAAAATGGCAGTCTTCTGTCTTTTCTCATCAATTAAATAGTACTATAAGTAATAAAATAACTCCCGAAATCAGGACCAATTTTGAAGAAGTTGGTGCTTGAGGTGTCAGGCATCCACATCAATATACTTACATTGTTTCTACAGATACAAAAATTGCCATTGTGATTCTCAGATATTAATTTCATACATAATTTTCTCTGAAGCTCAGCTACGTCAGATGGGCTCATGATAGTGCAAACCTTCTCCCACGGTTTGGCCATTCAAATAAATAGTGTAACAATGTCCGTGGCACATTTCCACTCCACTCGGATCCAACCAAATAAGACTAGATCAAAGTCAAGTCAACTAAAACTTTTTCCGGTTTGCTTTCATTGCTAGTTTTCTTTTCATCTCCTCCTCCTCCAATCGCATTTCTTCTTCATCCTCCTTGATACCCAGGCGTAAGCTGAAGCAGAAAAAATAACAGATGTCATTATCGAACTAACTTTCTCCGGTCTTCCGCGTTAAAGGGAGAGAAGCATTTTATTTCAGTCTATCGAAAAACACAATCATTTTCTCTTCTAGGCATTCTTCAGATTCATCTCCTCAAGTTCTCGTCTTTCCTCTTCCTGGTCCTCAAGCACTGCCATTCGCAGGCTAATCAGACAATCGGGGCAAAGCACAAGAATTATACAGAAATGATAAAGGCATAACAGAAAGCTGAATTTGTTGGCTTACCTTCTTGCTTCCTCTTTCTGCTGATCTTTCCAGCTGCTCTCCATAAACTTCAGTGCATAGTCGCTTTCATCTTTATATCTATTAAAACGAATGGCATGTTACCACAATATATGCAAAAAGCACTTGTATTTTAAGGCTCTATGCAAATACGCAAACATTTGTCCAACTTTAACAAGATCAAATACTTGTGTAGAGTAAAATTAAACGCAAATGATATTTTCTGTAACCTTAAAATGGGCAAGAACTCACTTGTTCCGGTCATAGCCAAAGATTTCCCTGATATGTTTAGAAACTTCATCTTGGTCTTCTCCTCCATCGTCGATGAAGTCATCCATCTCAGAGTCGTACTCTTCCTCTTCTTCATACTTCCGTTTATAAGTGGATGTTATGGGGGCAACGATGGTCCTTCAAAAATAGCAGGGGATACAACTTCAAAAACATGCAAGAACACACGTTGCTACTGACGACAAGTTAAAGACAACCTGGCTCATTCATGAACACAAGAACGAAGGTGTGTGTAAATAATTCATAAACCCATGCAAATTCAATGCAGCAATTCAGAAACAATTAAGCGTAAGAATTGATTCCCAAATTAATTCTGCTTGTTTCATAAACTACAGAGTATGTTAACAAAAAACAGGATTCCTAGTTTTGCAGATGATTCACTTTATCAATTGCCTTTGACAAAGCAGAAGCATCCATGATCAACTCCCATCAAGTACAATTAAAGAAATATTACGGTATTGTTTAATATCTGGTATAAGATCCTATCCCTGTCTGCAAAATCCTAAAATTCCCCCCAGAATTCCTCCCTGCGTCAAAAACACAGCATGTTATCTCAAAATGTTCTTGAAGCAAATCAAAAGAAATTCACAGCAATTAGCACTATGCTAAGCTAGTAGGCTTAGATGTTAACTTGTTAACCGAAGACCAAAAGTTATGGCATTTTTAGTTTTGGTTAATTTGTAAGTAATTAAAAGACTTTGCTACATATTTAGTATTACAGAATGAAAATATTCTAAAGCAAATTCATCTTAATTTCTAATCAGACAATCATAAAATAAAAAAGCCACAAAGCTTTTGAATTTGAGGGATATAGGTCTCTGTGGCGGGATAGGATTTTCCACGACACAGGGATTAATCATCTTTGATGAGCTGTCAATTACCACCAATAATAATTTCCACTTGTCCCCTCAATTTGTAAAACAAACAAGTACTACATGAATGTCAGCATGAAACAAATTGCAATCATCTTTTCAGCTTTCTGAATTGATTAGATCATTGCTGTTTGCTAATTTCATTGATCTCATGCCCTCACACTGGTGCACGTCATCAGAGAAGAGATGTTGTTGCGAGGGGAAGGGAATATTGTTTTGATTACAGATTACGGTGCATTCATAAAAAAATTGTGTAAACAAATAAGTCATTTTTAACAAACACTGTTGAAATTTGATTTCATGGTGACTTCAAAATGGTTGTCACATTTCTGGTATCCTTGCGGTAACTTAAATATAAATGACACGGGACCAATAAAAACTTTGCACAGACCAGGTCAGTGAGTGACTAACACTTTACTTTGTTAAGGGTTAACATGACACGTTTTGAAATGTGTATAACGTTAAGTCCTGTAATGCCTACTTCTGTTGTAAGTTTTTTTTTTTATATTAATGGATCTTCTGTTTCTTTCAAGGGACAAATAGGAATTATTTTGGGGTATCTTGAGATTTGGATCTATAGAAACAGTAATTATCTTCACAATATTGACAATTAGAATGAATGAAACGCTTCTCTTATCTCTTACCAGCAGGTTTAACCAGGACTCTGTGGCCTGAGGGGCCAATCACTGTCTTGGGGCCCTGTGGCCCCGGAGGCCTCGAAACCATCCCAGGTCTCAATGCAAAGTTCTTTGATGAAATAGTCTCTGAAACAACAGTGCACTGAGGTCTACCAGGGCCAGATCCCACGCCATTTACCGGTCTCCCAGAAACACTACCTCCCATCCTACTTGGTCCACTTATAAAGGCCCTGGAGCTTCCAGGAACTTGCTGACCTTGAAAACTACCACCTGGTCTTGGTTGCTTTGAGGGCTCACCAGAAGAGGGTCGTACAAGTCCGTTGCTACCAGGCCGGGGTGGAGCAACGCTCCCAGGTCGTGATAAATGTACTGGTTTTGCTGGTTTCTGAGGTTGCCCACTCCTATCGGAGGTACTAGGTCTCCCCTGCCCAGAGTTTTTGTGTGGCCCTTGCCCTGATCTAGCTGCACCAGGAGCAGCTACACTACGACTTCCCGAAATACTTGACTTCCCTTGAGATACTGAGGTATTCCCCTTCCTTGGGGTAAGGTCACTTGAGGTTGTGGGCCTTTGGCCTTGCGATGGTCTAGGTGGTGCTTGTTTCGTGTTAAACTGACCACTGTATTTCATGGCAGATTTACCATTTAAGACACCTGATGAGCCTGAGTTGTTTCTGTCTCCATGTAGTTTGGCAGAACCTGGAGTTCGTTCACTGGATGCTTGAAGCTTTGGCTTTTTGCTGGCACTACTTGACTGGTGCTTTTCTACTGGTGGCTTAGGCAATTTCCCATTTTTGCCATCTCGGTCTACATTCCTCTTCTGAGAATTTGAGCTGGATTGAGATCTGCTGTCTTTCTGTCCTGAATTCTTGTCTGGTTTTGCATCCTTCCCTTTATTCTGTGTCTTAACCCGTCGCTCCATTTCGAGTTCTCGAATCTCCTCTGCTGTTCTGAGCCTCTCTTCGGTCTTCTTCACTACTTTTATTTCAACAGGTTCATACTGCTTTTTTTGCGCAAGTTTCAAGAGTTCTGCAAAGTTCATAGCTGGCGGGGCGGACCTAGCTGGAGCACTCGCTTTTTTCGGTTTGCTGTCAGCTTTGTAGGAGAACTCAGCCCGAGATTGAGGCTGAGGCGGAGGCTTAACAGGCCTGCTTTGTTCAGGTTCATCAGATTCAGAATCTGTACCCTCATAGTCATAATTATCAACATCATCATCATCATCATATGCGTTTGACCTTTCCTGGTCTTCTGATCGGTCTCCCTTCGACTGCCTCTTTTTGGGCTGGTCTATGACAGGGACACCGTTGTATCCTTTGAAATTGTCCTTGGTTCGTGAAGCCATTGCTCGTGCCTTCCTGTCTGATTTCAGCTCCACTCTTTTGGCTAACAGTTCTTCTTTTGCCTTCTTATTCTGGATTTCTAAAAAGGAGAAGCAAAGTGACATCAAAATATGCATCATGTGAGTGTCATCTCAGGGCTCCAGACTAACATATGCCACTAAGTTCCACAGATGGTGACACCAGCAACTGATTTGGCGGCGCTGGGGGGGGATTTTTTATCATTGAGGTAACTTATTACATTTGCTTTGCATTAATAAGTAAAGTTAGTTAATAATATTACATGTTTATATATTAGAAATGTAACAGCTTGATTTGAGATGCAGATAAAACTAACTTTTATTAAAGCTGTAGTCGGCAAGTCTGGCAGATTGAGTGGACTTAGGCAAAATTTTTAATGTTTACAACTAGTGCTGTAGCGACGCGTCGATGACGTCGACGCTTCGACGTCAAAATTACGTCGACGCCATATTTTTGCGTCGACGCTTCTTCATTTATTTATTTTTTGCACCGTTTCCGGCAGTACAGCAGCTCGCCAACACACGTGGGAGAACGAAACATTGCAGAATGGAGGACCACTAGAAGTGAATGTGCTCTCCATTAAATGAATCACACATAGTAAACAAATCCTTAACAAAAAAAAAAAACATTTGCAATTTAGACGCGAAAACTGGGTGCGGGTGCGGTGAGACCAGTGAGAGCAGATTCGGCATGCAGTCGTTCATCCGCGGACGCGGCGCCGCGCGCGCTGTTACAAAAGAAGCCGTGCACGCGATATGGTGTTTTGCCGGTCTTGCGCGCCCAACGCGTCATATTTGCCGCACGCTCGTGCGGACGCGTCGAGTATAAACAAGGCTTTGCTCCGTGTCAGCGCGCTCTGATCGGTAATGAGGAACAGACTCTCCTGAATCATCCAGCAGGAGCAAGCACCACTAACTCCGCCTCCGTTTCCCTCGTAAGCTGATATTAGTATTTAAACATTCTCTATGATAAAAAATGTTTGTACAAAATATTTTAATAACACGGTTTTGGCGGTTATAGAGTTCTAATGACAGTGTTCAAATACATAACATTAGACTAACGTTAGCCAGCTACAGTATCATGATTCAGTAGGCTACGCTAGTTCGTATTTATTTGAGATACATTATGCTTTTTTATTAATCGAGGAGCAGAAAAATCATCTTTATATTAATCGCCCAATTAGTCGTTAGATTAGTCGACTAATCGATAAAATAATCGCCCAACTAATCGTTTAGTTAATAATCGTTTACCCCAGCCCTATTTACAACTCTCATGCCCCTCCCCCACTATCAACGAATACACTCGGTGGAGTTCGTGCTCGTCAGTGCGTGTGAACCCAATTAAATCACGTAAATCTCTCCACCTTTCAAATGCCGATCCGATGTTAATCCTGGTTTTATTACGGGCACGGTCGCTTTCTTTCTTTACCCGTGTTGTTATTGACCTCCTAGCTCTTGAGGTTAACCGAGGAATTGGAGATCCGCCATCACTCTTCGTTACTGCGCAAACTTCAGGCGTGTGCATGTGATTGTAACGTGCGCGAGGGGTGTCGTGTGCCCGATCTGTGATTGACAGTCAGATCTCACACCCCCTGCGCTGATTGGACCCGATGATCCGGGAGCGGTGGATTTTTGCAAATCAAATAACACGCTCCAGGTGGAGTTAGAAGCTCGGGTTTTTTTCTAAAACCGCTTTATTTATGTTGTTCTGTCGGATTATAGTGTCGATTTCACTGAATATGATCAAAAAAATGTTTTAGACGGGAGCTTTAATGACAGTAATATGCAAAAACCTAATTTTTTACGGCATAATAGTACGATTGTTGTACTAAAATATCATACTTGAAAAAGTGTGAAGAGTGAATTTCACTCTTAAAAGGTTGTACGAAACCTGAGACGAATAATGTAAAAACAATCGACTATTTCTGCCACAATACCATGGTTACAGTTAGCAATACTATATTTATTCCATGGTGAATGTTGTGGATTGAAAAGCCTTCGAAAACTTGCTCATTCATGGCACAATGTTTCTCATTGTTTCCACGTCAGCGCTGTAGGGCCCTATAAAATCCGTTTTATTTTTTCCCAAATTCCGTTTTATTTTTTCCCAAATTCCGTTTTTTCCGTTTTAATTTTTGCAAATTCCGTTATTTCCATATTAATTTTTGGGAATTCAGTTTTTTTACCCTTTACTGTTATTTTAGTTGTAAAAAGAGTGTGTTAATGATTAAAATGTACACAAATAAAATAGGCATTTACTCTTAAAATGACAAATAGGCCACTGCATGATGCAACATAACACTGCACTCTAAGAACTTCAAGTAACAACAAAATATGGTTATGAGCTTTAAACTGTCCTGTAAAATAAATTATAGTAGTTTATATAAGTTAAAATAAAAGTCACACTCTAGCTGCGTCCTAATGTGCATACTATCCATCCTAAATAGTATGTGACATTAGTAATTGTCAATACTATTTCGGGCATAGTATGCACTTGGGACGCAGCTTCTGTCTCTCTCTCTCGCGCACTGTCGAGTGCGCTCACGGACACACTCGAGCTGCGAGTTTAGGATCACATACTATTTAGAATGGATATATGCACATTGGGACGCAGCTTCGGTCTCTCTCGCGCGCTCTCTCTCGACTCGGACACACACAATCGGTCCGGCACCTCATAGACAGACGTGCACGGAGGGGATTTTGTGTGTGTGTGTGCGTGCGAGTTTCTTAACTTTTTCGCCGACGAAAGCAGAGCCGTAGAGCCGCTTCGCCATGCTTTCAGTGGAAACGCGGCTATTGTTTTGATGCCGTCATGAGCTGAAATGACGGTTGTGTCGCCCAGATTTGCTTCCCCGTCTGCATTTTCCCCAGACATACGTTCTTCTCCCACACAAAAACCGAATTTCATTCCAAATATGTAAAATTTCTCGAAATTCCGCGTTAACACTAGATTCCGCGTTAATTGGCCAATTCCGCGATTCCGTCCGCGATTCCGTGATCGCGGAAATTATAGGGCCCTAGCGCTGTTTGATCATATTTCTGTGAGAATTCTTCGGCAGATTTGATTGATTCTCATTATATTTTGCAGCAATGTTATTAATACTGCGGCGAATTCAGACGTTCTCTCATCAGATCTCCCAGCGCTGTGAAGTAAAGGTGGCGTGTTATCGAGATCATCACGCAAGAGTTCTGACTGAGCTCACGCTGCGGTCTAATATTGGTCCGAGCTGATAAACGGTCTTGCGCTGCTCAGCTTACATGTGAAGTGCAGTTTCGTTCTGCTTTCGTTTCGCTTGCCGTTTGATGTTTCTTATATGCTAAAGAAATGGCAGCTCTTATCAGTTGGTTAAGGTGCTGGTGGCACCAGTGCAACTTCTAAAGGTGATGATACACTGGGCAACTTTTTGAGCAATGTTTCTGAGCAATGTTGCCGTCAACGGGCAACCAAGCGAGTCACAGGGCCCACGGCCGATCTAAATTATCCAGATTGAAATTTGTTGCCCATTCTCAATGGGAAAGTGCCCAAGCAACAATCGCTCGGCAACATTGTTCAAAAAGTTGCCCAGTGTATCATCACCTTAACAAAATTCTCGCACCAGCAAGAAAAAAAAGGTCGCAAAATGCAACCATTTGGTAGCAGTCTGGAGCCCTGAATTTTCTGTCATTTTCTCACCCTCAAGTCTTTCCAAATCCCTATGACGGGGTGTCCTATTCTGCTCCTGGATGGCCACTATCCTGCAGAGTTCATTCAAATCACAATTAAATATGCCTGAACCACCGAACAAAGGTCTTGCCTCTTTAGGAATACTAGAAACTTCCTGGCAAGTGTGTAGGTGCATGTTGAAGCTACACTCTGCAGAAGATAAGCAGGTTCTGCTAATTAGCAGGATTACATATTCTGTGTACCACAGCATTTAAACTTGTATAATTAACACAAATGTGAATGGATGCAGACATTATTTTAAATTTAAACGAAAAATTTCAAGGTATTTAAAAAGTGTTCCATACAACTTGTGTTAATTATACTTGTTAACAGGCGTCATTTCAGTTCATCTCAATGAATGCACAGTGTATTTGATGCATCAGTGGTCTCTATAAAGGAAATCAAATGGTGCAAACTTGCGATTTTTCTATGCATGCATATCTAAAAATGCTTCACTACATTAACCGGTCTGGCAGTTCCACCAGGTGTTTGAAGAGGACAATACATTTGCAACGTCTTTGCGAAGAGCAGACTGAGACATGGCAATAACAGCAAGAAACTAGAGCTGTGATATTTTAGTGCATTTCTGTCCTCCCTACAAGCCCAAACTTAACGTCGAAATTAGGCATGGGCGATATATTATAGCTTGCGTTATACAGGTAAAAATTATCACGATAAGAATACGTCTTCCCACGATAAAGGCTAATTAATGACGTATTTCTGTTTGGGACTCATTCGCAGCTCACGTGCAGAGCCAAAACAATATGGCAAAAGGCAGACGTGAGTTTATCACTAAACGAGGAACTACCTCTACAATCTAAAACACATACATTTTCACTTGTCGAACTCTGACTGAGCGCTTTAGAGTTTTGCTTTGTCAAGCGATCCGTAAAGCGTTATTTCAGTTCATCTCAATGAATGCACAGTGTATTTGACGCACAGTTAACACAAGTGTGAGACGCATGACTCGACGTTGCTTTGTTGAGAGCACTCAGAGTTTCTATAACGATATTATTTGTTATATTTTTCTGTAAAAAGAACCAAGTTCATTTGGAATTATTCAGCCTTTATGAGCAAGAAGAAACTAATGCTGAATAGCAATCTCATTGGCTGGCGCTCATCTATTACTGTCCCTGTTTTGATTTCAGATAATCAGTTCAAGCCAACTCAGTCAACGTGATTAATATTCATGAACCCAGCAGCTCATCAATCCTTAGAGCGGTTTCTAATATTAGTAGTAATGAAGGGAGTGGGTTCTTGAATCCACTGCTGCTTCAATGTATATCTAATGAGTGATTATAATCAAGGTATAAATCAATATTTTTACTTCTAAATATCAAATGAGTTGAATGACTTTCTCTAGGCTTATGAGATTTAACTTCGCCATAGAAGTTTCCAGTGTAATTCTTTTCATGCATTCATTAATGTCTGTATTAAATATCTGAGAAGTGACTGAGGAACAGTGCTTGCTCATTTAGCCCGGCTTCCAGGAATGAACTATGGACTCTTTTTTTTGTTGAGAAAGGTCTTCAACATGTTTTAAAACATGTTTTTCTAGCTCACCATGACAGCTGTAGGTCACAAGGGTTATTGGAACCACTAGTTTGAGTGACCATTTCTTATTTAAAGCATTTACTTTCCTGTTCTATATTACAGTGTCCTCTCACTGAGAGGAATAACATGTTATCTGGATGTTTTGGGAAGAGCCTTCTGTTTATGGTTAGAGCCCGATCAAATCCAACCTTGAAGAAGCTGTGGGTCTGTGTGTGTTTGTATTCTTGATAAAAGGTTAAGGAACAATTAGCATTATTGGAGATTGACTGACTTGTTTTCTTCGACTTGTTGGCGCCTAGACACACAGTCTCGTGACCTCGGAGGGACACTCGTACAGAACTCATGGTCCTGGTAGCAGTCATACAGACTATGGAGATGTGCTACTGCCTATCAGTCTATGTGTGGAAATTTACTGTTTATCTATTTCTTAGCCAATCAGAATCATTCAACCTGAAGCAATGACGTAGCTTATACTTTGATGAAAGGTATAATTGCAGTGATCTTTGTAACTGTAACGGGGCGGCCTGTGAACTCCTTGCGAGGCTTCTTGAAGCGGACTTCTGCTGATGAAACTGCAAACTATCTTCAGTAAAAACTATCTTCAATTTATTAGAATTCTGACTCTGGTCTTAAATTGACTGCACATCTAACTCCTGGTCTTAATCATATCTGGTCCTTGGTCTTTAACTGTAAATTCACTAACAGTAATTTAATTTGTAGTAGTATTATTATCTTATCAGTATTAGTTTTTTTTTTTTTTACAGAAACACTGAATGACCAACAATATCAAGAAACTTTACTGCCGTAACATGAGTGCAGCAAGCGTAATGATATGACGCAGCGCCTGAAAATAGGCTACCTTCCGTCAACATAACGGAACTATTTTCAGGCGCTGCGTCATATCATTACGCCTGCTGCACTCATGGTACGGCAGTAAAGTTTCTTGATTATTACGCAGGAATGAGAGTATAGTTCCCAGCCATATCAGCCTAGAAAATCGCAACTTTACTTTTTCCGTCGGTCTTAGTGCACAATGTAACTACAGAAGAGTCAAGTTTTAAATAGGAAAAACATCAAAACACTTTGGTCATTTTTTTTTTGAGAAATGCTAATAGTCTTGTCTACTTCAATGATGTAGTATGTTAAAAGTGGTACCGCCAGAACCGGAGATCGGCTGAATGGATTCAAAAACGGTAAAACTAAACAGTTTAACTCTGGGGGAGTTGTAAAATGAGCCTATTTCCAAAAAAAGTGGAGTATTCCTTTAAAGAGGCACTTCTATGGAGAAAATGTATTTTAAAAAAGTATTAAATAATTGCATGCCCTAAATAGTCCAAAGCATGGGAGGACTGTATAAAAAGCCCTTCAAAGAAGCTTACAACCATTTAGTTTCATGTGGGCTTCCTTTTCAGGTGCGTGTGCCATTTAATGTGCTGAGAAGTGTTTTATGTTTTGCAGTTACATGTTATCTGCAAATGTTTTAAGAGTGCGTCCGCAGGGGAACAGAGAAAGGCAACTGAATGATTTTGACTAAAATATTTATTTTGATATGATAATTTAATAATACATATAATATAATAATATATTTGATTTGTATAAACAATCACATTTTTTCAAGAGAAAACCCCTTACACAAAAGATAGATCTGAGGTCTTGGTTTTCTTGATTATCATTTACAATTTTTCTGTTTTTTAACTGTCTACAAGCAGTTGGTTGTTTTACAATGAAATCGGCGACGACATTGATGTCTAAATATAACTAGCGGATTACTTTTATGGCGATTTAAGGTTGTTTTTATCATCTTGACAGCATCCGTCCCTATTTATTTTAATCATATGGAAAAGAGCAATCTTTTGTGGTCCACGGGGTTTATAGTGACACGAAGACAAACAATGACTTGGCTGGCAGGCTTTAAGGAGAAATGTTATATATAGCTAAACAAAAGATTACAAAGGGAAAGTACCTTTTTTCCTTTGGTCCATGGCCTGTTTTTTCAAGAAGGCTTGCACCGCAGCCGAATTAACACCTTTGACTCTGTCATCTTTCTTGGGTGGTCCAGTTTTTAAGCTATACCGCTTCTATAAAAGACAGAAATCATTGAAAGCTACAAAACAACCAAATTTAAGAAACTTTGAAAGTTTTTGATTCTGTTCAAAAAAATTCTGTAGACAGAAAAACATAAATAGTGATGGGGGGTCAAAATTAAAATTTTCACTTTTGAGATTGAGCCAAGTTTCAGAGGGTAGAAAATGAAAGATGGCAGCATTATATTATCTTTACACTGATATTGGTAGGTCTATTAGTAAAATCTGTTGACTTCAGCAAACAAGTTTCATTATATGCCAACAGTGACATTCCAAAAATGGGGAAAAGCACTAAAAAGAGCTCTTAATATCCTTTAGATTCTGGATATATATAAAATATATATATATATATATATATATATATATATATATATATATATATATATATATATATATATATATATATGATTCTGGTTATATAGCCCTAAATGGTTCAATACCAGAGATTTAATGTGGCTCCATGAGTAAATTGTAAACATTTTCAGTGGTTAAAACCAAATGTGGGTCACTGTGCATACAGCTGTTATTTTTTTTTTTTCTTTTAAAGAGGAAAAACTAAAGAATAAATAGGCTAATGTTGAAACTAGAAATGTATTTTTTTTTTTCTCTGTCAACACAATTGCATAGAATATACTTTCCAAAGTTTGTGTGCCTGCAACTCAAAAAGTATTAAAGATATCTTAATGTGATTAAAACTGTTTGATTCTTAAACTCTTCTTTGGAAATCTTCATTTTCAAGGTATTGCGTGGTTAACTCACATTGATATGGGGATCTTCTTCATTTATGTAAATGAAAAAAATTAATTAAACGTAAAAAAATGATCAACATTTTTAGAATTAGCCGGAGACCTCTGGTTGAGTTGACACGGAATTGACAATGTGTATGAACATGTGTGTATATATGAGCATATGTGGATAAAATTACATAAGCCTCAAGGTTCCACATGACTTAGACTTGTATATCAATATATGGGCACATTTTATTAATATTACCCTAAAATATGCTAGTTTGACATGTTAGAGCAATAAAGCGTTTGAATTGCTAATCAAACAACTACATAAAGTTGGACCTACAAAGGCCTCGCTTGCACATATTTGAATCTACTTCACAGACTAAATGATGTTATATTATTTTGGCATGCATATTTCTCCTCACACATACCGGTACGCCGCCGAGTCCTCGGTTCTGGGTGGCGATGGAAAGCACATTGTCGAAATCCATGGTCCCTCACTGTCCACTGCTCACTTCTTTAGCTAATAGCGATAGCTACCACTCGCCAGTCGACAAACACTCACCTCAGCCAGCCTTTGTGCCCGCAAACACGATCTATGAGCCAACTGAGATCTCCCCTGATGTTAAAATCAAACGAGTTTAGAGGAAGCAGAAACTAACTAAAAAAGAAAACCATGGATTAATGCCTTCAGCTTCTGGCCGTCATATCTGATCAGCTGCTGTATATTTAAACCGTTGAAACAACGGAGAGCTTGAACGATTAATAATAAAAAGTTCCGTTCTGTTTTGCTCAGTGATACCGTATCACTTTCCCTAAAATTGTCACTAAACGACATTAAAGAGAAAAGCTTTAAAACAACGTGAATGTGGAAATCCTCTTGTGAGATTTGTGTTCTCTAGAAACGACAACCAAGCCCACGTCATCCGGTTCACATTTCACGTCACTTCCGGTTATTTAAGACATGTGTTTTTTCTTCTTCTTTTTAAATTTTCTACTTTATCTTCTATCTTCTTTCACAACTTTTTTTAAAATAAAGTTTTGATTAGTCACAATTAACGTAGACCAGAAATAGTAGACGACAAACAACAAAATAAATAACTATTTATGTAAATTATATATATTATGTTAATTATACATATTATGTTAATTGTATACAAATATATTATATATATATATATATATATATATATATATATATATATATATATATATATATATATATATATATATATATATATATATATATATATATATATATATATGTGGGTAATAAACAAAAGATAAGTCCATACAAATTTTGCCACGTGCTTTTTTTGTGTTTCTTGTTTTTGTTTGTTTGACAGCCAATGAGATTTTAAACGCAACTAAATTACTAGGAAAATAAACACGTAATCTAAACAAAACAAATAATCTAATAAATAGATCAAAACAATTAATAAAAATACATAATGGAGATCACTAAACAAAAACTATAATATTAATAAACTAAAAACATACTTATAAGAAACAGATAAATTATATGAATGGCCATATACAAGAACGATATTACTCTTTGGTTACAGCACGTGTTTTCTTTTGCATGCTAAATATGTATTATCTAGCCGACTTGCGATACCGACTCATCATTTTGCAATTTAATATTGTCTTGACTTGTTCAGGCAAACATTGAAGAGTGACGCAATATTGTTTTGTAATGTCACCACAAGGTGTCGATATAGATCCACGAAACAGTTCAGCGGTATGTTTACGCAACTAAATATCGATTTATTAACATCCTGCATTTTTATAGAACTCAAATTATATATATCAGAAACAATCAAACATTAAAGACACGATAAGCGGAAGAAAAGGTTACACTTTAAACACTTGTGATGCAGATTAAATCCCGCCCACACGTCAACATTCGCCGAGGCTCGAAATGTAAACACTTTCACGTCGTTCTGATTGGACGTGGGTTGTTTCCACCGCAGGCCCCGCCCACAATACAGCTGATTTCCTCCTCCCACTGATGATGGCCTGTCCCCAAACACAAGACAAAAACAAATCGCGCATACAAAGGGACGTAAATACTAGCGGGTGCTCTGTTAGCCACCAGCGATCTGTTCATCTTTCCACTGGCAATTCAACCTAAGATAAAGATGGTTTCTCCGGTCACCGTGGTAAGTGTTATACCTCTTCTCTCTATTAAATATTGTCATTAAAACACCAATGTTTAAATTACATTATGGCTTCATAAAGACATCAGTTAAGCTGAGATTCGCATTGCATATGCATTCATAAGTTTTTGAAGTGATCATTTTAATTTCGAATTCATGATCGCTTACCTCTGCAAATCACTTATTCTTTATGTCATATAAATATCAAAAATGATGCGTATGTATAGTGACTTGGTTTTGCTGTTAAGGTGAACAATACACATACGCTGACATCACTGTTTCTTTTATATGTATATTTTTGTCCATGCATCCTTGAGTCTGTTATCTTGGGAATAACAATGAGCACGTGATCATGGCCAGCATGCTCATGTTTACTTTACATTCCACAAACCATGTGCTATATGATCATGAATCGCGCTGGTTTGTTTATGCAAAGATTCCATTGATCTATAATTAAAATTGCACTGTGCAATTCGCTCTCCATTCTCAGTATTTCCCCATTTTCTCTGCTTTCAAAGGGCCTTATTCAGTAGAAACACTCGTGACAAACCTTTATTCCTGTTTCATACAGACGCAAGCTGACTGGAAGAGCGTCGGTTCATGCGGTTTCTGAAGTGATCTAGTTGCACCGTTTCAGCAAAACCTTTTGTTTCAAATGTCCTCTGGTTTCAGAATTTCTTTAATGATTTTTTATTATTTTTTATTTTTATTATATGGTGTATGACCAACTATAGTTGTCACGTGTTTTTTTTAAGTGTGCAGTTATTATTTTATTTTTATTGTAGCATATTGATATCGGAGTTGGCCAAACAGTAGTTTGATATTTTATATGCCCATGTGACATTTTACATACATTTTGAGCTTCATAGATGTTTTACTGTTTATTTTTCCCCCCTGAAAACATGTTATAGGCTGTTGAACAGCAGGTTCTCATTGTGACAATTTATCCCGTGTAGGCTTGGGTTCACAGACAGGGTTTAGATTAAGCCAGGATTAGGCCTCAGTAAAATTAAGTTAAAACAGCTCAATCATGCATTTTAGTCTGGGACTATACCTAAACCTTGTCTGTGAAACCGAGGGTAAGTGTGACAACATGGCCCACTGTTCAGCCTAATGAACTGTATTTTGTTATCTATTTTATTTAGCAAACCAAGTTTTAAATTGCTCTATGAAATGTTGTGCTTAGATTACATGATTTGGACTACATTTTTAGTAAACAGACATTTAGGGGGTGCATTTCGTACAATTATTACTAGGACAGTGTCAATGTTTCTAGAAATGTTTATAGTGAATGGATCATTCCTTGTGAGGTTCACACATACAACCTTTCATTTACCAGCCTAGTTTTATAACCACAAAGTTTTTACCACATCCATTTTGAAAAACTGCGCCACAAGTCTGCATTATAAAGAGCTCCTGCTGTGTGCACCATCTCTTCACATCAACTGGCTTGAAATTAAAAGTCTCTGTATTTCAGCGTGACCTTTCTCAGACTGTGTACACCAGAATCTGATTAAAATGTACGCTGTCTAACAATAGCCTTTTTCCACTTCCCCCACGGGCTAAGGCTCAAACTACACATTCCAAGACTAAGCCAAGACCAACTGTCATGGACTAAGAAGAGGATTAGGACAAGAACATTTTTCCCCACTTCAGTTAATACAGGTCATTGAAGCAGTTGTGTTATGCGACGCGTGTTATTATGCAGTTACTGTTATGGTGTTGTTCTTGTGAAATTACTTTTCTAAAGAACATGACCTACAATTTTCACACATTTTCTGCAAATGTGCAAAAAAATCCAATTGATTTATAGCCTCCACCAACAACCTTAGCAACCACTTAGCAACACCCTTGTAACTAACATTAATATCCCAAAGCATCATAGTAAAATACAACCCTATTTTCTTGATAATCGGATTTTCAAGGTACCAAAATTTTGCTCAGTACCAATACCAGTCAATTTTCACGGTTCTCTGGACCATTTTCGGTACTATGGCAAAAACTATTGTAACTATTTTGTTGTAATATATGTTTTTAATTTTAACTGTTTGAGATAAATAAATGAAATTAGTTAATTTTAATTATTATAAGTAATAATATGTTAAACATTAGCATTAAGACTTCAAATATTGTTTAGTGAAATAAACATTGCATTAAAAAATCACATGAAAAGTTAGTAATAAAATGAAAAACAAAGAAACAAATGACAGGTAACAGAACAAGTGGAAGGTCTATTGCACTTTCAGACTTGCACTTATCTATTTTGACATCAGATTTTTTTTTTACTCTCATCCGTTGTCAAACATTGCAGTTTCAGATTTAATGCCTTCATTTTAATATGGCCGTCACTCCTGCACCTTTGCAGTGTGTACTTTGCAACATGAACAATAAAACTTTATTCAAATTATGAAATGGGTTATTTACACAGAAAGCGAGCAAAGAGTGCTGCTTTTATAATCAATGGAGCAGTCACACTCAGACACAGCACAAGTTCACAGTGAAAACTCCTGTTATAATCAAAAATATGTCTATATTGCACAATAAATCTGTTATATCGTCTTTATACTTTGTTGGTTATAACAAAATCTAATGCTGAACAAACTCTGGTGTATTAAGGGGATTCTGACTAACTTAAATGCCTCTGATTGGCGGTTGCACTCACACGATCAACAAACATGTCTGTGATTGGCTACAATGCTCAATGCTGCAAAAAAAACGTTGTAAATAGAAACCTTTGATGCTCTTCACAGAGCGCTCACACCATTTGAAAGCAGCACCTCAGCAGGAACCAAATTGACCGGGTACGCAATACTCGGTATTGCAGAAAGTATGTTACGTTTCTAAAACTTGGTACCAAAGTACCAGTACTTGAGAATATGATAAAAATCCAGTTCTACATGTACTAGTTACACATACATTTCTGTATGAAATATCATTTTAATATTAAACATGTGGTAAATTGTATTTATGACAGATACTGCTCAATGTGGTGTGAAGTCTAATTACCCAGTTTTGTAATGGGGAGGTTGTGTAATCAGACTCATTTGACCCTACTATGTAGCCTATTGATATCGGAGTTGGCCAAACAGTAGTTTGATATTTTATAGGCCCATGTGACATTTTACATACATTTTGAGCTTCATAGATGTTTTACTGTTTATTTTCCTGTTCAGTCCTGGTCACAAAAAAGCTGTATGTTCTTACACAGTTTGGTGTAAGTCAATTCTTCATCCTTATTATTGTTGTTTGTTTTATGACCCTTTATGTAAAGCACTTTGGTCAACTACTGTTTTTTTTTTTTAAATGTGCTCTAGAAAAAAAAAAAAATTAAACTTGTAGGGTTTCTTGGGTCGAAAGTTTCCCAGTTCTTCATGCCTTGTTTACAGCAACACTTTGACATTCTTCTCTTGGGTTTGGTATCCTTCTGAGATTTAACAATTGTCAAATTTTTTTTATATCTATTATATCTCACATTTCCAAAGAAAACACATGAATCACATTTCAAAGAAGTGCTTCTTGTTAAGTGTTTTAATCACCTCCGATTGTTACATGTAAAAGGAGCTCTGTGTCAGTCTTTCTGACTCACGTGATAGTGTGTTTCACTTCCCATGAATACAGCTTCAATCTCTCCTTTGTCCTACAGGTCAAGAGCGAGGGTCCAAAGCTCGTTCCGTTCTTCAAAGCCACTTGCGTCTACTTTGTTCTGTGGTTGCCAACCTCGAGCCCCTCCTGGTACAGTGCCCTCATCAAATGCCTGCCCATCTTCTGTCTTTGGGTTTTTCTGCTCGCTCATGGCATCAGCTTTTTAGGTGCCCACTCCAATGCCAGGAAAATCCTGGCAGGACTTATTTTTTCAGCTTTGGGTGACGCATTTCTCATCTGGCAAGAACAAGGCTACTTTAGTCACGGTGAGTTAATTCATTTGTTTTGCTCTGATTTGATTAGAAAAGGATTAAGAGTTATTTGCTATGTGTGTTGATAAGAAGGGAAAGATGTATAATTCTGTTGATCAAAAGCTCTGTATCAATATAACATTGTATTTAACTTTTTTGCACTTTCAAATGCTGGTTAAATTAGTTCATGTTAATTATTTGAAACCAGACTGTGGTTTTATGCAAGTCTCCACTCTCAAGCAAGAAATTTTATGTTCCATCCCTGAACTATCATGCCTGTATCAGCGGCTCTTGTACTGAAAAAGTAGTGTAGAGGTTGAATGGTGTTTTTTTTAGGTCAAGGTTAAGGGTTGGGACAAACCGTTCTTGCCCAAAGATACCCTTGGGAATCACAGAGTTACTCAAGTTTTCCTTTGGAATAAACAACAGGATTACGGTACCAAGACTAACACGTTTCTTGATCTATCCTGTACAAGAGATATTTATGTTTTCTTTCATTTAGGGGTGTCCAATCCTGCTCCTGGAGACCTTCCTGCAGAGTTGATCTTTAACCCTGAGAAATCACATCTGTACCAGCTATTCAGGGTTTTCAGGATTGCTTGAAAGTTATTATGTGTTTTAGCTCAACTCTGCAGGAAGGTTTCCCTCAAGGAGCGGGTTTGGAATAGGGATGCACCAATATGAAAATTTTAGCCGATGTCGATAACTTTTTATTTGAAACCCGATAACCAATATACTGGCTGAATTTTTATATAATTTTTAAGAGCCTGGTTACAAAAACTAACGTTTCACCATTAAAATCCATGTCCCAAGGACACAATTGTAATGATGTTCTGCACTGACGTGCGCTGCACATGTTATATGTGACTGCATTTTCCTCTTTTGAAGTGATTCCAATGATATTTCAAGTGATTCAAAACCATCTGCTCATCTGAAGTGTCTCAGCTGAAGGAAATAATCCATTATTTATGGGCCGATACCGATAGGGTGGCCGATATACCGTGCATCCCTGTTTTCATTATGATGCTTTCATTGAATACTCAATTCAGTTGAATTTGCCTTGACAGGACTGCTAATGTTCGCCATCACCCACATTCTCTACTCTTCGGCCTTTGGGATGAAACCCATCAACTCGAGAGCAGGTCTGGTCATCGGTGTAATCTCAGGCCTCAGCTACACCCTTCTTTACCCCTACCTCTCTGGTCCCTTTACCTACCTGGTGGCCGTTTACATCGCTCTCATCGGCTTCATGGGCTGGAGGGCCATTGCTGGAGTCCAGCTCGCCAATGACCTGTGGACCTGGACGAAGCTGTCGGCCTGCCTCGGAGCCGTCCTCTTCATGGTATCTGACCTCACCATTGCCGTCAACAAGTTCTGCTTCCCTGTGCCCCACTCTCGAGCCATCATAATGGCGACCTACTATGCAGCACAGATGTTGATCGCACTGTCGGCAGTGGAATGTCAAGATGCCAATGCATCTCGGAAAAGAGCCTGAGCCTATTACTGTCCATACAGTAACCAGCCTTCCCCTAATGACTCAACATCGGTAGCAACTGCACAAGTTCAAGTCCCACTTCCTGAAACCCTGGTCCTCCCACAGTTCCCCTGTCTGAGCATGACTGGGATATATTGGTTATAGTTGAGGAATCACCAGTTTAAATCCATTTAAGACCAGACCAATAGGGGGATTCTTGCTGGATTCATGTACAAGGTTTGATAGTCTTGGTCTTTAGCCTGTTGACTTAGTCAAGTCTTTCACCATAGTTCCTCAGTCTTACAATACTGCATTTGTTTCCTACATTCCTCTAGTAGTACCACTATTTTGGTGTCAGGAAAGGACAGACAGTTTGGGAGTTCTGGTTACTAGATCCTCAATATACCTACTTCCTTACCTTAGCATGTTCTCCATTTCAACCAGTGTCTTCTCAGTGTCTCTGATATGTTGTCCTCTTCAGATAGTCCTTAATGGCTTGTACTTTGAACAAAGAGAGTCTTGAGTGACTAGTCTTCATCTGAAACCTACTTTCTGTCCTGCAGAATGGACCAGCAAACAATACAAAGTGGTTCAAAGTGGTTCTGGTTTTTCTTCGGGGCTGGTTTCCCCGTCTCATCGTAGATTTCCCAAACGTTATCAGAGAGTAGCATTAAAATCATTTCATATTAAAGCAGATATGTTAGCGTAGTGCTGCTGTATTGAAAATCAATCAATCTTTGCTGTAGTATTGTGAGGTATACCTTAATGTTTATCCTGTGTCACTGACACATTTTAAAGTTTTGATTTCAGTAGTACTAGTACACAAACCTCCATGTCTAAATACACATGTGCTGGAGTAGTTGTCTTGGCTCAAATAGGCCATTAGGCCCAAATGACTGCAACCAGCGCGCTAGCGTTGTCTCTGGATGAGGCTATCCTTCACCAAGATTTGAGATGTATATGAAAACACAGATCGAAACTCTCATAAAAAGGGAAGGGTGACAGTGTCTGTTATCTTTTTTAGGTTTCTGCCAAGTCAGCAGCATTGCTCAATACCTCTACCACAAGGAAACAGCAAATAAGTACAAGTTGTACTGTTAATTCTGTCTGTATAGTATCAGATAATATTTGTAAAGAGGGAGTGATGTCAGATGATACACATGTATCAAGCTTCCAACCACTTTCATTTGTCTATTGCCAGTAGGAAGCATCTTACTCAAGGGAAAGCCCTGTGGTGGGCGGATATATTATGTTGTGTGCTTTAGATGAGGTATTTTATCTGTAAGCCAGTACTTTTTTCAGAATCGTCTTTTTCTCGTTTAGGGCTGCGCTGTATTAGCTGAATCCCATACTAGGGTGAATCTCAACATATTTGTACTTTTGTAGTCATATTTCACTACAAATTTAAAAGTTATATATTTTGCATAAAGAAAATGTCTATTTTAGCATCATCAAGGTGTTTTTGCGTTATTTTCATTACATTCTCATCAGACAATAATGTAAAAAAAAACTGCTGTCATTCCAGTAATGGACCCAAACGTTTTACTTTTGTTTATAATTCTCATTATTCTCAAAGATGATTCTCATTAGATTGTCAGTAATGTAATGAGAATTATTCTGTGCTGACCCATTGTTTGTTTTTTTCTTCATACAAGTACTTTACGATTTAAATATGTATTTTTAAAATCACGTTAATGGTAATAATTCATATCATTAATATGAACCTTAACTGAGATAATAAATATCAATATCAATTAATGAAAACTGGTACTAAACTAGGCTTCATTTTATTTATGCAAAATATTCAAATATAAATATTATTTTTGGGGGGTGAAATATGACCTGGACATTTCTCTGACCGGCTTTGTGAGATTCTGCCATTTAAGCAAATAGCACATGTACTGTACTTATTATCAGTTGATTCAAACTGATCGTTTTATTCATAAATCTCAAAAAGGAGCATCAGCTTGATCCTTCACTGATGCTAAATAAGGGAACCGTCAGCCATGATGGGAAATGCTGCTCGGTCTGATATGTACTCAGCTGTTGTACCCTCAGGTGTGAGTGGAAATGCGCTTTGAATGCAAACAGAGCGAATCACTCAACAGTGGTCCATTTTAAAGTCATATGGCATCCCCAACCTGGTCGTGTTGCACGGTACGGCAACATCCAGTGTACACTGTGTTCAGCAAACAAAACATTTCCAGTGTACAAAAAAACATACGTTCTTTGTATGTTCAGTTATTCTAAATTAAATTTTAATTCAATGAATAATATTTTGCTTCTCAAGTAAAACAAGCCAAAAAAAGACTTCTTTCACATCACATTAAATATGGCGTCTACACTTCTATATAGCATTAAGCATACTGAGACCCTGTCGCTATCAACACGCGCTCAACCGCTGAGCCCTCGAGAATCAGCTTGGCTATTTTTACACATTTGCTTAATGCCAAGTTTCATAGGTTCCTATGCAGGGGTCACACTGTCAGCAAACCGTTTCAGCTTAGCCAGAAAAAAAAACGTTCGTGATTTGCAATGTCATCAAAACAGAATGTCATTTCAGAGCCATTGTGTCCCACACTACGAATCAGTAATGTGTTGTGAAGGTCTGCGGCAGAACGACATTGTTATAATTGTTCGTAGGATGGGTTTTGTGAAAAGAATTGTCCCCTTAATCACGTTTTAAAGTCGAACAGACTTTTCAAGTTAGCCTAATTCTCATAGTGAATGTCATGTGACCATTTTTAATGGTAGTTTAGAAAGTCAGTATTCTTCTTCTATACTTAGCATTTCTTTTGTTCTCTGTTTGCAACCTGCTGCCACCTCCCAGATGGTTCGAGCTCGACCTCGCCTGGTCGTTTCCTTCTCTATTGTGTGAGTGCGAACTCCGTAGAGGAGAACAGGTGCCTTCTGTTTCCCTCACTGAAACGCTGTCCTTTGAGAAGTGTGGAGACAGTCACTGGCACGGGGAAGATTTCCTTTCCATCTGGCTTGCTTTAGTTGCGACCTTATTCAAATGACAGTGAGCGCGATCGTTTTACCCCCTCTGTCAGCACTCGGGTGTTTGAAGCTTTTGTGACGGGTCGAGGGGGGTGAAACAGAACTCTAGGCGTTCATTGGGTTCAGTATTGATGACTGTGTTTAGGTATAGCAGTCCTGTGGTAAAGATAGTGAGGTTCAATGCACACCATTGAGGGATGTACTGTAAATATTTGCACTTTTCCAGTTTATCTTTGTATAGCTTTGCTGATTTAATCTTTATGAGTTTGAGGCCTGAAACTTGTTCTACGCAAATGCTGGATGCAATTCATAAAGTCAGATTTTTTGCTTAACTGCATTCTGAAACGTGTCAGGTGACAGTTCATAACGTAAGCATTATCAGTGCCACCACTAGGGGTGCTATAAACGGTGTTCTTCTACCAATAGGTTTTATTTTTTGTCAACAGTTTGAAGAGCATCCTATGGAAGCTTGACTAAAAAATATAATTGAGTTTACATCTCGCAATTCAGACTTTTTCCCGCAATTGCGAGTTTATATCTCGCAATTCTGACCTTATATCTAATAAAAGTCGCAATTATAAAAAAAACGGCGTTTTACTGAGCAATTTAGTTAAAATTAGTTAAATAAATGGCACGTTTATAGCTAGCTACTTGAATAAACAAAACTATAAAGATAACTAAAACCATAGTAGCATGCCCCCAATGGACGATAATGTTGTTTATTAGAAGCGCATGCAGTTGTTGTCTGCCACTTTAAATACTTGAGCTCTTTAAAAGTGGATTCTGATTGGCTGTCAATGTTTTTATCATCTTCAGCTGACAAAACTCATTCTGAAAGTGACTCCAACGATAACGTTCCTCTGTCGTTATCGTTGTGCTGCGAATTTTGCTATTCTCATAGAATGATGATTAAAAAGTTATAGTTATTGTCCTTGGTGTGAGTGGGCCTTAATAACACATCTGTAGCCTATTGCGTACAGTATATTTCTGGCCTTATAGTGGTATTCAGTACAGTTTCATACCTTGTGGATGAAGTTCTCAATGATTCAGAATTTTCAATCTTTAATTTAAACTCTGTCCTTTTGCATCGTATATGCCACCTTTTAAATGCACTTTTAAAATACGTCCTTTCATATTATTGTTGCCGTCTTTTTTCACTAATATAAAAGTTCCTAAACCTAGTGAGCTACCATTTTGTCTGCGGTCTCAGTTAGATTGAACATCAGTGACTGACAGGAGTCTCGCATTAGCATGTTGCTAAGCTAACGCAATAGCACATCAGTATGCTCACAATACACCGTTTTATTATTTAAATAGTGTTTATCAATGTGTTTTCAGTATTGAGTGAAATTTAAGTGTTTATAAATAACATTTCTTTCGACTCGTCCATCTTGGATTTATTTTTCAGACAGTGTTTTCTGGGAAAGGATACCCTGCGATGTTGCGTTAGCTAATTGAGATATCTTAGTTTGTACACTTCATGATGGGAGCATCTATGATGCCTTGAAATGCTGTCTAGCTAGGTAGCTCACTAAGTTTGAGTATTCAGACATTAGATTTGAGGGGGAAAACATTTGATTTCTTATTTATTCTGTTTGTTAACACACTTTTTTTCCTAACATCTGCCACGGACATTGTGTACAATCACAACTTTACCAAATTTGCTTTATGTACTGTATCACCTCTGCCTGTAAGATTAAATCCAAGGGTAGATGCTGTTACTAACATGAAATATAGTATAATCCTGTGATTCCATCTTATGAGAAAGTCTTATAAGATACCAGTGTAATAACTTTATTATTTCCCATAGTTGACAATAACCACTGTCCAGTACTAAAAGCACATACTGCAAGTGTATTCATATGTTGGATTTCACATTTACAGTTACATAAAAGTACAAAGCGTCTAAGGTGGACCAATATTGTATAGAGTTTTTGAAATTGAATATGTACAATACAAAAATATGTTATGACTATGCTGTATGTAAGGCAGTGACAATGCTTTGGTAGTGAAAACTGTAATTACAATCTTTTTATCTTTAGGTTTTATGGTCTGTCTGTGAACAATATTACTAAATAAGGGAAACACATATTTATTGGAGTACCTCTCTCTTGCTATATATCTATATATTTTTTTACATTTGACCCTTAACATTGTGAAGTTACCATTCTGTTGTGAACGAATGCTATTTTTTTTTTCTGAGTAGATGTGAGGTCTATTCAATATTTTACCTTATTGTTACTATCCAGTAGTTTAATTCCTTTCGTTATTGTATTAAAGGACCGTAGTGCTCCTTTACTATAGTGATACTGCTATGAATGTCATTCAGTCCAAGTAAGAAATAAATGCAACTGCAATGCAACTGAAAACATGTTACAAGTGTGTTTTTGTCATTATTGTCAATTGTAACTTTTAGAAGATGATGAACCCAAAAGTCAGTGTTGGTGGTAAAACATTACAAGTAATGCAAGTTATTGAATTTTACTTTGAATTAAACTTTTAAATTCACAACAAAATATCTGAACGACTTATTCAACTGAGTAACGCTAGTTATTGTTTTTCCATTTATTGACTGACACCTCTCCTGTCCCCATATTGAGAGAAATCGTGAGTACGTGCGGAGGCGTTGTGTGTGCTGTGTAAACATGATTCTTATTGTAGATCTAATCTAGACTTGTAAACATTTACTCACCTCACTTACAAATAAAAACGATTCAGTTTTCCTCCAAATGAGTAAAAACAGTGAAATACAGAATCAAATATTACACAAACGTATTTAATCTTGCTTTATTAACCAGTGTCTTTGCTGCTGATCTTTAATGATCCAATAAATAAACATTACATTTGTTTTTTTATTTAATAAAAAGTGTTAAACTTTCTTCTACTGCGTCCTATTCTTCTGCAATCCAGAATGGCAGCACAACTGAAATATTTGTTTGAGCTTCGCATTTCCTTCAGCCTGAGGCTTATTCATTTCACGTTTGGGCCTTGTTTACGCCTGGTATTTTACTATGAGACACAATCCCGTGTTTTAATCTGTCTCTTTTGTACACTTTCAACGACTTCTGTCCTCCCAATTGTATGAACCCCCCTGAAATGTATGGGGTTTTTTTTTTTCAGATCTTTTGATTTAATGGACGAATTAATCTCACACTATTTACATATGAACATGAAAGGACACGATGGAAAAACATACAGAGAACATCAGCTTTCATTTCTGCTCTGACAGCCACAAGACCACAATGAATGCTGTGAGTGTGTGTTAAAAATCAGGAATTGAGAGAACATTGTGTTTGGCACGTTTTTTTTGTCTTCAAACCAAACTTGGGTCTTCAGCCGACAAAGTTTAAATCCCGTCTGTCTAGCGCTTCCCATAATGCTTACACATGCTGTCAGTAGCGGAGAGTAGGCGTCTTTTGTGGCTGTTTGAACACATTTGACCACATGAACGTTTACACTATGAAAGCAATCCGGTCAAATGCGTTTTCGACTACCTTTGGAAGTGGTCGAAAGTGGACAAGCTTAAAACGTTTTAGACCCTGGCCTGTTTACACCTGTACTGTATTTAGTGTCGTCAACTTGTGATCCAATCCACCAAAACTCATCTTAATACGTGTAAAAGGGCCTTTACATTTGCAAAAAAATATAACTTTTTTATTTGTATTAAAAACAAATAAGCAGGTGAGAAAAAGACGTCAAGTCACCTTTATTTATATAGCGCTTTTTACAATACAAATTGTTTCAAAGCAGCTTTACAGAGATAACAGGAAAGTAAAGTTGTAATAGTATTGTTAAATTCAAAATTAAATGTTAAATGTCCCCAAAAAGTAATGCAAAAGGAACGTAACACAAAAATTAACTAAGTAATGCGTTTTAGTTACTTTTTAGGGAGCAACGCAATATTGTAAAGCATTTTGGTGATTTATTTTTTATTTTTTTGGTCCTATTTGAATCTTGACCATTTCAGTCCCCATCCACTTCCATTTAATGGAAAAGAGCAGCTTGAACATGCTGCTAAACATCTCTTTTTGTGTTCCACGGATGAAAGAAAATCAGATCAGGTGGAATAAAATGAAGACATAATTTTTGCTAACCATTTTCCTTTTAACTTGTATATAAGTGACTAGAAGAGGTTAGATCGCTTTTCAACTAACATTCACAGATGGGACAGTGCAATGACCAGACAAAGCAGTCAACCGGATATCATAGTGCTCGTATTGAATTACATACACTTAGACTGTTGTGAAACCCAAACAAAGGACTTTATACCTAGATAAATATATGTTTAACAACATTTAAACAATATCTTTATAATGTGGGCCTTATTAGTTTGAGTCTGTTTTACATTTCAAAAGATTTGACAGGAAAAGACATTCAAATGAAGACAGGACAGCCTGTCCTCTCCATTATAAAGTCCGACTGGTGTGTCCAGGATGAGATTTGGGTTTCCTGTGTGGAAACACTGGTCTAAAGACAAGCATGGTAAGGCTTGCCCAGGTCAGATGCAAGTGAGCTGAATGTTGATGATAAGAGCCTTTTCTACGGCTGACGGTTGTGGAATATGAATTTCATCAAGAGCACTGGTGACCAAAAGTTAAGACACCTAGTGGTCATAAAGAGTAGTGCGGTTTACTATTTGACAACCTTGTGTAATCATTAAAGTCTTGTTTTCACTTTGTTCTGTTAATTCTTAAAGACCTCTCTTGCTAACAGCCTGTAACTTTGTTGATGTATTACACAACTGCTTTGTAAATGCATTTAAGAACATGTTGGCAACATTTACCTCAGTGCCGCAGGTTCCTTTAAAGTTCCTTCCTCATCCAACAAATCATGCAAACTGTATTGACGGTAATTATGGAAAGTAAGGTGGTGATTTTCTTGTGGCGATAATAATCGTTAAATCATGTGAACAAAACCTTTATTGACAATTAATGATCTATGAGGCTGTTTAACCTTTCTTAAAAATCCCCTGAAGCAAGGAAAATAAATGTCATGTGGCAAAAAGCACATTTTCTGGCGTGACTAAGAGTTCATAAATGTAACCTTGAAGTAGCCTTTAGTTCTCAATGGCAGCTTTAAACTTAATCATTAATACAATATCACTCTTGTCTCAGTCATTCTTTCGCAGGGCGTCATTGAGCAGTATTGATCCCAGCTTTCACCTTTTGCTTTCCTTAGCTTATTCAATATATATTGAGCATTTTTTTTCCCCGAATTATTTAAAAAGAGACTCCCGAAGACATTGGTCATCTTTATCTGTTGCCAAATAAATAACTATGGACTCTTTTTCACAAACAGTGATGACGTGTTTCCACAGTTATCAACATTGCAAATCTAGTAAAGTTTTTCATATTAATTAAAAAATATATATAATACACATTTATAACACTATACTTTGTGTTATTAGCTTGGCAGTCAATGACAAAAAACTGATAAACGTTGCTGTGTGAGTTTTCTAATACAACAGCTGAGGGAGTGACGGGATTTGACATCTTTCTCTCTTCTGACCAACTTAATCATTCTCTCTATATTTCTTTCCTTTCTTGGAAAGTCGTGAAAGCGCTATCATGTATTTTATTTTACTTTGGTATTGGAGCAAATGTGAATACAAAGATAATATTTGCTGTTATCTTCCGACATTCAGAAATAGCGCTTTTAACTTTATACTAATGTTATCAAAACTGTTATATATTTATGTATATTGTATACATGTATGATTACTAATGTAGGGGAGACCGGATATGGTTGTAACGCTTTTTGCTTCAGCATCTGTAACTCACAGAATTTTTGAGCTATAGTTCTCAAAAAAAAAAATTTAAGTGCCCACATTTATTTACAACAAACGCCACCAATTCAAACTTCTGTAAGCATATCTCACCCTTTATAAACTGGGGTGTGCCTTTGTTACAATCGACAATACCAGGGGAAGAAAACAGGGAAATCCAGGAAACCAGGCAGAACGTCAGAACCATTACACTGGAAATCAGCGAGAGCACTCAGAAATGCAGTGTGACACAAACATGACTTTGCAATGAATGATTGAATACACATGGCTTATATAAGCAGGGTTAACAAGGATAATGAACACAGCTGAATCTAATCACACATAATGAGTCTGGGCAATTATGGGAAATGATGTTTGTATGAGACAGTCCAGGAGTCGAGAGGAGTGTCCTCTGGTGAGATTGAGGGGGCTTTTACACTGGGCTCGTTTGCTGCGGTCCGAGCCCGAGCGCGTTTGTTCCTGGCGCCCCCCGCAGCGTTGGTCTGGTTTCACACTCAACTTGATTCTATCGTACCCTGGTGCGTTTGCGTGCATATGACGTCATCGCAAACGTGCACGGCGCATGATAGAAAACAGAACGCGGGTCAATATTGTGTTTTTTTTTTATTAATTCGCTGGTATTATGTATACAGGTTTACTGTGCGTGTGTCACATAAGGTGGACTTCTGCTGCTTGCTATTTTGAGGAGACAGTGGATTTCCAACTTTGTTGCCCTGAATCCACATGCAATGCACGAATACACTGCAGGCTCACTCTTGCTCATATCCAAGGTAAATCATCAACACTATCATGCCTTACAAGTGTTTTACTTAACTGAATACATCCCAATAAGCTAAAACGCATGCGCAGGTTACTTTACTTCCTGAACAAGTGCGCACCCGAGTCTGTGTTGCTTTCACTGAAACGCGAACCGCGGCACGGTTTAGGAGCAACCAAACTCAGACCACCTCCTCCAGGTAGTCTCGGGTTCGGTACCCCAGTGCGCACCTGGGTCCCATGACAGCGTTCACATTAGGGATTTTTCATGCGAACCGTGCCCCATTCCGCACTAAACTGCCAGTGTGAAAGCCCCCTAAGAGCACTCCAGCTGCATGGTGGATGTTTCAATCGTCTTCGCCATTGATCTGACTGATCTGCCCTTCTTTAAAGGGGTGGTATAATGCCCTTTTCACAAGATGTAAAATACATCTTTGATGTCCCCAGAGTGTATGTGAAGTTTTAGCTCAAAATACCCCACAGATATTTTTATATAGCATGTTAAAGTTGTTATTTTTTTGTGGGTGAGCAAAAACGCACAGTTTTTGTGCCTGTCCCTTTAAATAAGCTGCTGCTCCCGGCACAGAGGGCGGAGCTTCAACAGCTGGTGTCCTTTAACCTCACACAGACATGCACTGGAAATTTCTAAAACTTTTAGCCTTTTATTTTCAAACCGGAGTCAGAAAGATGGAGACACTCAAGAGGAAGTGACAACGTGTAGACAACATTTCTGAGTGGTTAGTTGATGAATTTATGTAGCTTATGTGTAGTTATCTTAGTCATTGATTAGCATATTCTGTTTTGATAATCTATAAATCGTGTTCTGGGGCGGGGTTTATGTAAATATTAGGGTAGTGATGTCATTATCAAGTGATGTCATGTAATCCCAGACCAGCCATTTGTTGTAGCCTAGTCCTTAAAAATCATTTTTTTAAAAACAAAATATCTCCCTTTGCTTTGAACTTTGAGCGTCGTAACTTTGCAGATTTAGTTTATGCTCAAACATCAACATTACACACTAACTAAAGTTAGAAAAGTGAAATCATAATCAATCACCTCTTTAAAATCTCATCAGTTCCTTTAAATAAAAAAAAGAAGAAAAAAAAGCAAGCTGTGTTAGCATGGTTTGAAATCAGTAAAAACTACAACACATTTGTGCCTGAGAAACTACAATTTAATCTAATGTAGGTCAAATGCATCAAATTGATCTGCAAAAATTGTAAGTGCTAAACAAAATGTAGTTTGGTGGAAAAAAATTACATTCTAACTACAAAATATATTTTTATCTTTATAAAATCTGCATGTGCCTATTGACAACCATTCATATAGGAAGGAAGTGGGTAAACGATGATAGGAAATGATCATTGGTGGACTTGGTGGTGTTACAACTCTCCCCATGTTACAACAATATCAGACAATAATAGTTTAATTATTATAACATGAGCATGTAGAATTTTAGCAGTCAGAACAATGAGAACATTATCAGTATAAAGGTGTAGAGCACAATTTAGAGCTGATTTTTTAACACATTAATATTTCTGGTGAGACTTGTTGTGTACGACATTAGGAACTATTTTATGTGTTTACTTTTCTTTTGTATCATATGTAACCTGCGGTGTGGGCAAAATGTATCACATCACGAGAACAACAATAAAGTCCTGTTAAGTCTGTTAGAAAGGAGAATATGAAGAATTCGGAGAAAATGTAGAATCCAGAATGTCTTTCTGTAACCTGCCATAGTGATTATAGTCACTGATTTTAACTGTGATCGGTCAGGCGTCTCTCAGGGAAGTTGCTCACCATCATCACGCTGAACATTGTCTGTGGTGCATTTCCCTGCATTCTCAAGGAACTCGACTTTACCCTGAGGTGGTTTATGCTGATCTGAGCAAACATATAGTGTTCAGTGACCCAAAAGTCTGTGGTTATGATAAAACCACTGTAGAAATCAAGCCTTAGCGATCACATCCAGACACAGATTCGCAGTAACCCAACCAAAGTTCTTCTAAATCTACTCACAAATGTTCAGCACCAGTGTAGCCCATTTTATATATATATATATATATATATATATATATATATATATATATATATATATATAGTCAAATTCTATCCTTGTTTACTCATTCCAAACATGCGTGATATACTTTCTTCTGAAGAACACAAGAACACAAAATGGGATGCCAAGGCAAATGCGGAGATTCAGGTCCAGATCACAATTATTAAACATCCATGAATATGTCTGTTCATCAATATATTCATCCGGTTACCTGGTCCACACATCAATATCACAATATCAATTCAACAGAATTGGTTAAATCTCATTTAAATAGTAATAGAATTTACAGAATGTGCAGCTAACAGAGATATTAATCTGAGTCTGAGAATTAAACTACAAAAATAAATGACTGGCCTTGGACTCAAACAACTGATATGAGACTTGACTGCAAATTAGAGACTTGAGAATAACAAAATATGTGAAACAGATTGCTCTTCAACGAGTTTATAAAATTAACTTGAAGGTGTCCTTCCAGAAGCAGGATTGAACACTCCTTTTTTAGGTGTGAAATATTCACTGTATATCCATTCGGTTTAAGTTTGATAATTTGTCTTCCGCGCCGAGATATGATGTCAAATGTGTCCAAAATAATCACTTAATTGATGTAAATTTACTCAAACCAAAGTGGGTCTTTTAGGTCTGGGATTGTGGAAAAAATATTACATTAGCAAAGTCCTGGCAATCACACACAACACTTAGTATTGTTGCAGGAACTTTCCACATGCAAATTGATGCAACAACACTCTTTTCAACACAGTTATATATCATTAGAGATGAACACATCTGCATCTGCCTTTGTCTTCATCTCTTCAAGTTTCTTGAGGATTCCTCTGAAGTCTTGTTCAGCTCATAGCCATTCTCATCAGTTACAGCGAGACATCTTTAACATCTCCTGTCCTCTTTCTTCTCTGGACTGCTTCTGGAGGTCATCGAGATTTATGTAAAGACCTTTATACAGAGATTACACAGATCGGTAACAGTGATGCAGGAGAAGTCTGCAAAATGCACAGTGTTGCATGCCTCATTTTTTATACACTTGAACCTTTGGTTTTGTTTTCAAAGCACATAACGCACATGCTTGTATCTGCCATGAATGTAGAGCAAATCTTCTAAAGAATGCGGGATTTCTGCTGAAGGTGAGCAAACATTATACATAATCTCTGCTTGCCGTGCGTCAGTCACGCTTGTCAGGAAAGTGAGTGAAAACACACATTAACACACAATTTTGTTGAATCATTCTTTAGCGGCTCACTTCCGTCAATCAAACCTGGGTGCGGATATGAACGCATGCGCGTTTGTTTACATGACACCGCTTTCATGCGTTTTGGCCATTCATTTACATGACAACTGGATTTTGACAACCCATATGGGGACAGTTGCAACAGTCATTTAGATGTAATAAAACTCATACTTCGTCATAATTTTTCAAATCTTTTTTTAGTTTATTTGAGACCAGAGTTCATCGAGTTAACTTATTAAAGTAAAAAACAAGTAGGCTACACACAACCATTTAACACCTTTGTCAAAATCTCACAAACAGATTTATTATACCTAAGGGATTATTTACAATTTAAATCACTTAAAATAAAGGATCATGTGATCACTCATTTGTCACATCTATTATTTATCTTAGAACAGACAGAGTTCATTGACTTAATAACAATATTTACAAGGCAAAATATTAAAGTTTACAGCTGTAGTAACAAGCAGTAACAATTTGATTAACACCATCCAACTAATTATTTCATAACACCACCAAACTGATTATTTCATTACACCAACAAACTGATTATTTCATAACATCAAGTATTCACAATTCCCCATCTGACTCACAATTGTGGCAAATGTAAATGTACCACCGTCAGTGCAGGCTTCACCAGCCCATGCCCAACACTGAAGCCACACCTCTCTCGGTCTGGAGTAGCTCTCCAAACATACTACGCAAAAATATTCTTCTTTCTCAGAGTCACTGTCCTTCTCTGTATGCTTTTTCTTCTCGGATTTGGTTTGTTGGCTTGTTTCCAGTGTGTTTTTGTCAGTTTTCTCTTAACTTTTGTTGGATTTCTCTTAACTTTGGCTTTCTCTCTCTCCAAAGCCTGTCAAGATGGACGATTTGCATTTTTCCAACTGTTTGCTTTTGTTATATTCCGTGGTCTTGCTCTGGGGTGAGGTCCAACAGTCTCAGATGAGAGCTTGCTCTGGAGAAACTGCAGAAGAAGCAGAAGTCCCAGCTTGCTCTGAAGAACTGGTGGTGGCGGCCGGTCTGTCACCAAAGATGGTGCAAAGTCACTGTCTTTGAATTTATAACGGAATGCTTTAATACCTTCCTCATGCTTAGGCCTACCT